>CP126897.1:39867993-40467993 GCA_030440675.1 Furcifer pardalis | reverse complement strand
TCAAGGCCAGCTAAGCGGCGGCGTTCTGCTGCCAAGCAAACTCTGTGCTTCCCACACACCCCCGACCCCAGGAGGTTCCCTGGTGTCCCGAGACTCGGTGTGTCAAGGCTAGCTGAGCGGCAGTATTGCTGGGCAGTATCCCAGCACAGACCGCAGCTTTTGCTCGGTCCCAGGAGGGCTAAGCTCGAGGCCAGCTGAACGGCGGAATTGTTATTATTCCTCTGGGGCCAGATAGTTCGAAGGGCATCTGGTAAAAGCGACAGCAGTGGCTGGGATCTTATACCCACCCGCCACACTCAGGTGTTGCTCCTCCAGGCCGGATGGTTCGAAGGACATCTGTAAAAGCGACGGCAGCGGCAGGGATCTTATAGCCGCCTGCCACGCTCAGGTGTTGCTCCTCCGGGCCGGATGGTTTCTTGTCTTTGACCTGCATGTCAGAAAACAAACAAAAACACTGTACCTGGTTACTTTCTGTTTTGCTAAAGAGAATTGGGAGGAAGGTTGTAATATAATATATAAAATCATATAGCAATCTGTGTATCAAATTTGATAATATCTCAGAAACCCTTCACTAATATTTAGTCCCCTGCGATGGGTGTCTAACAGATGGATGTATTTGATTTGTGCTGTCTCCCTTTCAATCCTAGTTTTGTAATTTATCTGTTCCAGAATTGTAACTTTCAGGTCTTGGATAGAGTGTCCAGTTAGATTGAAGTGGTTTGAGACAGGTTTCTCTGTGTTGCCATTCCGGATGTCTGATTTGTGTCCATTAATACTTTTGCATAAAGATTGTCCTGTTTGTCCTACATAAAGCACAGACGGACATTTTTGGCTATCCCTCTGATGCCAGGTAACCCATCTCACTGAGCTCCCCAGCTTGTAACAATCAATTAATAATAGCTTACTAATAGCTTCATGATTAGTTATATCCAAGCTCTGTGGATAACCCAGTTCACGTTGTTACTTACCAGGTTGTAGCTGTTAAACAGGAAAGAACTTGCCAGCCTAGTTCCACATTCTGAGGAAGGTAGCTAAAAATGCAAAAGTCTTGGTTTTGGCCTCTCTGTTAAGCTCAGCAGAGCTAAACAAGAAATCAGCCACATCTCCAAGAACTATTAATAAACTGCTAGCAGGAAACCAGCTACTGTCAGCTCTAACAGTCTAATCTCTCTCTCATTCTTTCGCTCTCTTTAAAATGCACCAGGCTGTTTTGAAAATCAGTTTCCCTACCCCACCTCAGTTCCACTTTCTTATTATTATTTTTAATCTGCCAGGCCCGCTCCCAGAACTCCCAGGTTTAAAGCCTCTCTGCATATTACAGCCATGAAGCAATGGCCAGGTCAGGCAAGGGTCTCTATTCCTGAATTTGCTGTGCCAGATTTAAAAAAAAAAGGGTGGACAGACACCCAAACAAACTGAGTCCCATTAAAGATGAAAATCCCCCCATTGTCTCAGGCTGATCGCATCCTGCCTTGCAAAGCTTGGCTCTGTCTACCATAGCAGAGCCATAGCAACACAAAGCATAGCGGATGTATATTGAAGGGCATCTTTGGCTAGGGTTTCTTTAGCCAAGAGAATTTCAGCTGGTGGAGGAGGAGGGGTGGAAGAGAAGAAGTGTGAATAATGCCCTCAACTATTATCACTAATTGAACAGACATTAAAGGGGGACGCTTTGTCTGACTAGATAAGCCCATGGCATCGTTATTAACCAAGCATTCAAACCCAGCTGAATCAAAGTATTATTGCCCCTTGTCTTCGGGAAGCATAATGTGTTATTGGAGTGCCGCACACAGACACAAAATATGAATGGCTGTTTGAAACATAGCTGTGGTAATCCTCTGAGCACCTAGGCCAGAGAACTGGGCTGCTCAGTAGGTAATTGAAAGTGCACAGACACCTGCATTGCTACTAAGTAATGGCACTTTAATTTTATGTATTTATATTGGACCAATGTATCATCTTAGCATCAGAGACTCAGCGTGTTTAAAGCATCTTCCATCCCACCCTGCTGCGCTCTCTGATGAATGAATGCATCTATTTCAGAGAGCACGCAAAGCATCTAGTAAGCCCTTGCAATAACACAGGGCTGAAAGTGCTGCGTCAGGTGGAGGGGAATTTCAATAATGAAAGTCATGCAGATCAGCTTTCTTTGCTTAGGTAAAGGTAAAGGTCTTGCTTGCTCAAAAGCCATTCGTATCCAACTGTAGGGTTCAGTGCTCATCTCTGTTTATAGCCAAAGAGCCATTGCTGTCTGTATCTGTAGACGTTTCTATGGACATGTGGCAGGCATGACTAGACACCGGAATGTACAGAACACTGTTTATCTTTCCCACCGAAGTGGTGCCTATTTATCTACTTGCAATTCCTTGCTTTCGAACTGCTAAATTGGCAGGAGCTGGGACAGAGACAGGAGCTCACTCCGTCATGCAGCACGCAGGTCTGGAACTACTGACCCGCCAACCTTCGGGCTGTCAAGTTCAGAGTCTTAACCACTAAGTTATGGCAATCCCTCATTTTCTTTGCTTACACAGACTAAATCCAAACACTAACTTTTAGACCCATTTCCAAAGATCCACACACAACCCGCCCCTCATTTTATTGTTCTGATCATCTACTCACCAGCTGGAGTCAAGATCAGTGCTTGGAAAATATTTCTTCTTGCGACTACAGTTTCCACAATTCCCAGCTGCTTAAGGGATTCTGGGAGCTATGGTGCAATAAATTATTTTTCCCAAGCACTGCGAAGGATATAGGGCAAGAGGGACTGATAGCAGTGTTGAGTAAAGACATCCATTTGCCTGGCTAATGGAGGGGCTGCACCCCTGGCTAGCTATATCTGAGTGGTAAGCCATGAGACACTGCATTAAAAGACTCTTCCCATTTAATGTGTCCATTTGTTTTGGGGTGTTTTTTGAGGTTGCAGCCAGAGGGAATGAACTATGGCATATAGGGACCATATGGGGCACATGGGGGATATCTATAGTCCTTTCCCTCCAGGCTGTTCTCTTTATGAAAATCTCTTTGCCCTCTGCTATTCAATGTTTATGGCTTCCACTCCACAGCAAATGGCTGCTTTGGGAGAATATGTTAAAGGGCCTGAACAGTGGAGGTGGGAGTCAAAAAGCTTCCCCAATGCCAGAGTCCTGATGTTTTTATCCCATTTTATGGGTCTTAAAAAACAAGCTATTAAATATGCTTTGGACTTAATGTAGTTTACATTTAACCATATGGCCGAAGAAACTGATCTCACATCCAGAGTGTTTACTGAGGTCTAAAAATGTGATGTTCTGTTACATAAAAGCTTGTACCCTTAGGACAGGAGTTCTCGACCTTTTTAAGCTGGGGGCCGGGTCATGCTCCCTCAGACAGCTTCAGCAGCCAAATGGCCATTTTGTCCTTCTCCACCACATGGCACATGCTGGTGTGGTGGAAGCGGTGGTGGGCCACATGAAATGATGCCACAGGCCACATTCAGCCCATGGGGAGCAGTACCACAGAGCACAGTTCCTGTTAACAAACTTGTATCAGCCCTCCATGCAACGGCTGAGACTGCCAAATGCCTCAGAGGAATCAATTGGGGCTCTATTTGGATGAACTATTTATTTATTTATTTATATTTATTATCCCGCCCCAATCAGGTGAACCTGACTCTAGGTGGCTTACAGAAAATTCATAAATTAAAACCTTGAGGTTCAAAATTACTTAAAAATCAATTAAAAAAGAATTAAACCATGAATTTACAAAAATCTAAAAGATTTAAAAAGGTTAAAAAGTTTTAAAAGATTTAAAAAGGTTAAAAGAGTGAGAGAGCGGTGGCTGTCCCATTAGATCAGCCATCCAACATGGGACCCCATATTCCTGGAGCCCCACACCTGCCCTGCCAGCCAAGTTTTTAGGCCCTTCTGAAAGGGCAGGAGCTCTGTCTGTAGACGTAACTCAGTTGGCAGGAGGTTCCAAAGGGCCAGGGTGGCCACGGAGAAGGCCCTCCTTCTGGTGCTTCCTGGATGGTGGAAGACAGAGGTGCCTGGAGGACAATGGTCCATAGGGTCACAAAGGGTCGGAATCGACTGTGCGACTGAACAACAACAAAATACCTGGTATGTTCTTGCCAGAAACTCAACCCCCAGGGAACATGGGAAAAGGCACAATGGGGGCTGGTACTATGCTTTTAGTAAAAGCAGCTACATAACTGAAGCCTATGGACTTATAGTTGGGGGACTCTGCCACTGCTGGGACGGAAGCCAGCTGGACCCACAAAGGGGCAGTGAGATCATCTGCCAGCACCCTCAGGTTCCTTCTGAGCTTCACTGCAATCCTTAGATCTCCTCAGGAACAATATTTTGCTGCAAATAACCCTGTTGTATTTGATATTGTATTTGGTTCTGGATTGGCAATTAAAAGCAATCCACTTCGAAACGTCCTGCTCTTCACTTGTTTGATCTGGACCAATCTAGCTGCCTGCATTTTTGGGCTCTCTTTCTGAATGAGGTTGGCTATAGGAATTCAATGATGATTACCTGCACTTCCAGATTTACCAGTATACCACTGACATCTGCCCAGCATGATGAAAGGCAGTTCTCCCAATCAAAAGCTGTTCTGGAGTCTGCTGTCACTACAGTAGCCAAAAAGGCCTTTCAGCCTACTGAGTGTCAAGCTAAGTTGCAGTGATTAACACAGCAATCTTAACAAATGACATTTTTATGCTTCTTGGCAGACTTCATGGTTCCATTACTGTCATGGTCAGTCTGGGATATTTGGTCCTCCTCTTCTTCTGACTATGCATGCAGAGAAAAGAGAGAACAGGCAAGCTACAACAAAGGCTTGATGGCTTTCCAGGGTCATATACAATAGTACCCCGAATAACGTTATGACTTGGTTCCACAAGTCCCGTCGTTATCCGGTTTTTAACGTTGTGCGATACATTGATCACACAATGTTAAAAAAAAGCCCTGTTTCCCTGGAGGCTGCAGCAAGCCAGAACGTCGGGATTTGAAGCCTCCAGGGAGGTGGGGGAACTTTGGAAACAGCTTGGATCGGGTCTCCCCAACTCCCTGGACCCGGCGGGGGGGGTCAGAGACCCCAAAATTGGTTTTTTAAAAAGTCCATTTTTTTTTACCAATTTTGGAGTCTCTGACACACACCCCCCCCCGCGCCGGGTCCAGGGAGGTGTGGAGACCCGCTCCAAGCTGTTTCTGGGCTTCCCCGACGTCCCTGTCAGCTTCCCCAGCCACCCTGCAGCTGTGGATTGGGTCCTCTGATCTCTCTGGAGCAGGCAGGGGACACGATCCAAGCTGTTTCTGGGCTTCCCCAACGTCCTCAGCCAGTGCAGCAAGCCAGAATGTCAGGGTTCGAATCCCGACATTCTGGCTTGCTGCAGCCTCAAATAACTTCTGGATTTTCTTCCTTTTAATCCTAGCGTGGGGGTGAGGGGTGGTTGGGGGGGGGAATACACACCCACACCCATGCTACATGCAAGCTACAATGAGTCAAACATCAGGCTTATCTTATTTGCAGCTTATCTTATCTCCCTGGAGCAGGCAGGGGGGTTAGAGATCCTGAAATGGGTAAAAAACCGAACTTTTTTTTTACCCATTTCGGGAGCTGATCTAAGCTGTTTCCAAAGGTTTCCTGTTTCCACTTCAAAAATAAGCTGTTTCCACTTCAAAAATAGTGCACATCAGCTCTAGGGAGGTCGGGAGACCCGATGCGCGCTATTTTTGAAGTTCCCACACACTGCTGCAAGCTACAATGAGTCAAACGCCAGGATTTGAATTTTTGGCTTGTTACAGTTTCTAGTAGGGTGTGGTTTTGTAGCAGAAGGGTGGCTTATCTTATCTGCAGCTTATCTCCCTGGAGCAGGCAGGGAGGTTAGAGATCCCGAAATGGGTAAAAAAAACGGACTTCTTTTTTTTTACTCATTTCGGGCTCCCCTGCCTGCTCTAGGGAGATAAGATAAGCTGCAGATAAGATAAGCCTGATGTTTGACTCATTGTAGCTTGCATTGACTCATTGTAGCTTGCATTGTAGCTGACGTTTGACTCATTGTAGCTTGCAGCAGTGTGTGGGAACTTCAAAAATAGCGCACATCAGGTCTCCCGACCTCCCTAGAGCTGATGTGCGCTATTTTTGAAGTGGAAACAGGAAACCTTTGGAAACAGCTTAGATCAGTTCCTCTGATCTCGCTGGAGTAGGCAGGGGGAATCAGAGATCCCGAAATGGGTAAAAAAAAAAAGTCCGTTTTTGTACCCATTTCGGGATCTCTAACTCCCCTGCCTGCTCCAGGGAGATAAGTCTTTTAATACTAGCGTGGGGGTGGGTGGGTATTTCCCCCCCCCAACCACCCTTCACCCCCACGCTAGGATTAAAAGGAAGAAAATCCAGAAGTTATTTGAGGCTGCAGCAAGCCAGAATGTCGGGATTCGAACCCTGACATTCTGGCTTGCTGCACTGGCTGAGGACGTTGGGGAAACCCAGAAACAGCTTGGATCGTGTCCCCTGCCTGCTCCAGAGAGATCAGAGGACCCAATCCACAGCTGCAGGGTGGCTGGGGAAGCTGACAGGGACTCCCTGTCGGCTTCCCTAGCCACCCGCCCTTGCCTCTGCAGCTGTGGGGTGGCTGGGGAAGCCGACGGGGGAGCCCCCCGTCAGCTTTCCAGCCTCCCCACCCCTGCCTCCGTAGCTGCAGGGTGGCTGGGAAGCTGAACGGAGAACCCCATTCAGCTTTCCACCCACCCTGCTGCTAAGAATGACTGTATCGGATAATGCTAAAAATCGCGTAATTAGATACAAGATTTTTCTGAAAATCTTGTCACGTTATACGGTTTTAGCGCTATATGATACTCACGTTATACGGGGTATTACTGTATTGACTTTTCATCAAATATTTTAATGCTTTTGTTCCCCTGACAGACAACCAGAGGGAAGCCCCAGCCCCAGAAATGCTTTTAACTCTAAATATTCAGCAATATGTTGGAGGAGTAATCAAGAGCTTGGCACCTATTTCCATTTATGGCAGAAATGTGAGGTGATCCAGAAAATATGGGATCTTTGAAACTTGGTTGCTGTCCAAAAATAGCATTGCTAACTAGTTTTGGTGATGCCCAACTGATATGGCCAAAAGAAAGAAAAGAAAAGAAATTAATTTAAAATTTGGTAACTGCAGCAAGACTAATTGTAGCACAAAATTGGAAAGTAAGATTTGAATTTCCTCTAGTTGAATGGTATAAAGAAATTTGGGTTATAGCTATTAATGATAAAGTGATGTGTGGGATTAAGAAAAAGGACTGTGAAAAGTGAATAGATTTGAAGATTTATGGTGAGATTTTATAGAATTTGTCCCATTGAAGAGGAAAGGTCAGATGCCAGCGTATGAAACAATGGCTTTTTGGAGAAAAGTGAGGTGTGGTAATTAAAGGAGACAAAATGAATAAAAATAAATAGATATCTTCAAGGTCCCAAAGGCATACAATTTATATAACAATTTGTTATTTGTTTATTTTGGGTATATCGATTAATGTTTATATTAAAAATAAAAACATATTTTTTTAAATGTTCTTAACGCACTATCCTTGTTATCAGGTAGCCAAAGAAAAGACTTGCATGAATATCAGCATTAAGATAAATGATGTATTAGTACCGGTAAGTAGAATTGAGCTTCTGCTGTTGCTGTTCCTGCTTCTTCCAAAATGAAGTCTCTTTGGGGGAGTTTATTCTGTAGCTCTTTTTGCCTGACCTAGCAGCCTTGGATGTAATCGCTTCACTATGGCCTCTCCATGCTCGTGGGCACCGCTCAACACCGTGGTACACAGAGGAGTTGAGGGGGCTCAAACAGGCAAAGAGACACCAAGAGCGTCGGTGGGTGAAGACGCAGAGTGAGCCCGACTGAACACTGGTTTTGAGCTGCTATTAAAGCTTATCTAGTGAAGGCAGTGAAACATCAGTATTTTACCTCCCTCATTACCTCTGCAGTTAACTGTCCAGTGACCCTGTTCTGGGTAACCAGGTCCCTCCTCGGTAGAGGGGGGTCTGGCCCTGGTTGGCATGAGTTGGCCGAGGCTTTTGCTGATTATCTGACAGACAAAATCACTCGGATTCACTTGAAGTTGAATCCCAGCGTGGAAAATGTAGATCTGGGGTTGACTGAACTGCAGTCTGGCCATGTTATCTTGGATCAGCTTGATCCAGTTGTCCCTGAGGAAGTGGACAGGCTCCTGGGAACTGTCTGTGCCACTGCCTGTGCATTAGGTCCGTGCCCCGTCTGGCTAATTAAATCTACCAGGATGGTGACAGGCGGTTGGGTCAAGGCAATTATTAACTCTTCATTGTGGGAGGTTTTTTTCCCTGCATCTCAAAAACATGCCCTGGTGCACTCCCTCTTGAAGAAGCCATCCCTCGACTCAGCAATAATGGCAAATTATCAGCCTGTAACCAACCTGCCCTTTTTGGGTAAGGTTTTGGAGAAGGCAGTGGCATGGCGGTTATAGGAGATCCTGGATGAAACGGATTATCTGGACCCCTTCCAGCCAGGATTAAGGCCCAGATATGGTACGGAAATTGCATTGGTCGTGCTGGTGGATGAATCCTGGAGAGAGTGGATGTTGGACATCCATCCATCTTGGCACTTCTTGACCTCTCAGTGGCTTTAGATACCGTCGACCACAGTATTCTTCTGGAAAGGCTCTGAGGATTGGGGATCCAGGACACTGTATGGTCCTGGTTTTCCTCATTTCTCAGGGGCTGGACCCAGTCGGTGTGGTTGGAGAGTGAGAAATCCAGCCCTAGGCTGCTCCAATATGGGGTGCCTCAGGGCTCAAGGCTCTCACCTCTCCTATTTAACATCTACATGAAACCGCTGGGTGAGATCATCCATTCCCACAGGGTGAGGTACAATCAATATACAGATGATACCCAGTTGTATATCTCGGCCCGTGGGGACCCTAGTGATGCAGTGCAAGTCCTTTCCAGGTGCCTGTAGGCTATTAGGGTCTGGATGGGGGACAACGGGGTACAACTGATGCCTGGCAAGACTGAGTGGCTGTGGATCAGTAGCTACCATCTTTGGTTCTGGATGGGGCAGTTTTGCCCCAATCAGACCCGGTGCATAATCTGGGGGTCCTCCTGGATTCACGACTACTGCTCGAAGAGCGGGTGACAGGCACAGCTAGCAGGGCTTTTGCACAACTCCGTGTTGTGCGCCAGTTATGCCCACTCCTAGATCAGGACTCCTTGCTCATGATCACACACACTTTGGTCACCTCCAGACTTGATTATTGTAATGGGGCTACATGGTGACCATTCAGAGGCTTCAAATGGTCCAGAATGCAGCCACTCGGGTTGTGATGAGGTGTGGACGTTATGCTTGTGCCTCACCACTTCTCCAAGAGCTGCACTGGCTCCCAGTATGCCTCTGAGTGCAATTCAAGGTGCTGGTTATCACCTTTAAAGGCACACCTTTAGTAGGCCAGGATACTTAAGAGGCCGCGTCACCCCAAGAGCATCTGTCCATCCCACCAGAGCAGACTGGAGAGACTCTCTAGTCGTACCATCACCTAGAGAGGCTCATCTCTCTAGCACGAGAAGGAGGACCTTTTCTGTGTCCACTCCGGCCCTATGGAACCTCCTGCCAAGTGAGTTGCATCTCCAGGCAGAGCTGCTGCCCTTCAGAAAGGGGGTGAAGACCTGGCTGGTGGGACATGTGTGGGGTGCGGGTCAGGCAGTCAGCTTGGCCAGCTGGATCCTTTGAATAACCTCACCTCTCTCCCTGTTGTTTTTTAATTCTTTAAACTTTTAATCTTTTTAACTTTTAATTTTTATTGTGTTTTTAATTGTTTTAAATTGTAAGCCACCCTGAGTCCTTTAATAAGGGTGGGTATAAATGTAATGTAATAAAATACATACATACACACACACACACACACACACACACACACACACATACATACATACATACATACATACATACATACATACATACATACATACATACATACATACATACATACATACATACATACATAAAGATTAGCCGGCATAAGGTGGCTGTTGCCTGGTATATGCGCGATTGTGGTTCAAAAATACCACAATCTTCAAGGAGGCTCTTTCTGTGTATCTCAGAATGGAGCTGAAACAGCTTGAGAAATAACCTTTCAGAATAAAAATCAAATATTGTACTTTGAGGGCAAACATCAGTATGAATCTTGACCCTCTTAAAGTTTTCAGAGGCTTATGGTCAGTGGGGAGGAGCCAGTTCACACAGACACTCTTATTTCCAAATGTTCTGGATCTAAAATTATTCTGAGGCTTTGTGTGTGGGGAATATGGCAGCTGCAACATGCACAACCCTGCAGTCTCAATGGCAGGCATCCATTCCTCAGATTTGCTGCTTTTTTTAAAAAAAATCTTCTTCAGAAACACCCTCATCTTGAAAAATGGACAAATGGCAAACAAATCAGTCACAGTCTGAATATGTCTTCTCCCAGACATATTATGTGATTGTTAATTACAGTAATACCCCGTATAACGCGAGTACCGTATATCGTTAAAACCGCATAACGTTACAAGATTTTCGGAAACATCTTGTATCGAGTAACGCGATTTTAACGTTACACGATACAGTCGTTCTTAGCAGCAGGGTGGGTGGAAAGCTTAACGGGGTTCTCCGTTCAGCTTCCCAGCCACCCTGCAGCTACGGAGGCAGGGGTGGGGAGGCTGGAAAGCTGACGGGGGGCTCCCCCATCGGCTTACCCAGCCACCCCACAGCTGCGGAGGCATGGGCGGGTGGCTAGGGAAGCCGACAGGGAGTCCCCGTCAGCTTCCCCAGCCACCCTGCAGCTGTAGATCGGGTCCTCTGATCTCTCTGGAGGTGTTTCTGGGCTTCCCCGACGTCCAGAGCCGGTGCAGCAAGCCAGAATGTCAGAGTTCGAATCCCGACGTTCTGGCTTCCTGCACTGGCTCAGGACGTCGGGGAAGCCCAGAAACACCTTGGATCGGGTCCCCACACCTCCCTGGACCCGGCGGGGGGGGGGTCAGACCCCCCAAAATTGGTAAAAAAAAGGACGTTTTTTTTTCCAATTTGGGGGTTTCTGACCCCCCCCCCCGCCGGGTCCAGGGAGGTGTGGGGACCCGATCCAAGGTGTTTCTGGGCTTCCCCGACGTCCTGAGCCAGTGCAGGAAGCCAGAACATCGGGATTCGAACTCTGACATTCTGGCTTGCTGCACTGGCTCAGGACGTCGGGGAAGCCCAGAAACACCTTGGATCGGGTCTGCCCACCTCCCTGGACCCGGCAGGGGGGTCAGAAACCCCAAAATTGGTAAAAAAAAGGACGGTTTTTTTACCAATTTTGGGGTCTCTGACCCCCCCGCCGGGTCCAGGGAGGTGGGGAAACCCGCTCCAAGCTGTTTCCAAAGTTCTCCCACCTCCCTGGAGGCAGCAGCAAGCCAAAATGTCAGGATTCAAATCCCGATGTTCTCGCTTCCTGCAGCCTCCAGGGAAACAGGGCTTTTTTTAACATTGTGTGTTCAATGTATCGCACAACGTTAAAAACCGAATAACGACGGGACTTGTGGAACCAAGTCATAACGTTATTCGGGGTACTAGTGTACTTCTGATACAGTCGAGGTAAAGGTTTCCTTTGCTTGAAAACCAGTCATGTCTCACTCTGGGTGGTGGTGCTCATTTCCCTTTATAGCCAAAGAGCCAGAGCTGTCTGCATCTGCAGACATTTCTGTTGTCATGTTGCAGGCATGAGTAGACACCAAAGCGCACAGAACACTGTTTCCTTTCCCACTGAAGCAGTGCCTATTTATCTACTTGCAATTTCTTCCTTTGAAATGCTAGGTTGGCAGGAGCTGGGACAGACAACAGGCACTCACTCTGTTGTGCAGCACTCGGGTCTTGAACTGGTGTCTTGCCAACCTTCTGGTCATCAAGTGCAGTGTCTTAACCACTAAGCCACCAAAAGCCCCTTCTAATACAGTAAAACCTCATATAAAGAGCACCTCGCTTAGAGAGTAACTCGCTTAAAGAGCAGAATTTTCTCTGAATGTTCGCTTCGCTTTTTAACAAATAAAACCAACCAAAAACTCGCTTAACAAATAAATTGAGGTTCGAAATTCCCTCCACCAGAAGTAACAATTGGTCGCTTACAATGGTGTTTCGCTTAAAGAGCAAACTCGCTTAAAGAGCAATCCTGTGGAACACAGTATGCTCTTTAAGCGAGGTACAACTGTATTTGAAATTGGTGTAATTTCAAGCAGTGGTTCACTACTCACTGAGTTTCCATGGTCAAGCATAGGTTTGACCCTAGGGCCAATCATCTCTCTTCCACTGCACTACCCTGTTACCTTTCGCACCGAATGAGCCCTACCCCCAAAATACTCCTGAGTGTATCCATAAGCTATATGGAAAAACAATCCTATAGACAAGGAACACAACACAACACAACACAACACAACACAACACAACACAACACAACACAACACAACACAACACACACAAGGGGGGCTTGCCACATGCAAAATCCCCTCATGCACGCTAGCTTTTGCTGCTCTGCCTCTCAAAGTGGTTCTCGGGAACAGAGACAGGAAATACTTGTTTTGGGAATTACAGCTCCCACCTTGGCCATCGTGATTTAGAACTAATGGAGCAGGCAAAACAGTTCTAAAAATGTTGATCCAATGGTGAAGAGAACCATGCGTTCTGCATGAGGAACTTGTTGCAACTCTAATTACTACATAATCATGAGCTACAAGAGGGTGATGAGTCTTGTTACACTATATCAGCGTTAAGCTAAAATGGCAGGAAAAGTTTGTAAGTGTTGGCATTCTGGCACATCAGCCACAAAACCATTGCGAATCTTCATTTGGGATAAAATTAAAATATACGTGGGAAAGGAGAAGTGAGGGAGGAAAACCATTTGGCTGCTTTGGCACATTATGTTTTGCAAACCAAAATCTTTTTTCCCCAGGTAAGGGCAGAGGAATTGCTATCTTGCAGATGGCAGCCCCCTAATTCTACAACAATTATAGCTTCTCCGCAGCCAAGAATGTAACCATTCTGTCTTCCCTACTGTGCTCTGTGCCCATTTAGTCAGGAACGGAGAGGCAATGAACAGATTGTTAATACCACGAGCGCGCCCAGGGGGACAGAGTTGTGCACCAACCGACATCTAAAAGAGTTTCTGACAGTCAAGGGGGGAAAATCGGTATGAACAAACATTGGCGCACATTAGCAAATATTTGTTACTAATGCTTTTGCTTCCCAGCAAAATGCAAATTGTGGAGGGAGGGAGAGCACACACATACTAACGGGAATTGAATTGTGCTGTAAACTAGGGCAGGGCATGGGTTTAGATGCAGAGTTCCTATTTCAGTGGGCAGGGAAAGAGACATACTGCAGCAACTTTCATAGCTAAGTTTAATGGCCTCTTATTGGATAGCTTCGAAAATAAATGACAAAAAGTATTCTTAAATATTTTGAACTTTGTAGTAAATTATTGCCATTGAAAAGGGTGTCATGACTTTGTTCTTTTAGAATAGAATAGAAATTTATATGATTCCATGAAATTATATAATATAATGGTTCCATGAATATAATGGTTCCATGAAATTATATAATATAAGGTAATATTTTTATTTTATTTTGTTTTGTTTTCTGATATGCCATAAAGGTAAAGGTTTCCCTTGCTCGAAAGCCATTCATATCTGACTCTAGGGTTCAGTGCTCATCCCTGTTTCAAAGCCGAAGAGCCAGCATTGTCTGTTTCTGCAGACATTTCCGTGGTCGTGTGGCAGACATGACTAGATGCACGGAATGTTGTTACCTTCCCACGAAAGTGGTCCCTATTTATCTACTTGCAATTTCTTGCTTTCAAATGACTAGGTTGGCAGGAGGTGGGATGAAGACGGGAGCTCATTTCATCCTGCAGTACTCGGGAATCGAACTGCCGACCTTCCGCCTCCCAGTCAGCATCTTAGCCACTTGATCAAAATCCAGACATACCTACTTGAAAACACCCTCCCTCCTTGTTGTTTATTTTGTTTCTTGGGCTATATGTCTTAAAATGCCACAGTCATTATTGGTATTCCAAAATATTATCATTCTCCATTTCTACCTGGAGGCATTTGAAATGTGTGACTTTTCCACCAAGCCTGGCCTCATACAAACATAGAGTCAAATGAGGTGAGATGGTTATCTTATGAACAAAATGTAATAAACTGTTATTCTCTCCATTGATGTAATGTAACATTTACCAGAAGCTTAAATGTTTAAACTGAGGCTATTGTGCTTTGGGCATAATGTGAGGAGACAATATTTAATGGAAAAGACAATATGTTTGGAAAAACTGAAGGCAACAGAAAAATAGAAAATTGAACATGAGACAGATTGACTCAATATAGAAATACATGGTCTTCTGTTTGGAAGACCTGCATGAGGATGATAATGACATGGTCCTTTGGCGGTCATGATTTTATAGGATTGCCATGAGTCAGAAGTGACTGGATGGTGGATAAAAGCAACAATTACAAGAGAAACTCTTTTGGCACCGCCTAATAATGACTCATGCTTCTTTCCCCCACACCTTCATGCCATCCAGCCATGCCACCCCTGATTAACAGGCACTGTCTCCAGGTTATTGTCTAAATGTCAGCCTGGCTGTCACCCTATGCTTCACACGTTCCTTCTGGGTTCATTATCACAGCAGAAGTTGATACAATGAGATGAAAATCAAAGAGGCCATTTACCCACTGAGAAATTCCTTTTGACTCTTGTTCAATCTCTGCTTATCGAAGAACCAAGGACAGAGGTCCCTGCATGGTAGGTTGGAGACAGTAGTCAATCAACAGGATTTCTTTTGTAGACAGGTTGTAGGGCAGGGGAAAGAAGGCATTGTGAAATGTCGATGTCTACAGTGTAGATGTCTACAGTGCTGGAGACAGTAGTCAATCAGCTCGATAGAGGTGGAGTTTCAAATTAAGTCTGGGAGACGTTTAATCAAAGTACCATTCAGAGGCAAACTATATGTTATAGAAGACTCATTAGAAAAGGTAATTCTTTATTTATTTAGGAATATAAGGAGTTTTAAAGGTGGTCTTTATATAAGTGCAACGGGAAGGATGACTTGAAGACCAACATGGGTCAGTTCAGAACATAAAATTGGAGGGTTGTTTTTTGTTACCTCTTTCAGTTTTTGCAGATAATCTTACTGTTTTTCTGATTGGTCCTAAAGAACTAAACATGGGTTTCATCAGCGAACCTGCTTAAATCACATCTGCGAATAGCAATGTGATTTTAAACATTGTGCAGTGTTATACAGTAATACCTCATATAACATTAGTATCGAATAACACTAAAATCGCATAACATTAAGCAATCTGGGGGGGAGAATTGCATCGGATAACATTAAGATCCTATGGGATGCATCGGATAACAACCGCTAAAGCCTGTGTGGTTACAATGTATCTCTATGGATCCCATAGGATTTTAACATGCATCGGATAACACTAAAAATCGGATAACACCAAGACTTGTGGAACCAGGTTTTAACGTTATCCGAGGTTTTACTGTATGTAATCTGCAGATTGACCCTCACGCACTAGGAAAGCCTGAGCTTGTATTTCGTTCATAGTCTTACATAGTGAATTGTAACCCCCAGAAGAAGCTTTTTTTAAACTTTGGTTTGTGGGGTAACAAAATTAGCATTATGTACAGTAAAACCCTGGGTTACGGTGGAGGTCCGTGCAGTGGTGGGCTGTCACATTTTTCGCTATCCCACCTTGGACGGAGCTGATGTCATGGGTGGAGCCAATGTCATGACATCATGACATCATGGGTGGAGCCAATGTCATGATGTTGTGGGCGGAGCCAAAGAAAAATAAATAAAAATAATTTTAAAAATAAAATTAAAAAATTCAATAAAAAATACACATTAACATTAAAATAATCAACCCACCCCGAACATAAACCCATCACTTACCTGGCCTGGGGTCAGAGAGCAGGCACTAGGCAGGCAGGCAGGCAGGAAGACAGGAACCGTGGCAGCAAACCGCCGCAGCAAAGAAAGGCCATCGCTGCCGCTTTTTCAGGTGCTGCCTGCGCCCATCATTTCCAGGCAGCCAAAATGGCTTCCCAGAACTGTGCATGCATCAAACCTCCATTTGGCACATGTGCACTTCTGTTTTTTGTGTGCATGCGTCAAATGGAAGTTTGATGCATGCACAGTTCTGGGCAGCCATTTTGGCTGCATGGAAATACACTTCTGGAGGGGGGGCAGAGAGGCGACCGAACCGGTCACCTGGGGGTTTACCACCACCCTGGCGATCCCCTCTGGATGGGCGCTACAGGTTTGGGTGAACCAGTCCGAACCGGTAACAGCCCATCACTGGGTCCATTCCAACAGCTTCCGTTGTAACCTGAAAAAAGTGTAAACTGAAACATCCATAGGGATGCATTGAAAAATAATTGATCCTGAATTGATCGTTGTAAACCAAAAATATATATATTAAAAATTTGTAAACCAGGATGGCATTTCCATAGGATTTGTCGTTGTAAACTGCAGCAAACTTTAACCGAGGTGGTGGTAACCCAGGTTTTTACTGTATATAGTACCGAGTTCTTGAAAATAATGATGGGAAAACAATAAATCCATTCTGAGTCTCTCTCTACATGTGGTGCAATGTGTATGCATTCAAACTGCATTGAAACGGGAGAAAAACATAATGTAAGAAAAGAGTTGCTCCTTTTCTTCCAAGAAGTATTCCTACCAACAATGATCTGTAGCTTTTCTCTGGCGATGCTTGGAATGACAGCCACATCAGCCTGCATTAACTAGCAGTGAGTCTATTTACTTGAAAGACAGATCAATTGAAGCATTCTTTTTCCAGGAAACATGTTTAGGGCTGTGGTTTAAATGGAGTGTGAAGGAAAATCACATGTATATTTTGGGTTTGGATAATAATAAATGGATACAGAAGCTCATGCAAATACCCCACCTTGCTTCCATTGTTAGACAAACGAATCCACTTACACACATGAGACTTTGAAAGTCTGGACAGAGTGAAGCAATCAGGCCAAACGATGCTTCGGGCTTGGCTTTAATGAAGCTGTCAAGGTTGACACATCTAGGATGCATGGCCTCTGCTCCGCTTTCTCCATCAAGCAAGTTGGATGGATTATGCAGATGAGCTTTCACATCTTGTCTGACTCAGAAACCCTTGCCTTGCACACTTGGCCTAGCCTCAATTCCGTTTCTTTGCTGCTGAATCCACCCACCCACCAGTCTGCTCTCAGCAGCTTCAAGGGATAAACACCTTAAGGAAGCTGTTGAGGGAATGCACTAAATTATTCTGGCAAGCAGAAACATCATCACAAAGGCCTGGGGGGAGAGGGAGGTGTCCTATATTTCTCCTCCCCTTTTTGCCTTTAGTTCTTTTGAAGAGTCAGTCATGCTCTCCATTGAATGCTTAATTGACACCATCCTTTTCTCTAAACCAGGGGTGCCCAAACTATGGCCTGTGGGCCAGATCTGGCCCCTAACACCAATTCATCTGGCCTGAGAAGCCCTCATCACTCCTGGAAATAGAAGTAAAATGTGCCTGTTTTAATTCTGCTTCTGGGAGCAATGAGGGCTTTGCAGACTGGATGAATTGGCAATGGGGCCCGGCTCCAGGCCATGGGCCATAGTGACCGCCCCCCTGAACCATGTGACCGCCCCACGGCCTGAAAAGTTTGAGCACCTCCTATCTAAGCCACCCTTTCCAGCTGCTGCTATAAACCTTTCCCTATTTCCTTGCCTCACAATGAACCATTCATGTGCTCTCTTCATTCTTAATATTTATTTCACTGGAGCAGATGTGTTTTGTTGCTAGCTTCAGTGTGGTAGCTGTAGTCCTCTCCATTCATCCCTGATCAGACTTTCACATCATTCCTCTCCATTAAGATTTGCTCTGCTTTGGTGTGGAACATATAGGCTTGATGTGACACCTTGGACATTTTGCTCTTTAAACCTCTTTCTTGCTCATCTGGTATTTGTTTTGATGAGGGCTATATGAACTGGCTCAGATATTTTAATGTTTAATATTGACCTGGGCTATATTTCATAGTAGGAATTCACACACACACACAATGTGTGAATGTTTTAATGTACAGTCAAACCTCGCATAAAGAGTGCCTTGCTTAAAGAGTAACTCGCTTAAAGAGCAGAATTTTCTCTGAATGTTCGCTTTGCTTAACAAATAAAACCAACCAAAAACTCACTTAACAAATAAATCAGGGTTCGCAATCCCCCCCACCAGAAGTCACAATTGGTCTCTTACAATTGTTTTTCGCTTAAAGAGCAATCCTGTGGAACACATTATGCTCTTTAAACAAGGTACAACTGTATAGAGTAATAAAAAATTAAATGGGTGTAGATAATGCAAACCTGGCTGGCTAGATAACTGGTTTAGGTATCTGGCTGTGGAGCTAGACATAGAGAGTTTGATTCCCCACTGTTCTTCAATGGAGAAGAGTCAGACAATGTGGCCTCAGACAAACTTCACAGTCACTGAGCAACCCTAGAAGAAGGGAATGGTAAACCAGTTCCGCTTATTCTGCACCTAGAAAACTATGGAAACAATTGACATGTTGGATTTATTTGTTGTTCTTCTTCTTTGTTGTTGTCGTCATCATCGTCATCTTCATCATCAAAGGTGATGCTCTATTTCAGTTCTCAAATCCTGATATCTTACGATCTTTTCAATCTCTTTTTCTTCTTCCTGACCATCACTAGGGATCACTACATCTATCATTTTAATCATTTTTTTTCTCAACCACAGTAATGTCTGGAGTGCTATGTTTGAACTTCTTATTGGTTTGGATCTTAAAGTCTAACAAGATCTTGACTGTCTTATCCTAATTCTCAGCCACCTTTTTAGGTTTATGTTCCTACCCTGTTTTCCCGAAAATAGGACTTCCTGGTATAGTAAGGCACCCCCCCTATTTTTCCCCACCTCAGAAATATAAGGGCCCTCCCCCCCTGAAAATAAGGGACTCACCTAAATCTTGCCCTGGCAATCCGCTGTATCAGCAATAAATGTGTACTGTATTCTTTGTCATGGAAAAATAAGACATCCCCTGACAATAAGACCTCGTGCATATTTTGGCATTTTTAAAAATATAACACAGTATCTTATTTTCTGGGAAACATGGTACCAGTACTTTGTAGATGGCATTCCCTAATTCTTGCACAGATTCCAATTTAACAATGCTGTGATTCATTTACGGTGTCTGTGCATTCACTGATACTGCATTCACTGATAATGTGGCTTATTGTTTCATCTATTTCTTTGCAAAGCCTACATCAGTGATTGTGAACCTTGGCACTCCAGGTGTTCTTGGACTTCAGTTACCAGAAGCCCAAGTCCTGCTGATTACTGCTTCTGGGAACTGAAGTTCAAGAACAGCTGGAATGCCAAGGTTCGCCATCACTTCCCTAGAGCAACAATTTTCTTTTAGGTGTACAGTCAAACTAAGCAAGATGATTAAGGCCATACAGTAAAACACCGGATAATGATTGGATCGGATAACACTAAAATCGCATAACGTTAAGTAATCTGGGGAGGAGTATTGGATCGAATAACGTTAAGGTTCTATGGGATGGATCGGATAACAACCGCTAAAGCCTGTGTGGTTACAATGTATCTCTATGGAGATTTAACGTTATCCGATCCATCCCATAGGATTTTAACATGGATCGAATAACACTAAAAATCGGATAACACCAAGACTTGTGGAACCAAGTTTTAGCGTTATCCGAGGTTTTACTATATTTAGAAGTTGAAGTGATAAATATATGTGACTGTCTCAGCTTGATCTTTTCTTCCTTCTGTACATGCAAATTATCTGGCTTTGTTAGACAGTTGGTCATTGGATAGTAAATGTGGTAATCAACTCGGTAACTATTTTTTCTTCATTAGAGCCGTTTTCCATTATTGAATTTAAGTGTCATGCAATCTTGATAACACATCTGCTTAAATTGTCATTTGCTAAGCATAGCTATGCAGTATGGTAAGATTGTGAACACATATGGGTTCCATGCTCTTGTCATGATATCACATGTATATGTTGATGTTAGTTCTCTGTACACTGCCCAGAGTGGGAAATATTCCAGATGGGCGGTATAAAAATTTAATAAATAAATAAATAATGCCTACTTTGGGATTTATTTATTATAGCATTTTCCTGTAGCTAACACATTTGGGGTGTGGGGGGGACATGGCGCCAAGATGATGGTGGAATGAAAAGGCAACAAACAGGTAGGAAAGGGGCTGTTGTGGTGTAGTGGTTAGACTACGATTCAGGTGGCCTGGGTTCAAATCCCCACTTAGTCATGAAACTCAATTATAACCTTGGGCCAATTATACTTGCTCAGGCAGGCCTGCCTTACAGGGTTCTTATACAGATATAGTGGGGAAGATATTGCCCACTATATGTTGCATTAAGCTCAATGGAAGAAGTGTGTAAATGCACATCATAATCATGGGTACTGCTGCCGTCATATTCCTGGGTCAAGCATTCTTTTAGCACCAAACAATGAAAACGTGGACCCATTTAACACAGCCCTACAATAGTTTGCATAGTAGCACTTAAAAACAACAACAACGAAGTATGCTTTATGAGAGAGCATAAACTGGATGACTGATTTTATGTTCCTAATTCTGAAAAATTAGCCCTTTCTAATTTGCATGTATTTAGTACTGATGATAACAGAAAACACTTCATCCCCACTTCTGGATCTGAATAAGCAATTTCTGGCCCAGTGTGTTTGCTAACACATGGCGCCTAAGAAATGATTCAAAAGATGATGGTTCTCCTCTCTTCTTCCCCACCAGCCCCAACCCTAACATTTTGCCAAACTCATTGTCCCTTTGAGATTTCAACTTATTCATGCACAGGGAAGCTTTCCTTCCTTTGAAATTCCAGATTGCTGGGCTGAAAAAAATTAGGCCTTGCGATTCTTTACATTACATGAATAGGGCAGCAAGATTATATGTCACAGATGAAAGTACTATATTTATGTCTCATTATCTGCCATTCATTGCTTTATAGACCCGAAGCCCTCCAGGGAACGTGGTAAACTTGTGTAATTTTCCTGAGTGCCACATTTTGCATTGGGATTTCAGATTTTGCTGATGGAAGTGGAAAAGTATACGAAACCAGACAAATCCCTTCTGCGTGTATGTCTGCAGATGCTGCAGAGAAAAAGTGTCCTCATTTTTGTTTCATTCTGTCTTTGAAACATTTTTTTATCACTTACAGAGAGATTCCCATCATTTAAAAAAATTGGTCTTCCAAGCCGTTAGAATGAAACTTGGTAGCAAATGAACATTGTTAAAGTGAAGGTCAATTACCACTTATCTAGCATGACATGATGTCACGAGGAGTATAAGCAGTTCTTAGAACTATGGGTTTCCCACATGAATTTGGAATCTAACTGAAACAATCACCTGATTCATCATCCTAATCATAGTCTGAATCAGTTTGCAGTGTCATTTTCTGTCGGTGCCTCCCTGGTAAACAACCTACCTCTGCTACTATGTGCATTCATCCATACAGGTTTCCGTCGCTTGAATGCCAGTCATGTCCGACTCTATGGGGCGGAGCTCAACTCCATTGATGGCTAAAGAGCCAGCACTGTCTGCATCTGCCGGCATTTCCATGGTCATGTGGCAGGTATAACTAGATGCTGAAGTGCACAAACACTGTTACCTTTCCTGCCAAAGTGATGCCTATTTATCTACTTGCAATTTCTTGTTGCAAGTTGAGTTGGGACAGAAGATGAGTCCTCACACGCAATCACGCAGCACTTTGGTCTCAAACTGCTGAACTGTCAACCTTCTGGTTGTCAGTGTCTTAACCACTAAGTCACTGCGGCCTCCATTTATCCACGTAGCAATCCAATAAGCATGCACACCCTGAAAATTTGTTTACCAGGGAGGAATGGATGGGAAGTTGTGTTTATGATAGGAACAGGTTTTCAGCCAAGATAGGTTAGCACTAGCAAGTTAACACTGCATGCTTAATCAAAGCAAAAGGAACAGTAAATCATTCAAGTTGTACATGTAAAATCCAAACTTAGGTTGGGCATTACCTGCACCGAACCACTAAAACAACAAGATGGATATTATCTGTAAGGGAGCCTTAAAGGGTCATTTAAAATGAAAGGTTTCGAGTTCTGCAAAACTCCAGATGTTATAGAGCACAGGCCAGGCAACCTAAAAGTTACTACTTATTGAAAACATCCAGCGTGAGGTAAGCTAATGCTGAGGATGGAGAAGACAAATATGAAACATTTGTCTGAGGTGTGGCAAAAAGTGGTTTCACCTCTGTCAAGGATTTTTGGCCGTATGTGTGTTCAACATTAGCAGACTAGCGGTTAGCTAATGTGACAGCGGAAGCAGTGATGGGATGACACCGGTTCTGACCGGATCCACAGAACCGTTAGGAAGATTTCCGGAGGGCTCTCCGTGGGGGTAATACCGTTTTTGAGGCGTTCGGATCGGACGCCTCACCGGGAGGAAAATTAAAAAAAATTGGAGCAAAAATGGCTCCAATTTAGTGCGCATGCGCAGAAACTCAATCTGACGCATGCGCACTAAATTGGAGCCATTTTTGCTCCAATTTAAAAAAAATTGGATCCGGCCGCCCCTGACTGGAGCCTCCTGTGGAGCCGCTTGCCGCCACTTGCTGCTGCCGTCGCCACCGCCACCCGTCGCCGCTGCCTGGTGCTTCTATCGCCACTGCCACCTCCTGCCATCGCTGCTGCCGTTGCCGTCGCCATCGCTGCCGGAACCAAGGAGGAGGCGGGGCGCTCCATGTTGGCTCCAATTTTAAAAAAACCGGACCCGGAGCCACTGCCTGCTGTTACTGTCGCCACTGCTGGCGCCTCCCGCCAGCGCCGCCGCCATTGCCGCTGTCGCTGCTGGAACCGGAGGAGGAGGAGGAGGCACGCTCCGCTGGCCTGGGGCGACGGCGGCAAAGGCGGCGGCGATGGCGGGAGGCGGCAGCAGCGGCTACAGTAGCAGCAGGCAGTGGCTCCGGGTCCGGTTTTTTTAAAATTGGAGCCAACATGGAGCGCCCCGCCTCCTCCTCGGTTCCGGCGGCGATGGGGACGGCAACAGCAGCAGCGATGGCAGGAGGTGGCAGTGGCGATAGAAGCACCAGGCAGCGGCGACGGGTGGCGGTGACGACGGCAGCAGCAAGCTGCGGCAAGCGGCTCCACAGGAGGCTCCAGTCAGGGGCGGCGTGCCTTGCCGTGTGGCCCCGGGCCATGGGGGTCGTCGGCCCCAAGAAGGGTAAGTGAGGGTTTTGTGTTTGGGGTGGGTGGGTGGTTTATGGTGTTTTGGGTGGGTGGGTGTATTTTTATTTAATTTTTATTTTATTTCTTTATTTATTTTATTTCTTTAAGTTATTTACGGGTTTGTGTTGTGGTTGTTTGGGTGGGTGGGTTGAGGTGTGTGTGTGTTTGTTTGTTTTAATTCTATTTTATTTATTTATTTAATTTATTTAATTTTATTTTATTTTTATTTATTTTATTTTTATTTTTGGCCTCGCCCATGACGTCATGACGTTAGCTCCGCCCCACTATGATGACGTCATGGTGGGGTAGAAATTTTTTTGTCATCCCATCACTGAGCGGAAGGTTTGGGTGTACAGACACACATACAGTCTCAGTGAATAGTGCAGTTTACTTCTGGGTGAGGGAAACACTCAAACAATAGACACAGAACTATATACACAGGCACCAGTCTGTCTTCAAGCCCCACAGTAGAGTCTTGGCTTGGAATCCTGAAGCCTCAAGTCTACTGAGCATTCACAGAGTCCTGCCAGCAAACACTGACTGCAGTTTGCCCAAGGCCTTAGTCAGTGTGCTCTCCTCAGCAGTGTAGAGTACTTGATAGTTCTTAGTAGTAGCAGAGCTTTCTGCAGCACTTCTGTCCGATATCATCTCAGTCTCTTCCTCAGTCAGAATCTCATCCTTCTCTGAGTATCCTCCTCAGAGTAGCCCATCTCAGGTGGGCTATAGTTATACTGTAATTCTGCTGACTCACCCTCAAAGTGGTCACAGCTGTGCACAGTCCTGATTCACATCCCCTAGTGGTTACAGCTGTGTACTCAGTCTATGCCTCAACAGCTAACAGCTGTGTCTGGACCCCTAAAGGTCTCTTAAAGGTACATTAACACAGTGGGCAGGAATCTTACTACAATACCCATAAAAATGCCCTAACAATCTCAGGGAATGACGACTCCCTTGTCTTCTCCAGATAAAAGCTTGCTGTTCATGCAACTATTATTTTTCTTCATTTTTTTTCTTGAAGGACAGAGGTTTTATGCGGACTATAAAAAGTCATACACAGAGCTTTAAATAATAATTTGTTCTTTTATTTAGTGTTTGGGGCTTGCAAGTGGTTGTTACAGATACCATTACAATGTCTACAAAAGTAATGTATTCTTATTCCTAGTCCTTGTTATTAATTCATTGCCATTCCTCATTCTTGGGACAGTTGTTGAAAAGGACATGAAAATGTTCAGTGGTTTTCTCAAGTGGGCAATTCTGTTTATTGCACATGCATGCATGCACAAAATACATGGTTGGTTTTTTCATGATTTATATTCAACAGGATTAGCTCAGAGACTTCAGGAAAGTGGTGCAAGAAAGCGTGTGGGTGTACTGTTTGCATTTCCTGCCAGTGTCTCCATTTATCTCCCAATAATCCCTCAAATTCCAGATAAACCAGCCTCTTTTAATCCTTCCCTCCTTTCCCCTAGACCTGTGATGGCATACCTTGGCACTCCAGATGTTTTTGGATTCCAATTCCCAGAAGTCCAAGCCCCCATGAATCCGCATGAATGGGTTTACTGCGATTCATCAGGCCTGCACTGCCCTCATTGCTCCTGGATGGGCGTGTATTACTTCTGTTCCCAGGAGCAACAAGGGCAACGGGAGCCGGATGAATCATAGTAAACCCATTCGTGTGGATTCATGGGGGCTTGGGCTTCTGGGAATTGAAGTCCAAGAACATCTGGAGTGTTAAGGTTTGCCATCACAGCCCTAGACCTGGTGACACTAGAAGTGAGATGTTTGCACTTTGTTCCTTTCCTGTTGATTTATTTTCATTCTGATTTCCAAAATCTATAACAAATGAGGCTCTTTACTTCTTTCTTTGTCTCATTTCCCCCTCATTGTTCTGCTTAGCTGTTCATTTCTCTCTCGCAATTTCCAAACATTTCCAAAGGGAGTCAGCCTATTTTAAATGTTTCCATGCTCCAATTTACTTAATTCTCTGCAACTCATTCTTTGGTAAAGGTCTCCCTTGCATGAAAGCCAGTCATGTCTGACTCTAGGGGATGGTGCTCATCATTTACAGCCAAGGAACACATGCATGTGCAAATGCCTGAGCAGGGCGCTTTGCCTGCTCTCTCCCAGGCAGGTCACGACTTGGCGTGCGTTTGCACTGGTAGGGAGGGGAGGAGCCGAGTGAGTCTTCAGCCTTATTAAAGGCCATCTCCTCCCTTCCCAGCCCCTCGTAACTTCTGTAACAGGTTGAGCGGTGACCCACCTTCCTACCCTGCGGTTTAGTGTGAGATCAGCTGGTCGCTTCAGGGCCGAATGGGAATTTTTGCACCCACCCTTGGGGTGGGTGGCGTTTTCACCCACCCCACACTGTTTCGTGGGGGCTGGACTTTTTGTTGATCTAGGGGTGGAGGTCATAATTTGCGGGTAGTGTAGGAAAAGGTACAGGTGAATACCTAATCGCTGTCGGGTAAGTGCTGGTGGGTATTCAACCACTGCAACTGTGAACCTTATGGTTCAGCTTGCGGTTGGGGAATGCCACGTTGGTTAAGGTAGGGTACCACATGCTCTGGCCTGAAAGCTGGGTAGAGGTGCTGTTTTATTGCCCAAAGGGATGTCAGGTAGGGGGACTTAGCTAAGACCCCTACCGACTAGGGTATCACCTCGGAAGTAAGAAAGGGTAGAGGTACACTCTTCACTCGGCCTTTGTCCCACACTGTGTTGGGGCCAGCAGCAATGCAATGAGTTTGTTCTTGGTCACTTTGTGCTGTTAATAAAGTGGCCTTCATGTTTAAACCCAAGCTTTGTGTCAGACTACTGAGGGATGGGTTGGGCAAAGAGCCAGCGCTGTCTGCATCTTCCTCTAGTAACAACATTTTAAACTTCTTTAAGTGTGACAGTATGTAATTTAAGAGCTGGAGTTCTAGTTCTAATTTACAGTCAGTTTTTCATTTTTAGAACTGACAATCTCATACCAGTTACCATTATAATAATCTTTTCTTATTTCTCTCATTAATAATTTTGTGTCAGAATTTGATTAGTTCAAAATTTTAGGGGTGGTGGTGTACTTTTAAAATGACTGTTTGTTATATGGGGGATTTTATGTTGTTAGCCACCTCGGATTCACTCTTCCTATAGATGCAGGGTATAAGTCAAACTACGACTACGACTACGACTACGACTACGACTACGACTACGACTACGACTACGACTACGACTACGACTACGACTACGACTACGACTACGACTACGACTACGACAACTAATCTGCAGATGTTTCCATGCTCATGTGGCAGGCATGACTAGGCATTGGACCACATGGAATGCTGTTATATTTCCCACTGAAGTGGTACCTATTTATCTACTTACAGGTTTTTTTGCAAACTACTATGATAGTAGGAGATGGGACAGACAATGGGAGCTTGGTCCATCATGTAGAACTCAGGTCTCAAATTGCTGACCTGCCAACCATCTGGCCCTACCTCATTCTTGCCCTCCTCCTGCAATCGGGGGAGAACGCCAGGTCCTAATTTGGCAGAATGAGCAGGAAGTATATCCAAGATAGTTTGGTATATTTTCAATTAAACGAAAAAAATTGTTATGCGAGTTTTCCCCATAGAAACGCTCGTTATGCGAGTTTTTCCATAGGGAAAAGTCCAACTCGCATAGCGAAAAAATCATTATGCGAGTCAGACCGCTTAGAGAAAAACTTGCTTGTTATGCGAGTTTTTCACTAAGCGAAACGCTCGTTATGCGAGGTTTGACTGTATAGACTAGATATACCACCAAGTGTATATAACTGTAGCTAGACCAGAAGCTTAAAGAAAGACATTTCTATCTCAACCTGTTGGAGAAGTATTAGATCCAAGAACAGTTGGTTTTTAAAATGGGAAGTCCAATCCTACGTAACTGATACCTCAAACATAGAATGTAACTGCATGTTACCGTTTTTATCTTATACAGTATATGACAAGCGGGTAGGCTCATATTGATTCACTATGTGCTTGTACAGTTATTTTTCATTCATTTCTATATCAAGCTGAAGGCTGGATGAATGCATTACTAATTATGATTATTACAGGAGAGGCTAAAATTAGGGAAATGTTTTCTTTAGCCAAAAGAAAATATAGCAATAACATTTTCATATGCTTACATCTAGGGAAGCCAAGAATAATTAGACTCAAAAGCACATTTGGTTGCAGAAACATATAATACTTGCAGCAGTAACTATAGGAAGAATATAGTCTCAAAAGGAGTGGTGTAAGGATGTAGCTCTGCTTACCATTTGGTACAAATTTATGAAATTTACAGTTGCCCAATAAGTATCTGAATGATAACAATGTTCATCTTTAGTAATCACACTTCTCACAACATTGTGGTACAATTCTTCAGTCAAAGAACACATACAAAATGTATGTATTAGTGGAACATGAACATTTCTTCCGACATACACTCCAAAAGAAAAATTACATTACTAGGAGACAGACAAAACTGCATGTAAAAAATTATACATTAAGCAAACATATGTACCAAATGTGTACATTAGGAACAGCGAGTGCACCTGAAGATACATAAGATTTTTCCACATTGGTATTTCAGAAGCTGAAAGCTGATGTGGAAATGGAACGGAACAAACTGGAGACTGAAAAAATGAGAAGCAGGGAGAATGAGAAGATGACAGATTTTTCCCCTCACTTCTCAAAGTATGTCTTTTAGATTATGGCTTCAGAATTCACTAGAGGTAAGCCAGAATTAATTATTTGTAACACACATAAAATAAAATAAGCTTCACAGAAATCTCAAGTGCCAGAGTCTATTATAAGTGATTGAAGGGTTACAGTCCATACTCTGACAAGATGCAAGAGGAAAGCAGGAGATAAAACTAAGTAAAAGGCATCTGTAATTTGCAAGGCACTGCACCGTCATAAAACTGGACAAACATGGCTACACATTATTGAATTTTTTAAAATCAGGCTGTTGTTAAAGCAAAATGAATCAAGAGAAAGGGGATTTTTTTTTAAATAGTAGCCATGTCAGTTTGTGTTTCAAGCATATCAGAGAGTAAACAAAACCAAACCAAAAATGTTGTAGCACGTTGTAGCACTTTGAAGAGCTAATTAATGTTAACTTTCGTGGATCAAGTCCACTTCATTAGACATAGGAGTGAGACTTCATGGCATCATCAGGTACAGAGGTACAAAGTGTTTGCTTAGCATAACATAAGTATACAAATCAATAGGCTTTCTACAACTGGTAATAGCAGATGATCTGTGGTTGTTATTTGGATAAGTTGTGAAGTTTTGCCCTGTTGAATTGCAAATAGTAGGAGGATACAATATAAACACATGGCATTAAATATTTGCTAATTAATTTAACCTTCAGCATCTATTGACAATTGTGTAAATGAGAATTCTACTGAAACATTTCAAGTCACAAGAAAATTCAAGTCACGAGAATCAAGTGCATGGGAACAGATAGGACATAAAGGATGATGAAAGAAAAGACAAGTAGAAGTTGAAAGAAGGGAGGGGAAAGGATGGCCAATTGCTAGAGAAATAGGTAGCCTGCAAAGAAAGGGAGTATCTTAGCCTCTTTGAAATGTTTTGATAAAGGATCAAAGGTCACAGAGCGAGCAACGAGTGGGATATCTGTCCATTGAGTGATGCCAGAAGATGCTTTCTCTTGGCTCCTGTAGATGATGTCTGAGTTTAAAAAACAGCTGCTATCTCTGCAGTAGTCTCAGAAAAGATCAGGGGCTTACTGGTGGCCTAATGTGGTACCAGATGGCCATTTGTACTAGATATTTGTTTCAGAAAGGTAGCATATGCATATACCCACAATCCTTTCCTTCCTGTGAGCCCCATTTTCTATAGAAAATAGGGCGCACAATTTTCAGCTCTGATCACCCGGAGTGAACTGACCTTTTATTTCAATTTTGGTCTTGATTAGAACATGGCAAATATTTCACATGCAGACATATTTCTGAATATGGGCAGAGGGCCACATGAAATGGCTCTGTGGGCCGCATCTGGTCCATGGGTTGTGAATGCCTGCCCTAAACTGTAGCTTGCTTACTCACTTACTCACTTAGTTCATATTTCTTCTAATTAGAGATTGTACTTCTGAAAACCCATACCATAAATTGGAAGTCATGTTCCTTTTTCAGAGGGCCACATGAAATGGCTCTGTGGGCCGCATCTGGTCCATGGGTTGTGAATGCCTGCCCTAAACTGTAGCTTGCTTACTCACTTACTCACTTAGTTCATGTTTCTTCTAATTAGAGATTGTACTTCTGAAAACCCATACCATAAATTGGAAGTCATGTTCCTTTTTCAGAAGTTGATCTCAGAAAGTTAGAAAAGGTGCATAACTTCTCTTTCCCTTTGCTCTGCACTTAAGGCTAGTGACAACTTAAGGTTCCTTTTCCTTATTTCACATTCATCCAGCCATCTTGAAAGCAGGCAATTTATTTATCCATCAGCCACAGGATGCAGTAAGATGTCATTGGGTTTCAAGATGAGTCTTACATTAAATCCTTTGACAGGCATAATGGAACCTTCTGCCTTCAAACTAATACATGGTAACTAAGAATCAATGAACTACTGGAGTAGGAGAAGCTCAAATTAAAATTCTGACAGCTCAGGAAGCTTATCAAGCTTGCCAGTAAATAGGAGATTGTGCTATTATTATTATTGGCTTTTCTCAGACATAGTAAATGTAAAAGTCTCCCTTGCCCAAAAGCCAGTCGTGTCTGATGCTAGGGGCGGTGCCTGTCTCCATTTACAGCCAAAGAGCCAACTCTGTCTGCATCTGCAGATGTTTCTGTGGTCATGTGGTAGGCACGACTAAGTGCCGAAGTGCATGGAATGCTGTAACCTTTCCCACTGAAGTGGTACCTATTTATCTATTTGTAATTTCTTGCTTTTGAACTGCTAGGTTGGCAGGAGCTGGGACATCTGATGGGAGCTCACTTTTTCGTGCAGCACTCAGGTCTCAAAATGCTGACTTGCTGATCTTCTGGTCATCAAGTTTAGTATCTCAACCTGCCCCTGCATTAAAATTTCAAAAAGCCTTTGCCTTTCTCCCACAGAACCAAACCTGCCTATTAAATTTATAGGTGTGCTCCCATCCAGGCAAACCTGCTTCTGAAAAAATCTGGCAGCTAAGCAGCATAGAAATGCATCACCAATAGATGCATACTCAATTTGGCAATAGAGCCACATCCTTATGCATCAAAGTCCCTTGTACCTCTCTGCAATATAAGCATTTATTTATCTCCCTTTGGATGTTTAAGCAGCTACATTATCTTAGTGCAGTAATCCTAAAAGGAAAATTAGTATAATTATCTAGATACTGCACACATGAAAATAAAGTACCATAGATACTCAAATATAAGCTGAGTTTTTTAGCCCCAAAAATGGGACTTGGCTTATACTTGGGCCCAAGACCATGCTGATTGAGATGTGCTAACAATTTAATTAATTTTACCATTTTTCATGTATTTTGATTTTTGAAACTCATTAGCAGCTGCTACATTTCCCACTCTCAGCTTATACTCGGGTCAATCTATTTTCCTGGGTATTTGAGTCAAAATTAGGTACCTTGGTTTATATTCAGGTCGGCTTATATTCGAGTATATACGGTAATTGCCAAAAGTCTGTTGGTGATTTCATAGACGGTAAAGTTTATGTTTTGGCCCTTCTTGACCTGTAACCGCTTAGCAAAAAAAAGGGCCAGTTGAGAGCCAGGAGGCAAATCAAGCTAGTTAATTGGTTAGTAATCACTGGACTTTGTCGCATCTACTGGAACTTTTAGTTAATTATTAGGCATGTAAGGTTTGTGTAATTTGTTGTGGCCACTTGACCACAACAAAGTGAAATGTGCATTTCAGTTGTACAATTGAGCACATGACCAAGATGCACCTGGGCAGCTCATTCTGACCATTATATGATATTTTAATTATTGACAGAAATCTTGTTGCACGTGCATCAGAGATGACATCAACAGCAGGGGCAAATCACTGTTGGTTAAAAAGTGGGGCAGTTATTATGGTTTGAATTGTTTGCAATTTCCTCTCAAAGTTTTCCTCATGATCAAGACACTTCTGAGCCTAAAAATAGTTGCTTGGACCAAAAGTTTGAGGAAAAAGATTTACTCACTATATGATCAGAAAAATTAGCAAAGCAATCACACTTATATGCTAATTAACTTGTGAACTGCCTAAATAGTGCACTAAGTTTCCCTGCTGGATCTTAATAGCTCAGGAACTAGGATGTTGCCATCCTGGCAGTCCTTTAGATGAAATACTATTGATTAGTAGTTATTTATTAATAGTGATGGGCTGAAAATTTGCTCCAGAATATAAATTTCAAATGAGAAGACATTTAGGATATACTCTTATGGATAAAGTTCACATTTCTTGAGTTTGTCTTCCTTATATTGGTTGACAGTTGGTTATGGGTATGTCCTATTTTTCCATATCAGTGACAGCTGACAGCATGGGTGCCCACAGAGAGGGCTCTGAGTGCCACCTCTGGCACGCGTGCCATAGGTTCTCCATCATTGCCCTATATCAATTGGAAGGTATGATACAGGGAGAAAATGATGGTCAGTTTTCCTAAAACAGCTGATGTTACTTTTAAAAATAGCACTCGTTTTGTGATTGAGAGAGGAAATCTGGGCTAATAACTACAGCAAAACTAAATTTGGGGCCCAGTTTTAAGATATTTGGAGAAATTCTCCTTTTGCTGGACAAATCTGGTAAAATTATCTGTCTAATTTCTTTCACCCCAAATAGCAAAGAATCTGAAAAGCCCATTGGTACAAGAAGAAGGGAATGTTAAACCACTTCTGTGTACTACATACACAGAAAATTCTGAAAAGGGTCAATGTAAATTGGAGCTTACTCAGTGGTGGGTTGTCAAAATCTTCGCTACCCCACCGTGACATCATTGACGTCGTGGGCATAGCTGATGTCATGACATCATGACATCATGACATCGTGTGCGGAGAAAATAAATAAATAAATAACATTAAAACATGTCTGCGCATGCATCAAATCTCCATTTGAGGCATGTGCAGTTTTTTTTAGTGTGCATGCGTCAAACCTCTATTTGACACATGTGCACTAAAAAATAGAACTGTGCATGCATCAAACGGAGGTTTGATCCATGCGCAGTTCCGGGCAGCCATTTTGGCTGCCCGGAAAAACATTTTTGGAGGGGGCCGGAGAGGCAACCGAACCGGTCGCCTGGGGTTTTACCCCCCTCGGCAACCCCTCCTGATGAGGTGCTACCGGTTCAGGCGAACCAGTCTGAACCGGTAACATCCCATCACTGAGCTTACTTGATGACATATCAAAATTATTGTCATTCTTCTTCAGTATCTAGGCTCAACAGCCATTGCCTGACCTGCTAATGATATTACAGCTATACATTGATTTAGCTTGGACAGTGAAAAAGAAAAAAAAGTTCCATTTCATTTGGTGAGAGTGAGTAGGACAATATTTGGAAACCATGGTTCCATTTCTTCCTTAATCCAATTGTGTATTAAATTAATAATAATCCATTCAATTAATTATTAATTCCCATTGCAAACTTAGGAAACCAAGTCAGAGAAAATAGCATGTTTAAGAGCTTGCTGTGAATGCCAGAAGTATGACACGAAAGCAGCAACACTTTTGATGACAGGACCATGGTGGGTTCAGAATAATCTAACAGCATTAAAAACCCTAAAGTGTCACTCTAGTTTCTCTCTGCCTTTTGTTTCCCTGGATGTTTTCTTTCAGAGGACATTTATTTTCTGCCATTTTAATTAACTGTCCCTGGCCCCCGAAGCATGATTTTGAGAAAACAGTCTAGCTGAAAGTCACTCTGGTTGGCTGGCTCTTTGAATTTTATTTATTTATTTATTTATTTATTTATTTAGTGAACCATACAATCAAAAACATAAGAAAAAGAACTACAAAACACAATAACTAAATATACAACAAATAAAACCAATAAATCTATATGCGCGCACACACCCTTGGAATTTTAAATGGACATTATTTAAGTATTTTTATTATTATTTTACTATATTTCACATACACCCCATTCATCTCTGAAAAGCAATATTTCCTGCACTGCCTTTTATATTTTCCCTTTCTATAACACATAACCAAAATTTCTTTAAATCTCTTTTCTTTTTCTAAACCTTTTAAAACTCTCATTTCACTTGTCAATTTTTCATTAATTTGCAACATTCTAAAACTCCTTATACTATTTCTTGAGTTGAAAATCAAAAATAAGCTCCCAATGTTTATTTTTAAAGTGGTAGCCGTGTTAGTATGACATGTTTCCAATGTTTAGCTATACTATAGTTAAACTTGACCAATATAAAATCACTTATTTTTCCCCATTCAAGGTGTACACCATTGCAGTCCCTTAGAATTTACAACTTGTTGGCCTACCACGCTATATCAGTGATGACGAACCTATGGCACACGTGCCGGAGGTGGCACTCAGAGCCCTCTCTGTGGGGACCCGTGCAGTAACCCCAGCACAGAGTTTGCCCCACCCCTCCCCTCCATCCAGCAGCCCAATGGGAGTGTTTCCACTCTCACCCAGCACAGAGTTCACTCCACCCTTCTGCCCAGCGACCCAATGGGAACACTTCCTCCCTCCCCCAGCACAGAGATCACCCCGCCCATCTGTCCAGCAGCCCAATGGGAGCGTTTCCTTCGTCCCCTGTTGCTGTGTTGGCACTTTGCAATAAATAAGTGGGTTTTGGATTGCACTTTGGGCACTAGGTCTCTAAAAGGTATGTCAACACTACCCTATATTATTCCCCAGGGAAGCCTTCCTGTCTGTACCATTTATTTTCTGCATTCTGAAAACTCCATCACGCACACACTCATACACTCCACCTTCATACACAACATTCCATATCTGGAATATATATTTTTTTTTAATTAATGTGTGATTTGTCTTCCAAGTACTGTATCAATAAGGCCTCTTTTTCTGGAGAAACTCCAGAGATTGTCTTTCTTTTCCTGAATAATAGAATACAGGTTTCAGAGATGCTTAGGAATAGAATGCAAGGATGTTAATACATGACATTACTTCTCCTATTCAGCAAAATCTTGTTTAGGAGGAAAATATCCTGATGTTTGTGACTCACTTACATTGCTCATCATCTTTGACCCACTTTTGAAGTATTTCAAACCTGCTAATTTCAAATGAATTTGCTTTTGAAGAAAGCCTTGTGTTCAAATGTTCCCTGCTGGTCTTACATTGGATGAGACACAGTACTGAGCCTCAGGCTTTGGTTCCTTCCTCTACTACATCACCGTGAACCAAATGTACAACCAAAAACAACACAGTTACTCAATTGCTCCCACATCACATGGCTAGTGGTGGGCTGCTGCTGGTTTGGACTGGTTCGGCCGAACTGGTAGCAGAAATCCGGAGGGGATCGCCGGGGGGGGGGGTTAGTATAAACCCCTGGGTGACTGGTTTGATCTCCTCTCCGGCCACCCTCCGGATTGCTTTTTCGGGCAGCCTAAAATGGATGCTCGGAAGTGCGCATGCGTCAAAACTCCATTTGACTCATGCACACTGAAAAATAGAAGCATGCATGCATCAAATGGAGTTTTGATGCATGCGCACTTCCAAGCAGCCATTTTGGGCTGCCCAGAAAGGGTGCAGCAGCTGGAGGAGTGGCGGCGGTGGCCTTTCCTCGGCACATCGCCAGGCCGGGCCAGGCCGGGTCATGCTGGGCCATGCCGGGCCAGGCCGTGCTGCTGGGCTAGGCTGCGCTGTGCTGCCGGGCGGGGCCAGGCTGGGCTGGGCTAAGTCATACTGCCAGACCACCTCACCACTGCATTGCTTTGCAGCCACGCCGCCATTCCGCTGCACTGCCACACCACTGCTGTTTTTGCCTGCATACCTGCCAGCCTGCTGATCCCTGACCAGGATAAGTGACGGGTTTGTATTTGGGTTGGGTGGGTTGAGGTGTGTGTGTGTTTTATGTAGTGTGTTTTTATGTGCATTTAATGTCTATTTTAATTTGTATTTTTATGTTTTTTATTTCTATTTAATGTCTATTTTAATTCATATTTTTATGTTTTTATTTCTATTTAATGTCTATTTTAATTTGTATTTTAATATGTTTTTTTATTTCTATTTTTATGTGTACTGTATTTTTATTTAATTTTTTAATTTTTAATGTTTTTACTTTGGCTCCGTCCACAATGTCATGACATCATGACTTTGGCTCTGCCCACAGCATCATGACATCATGACATCATGACGTCATGATGTTGGCCCCACCCACGATGCCAGCTCCGCCCACAGTGTGGTAGTAAATTTTTTTGACAGCCCACCACAGCACGTGGACCACCTGCCTTACTACATTACATTTGTAATCTGTGATACAGTTTCTTTATGCTGTGTAAAGCCGCCTAGAGTCAGGTTCGCCTGAGCAAGGCGGGGTATAAATTTGAAAAATAAATAAATAAATAAATTTCCTCTCTGTTCTGCTGTCAGAAAAGAACTTCTTCATTCTCTTTCCAAACAACTTCCTCAATATATTTGATTTCATTTCTGGCAGAATATACAAACAGAGTGTTCTGATAAAATTGGGAGACCCTGATTTGTACTAAAATACAGTACACTATATGCAAGGAAGAGACACTCAAACCCATTGTGTGCCTCATTCTGTACTTCAGTCTGTGTAAAACCTGCTTTGTGGGGCCAAAGACACACAACAGTAAACAATAGTGCTGTACCAAAATTTCCTTTACAAACAATATTGGGATGAAATATACAATTTGAAAGGACCAAAATATTCCACAGACTGCCTATCTCATTTCCTTCCTTCCTTTCCATTTTAACTTATTATAATTCCTTTTCTGTTGTTGTAAGATGTCCATCAGACTGTACAAAGGAACATTGCCTCTGCTTTTACCCGCTTTTTCCCCTCCGTTTTTGTTCAATTTCAATTCTTCTCATCTCATTTTATCATGACTGCTGTGGTGCAGGATAATAGTCCAATACATCTGGAAAGTACCTGACTGGAAAGCCTGCATTTTGACATAACTGTGTTGCCATTGTCAGTCTGTGTCTTGCCTTCATGTGCCTTCTTTCTCTTCTGTATCCCACAGGCTTACCCAGCCTCTGATGAAAGAACACTTTTCAAAAACAAAAGGTAAGGTGCTGGAGGGAACAAGATCCTAGCTCCTTTGTTGATACAAGATATAAATGGAAACTCGGTTTCAAAGAAATGCTTCTCCTTGGCTCCTCTACTTGCTACTCTGTTTTGATGTGTAAATCTTTCATTTAGTACTAGAGGCCATACACACAAGATCCAGTTGCTTATGTCATAGCTACTCACTGTTTTCAAGCTTTCAAGTGTTTCTATCCATACAGCAGTTACTGAAAATGTAGCTATAAATTGCGGGTACTTGCAAGAATCAGTACTTGCTCATGAACCAGAGGTCCTCAACCTTTATAAGCTGAGGGCCGATTCACACACCCACAGACTATTTGCAGGCTGGACTGGTGGCCCCGCTGCCCTGAGACCCAACCACTTCACTCCCATGCCACTGCCAGTGGGACCATCCCAAGACCCAAACATCCCCCCCCACTGCCGCTAGTGGCAGCATGACCACCCAGAGCAGCAACATTCCTCCACACATCTGCTTACTGGCAGCCACATGCGCCTGTCGGAAAAGCCACTCTCAGCCAGAGTGGCCCCTGGGAAAGCCACAGGAAGGCATGGGAGGGCTTCCACTTCTGCCACCATCACACCTCAATCCTTGTCCCCTCCACTTGGCTTGGCATGTCCCTAACAGCACTCCATAGCAAGGCAGATGTTGTAGGCCGTCTTACAACATCCACCCTGCTATGGAGCACTGTTAGGAAAATGCCAAGCCAAGTGGAGGAGACAAAGATTGAGGAAGAGGCGGCAGAAACAGTGGCTGGAGTGAAGGCATGGACCGGATGGAATGGTGGTATGGGCTGGATCTGGCCCATGAGCTGTAGGTTGAGGATTCCTGTCATGAACAACAAAGCAAGCAATGTGTATGTTTCAGTCAGAAACAACTGGTGATTCTAGTTTCACGAATCCACTCCAGACTTTCAACTGTATTTTTCAAGAGCTATGCTATATGCTGAATTCTTTCTTAAATAGTTTTGTACTTAGATGGTAGCTAAAAGATAACTAAGAATTGACTAATGGCACCCCTACAACTCAGATTACCAGCTCTATTGATTTCAGTCGCCTTAGAAATGTTGGTGAGAGGATAGTGAAACTCATACTACAAAGCCTTTGGCCACACCCAAAAATCCACCCCATATGAGTAATAAGCTGTTTTGTGTAGCCATCTCAAAATTGCAGTGATAGGGTATTTGATAGGGTTTTTTTTAAATGAAAACATTTTACTGGGGTCTAACATAGCTCCGAGATCAGTTCAACAGCACTCTATCTGAGACCATTTTCAGAAACTGCTTACTTCAGACTCCATATGGTCCTCCAAGTAGTTTTAGGAAGGAAAATACGTAGCTCTTCTTTCCATACCATATCCAAGCCCTGTTCAGCTCCAGAAGTCTTGGAATAAAAAGGATATTACTTTCCTGCCATTCCTCTATCTATTTGCACAGACAAATAGTGTTGCCCTGTGTTCAGTTGTCTTTCAGACCTTTCAAGGCAAATGCTGGATGTTGCCTAGTCCAGAACCATTGCTTTAGTTACATCTGTATGATGTACAGTCAAACCTCGCATAATGAGCATTTCACTTAGTGAAAAACTCGCATAGCGAGCAAGTTTTTTGCTAAGCGGTCAGACTCGCATAACAAATTTTTCGCTTAGCGAGTCACCTCGCAGAACGCATTAAATTCGTTATTCAAGTTATGACTGTAATTGGTTGAACGTTGGACTTCGGCTTAAGAGGACCCAGTTGAAAGTGCTACTTGGACATAAAATTCAGCAGTTGCTGTGAACCACTGAAACACTCTCAAGCTGGCCTACCTCTCAAGGTTGTGGTTGTCAGGGCAAAATGGGGAATCCTGTAACCTGCCTTGTCCTAATTATACTTTTTCCCCGTCTTCCTGTAAATAGCATTTTCTACTTGCTTAGAAGCACTATTTCAAGTATGCTGGGGTTTGCACAGTGATGGGATGTTACAGGTTTGGACCAGTTCACCCCGAACTGGTAGCACACCATCAGGAGGGGTAACCGAGGTGGTGGTAAACCCCCAGGCAACCGGTTCGGTTGCCTCTCTGGTCCCCTCCAGAAATGTATTTCCAGGCAACCAAAATGGCTGCCCGTAACTGTGCATGCGTCAAACCTCTGTTTGATGCATGTGCAGTTCTATTTTTTAGTGTGCATGCGTCAAATAGAGGTTTGATGCATGCACACTAAAAAAAGAACTGCGCATGCATCAAACGGAATTTTGACGCATGCGCAGACATTTTTATTTTTTTATTTTTCTTGCTCTGCCCATGACATCATGATGTCATGGCGTTGGCTACTCTCACGGCGTCCATGTCGTCACGGTGGGGTAGCGGACATTTTGACAACCCACCACTGGATTTGCATGTTTTCAAGTTGGCATGTTTTCCCTCTAAGAGAGACAGGAATTAAGCACATGGTGATATCATTGAGATTGAGCTCTACAGTTTTACCATTCAGGTCAAAGGTTTCCCTCACAGTTTTGTCTGAGCACAAGTAGGAATATACACTGAAGTGTACACCTGTCCCCAGAGGTCCCTTCCCTAGCATTTTGTGATGCACAGCCAAAGGGTCAACCAGGGCAAATTTCACTCTTCTGTAATGCCATTTTGTCCCATCATTATTTTATCGTGGAACACAGAGTGACAAAGCTACTGGCAGGTGTTCTCTCTTTCTCTCCATTGTCAGCCTTCCCTCATTCTTTCAATTGCTCCTGAAGGATTATTTAAAAACAGATGAAGATTGAGAGGTGGAAATATGTCAGTGAATGCCCTCACACCCTCTTTAGTTCAGCACTCCTGAGTAAGTCCCCACCCTTTTGAAGAAGCCATCTGTTTCCATTTCTTTAATAACTATGCAGGATGTTGGATCCCTTCACAAAAACTGCCCTTAATAAAATTCAGTTCCAGTTATGACCCTGAAAGATGATTAGTAAATTAGACTTTTAATTAGCATTTTGCATAATTCATGCACATTATCATGCACTCGTGTATTTGATTGTCAAGGTGCAGATGTGCTAACATGCAGCTATAATTTTCTCATCTAAATAGCTCTTTTGGTTAAACCTCTAATTCCCCCCCCCCCTTTATTGTGTAAGGCCCATTATTCTGTCCTTAAAAGAGGCGGAGGAATTTACATGCAGGACCAATGCCAAGTTGTGTCATTACATCTGTCCGTTTTTAAGACTAAAATGCTGCCATTGAATCAAATTTCTGAGTAACTGAAGCCAACATGACTATTCATTTGTACATGCTATACAAAGGACATTTCACTGAAGTTTTCATATAAGAAAGCCAATGTAAATCTAAAATCTAACAAATAAGCTAGATTGAATCCGATCATGTTTTAGAGATGCACAATGTTATATAGCGGGGGTTCTCAACCTATGACCCGGGGCCCAGATGCAGCCCACAACACCATTTTCATGTGCCCACCACCACCACCTCCGCCACACCAGGAAGTGCTGTGTGTGGCAGGCAGGGCAAAATGGCCATCCTGCCCCTGAAGTTGTCCGAGGGAGGGTGACCCAGCCCTTGCCTTGAAAAGATTGAGAACCACTATTATATAGTCTTGATATTGCTGCAAAAAAAAACCTGCTATAGTTCTAACAAGATAAATAATTTTAAAATGGCTTCAAAAGCTTGCAAACATAATGTTTGATTTTAAAAAATCAGTTAAACACCGCAATTTAGTCTGGCTTTATTTCATTTATGGAAGGGTTTATAAAGTGGCTTATTTAATCTTAACACAAAGTACCTGAGGAAAAAGAAAATCCAGATATTTTAAAGTACCAATTAATTCAAATTTCAATAAAGTAGTAGCATTAATGCACTGATAGCAGAGCAAATGGCCAACATCAGCTGATCATTCGGGCTGCTTATGAGACATCTAAACGAGGAATTTCAGGCCTCTAAAAGAAGAGTCCTAGTGGTGCAGTCGTTAAACTATTGCTGCTGCTGCTGTTGTTGTTCAGTCTCACAGTCAATTTCAACCATTTGCAACCCCATGGATCATTGCCAACCAGGCACCTCTGTCCTCCACCATCCTCCTCAACCCGCCCAGATCTGTGTCCATTGCGTCAACAATGCCATCTAGCCATCTTATTCTCTGCCGCCCATTTCTTTTTTTGCCCTTGACCTTTCCCAGCATCAAGGCTTTCTCAAGTGAATGCTCTCTTCTCATTTGATGTCCAAAGTATTTTAGCTTCCTCTTTACTATTTGACATTCCAAGGAGCAGTCTGGGTTGATTTATTTTAAGATCGACCTATTTGTTCTCTTTACTGTCCAGGGTACTCTCAAAACTCTCCTCCAACATCACATTTTAAAGGCATCTATTCTTCTGTGCTTAGCTTTCCTTATGGTCCAGTTCTCACAAGCATACATTATAACTGGAAATACCATTGCTTTGACTATGAGAATTTTTGTTTGCAAGGTGATGTCTCTACTTTTAACTATGTTCCCCAGGTTTCTCATAGCTAGTCTCCCAAGCATCAGTCGCCTTTTTATTTCATGGCTGCAATCACCATCTGCAGTGATCTTAGATCATAAAAAAGGAAAGTCTGTCACTGCTTCTACTTCTTCCCCATTTATTTCCAGGGACTGATAGGGTCTGTTGCCATTATCTTGGTTTTCTTGTTGTTAAGTCTCAAGCCAGCTTTTTCACTCTCCTCTTTCAACCTAAGCAGGATCTTCTTTACATCTTCCTCACTTCTTCTTCTTCTTCTTCTTCTTCTTCTTCTTCTTCTTCTTCTTCTTCTTCTTCTTCTTCTTCTTCTTCTTCTTATTATTATTATTATTATTATTATTATTATTATTATTATTATTATTATTATTATTGTCGTCGTCGCCGGTGTCATCGCCGCCGCCGCCGCCATCGTTAGGGTCGTATCATCTGTATATTTCAAATTATTGATGTTTCTCCCAGCAAATTTGATCCCAACTTGTGATTCATCCATCCCTGCATTGCACATTATGTGCTCTGTATATAAGTTAATTAAGCAGGATGAAAAAATGCTGCCTTGTCTTACTCCTTTTTCTATTCCAAACCACTTTGTCATTCCGCATTCTGTCCTAACTGTTGTACTAAAGTCAAAACGTTGTGAGTTCGATCCTGATAGAAAATCATCATTCTGAGGGTCAGTAAAATGAGGACCCAGAATGTTGGGGGGCGGGGGAAATACCGTTTAACTTGTGAACTGCCCAGAGAGTGCACTAAGCGGTATGGTGTGATATATAAGTGTAATTGCTATTGATATTTACTTCCACAGCAAGAGCACAACATAGAACAGTTTTTTTTTCTAAGTCATAGTTTCTGAAAATTGTGCAAAATATTTCTTTGGCAACCTGTGCAAAACTTATATCCCAACAGTGTAAGAAGCAAAGTGCACCCATGTAATGATGGTGGAAGAAGCAGCTGGTTGTTTAAAAAGGTACAATACGCCATCTTATGTTGTTATGACAGAATTTATGAAAGTTTTGTACAATTTGTTGAAGTTATACACATTGTGAAAAAGGTCAACTGTAACGCTAAAAAATGCCTTCTCTCTTGAAGAGGAAGGAAAAACTTTCTGCAGTTCTATGTCTTCACATGAGAGGAAGAAACAAGCAAAGATTTACAGAATATAATGTGTGTGTATTTGTACCTAGGAAGTTGAAAGGGGAGACAGAATTAAGTATTCAGAGAACCCTAACTTCTGTTATCATTGCTTTCAATCCCATATGATTATTATTAAAAAGAAAGTGGTAAATGTGCAGATAAATTTACTATTGGTTGTACTTATTTATTTAATTCTTATCACACACACACACACACACACACACACACACACACACACACACACACATTCTTTGTTGAAAGACTGAAAGTGGCTCGCAAATGATTTAAACACACTAATATTAAAACAACGAGAAATATAAAAGAAACATTATACAAAAACCAATAAAACATGTTAATTATTAAAGAGTAGTAAATAAAATCCCGTTAAAGCATTTTAAAAAACTCATTTAGAAAGATAAAAAACAACAACTGCTGGACAGCTTAGTGGTTTAGGTATCTGGATCTGTAGCCAAAGGTTGACGGTTTAATTCCCCACTGTGCCTCCTTGACAAGGGCTTGACTCAAATAATCCATAGGATATCTTCCAGCTTCACAGCCCTAAGATTATTGCACCTCTCCCCTTAAAATCCTTTCTTCAGCAGCAGTTTACCTATTAAAGACTTTCATGAAAGGAAGACATTTGCCTGCCGTTGGAAGGAAAGTAAGCAGGAGGCCAGCCTGGTCTGGAAAGAATTCCAAACCCAGGAGTGAACTAAAAAGCTTCTTTTCTGTGTCCCCACCAAGAGCTGTGGCGCTAAGAGAAAGGTTGCCACCTTTATCCTACTTCACAGATGTAGGATAACCACAGAGAACAGATATCTCCTATGCTATCAGCTCCTTGACAACGAGCGTCCTGAAATAAATTCTGTGCAGCTTTCGGAAGATATAACAGTGTTTGTCAAATTCTGCTGAGTTAAAATATCTGTACTTCTGCAAAAATGGGAAAGAGTCCTAATGGTGCAGTGGTTAAACTGCTGTGCTGCAACCAAAAAGGTAATGAGTCCAGTGGTGGGATGTCAAAATTTTTACTACCCCTCCGTGATGTCATCACAGTGTGGGCGGAGCTAATGTCATGACATCATGATGTTACCGCAGATTTTGAGAGTCCAGCATATATTTTTATTTAACTCTTTAATACATCAGAAAAACCACTGTACACACATGGAAAATAAGGGAGAAGCCAAAAGTTTAAAATCATACAATTGGAACCCTCTCCAGAGGGAGGGGGAGATTAAAACCCACTAGTCACTAGACTCTGGCAAGGATGATGTCACTGATTGTCTCCATTGTCCTCAGTTTGCTTTGCCAAAAGGTGTAAAAACTGGTTTGTTGGCTTTTCTGATAAGCAGAAATTCCTTTTCATTCCTTCACAAAGGAAACAGAAGCTTAATGACTGAATTTTAAACTCATACATCTGGTTTGATTCTCCTTAATAAAGTTTAATTAAACATTGCTATATAACACTCACGAAAGCAAAGAAATATGGGGGGAAACCAACTATTAATTAATAACAAGTTTAAGGCTTAATATATAAAAAGCCTAAAAAGGTCTATGTAAGCAATTGCATTAAGAGTTGGTGGCCCAGGGGGGAAATGACTCATCAATGGAAACAAAAGGAACTAAACTTTTGTCTTATCCCCTAAAAGCTCCAGAGAAAAGGCTCAATGGGAACTCACCTGAGAATGACCCGAGAAGGAATGTGACAATTTTAAGAGACATCTCAGCCTTTTACAGTATTTCATCACTACCATTGTATATGTAATCTGCAATGTGTGCTCTTGAAATTACCTTTTTAAACAATTTTACTAAGTCTTTTTGTGACATGTAATCAAGAAGTGTAAATTACTTTTCTAATTGCCCTCACCTTTGTACAGAATTTGCCCCTGCACTCAGCGTTCCAGGTTTAAGCGGTCTTCAGCAAGAAGGGTATAAATATTGTTGTACAACAGGAAGAAGGGAGGCTCAGTCACAGCAACCATTATGAGCCCCCCGAGATTGGTTTTTGTATTAAAACGTTTGAGGTGAAGATTTCTGGTCTATACTATGGATCCCTGTAGATCAGAACCCTTAAAGCCAATAAAACCAATTTTGTTTTGATCAAAACCATGTCTCGGTGTCAGTTCTTTTTGAGGTTAATCCATTCTCCACCAAGAAGCGAACCTAGCCCTAATTTTCAGGTAACAATGACATCATGATGTTGTGGGTGGGGACAAAGAAAAAAATAAAAAAATAAAAAATAAAAAAATAAACACACACACACACCTCAACCCACTCACCTACCTACAACACAAACCCATAAATAAATTAAATAAATTAATAAATAAAAAAATACATTAAAATACACCCACCCACCCAACCACCCCTAACACAAATCAACCAGAGCTTTTAAACCAGAGTTTAAAGCTTATTCTGGCTAATCTTTCTCACACTAGGTCAGATGGAAGAAACTACAGAATGAACTCACCACAAGATGGCTTCATTTTGGCACTTTTCAACTTTTCGACAGTTAAAGAAGCTAGGTATTAGGTCTTTGCCTAACCAGTTCTCTAGGATAATATCTAGGGGAGCAGGCTATAGGGAGCTTCAGGCTAGCAGCTTCTCTTCCTCCTCCCCACTTGGGAGGACAGCAAGGAGGCCATGCATAGGCGTGCATGCACACCAAGTGCTTGGCGTGCATGCGCAGTGAAAGGTAAGCCCCGAAGGTGGTTCCCCCAAAAGCTGCTACCGGTTCTCCGGGACACTGGGGAAAGTTACTGCCAGTTCTGGCAAACTGGTGAGAACCTGTTACATCAACATCTTCGACTGAGCCCATGGCTCAACGTCATCCTCAATTATTTTATATTTTATATATTTGTATACTACTTTGGAGAGTTTTAGGTTAGAACAGTGAACGGCAAAGGTTTAAGCACTCCTAAGTACAACTCATTTTTGCTTTAACTGCCCTCTCTCATGATCCTTAAGGAGCATCCCTGCTTGTATTAAAGAACAAAAAACAGAAGGAAAAAGTCATTTCTGACCTCCTTATCCCTCCCCCCAATTAAACTGTTGGCAATGAGATGTCCCTTATCTCATTTCTGCATGCATTAGTACAACTACTACTTAAGTTGCAAATATACAGCCCCCAAAATGAGATCCAAAAAAGGGACTTGACTTATACTCAGGTCAACAACCCCGAAGGTCCCAAAACCATGATGGTACAAATTCAAACATATATATATATTTAAAAAAGCACTAACACTACCATAAAAACTCAAAAACATACCCACACAAATGTCTGAATAAATTAATTGTACTGTATTTTCATGTATTTTAATTACTGAAACACACTAGCAGTTGGTGCATTTTCCACCCCAACTTATAATCAGGGCAATCTGTTTTCCTAGTTTTAGAGGTTCAAATTAGGTACATTGACTTATATTCAGGACAATTTATCATCAAGAATATACGGTACGCTGATTACTAAGAATCCTGATTAGGGACTGGCCCTTTGGTGGTCAGCAACAAGACCATGTGCTCTGACAGTATATAATAAAACTAATTTGTCCTTTCTTTCTCCAGGAAGCTAAGTTCCGTTGCCTTAAGCATTTGCTGTCACCCTCACCTTCTTGTAATGGCCATTTCTTAGGACACTGTAATATTGTTCAGAGCAATTCAGCCTCTAAATGAGATTAGTGTAAGTGCTGTGATCAGCAGCCTTTCTCCCTTCCTCTCCCCACTCAGTAATTCTCTCCTTTTAAAACCTCGTGGGGATCAAGAAATCGCATGGTGCTATCAACACCAAAATGCATCCATCGCATTGAATTTTTGCTAATTCTCTGTGTCCCTTGTCCAATACATCTAGATTAGGAAAACCTTTCAGTGTGGTTATTTTTGTCCTGCCTTCTTCAGCATATTTTCCCTTTTCTACCTTGGCTGGAAAACAGCTATTAAATTATACAGAGTTGTCAGAGGGCGAAGACCGGAATTTTGACCTGAATGAGAATAATGTAAATGTTCAGGGTTGTGTGTGTTTTTTCTCTTCAGAAATAAAGTTACAAGGGAAGGCCTCTTTATATCGAGATCATGTCTAGCCATTGATTTCCATACCCTTTCATGTTGACATATAGCAGGGGTGTGAGCTCTTTTTCATGGGTAGAGGAGCAGTGCAACAATTCTTCTCTCTGTACCACAATTGATACAAGGCCACCAAAATGTGGCAGCATGGTGGCACAAGTGTAATAGTCTCACATTTTGAAAAAGACATGCACTTCTGCTGTCCTTTGTTTGCTGCCCTGCGGTCAAAATTGAATACCGTGGCAGCAAACACTGGATGTGGAAGAACAGCAGAGTCTCAGTTTATCAAGCTTGCCCAATTCATCATAGATAATCATGTATGGCATGATTTCTTTTATGAAAGAGAGGTAAAGGTAAAAGTCACCCTTGCTCAAAAGCCAGTCATATCTGACTCTAGGGTGCGATGCTCATCTCCATTTATAGCCAGTGCTGTCTGCATCTCTGCAGACATTTCTGTGAACATGTGGCAGGCATGACTAGACACTGGAAGGCATGGAATACTGTTTACCTTTCCACCAAAGTGGCACCTATTTATCTACTTGCAATTCCTTGCTTTCAAACTGCTAGGACAGAGATGGAAGCTCATTTTGTCGTGCAGCACTCAGGCCTTGAAATGCTGACCTGCCGACCTTCCAGTCGTCAAGTTCAGCGTCTTAACAACTAAACCACCATATTCCCCAGACGTTCCCACCTAGACATTCCTGTAATTTTTCCTGCACAAGATTTTACAATGGTCAGGATGACATTTTCTCCCTAGTTCGAAATTGTTCAATCTCAGATTTATCTGACGAATTTTCAGTTTAGGTGAAAACCACGCCGATAGGAAGATAAATGAGGAATCAAAAAGTAGTGATTATCCTTCACTAAATCACCCAGGGATGGCTTCCTCTTCCCCTCTGCTCCCATGTAGTTTCATATCCCTACATATTTTCAGTGGAATGATCTTCCTTAATTCAAGAATAATTATTGAGTGCAGCTTAAATGATACGGATGGAATCTGCATTTCATGCAACTGCCCTGCAGCAATTAGCTTTGAATGAAATATTACAGAAGTGGATATGAATGTCTCATAAAGGAAGAGACTCATGTGCCAGAAACCATCCAATATAAATTTAGATTGAGGGAAGCAGGGTTGGTTGAGCAGGGAGATCCCAAAGGAAAGAAAAATACACTTTATATAATTTGAGCACCTTCAGATCATCTACAGATTCTACACTATGTGGAGTGGGAGGGGGTGGGAAAATATCGTGAGTCTTAATGACACTTCTCCAATCTTACATGCAAAGTGAGTACAGAGCTGTTCCTTGGGATCTCAGGGCTGTGTCAAGAAGAAGAATCTGAAAGTTTTAATTGAATGTAAATGATGCTCTCGTTATTCAAAATACAGCCCTATCAAGCATCTTGAAGGGGAAGAAGCATGTGTTTTGAAAATAGCACCTTCAGAAAGCTGGGAACAGGCTGTCTCTATCAGTAAGCCGGTAACGTGTCCCTGTGAAGAGATCATGCTGCTGAATGAGATGTCTTATAATAAATCAGGATGTTTATCATGCATAATTACTGAGAAGGAGCTGTACATCGCTGGGCTGATGAGTTCCCATCTGCCATAAGAGATTTACGCTCTTGAACGTTTCTGAACACCAGGAGCTTTCATGGTGGTGGGGGAGGAAAAACTCAGTCCCAAAATGCGAACATACTTTTTCTTTGCCCCACTTTTATGTAGACACATATATTTTTCTCATTCACATTGGCAAATCACAAAGAGATAGCTGGATTATTATTATTATTTGCACTTTTTTGAACCTGGGGATGACATTAATATTGCTGACTTGCAGATTCTTCTTCTGCCCAAATGAAGCCACCTTCTCGGCTTTGTCACTGGCCAAAATTAAATCCTTATCGGTACATCTTTCTGGTGGTAACTGGCAGGGCAGCAAATAAGCCTGATTCTGTATCTCTCCACATTCACAAAGTGTGTTGTTATTCACCAGCCACCCCCATTTGAGCATGTTGGTATTGCATTTAAGGACTCTGACCCTCACCCTGTTCAGGGTCCTCCAAGTGACCTAGGAGAGGTTGAGTTCCTCAGTGATATCTTCCTTTAATGTTGTTCCTTGTCCAGTGGGCTCCTTCCTCCACCTTCTAATTTGGTTTTCCTCTTGCATACTCTAAAGAGTGTATGGTCTTGCCATGAAGCTCTTCCTGGATCTCTGCTGAAGGACTTGAGGTGCATATCCATTCAGAGGATGTTGAGGGTCATTCTCTTGCTTAGTTTTCTCAAAATCTGCTGCTACTAACCCGAACCCGAACCCGAACCCGAACCCGAACCCGAACCCGAACCCGAACCCGAACCCGAACCCGAACCCGAACCCGAACCCGAACCCGAACCCGAACCCGAACCCGAACCCGAACCCGAACCCGAACCCGAACCCTTCTCTCTTTATCTTAGGTGGAGCAATGCCAACAAGTGGATATCTTTCCTTAACTGGCATAGGTTTGGGGCATCCTGTCTGTCACTATGTACATTGTTTCACTAACAGCAATGTCAACTTGTTTCAAATGTGCAGAAGGGCTTCATACTCTGCTGCAGGGCTAAAGCTGATGTATGCAGTGTGGATACTTGAAGATGACTTTGGGTTTTACACCAGAAATCATGGAGAATGGGGATAGTGATGGGGATACACTGGCAGGTTCCTTATCACAGTGACACTATAGTTCCATTTAGCTGGTGGTAGAACTGGGAATGCTCAGTGCTCATCGTCCTTCAGACTTTGAACCTTGTTTCTCAAACAAAGGTCTGAACAATGTTTCATGGGAATGGGGTTTCCATGTAACCCAAATCCCACCATGCTTTTATTCCCCTTCCATGGTTTCAAGAGTAATGCCTAAATGGGACTACTTTGATCCTGATACTGTACTGTCTGTTACCTTTTTGACCCATTGTCTCGCAATGCAGAGAACCAGATACTGTGGAAGTGGGTAGAAGGTCAGTTTAGACTCAGGAGACTTGGGTTCCCATCTCTGCTCAGCCATGGGAAATGACTAGAGAGTGATTACTGTAAACCACTCCTTGAATGTTTCATAAACTCTGGAGATCCTTTTAGGCTTCCCATATGTCAGATGTGAATTGATGGCACATAACTAACCATGACAAATTAGAGTCTGAGCCATTTACTGACTATTCAGTTTTGGTCTCTGTATTTCCCGTGCACCCTTTGAACACCTAGTACTGTGATGATAAACCTATGGCATGCATGGCCAAAGTGGCACACCAAGCCAATTCAGTGGGAACGTGCCAATGTTGGGGTAACCCCCACCCTCACACCACACACACCACACACTGCCTATGGTGATGCAGCTTCTCCAGCCACCCAGCTCCCTCTCCCATGGGAAGGTGATAGGAGAGGGTGAAATCCCACCCATGTGGTCAGACATCCCCCCCTACCTAGATGGGAAAACAGCTGCTTCTCTCCCTTGGAGGGATTGTCTCATAACCTCACTTCATCTTCAGTAGGGATTTTAGCCTCCCCAGTGGTGGAGGGAGGAGGGTGGTGGGCACCAGGCTGTGGGTACTATGGAGGTGTGGCCCTGTTGGAAGCCTGGGCAGTGGCGGTGAAAGTGCCACCAGCGATTGGGACTTCCAACAAGATTGCACTGAGTTTTCCATGGAGGGGGGCTTCTCATCGCGGCCTTGTTGAAGTCCTGGGCAGTGGTGGAGAAGCTGCCTCTGCCACCCGGGACTTCCAACAAGGCCGCCACACCAGTCTTCAGACAAGGCTTCTCCAGAGGTGGTGGGGGCTTCTCCAGGCAGTGGTGGCATCAATTGGTGGTGCACATCCACACACACATGCACAGTTTAGAGGATGCAGTGAAGTCACGTGGGTATGCATGCACCCATGTGATGTCACTGGCATGCGTGATGGCTGCCCCCCACCCCTTTTTGGGCACTCAGGCTCTAAAAGGTTTGCCACCACTGACCTAATATGACTGTCCTGCACAAGCCTGCCCTTGGACTTTCCCCTCAGAGCTGAGTTCCTCTCTGCTCTTTTAAGGACCTTAAAACAGTACGCTAGGTATCAGACTCCCTAGATTCTGAGAACCTATGAATCGTGCAAAGAAGCAGATATAAAATCAGATTAAAATATCAGATTAAAATCACACAGTAAAAACCAATAAAAATACACAAGAAACAAAACCAGATGGCATCAGAAATCTTAAAACCATAGCAATATTTATAATAAACATTGTGACCTGGAACTCTGGTTTTTCTGATTGCATGAAGAGGGCCCAGCAGATAGAGACTGCTTTTTCTCTCTCTCCAGATTTAGTTCACCACACAGGAAAGCTGCAAGGAGTAGGGGGAAGCCGGACTGCGACATCTGTTCACAGATTAGGATGAAGTCTTTTATTGACCAGCTGAATAAAGCTCAAGAAGATAAGAAGAAAGGAAGTCTGGTGAAGACAACCAGACCTTTGGCTGTTAACGAAAACAACATTTAGCAGCAGAAGCCACAATTTACAGTCTTGCCTTTAATGTAAACTTTACATCTCTTAGAGATAATATAGATTCAAACCAGGGATGGCTCATAAACCACGTGTGTTCAGAAGCACAATGCAACCCTCACAATAACACCCCTCCCCTTCAACTGGTTGTTATTTGAAATGGCCTCACATCTTTACAGGGGAGATTGGGCATTTGGGCCATGACAGCATGCATTATTTAGTGACCTTCTGGATTCTACAGGCTTACATTAGTGATAGTGGGGACAGACATGGCCCCTTGAGGGCTGTGACACAGGAAGTGATGGAGGTGGCAGATGGCAGTTGTGGTCCCTTGGCTTCTACAACTTTCCCGTCCCCCCACCACCACCACCCACCCCAAAAGTCAGCTAGGAAGCTACTAGAGAGCATTGACAACAGTAGCAAGACAATCTTTATTCTGATAGGATATTCTTGGTATATCATCTTAAAATGACAAAGGTACTCTGAGCCACAAAGTCTACTTTTGGGTTAAAATATTATGCTGCATCATAGAGCATCTCCTAACCCTATCTGATTATTCAGGACAGATGTGATTAATTTTAGAGGCTATTAAGGCCAGTTTTCTACTCACAGAACCTCTTGGTCGCTACAACCGCCCCAGGAAACGAGCAGAAGTAATGATAAATCAAAACTAAACTTGCTGAAATTCCACCTCAGTCTTATTTTCACAAGACGTGGAAGTTGCTAAGGTCATGGAATGCCTTGTACCATGTTTATTGCTAAACCACCAGTCCTGGAGGCGTCCAGAGTGGATAATTGTGTGTTATTGTCTTGGATTTTGTTATGGCAGGGTGAGGTGGCATTTGCTGCAAATCCCACCTCAACGTAGAGCAGCGGTGACCCTGGCTGTCTGATAGCTATGGTGGAAGGGTGTATTCCCCTGACAGGTTTAAGCATGCCACAAAGGTGTCGGCTACCAGGTCAGCTCAGTAGGGTTGGATAATCAGGCAATGCACCTAAGCAGTGCATTCCTCAAACATGCCCAATTTTGACATGAGCTCAGCCAAATGTGTCATATTTAAAATGGCTAAAGGAGCATCAAAAACATGGGCCACAGCATCCCATGCACCTTTGGATCCTGCTACGGTTGTGGTAGCAGTCACTATTGGGAGGATAGTGAGAGGTCACTAAAATCTTATGGGAGACAATGCTCTGATCTGCTATGTCAAACTACACATATGAAGTATGGATCAACCAAGTAACCAAGAGGGGGCATCTTGGAGTGCCACAAACATCCTGGGTTACCTTTCCCCCATTTTTTATACGTTTTCATATGTTAAACATAGGGGACCACTAGATACCACTCCAGTGTCTAGTAATGCCTGCCACAATGACCACAGAAACATCTACAGCAGCAGACAGCACTGGCTCTTCAGCTTTGAAATTAAGATGAGCACTGAACCCTAGAGTCAGATATGACCGGCTTTTGAGCAAGGGAAACCTTTATCTCTACCTCTACCTATGTTAAACATAGGATTGCCTTTCAAAATGACCTGTAAAATATCAACCTGGCCTCAAAAATATCAACTTGACTAGCAAAATTGCTAGCTGAACTGACCAGTAAAGACTATATTCTGCTAGAGCTTCGTCACTGGTGTTGGCTTCCATTTTGATTCTTAGCCTACTTCATCTTGCATTTGTGAAGCCTTAAAGAACCATAGGACTTGGGGCAAAATCCCCTGGAGATTCACCTCCTCCCTGCACTTACTTTGACTTTATCTTCAGAAGGACCTCTCTAGGTGCCTCCCTAAAGGTCCTGAACCACCAGGGAGAATGCCTTTGCATTATTAATACTCCAATTCTGCAACACACTGCATAAAAATCCTCTTTGATGACAGGTCACCTTTCCCCCCCTGACAGGTGAGAATTCTTTTATTATTTATTAGTGAAGGTACCCAACTTCTACTGCATTCACTATCCCACCCAACTTCTGTGCTGCTTCTCTTCTTTCTCTCCTTCTTGCAGTCTTCTTCTTCTTCCACCACAATACGTAATAATCCTCCATCAATTTTACATGCATTAGAAACCAGGCTGCAGAGGATGGTGGAGGATAGGGGTGCCTGGCGTGCAGTGGTCCATGGGGTTGGACTCAACTATGCGAATGAAGAACAACAAGACTTTCCCCTCTGCTTTTTTACCTTGTTTCATTTTCCTTAGCTCTTCCACTTCTTCCCCTTTCCTGAACTCTATTTTTCTTCTTCCTTTGCTTTTCTCTCTTCTTCCTTAATGCTTATTTAGTCTCTCCCTTGCTTATCCTTTCTCCCCTCACTCACTGGACCATTGGGCTGTTTTTCTCTCCCTCTCAGAAAGCATCAAATTCTTGTTCCTCAAATCCAGCCAGACACACTTGCAATTTATGCAATTTTTTAATCATTGCACATAACATACAGTGGGTCAAGGAAGGATCAACCCATGTACATAAACCCTGCTAATCCCCTTCAGCTCAGAAATGCTCCTTTCATAATTGCAGAATAACAGACATGGAGCTTTATATATAATGCACAATCTACCGCACAAGGCCTCTTTTTTTATCTTTACCATCTTTTCTCCTCACAGAGCTCCTGTATCTTTAAGAGCCCAAAACATGGAGATTCCTCAGTGTTTGGGGCTCTGCTTGAAGCATCTAATCCAGTGATGGCCAACCTTGGCACTTCATATGTTCTTGAATTTCAATTCCCAGAAGCCTTGATCAGCAGGTGAGTTATTTGGGCTTCTGGGAATTCAAGTTAAAGAACAACTGATGCAAAGGTTGGCCATCACTGCAGTGATGGGATGTAACAGGTTCTCACCAGTTCACCCGGAGAACCGGTAGCAGCTTTTGGGGGAACCACCTTCGGGGTTACCTTTTCAATGGTTCCCCCACTGCGCATGCGCCCCAAGCACTTGGTGTGCATGCACGCCTACAGTGCTTGGCACATATGCACGGCCTCCTTGCTGTCCTCCCAAGCAGGGAGGAGGAAGAGAAGCTGCTAGCCTGAAGCTCCCTATAGCCTGCTCCCCAGGGTAAGTGACTCACCTTTGGCTGTGGTGTGTCTGTGTGTATTTTAATGTGTATTTATTATTATTATTATTATTATTATTATTATTATTATTATTATTATTATTATTATTTCAACTTGTTATCTCGCCCCAATCGGGTAAAACCCAACTCTGGGCGGCTTACACAACAAATTTAAAAATACATAGTTGAAAACCACAGATCAATATCCAATACCCTATTAACAGTTAAAAATATGAATCAATACAATATTAAAAGTTAGGCTAAAAAGGAATTAAACAGTTCCGAGTTATAAAATTACTTAAAAAATGCTAAAAAAAAAACACAGGAGTAAGGGTAAGAGCAAAGGGTGGCTATATCATCTGATAAGCCACCCAACATGGGATCCAGTGTTCATTGATCCCCAAACTTGTTCTGCCAGCCAGGTTTTAAGGCCTTTCCAGAAGGGCAGGAGCTCTGTCTGTTGACGTAGATTGATTGGTAGGAGGTTCCACAGGGCCGGGGCGGTCACGGAGAAGGCTCTCCTCCTAGTGCTAGAGAGGTGAGCTTTAAAGGTAATAACCAGCACCTTGAATTGCACCCGGAGACATACTGGCAGCCAGTGCAGCTGCCGAAGCAGTGGCGAGGCACGAGCGTAGCGCCCGCACCCCATCACTACCCGAGTAGCCGCATTCTGGGCCAGCTGGAGTCTCCGAATGGTCACCAAGGGCAGCCCCATGTAGAACGCATTACAGTAATCAAGTCTGGAGGTGACCAGTGCACGTGTGACCCTGAGCAAGGAGTCCTGGTCCAGGAGTGGGCGTAACTGGTATATTACACGAAGTTGTGCAAAAGCCCTCCTGGCCACGCCTGCCACCTGTTCTTCGAACAGTAGTCGTGAGTCCAGGAGGACCCCCAGATTACGCACCGGATCTGTTTGGGGCAGGACTGCCCCATCCAGAACCAAAGCTGGAAGCTCCCGGGATAACACACACCTTTACCTATATTGACGTACTAACACAGCTCCTAAAAAGGCCTGGTGGCCAGCAGGCCTGTCTTGGGGTTTTTAAGCAAAGTCTTGTGTATGTGTGTGTGTGTGTGCGCGCGCGCTTATTTTTATTTTATTTTAAAATTATTTTTATTATTTTTATTATTTTTATTATTTTTATTATTTATTTGGGCCCGCCCACAACATCATGACATCATGACATTGGCTCCGCCCATGACATCATGATGTCATGATGTTAGCTCCACCCACACTGTGATGATATCATGGTGGGGTAGTAAAATTTTTGACATCCCACCACTGCATCACTGATCTAACAGTAGGGTGTGAGGTTGCTGTGAGGATTTTCTACCACATTTCTTCCATTCACATTAACTCAGTAATGATTTGTATGCTGATGAACAAAGAGAAACAAACCAAACCAAAACTAAAACTAAAACCCAGAGTTTCTAAAGATTATTGTTTGGATAATATCTTCAACAAACCCTGATACACTAGGCGAGTTGAGGTGGGAAAGCTAGCAGCTCTCACTAGAAACAATGATTTTTCCCAAACTACATTCATAAAATGCTAATTATTAAATAATGATTCTCTACAATAATTGCAGTGCCAGAATTAAATAATGCCCCCAGAGTATCTTTCTTGGCTTCTGTTTTCAAAACTGGAGCCAAGGATAATTTTTCACCGACCATGTGCTGAATTGGTTTCACGTTTGACATACCATTGCTTTCTTTTCAAACATCCATTAACAACAGTGCAGTCACACACACAGCTACTCGGAAGCAAACACAGTTGAGTTTTGTCTCTCTTATTCCTGAGTAAGTAGACAAAGGATGGATGGCAGCCTGAAAACAAAAGTCCTGTAAAAGGTGACATGGATCTATCACTTCATTCGAAGGTGTTCAATTTTATACATCATACGTTGTTTCCTTTTTTGCTAATGCATAAAAAGTTGTTCTGCATTTGCGAAGAAGTGGAAAGCTCTTAACAGCTAGTATTGTTCTGAACATGGTATCTTGATATTAATGCCAGTATTCACTATATCACTAATGTCTTCTCCCCCACCTAATGCCACAGGCACTTGTGTTACACAGCTTCAGGATCAGTCTGGGAAAGATCAGAAATGAAAGTGTTCATAGCTTGTTCCTACAGATCTCTTCCCCATAGCCTTGAAAACTTTGGGACCAAGCTTCTATGTCTTCTTGAGAAAAAACTTAATCTTGAGGAGCCCTCTCACAGCTGATAAAGCCTCTTTTTGCCTGAGGAGACTGCTACCTGCCACCCACTTCTTGACTCAATGGGCAAAATAATTTGTGTAAAGTTACACCAAGATAAAAGAAAACAAAACAATATAAAATAAACAAAAAACAACAACACTGTAACACTTTAAAGACCAACTACTATATTTTTATTATTAGCTTTCGTGGATCAAGTCCACTTCATCATACCAAGATAAAACATATACTTCTTCTTTAAGTGGTATATTCAATTCTGAATATTTGCTATCATCGTGGCAATCAGCACTTAAGATTGTCCTGGGAATAATATAATGAGCAATCTTCCCTTTGCCTTCTGCAGCACAGCATGACACCCATACCACTGATCCAGTTCTGTGAATCACTTTCTGGTCTTGAGCCCTCATCAAAGTCCTCATCAGCCCCAGGCCAGTCTTGATAAAGCTGCTGCCCTCCATCAAGATGGATTCAAGTGGTATTTAATCTATTTGAGGACATCATCCTTCCCTGTGGACCTCACCACCCAAGTCCATTAGTCCTCAAGATTGTCAAGTTAGTTCACTGCTGCTTGGTGACTGGTGTTGAGCTGCTGGCAGTATGTCTACTTTATTACCATAGCAGGATATCCTGCCCAGATTAGGTGTTGGGAACAATTAGTGTAAAGCATTTGAAAGCTTCCTATCCATCTTCCCCCCTTTAGGTTCCAAGGTTCCCCAAGATTCCTTTTGCCCAGGTGAACCCTTGGGGGGGATGTACCCTATATGGTAGTAGGCCAGGATACTTAAGAGACCGCATCACCCCAAGAACATCTGTCCGTCCCACTAGAGCGGACCGGAGAGGCTCTCTAGTTGTTCCATCGGCCAGAGAGGCACATCTCTCTGGCACTAGAAGGAGGGCCTTCTCTGTGTCCGCTCCAGCCCTATGGAACCTCCTACCAACTGAGCTACGTCTTCAGATGAACTTGCTGTCTTTTACGAAGAACTTAAAAACATGGCTGGTGGGACAGGTATGGGGTCCTGGCGGTACCATGACCCCAGCTCGCTGGCTTGTTTGAGCTCCCTCTCCCCCCTGGTCTTTTAATCTTTTCAATCTTGTGTTTTTGAGTTTTTAACTTTTTAAATGATTATTGGTACCTGTGGATGTTTATAAATTTTAAAAACTTTTTAAATTTTATAATTGTAATTTTGAAGTTTTTTAACAATGGGTTTGCATTGGGTTTATTAGGCTTTTATGATGTTGTACACCGCCCTGGGTCGCCCTGGCGAGAAGGGCGGTATAGAAATGTAAATAAAATAAATAAATAAATAAATAAATAATAGATCAAAATTACCACCAGCATGTGGTTTATCCCATGATCTATTGGTAGTTTTTGACAATTAAAGTCCCAACCCATGTCACATCCCAAAGCTCCTAAAATCTTCGCCAGGGCAGTAGGAAACCTAAGAAAAAAAGGGGGAAGGAAGCTTTCAATAAGTTTACATGTTTCTTTCACCTGATCTGCTTTACACCAGAGTAACCATGTACAACAGAGATTTGCTCATCATCTCCTATTGACTGATCTTTATAGTGCAGGTTATAGGCAATTTTGAATGGGTTTGTGTGAATTAATCCATTTAAAAAGCAAATTAACCTCAATACAAACACCCTCTGGATCTCCTTAGCATTTCTAAAATGCTAATTATTGTATCTCATGGACTTTGGGCTACTCTGATTGGCAGATGTGGAACCAGGCAAACATGTAGACATGCTCTCACTTTCACTTGTTATAGACTTATTTGTTTTCATTTATTATTTTTCTATCCACTAGGAAGCCCAAAGGGATGTGCAATAAAAGAGAAAAAACATTCTTTTAAAACAGGAACAAAACAGCGTTAAGGCCATATGTTTAAAGTGCTTTGCAAACAGAGTAAAAAGAATGCAAAATGATAATTTCAAGCTTTTTAGTCTTAGTGTCTTCTGAGCTCTTTGTTGAACTGATGAATTAGTTTTATATCTAAGCTTTATTTTTATACTTCATATTTTATTGTTAGTTGTGATCATTACTGCCTAGATAATTTTTCTGTTGAGTAGTGTGAACAGAAATGACAAAAGCAGCAGCTGCAGATTTTCACTGATCAAAGGCTTCCGATCATGATTTCAGGGTGTACACAATAAAGTCATATACATTCCTGCATCACAAAAGGAAGCCTTTAATCGGCAGTAATTAACACTGCTGATGAAATCATTCTTTTTGCATAAAGAGCTCCAGGCATAGGTCTTTGGCTATCAAAAGGTTGTAAATGTCTACCTACCTACAATTAATATATAAATGTTTTATTTAGATAAAGGTAAAGGTCTCCTTTTCTTAAAAGCTAGTCGCATCCAACTAGCAGTGCTAATCTCCATTTACACCCAAAGGGCCAGTGTGTCTGCATCTGCAGACATTTCCATGGTCATGTAGCAGGCCAAAATTAGATGGTGAAATGCACAGAATGCACTTACCTTTCCCACCAAAGCAGTACCTATTTATCTACAGTGGTACCTCTCTTAAACAGCATAATGCATTCAATGGGATTGCTCTTTAAACGAGTTTGCTCTTTAAGTGAAACATCATTAAGAGTGACCAATTATGACTTCTGGTGGGGGGGGGGATTGCAAACCCCAATTTAGTTGTTAAGCAAGTTTCTGGTTGTTTTTAGTTGTTAAGCGAGATGACCATTCAGAGAAAATTCTGTTTTTTAAGCAAGTTAGTCTCTAAGCGAGGCACTCTTTATGCGAGGTTTTACTGTACATTATTTGCAATTTCTTGCTTTCTAACTGCTAGATTGACAGGAGATTTATTTAAGTAAGTAAAGGTAAAGGTAAAGGTAAAGCCAGTCACATCTGACTCTAGGATTCAGTGCTCATCTCTGTTTCATAGCCAAAGAGCCAGCACTGTCCACTTCTGCAGATGTCTCCATGGTCATGTGACAGGCATGACTAGATACCGCAGCGCATGGAACGCTGTTTACCTTCCCACCGAAGTGGTCCCTATTTAACTACTTGCAATTTCTTGCTTTCGAACTTCTCGATTGGCAGGAGCTGGGACAGAGACGGGAGCTCATTCCATCCTGGAGTATTTGGGTATCAAACTGCTGACCTGCCGCCTTCCAGTCAGCATCTTAGCCACTTGAGTCACTGCAGTCCCTTACTTAAGTAGGTATCTCTAATTCTCCACATTTCTGTAGAGAAATGGTCTGGTATTTCCCACTTTATGTATTAAATACAGATGCAAAAATAGTGTGGCAGAAATGTCTACAAGAACAAACTGACCTCATTTCCAATGGGTTTCTCCTTTGAAGCTGTTGGGACAAAATGGCCACCCCATTGTGCAGGCAGGTCAAAATGTCCATCTGGCCCTTGAAGCTGATTAAGAGAGTATGACCAGGCCCCCATGTTGAAAAGGTTGGGAACCCCTGCTGTAAGATGTGGTTTGATTGCAAATTGCAAAAGATGAAAAACTACTACTCATACCATTTGTAGGTATCTGTGTGAGATCTTCCATTCCGTTGCATTCCTACTGCCCTACATATCGGATTTTATTGATAAGGTCATAAGAATAATTAATAAATTAATATCTATCTATCCAGAAATTACTGCCCTACATTAGAGATGCCTTGTGATTTTTCCATAAAATGAAATTTGAGACAAATTTAGAATAAGGTGCTCTGCACAGTTACAAACACCATATATATGTTAGCTGCTAAATTGGGTTTTTCTCCATCTTTCCACTTTCTTCCGTCCTAATACAGTTGTCCTTGGTTGGAATTCATGGCCAGAAAAAACCTTGCTGCTGGCGTTTTCTAAGCTCTCTCCTGATGCCCATCATTGTATTGATTGACTTGCCCTACACCCTTCTCGCTTACAACTACATACCTCTCATTGTTCTGCTTTCCTGATGATATTTTGGCCCACATACAATCATACATGGGACGGGTCAATGCCCAGAGAGATCTAAAACTTCATAACTCAAGATCGCTGTGTCTCAATAAACAATTAAATAGGAACAATGGCAAAGAAGAAATCGATAGAAGGTTGGAAGAATGCCAGGACAGAATGGAAGTGTTGTTAGAAACAAACAAGTGATAGATTTTCTAGATGTGACAATGCTGTCAGGAGTTTTAATGCAATCAATTACAAGTTATTATGGTTAATACACAATTTATGACCTTAGTTACTAAAGAAAAATCAAGAAATACTTTCTTTTTAAATATACTAATTCCAGAATTAAAAGCAAGAAAATGAAAAATCCAAATTTATTGTACTTTCTTACTCCCAACTTTTCAGGAAAAACAACAAAGAATCTCATAAATTTTAAGGACAAACAAGTTTTACATGCCATAAGATTTTGTGAACTCTGAAAGGAATTGAAATGGAGGCTTTGCTTTTGGAAGCATAAAATGGATACTGTTGTTCCCATTCCTTCTTAAGATAGTACAGTTGTACCTCGCTTAAAGAGCATAATGCGTTCCACAGGATTGCTCTTTAAGCGAGTTTGCTCTTTAAGCGAAACACCATTGTAAGTGACCAATTGTGGGAGGGATTACAAACTCTGATTTATTTGTTAAGCGAGTTTTTGGTTGGTATTATTTGTTAAGCGAAACGAACATTCAGAGAAAATTCTGCTCTTTAAGCGAGTTACTCTTTAAGCGAAGCGCTCTTTATGCGAGGTTTGATTGTAGTGGATTCCTAGTGAGAAGCCAGAGGTTTGGAGTTTGACTAAAAGCCTAAGTGCAGATTCCTTTCTCTTGAAGTTAGTCATTACAACCTGAGACTGTGAGAATGGAAGTAGGAATGATGAACATTGGATGTGAAGTCTTATTGGAGATAGAGAGGAAAAGGTGGGACAATTAAGGAAAGAATTTTAAGGGGGGGGGGAATTACCATTATTGCTTAAATATGTTCAAACCAGGAGGAGAGAGGTCTACCAATGCTTGCCTGTGAGTAGAACAGTAGAGAGAATGTAATCCTGATTATTTTAGCTGGATGTGCTAGTGAAAAGGGGATAGGTAAAAATCTTTCTTTTTTGTTTTGTACATTTCTGCTTCATATAATAAAACTGACTTTTTACAGAAGATGTTTGTACTTTTTATATACAGTGTAGCTCTAGTTCCTTTATTCCTATATATAGAGCATAGCTCCAGTTCCTTTATTATATGGGTATTGGCAATGCTACATATTGCTACCTAATCTACATATTTCTAATTTCTACCTGATCTGGTTGGTTTGTAAGTACGTATAAACAGCCAGTGATTGAAGCCTATCATAGATTTCTCTAGCCTGGAGCAGAACCTCAAATACTCTGAAGCAGCAAAAGGTAGTATGCTGGCTTCTTGAATGGGTGCAGGTTTCTGTCAGGTGTAACAAGTCCTATGGTAGTGGGATAATGGGTTTTGTTATCCTTACAGACTCTGCCCCCCCTTCTTCAGATGCATCTTTATAGCTTTACTCCATGAAACTGTATGCCAAATAAAACATGAAAGTTGTTGAGGGGCCAGAATGAGAACAATTACATAGTTAATAAAGCAAAGCAAAGCAATCACACTTAGATACCACCAATAGCACTTAGTGCGGTGATGGCGAACCTATGGCACGCATGCTAGAGGTGGCACTCGGAGCCCTCTCTGTGGACACCCATGCAGTCACTCCAGCACAGAGTTCACCCCGCCCCTTTGCCCAGCAGCCCAATGGGAGTGCTTCCTCTCTCTCCCCAGCACAGAATTCACCCCGCCCCTCTGCCCAGCAGCCCAATGGGAGCATTTCCTTCCTCGCCTATTGCTGTGTTGGTACTTTGTGATAAATAAGTGGGTTTTGGGTTGCAGTTTGAGCACTCAGTCTCTAAAAGGTTCGCCATCACTGACTTAGTGTATTATCTGGCCGGTTCACAATTTAATTAGCATTTTGCCCCAACATGTTGGGTACTCATTTTAATGACCTCAAAACGATGGAAGGCTGAGTCGACCTTGAATCCTGGTCAATATTGAACTGTCACCCTTTTGTTTGCAGTACAGCAGTTTAACCACTGTGCCAACAGGGAATATACAAGCAGTGTAAAGCCCTTATTGTCATATTAAGGTTATGAAACAGGCTGGAGACAGAACGTTGATAAACTGATTCTGCCTTGAAAACTGGCAGTGTTTTAATGAACCAAACATTATTTAACCAATGCAATATATAATCTTGTATTTGAAGCTGACCATGCATAGGATTGCACTCCAAAGCTATGCTGAAAGGCAAGGGGTGGAAAGGGGTATTGACTTGCCTGTACTACTTAACCAGTAAATGAAATGACGTTTGCTGGGGCGACCAGACATGTGAAACATGAAGGACAGCAGCCATTAACCAAACGGTTAATCAGAGTGACGACTTCATTGCAGCAGACTGTATTTAATTAGTATGACTGAGTTGCCTTCAGAATCTCTGTTCCTCTATTGGCCCAACAACGATTGGATTATTGCTACTTTAATTCTCTCCTATCACCCGCAGTTTGGTTGTGAATTGTGCCCACAGCAGACTAGCAGGTGGAATGGCTTTTAGGGGTTTTTTTACTAGCTTCCCAGAAGCTATTCATAAATAGAAAATACCAGACAGAAAATTGAGAAGGGGGTGGGGTATAGTGTTGTGACTGGAATCTCTGGCTTCCGATCAAGAAATGATTTTGCCAAGGGTCTGCTTTAACCTCCAGTCATAAGTCCTTTGCATGGATGTAACAGCAAGCAGACGATTTTTTGACTGGCAGTACTCAACACTTCCGCCCTGTTGTGTAGGATTGCAACAGTGCCAGGTTTATGTACAAGCTATGGAATGTACATCTGAGAGTTTAGATTATGAGAGAGCTCTCTGTGCTAAACCAAAACTGATCTGCAGAAACATATATGCCTGATTATTCTATGTTGTTTTGGTTTGGGTAACATTGATACACTCCAGGATGAGAAGAAATGTTCCTCCTCCTCCCCCCCCCCCATGTACTGCATGGCACTCATCCCTTCAGTCTCCCAGAATAACATTGCCCATTCCCACCCTCCAGCATGTTGTAATCACAGTACAAATTGATTGCCCTAGTAACCCATGCCTGTATTGCAAAGTGGTCAATTTTCCCCTTAGTTCTCCCCATCACTGATTGCAATGTAGTCTGAATAAGCTCTTTGGTACAGAGGGAGACTTCCCCATCTCTCTCCTACTGGCTTTTATGGCCCTTGTTACAGCAGTGGTGGAAATTGTGATGAAGAAGGAAGATAGTCTTCCCAATTATTCCCCTCCAGCCTCTTCTAAAACAAAATCAAGTATAAATGTACTAAAATGGCACGATGAAATTTAGGTCACACACTCTGGATTCTCCTCCTAAATTATATGTAGGATCTGACCTTCGTTTCCTCCATAGTTCTTCTACAGATTGGATTACCATCCAAAATTGAGAAGAATTGGATTGCTCCTCCTTGAGATTGCTTGGTTTTGTCTGTAAAAAGAATGAAAGAAAGAAAGAAAAAGAAAGAATTCTCTGCCTCTCTCTTGATCATAAGAAAAAACCTTAATCTTAAGAAGCCTTCTGACAGCTGATAAGAACTCATTTTGTTTGAGGACCCTATTGCCTGTCACCCACTTCCTGACTCAATGGGCAAAATGCTGTTGTGTAAAGTTACACCCGCATAAACCAGATTCTTCTTCTTTAAGTGCCGTATTTGATTCTGAATATTGGCTATCATCATGGCAATCAGCCATGAAGATTGTCCTGGGAACAATAGTCTTCCATTTGCCTTCTGCAGTGCAGCATGACACTTGTACCACTGATCCCGTTATGTGAGTCACTTTCTGGTCCTGAGCCCTTTTTGGTACACAAAGTCTTCATCAGCCCTAGGCTGATGAAGCTGCTGGCCTCCATCAAGATGGATTCAAGTGAGATTTAATCTACTTGAGGACCATCACCCTTCCCTGTGGACTTCACCACCCAAGGCCATTGGTCCTCAGGGTTGTCAGGCTAGCTAGCCACTACTTGATGATCGGTGCTGAGTTTATTTATTTATTTATTTATTTAGATTTATATCACCGCCCACTCGCCATGGCGACTCAGGGCAGTTTACAGTCAGGGAAAAAAAACACACACACACAGCACAAACAGCTAAAATCCATTCCTCCTCCCAGCCAGAGGACGTTAGTTGCTGGCATTATGGTCTGCTGACTCTACTACCATAGCAGGATTTCTTGGCCAGATTAGGTGCTGTAAATATTTAATGTAAACCAATTAAAAGTTTCCTCTCCATCCTCCAAGGCACCCTAAAATTCCTTTTCCCCTGGTGAATCCTTATTGATCCTGGAGGGATTTAATAGTCAAAATTTTCCACCAGATCACTACCACCAGCAAGGGATCTATCCCATGATCTATTGGTAATTTTTGACAATTAAACTCCCACCCCACATTGCAAAGCTCCTAAAGTCTTCTCCAGGGTGATAGGAAGCTTTCAATTTGTTTAAATATTTCTGGCACCTAATCTGCTTTACACCAGAGTAACTCGGTACAAAAGAGTTTTGTTCATTTTCTCCTATTGACTCAATTTGTTACTGCAGGGTATAGGCAACTTTGAATGGATTAGGGTGAATTATCCTTTCATTTTTCTCTCATCCTTCCTTCGTGGCCATAGCAGGTGCCAGAGGAATTAAAATCATGTGGAGCCTCATAATTCTCTAATTGGGCAATATAAATTTGGCACTCATAGAGCATATGCCAGTGGGTAGATCCTCTCTGCCACTTATATCGTCTACCTGATTTTGACCATCCAGTGAAGATGGTGCTGCTATGTTGCCAAAAATTATAATTGTTTGGCTCAGAATTCAAAGATTATGCATCATAAAGCTCACTTCAAATATGAGTGAAATGTTATGACCCCCTGAGTACTTGGCTAGGATTTAAATCAAAAGCAGAAAACAAGTCGTCTCTACTCAAATTCATGCACTATGTACCTTCCTACAAGACTCCAGCTCTGCCCTTCCTAAAATAAGTCTTCTTACTAGTCCTACTGTTACAAGAGATTTGAAGCTTCATTGGAGAGTTGGAGGAGGGAATATCATACTTTTGTTTCTTCAAGTGGAGTTTGATAAGAAAAGAAATCTACAGGATTCGCCCCCCCCCATTCCCCCAAGGATAATGGGGATGACAAACAAGTAAGAGAGACAATAGGCATGCCATCTGTACTTCCCACTCTATCTTATTTCCTTAGCCCCTTGATGATTTCAACAGTACTTTAACAGCATCAGAAAAAACATAGGCAATGGAGGATGAAGGAGAGAGAGAGAAGAAATTGAAAGAAAGCAAAGGGTAAGGAAATTCTCCTTCCTTTTCAGATACTCCAACTGCACTCCAACTTTACAGAAGACCAGCAGCTGCAGTACCATGTAAGGGAGTCTGAGCAGTGATGGGCAGCCAAAAATTTTAGTACCACACTGTGGGAGGAGCCAACATTGTGGGCGGAGGCAATGCCATGATATCTTGGGTGGAGCCAACATCTTGATGTCATGGGTGGAGCCAATGTAAAACACCCCTATAAAAATAAGTACACATAAAAATACAAATTAAATAGACATAAAAATACACATTAAAACACATAAAATACACCTTAAAATAAATACACATTAAATAAACATAAAAACACATAAAAATACAAATTAAATACACATAAAACATAAAAACACACATTAAAATAAATACACATTAAATACACATTAAAATACACCCACTCAACCCACACCCAAAGGTTAGTCACTTACCCTGGGGAGCAGGCTATAGGGAGCTTCAGGCTGGCAGCTTCTCTTCCTCCTCCCCACTTGGGAGGACAGCAAGGAGGCCACACATTCGCGCCAAGCGCTGTATGTGCACCAAGCGCTTGGCGTACATGTGCAGTGGGGAAAATGGTGAAAGGTAAGTTCCCGAGGTGGTTCCCCCCAAAAGCTGCTACCCATTCTCTGGAACACCAGGAAAAGTTACTACTGGGTCTGGCAAACTAGTGCGAACCTGTTGCTGCCCATCACTGAGTCAGAGATTACTCTGGGTTGAAAGGATTTTTGCAGGGCTCTTTTCATGTCCCCCGTCGTGCAGCTCTTGGGTATCGAACCCATCTTCCCAGTCCCCAAACTTAGTGCCTTAACCACTAAGCCACTGGAGGATCTGCCACAGTGAGGGATGAACTGGGGCTTGCGAAGGAGGGATTTGTTGAAGTCTCTTGTGTACACCCAATTTTACATGAAATGTTTCCCAGTTCCAATACAATGAGAAGCAAGAAGATAGTATTAAATTCAGGTACCAAATGACTTCTTTCTGAGACCCTCAAAATTGCTCCTCATTGAAATAAATAAGAAACAGATAAGAAGTGGGACCGGGAGGGGGTAGTCTACTAAAGGTACAGAGGATCCTAATGATATGATGGTACTGTATCACTAACAATGGACAATGAAACACTGGAAGAGGCAGGAGTAACCTGTGTGAGGGGGGGGGCATGACCAGCCCATGGCGCAGAAAAGTTTTGAACCACTGATGTAAACTTTCCATTCACAGCTGATGGATGGGATTAGAATGAGAGATCCCTCCATATGTGGTGAAGGCCCCTTTCTTTTTGTGCAGTTTGCTTTGTGTCACAAGAAAAAGTCTAATACAGTAGAACCCCACATTACAAAAAAAAAAAACCCTCAGTTCCACAGAGCTCTTTGCTATGTGGTTTTTTCGTTATGCGGTTCCCTATGGGAGATAACCCGCATAATGAAAAAAAGTTTGTTAACTGGGGTTCCCAATGAGCGGGTATACCCCGGTTATCAAAAACCCCGCTTAACGAATGATTTTTTTTTTCATTATACGGGGTATCGCCTTTGCATAAGGAACTCTTCGTTATGTGAATTTTTTGCTATGCGATGCATTCGTTATGCGAGGTACCACTGTATATCCATCAGATGTCATGAACTCTAGTGAGCAGCATCCTGTTGCTGTTATACCAGAAAAAAAACTGATGGCAGTGACAAATAAAGTTTGATTGATTGGTTGGTCAACAACTGTAGAATGCTTTGGGGTGAAGCCATCTGAATCTTTCTTGGAGAATTTCCTGAGAACACCAAAAGTACTGGGATGTGGTAACCACTTGACTTGGAAGGCCACTCACATCTTGGTGTCCACTTATGTTGGACGCAGTCCTGGAAGCCTTCATGATCCTGAAGATCCTACAGCAAAGAAAGGGACTTGCAGATTATGTCAGGAAAATAACTTGTGACCAACCAATCCATTGTCACCCGGCCTCACTCAGGTATCATCACCCACATAGGTGTGGGTTTAGGGGGAAAGGAGAACTTTCAAAGGAAGCTGCTTATCTTGTCATGACTTAATGCAAGCCACATCTCAGAATTAGAATTTGTGTGCAGTTTCTGGTCTCGGTTCTTGGATCTTATGAATGTGCGAAAACAAACAAGTGCAGAATGTCTCTTCCCACATACTTGGCTTGAAATGTTTGTTTGTATTCCATTGAGTATAACAAACTATCCAACACACTCCTCTGATATTATGACAAAGACTTCATGGCTCCAACAGTTTCTTTTTTCATAAACAATTCAGTGCACCCTCCATTTTCAACTCATTAGAGTAGCCTTCACCTCCACATTAAAGAAAGAAAGAAAGCCTGGTTTGAAGTGATACATCGTCAAGGCATCCATTTCAAATGTACCACCTGCCTCTAAGCCTGTTTCCTTTCTCAACATATTTCCAGCCTCTTGTTTTGTGCCTTTCTGCCCACGACAGAAAGAATAAAATAAACCCCATATGATTTCAAGCCAAGGAACTCAACATCCTCTAAATTCATCAAGATGCCATTGTACCATGAAAAACCTGGATAAACAGAACTCTTGTTGATCTGAATGAATGCTCAATAAATATGCTGAAAGTTCCGCCAAGCAATTTGGATGCGGGATACATGATTGCATTTCCATGATGAGGAATGTGCACGCACAGCTTAGGCTGTGTGTTAACAGTCTGATTGTGTGGTTTTTATTTTAACCATGTCTCATTTGCGTCATCTGAAGCTTGTTCGAGGTGCAATGTGGCCATCAATACTGCTTCCTGATCTTACAAATGCTGGGAAGAGCTCTTTAATAAGTATTCATAGTCTGGGGGAACCATAGGTGAAAAATGGGTTACAATAAAAATGATCTAAATTTGTGCAGTACAGTCAAACCTTGCATAAAGAGCATCTCGCTTAAAGATTAATTCGCTTAAAGAGCAGAATTTTCTCTGAATGTTTGCTTCACTTAACAAATAAAACCAACCAAAAAATTCGCTTAACAAATAAATCGGGGTTTGCAATCCCCCCACAATTGGTCACTTTCAATGGTGTTTCACTTAAAGAGCAAACTCGCTTAAAGAGGAATCCTGTGGAACGCATTATGCTCTTTAAGCAAGGTACAACTGTATATAGATATGTATAGTCTAAAACAGACTATACCAGTTCCCTGTTAAGCATCAGATGCCACTTCCATGATAGCTCCTTGCAAAAAATAATAACATTCCCAAAAGCCCCTGCCAACATTTCTCATTGCAATTTATATGTTACTCCCAAAATTGGGGATGGTGGGAAGAGAAACATTTTCTGAGATTTTTAAATTTAGAAATGGTCTTCCAGATGCTTGTGCATAAGAAAAAATAACCATGCCTAACAACTAAAACTGAGGACTGGCAATTAAAATGCTGTATTGAATATGGAAGGGGACTGCGATAGCTTAGTGGTTAAGATGCTGAACTTGATGACTGGAAGGTAGGCAGGTCAGCAGTTTGAGACCCGAGTGCTGTATGATGGAGTGAGCTACTATCTCCGTCCCAGCTCCTGCCAACCTAGCAGTTTGAAAACAAGAAATTGCAAGCAGATAAATAGATACCACCTCGGTGGGAAGGTAAACAGTGTTCTGTGCACTCCAGTGTCTAGGCATGCCTGCCACATATTCACATAAATGTCTGGAAATGGCTGGCTCTTGGGGTGTAAACAGAGATGAGCACCAAGCCCTAGAGTCAGATATGACTGGCTTTTGAGCAAGGGTGATCTTTACCTTTGCCTTCTGAGTATGTAATCCTCAAATTTGAAATGGATGAATATGTGTCTGCCAATCCACAGGTCCACAGTTACTTGCTGTTAATATATTGATCTCTCAGTCAAACCACTTATTCAGAGAGCCATGTATTTTCTGCTATTACAACATTTCTCCTTGGCAATGTGACCTGCTTTGTTCACCAAAAATAGATATGCAAAAGAAACCTTTCTGTGAATTCCAGAAATAATCAGGAATATATCTATCCTTCTCTTTTAACATATTTTCACAATTCTACCTTTTTTGGCACTTGAAAGAGCACTTCTTCTAGAAAAAGTTTTCTCTAAAATTGCACATTGCCATGAGCATCTGCATTTTGCACATGCCACACAAAAGCAGGAGAAAGAACTCACCACTGACAAGTACAGTAACCTCTAAGTACATACCAAATGTGATGCCAGTTTCATGCCCAGGCAAATTAAGCTTCAGATGAGGATCAGTTTCTAAGCAAAAAGTGACCAAAATTCTGTTACTTTTTTGTTCAAAATGTTATAGGAGTCTCTTCATTTTGTCACAGATTAAACCTCAGTAACCCTTCAGCGCTGGCTGGCAGACAATGACCTGCTGGGTACAACTTAATGGCATCCTTTAAATTTTTTAATGCACCTAACACGAACCTTCCCAGTCAGCATATATACTCTTTGGGCATGCTCGTAGATCAATTGCATTGCTAGAGTCTCTGGACAATATACACATTCTCTCGTTGAGATACATAATCTCCAAGAGAAAAAGGTCCTTTGTTTAAAATTCTGGTTCAGAAGTGTACATTCCACTGAATAATCCATTGTATTCTGGCTACGATCTAATTGTATGGGGGTGATAGAGCAATTCATGTCCCTGATCAGAGGTGTAGAATGGGGGATGCGTCTGGAGTTTCCATTTCTCAATCTGCTCTTTATTTATTCAGCACATATTTCTTCCATCTTTCCTCAAAAAGACTTTACCAAGCATATATTCTTTCATCCATTTGATCCACACATCAGCTCCATGGGGCAGGCCTGCGGGAGACCAAGAACTTCATGAATGAGCAGCAGAAATATGATCATGACCAGGAGAAAAATCTTTTCCTGTAATTTCCTAAAAATATCAACTTGACTGTTTCACCACACTTGTTACCAATAAATACACCTGAAGGAGGAAGAATTCAAGATTTATAGGAAACCTGAGACCACAAAGCAGTATTTTGAGCCACTTTAGAATTTGCTATTCTGTGGTCCAACCCCCCCCCCCAAAAAAAAAATAATAATAATCATGGCATCCAACCCCATCGCTCCCTGGAAAATAGGAGGGGAAGAAATGGAAGCAATCACAGGTTTTATTTTCCTGAGATCCAAGATCATTGCAGGCAGTGAATGAATGAATGAATGAATGTTTATTAATTGATTAGTCTTACGATCTTATCAATAACATAAGAGTTTAAAATCTGTACAATGCAATGAAGTGCAATAAAATACAATAAAAATACAGTAAAAATACAAGAAAACACAATATTGCAGGGAGTGGCCACAGCCGGGAAATAAAAAGATGCTTACTCTTTAGGAGGAAAGCTATGGCAAACCTAGGAAACATAATAAAAAGTAGAGACGTCATCCTGCCAACAAAAGTCTGTAAAGTTAAAGTGATGGACTTCCCACTAGTAATCTATGGTTGTGCGAGCTGGGGCATAAGGAAGGCTGAACGCAGAAGAATAGAGGCCTTCGAACTGTGATACTGGAGAAGACCAGTGGTGGGATGTCAAACTTTTACTACCCCACCGTGATGTCATCACAGTGTGGGTGGAGCTAACGTCAAGACATCATGGGTGGAGCCAACATCATGACATCATGACATTGTGGGTGGGGCCAAATAAATAAATAAATAAATAAAAATAAGCACACATGCACACACACAACCCTCAACCCACCCACCCACCCACAACACAAACCCGTAAATAAATTAAATAAATAATACATTAAAATACACCCAAACAACAAACCCACCCAGCCCAAACAAAAATCAAACAGAGCTTTTAAACCAGAGCTTAAAACTTATTCTGGCTAATCTTTCTCACACTAGGTCAGATGGAAGGAACTTGGAGTCACATAGGGTCAGACTCAACTGTGCAACTGAACAACAGATTATGTGGACCAAAATAATACCACCATTGACACTCTAGTTTCAGTATAGATATCTCACTTAGAGTATGACTACACAGAGAGGAAAATGCAAATACATCCTCTTTGAGGTTGCATCAAGGAATTTGGGTTTCCACATCTGAATTCACTTTGGCTGACCACATAAGAGCTAGCAGAGAGAGAGAAGGAAATTGGTAATCCACTTGATTGCAGCTTGTTAAGATAACTTTGCTGTTACCATCCTGATTTGCAGGTAGCACAGCTACATCACAGCTACCTTAACAAGCTACTGACTAAGAAATTCCTACTTGTTTTTTGCTGACTCCGTGCTTTTTTCCCCTTTGGTTTTCATGCACCCTAACACAACAGCATTTACATTAAGCCCTTTAAAATGTTTGAAAATGAGGAGTGCTTAATTGAGGGGAAATGATACTCCCCTAAGTGTGCCTTTGCTTCCTCTCTCTGCACCTTAAACTAAGAAGCTGGGAAAGCCAGCTTCTGGTCACCAATTGCAGCTCAATTGTCTACAACACTTGCACCAATGCAAATACAGTACATTTAATTATTTAAAAGGCAGAAGCTCACTGGGGAGCATAGTTAAAAGTAGAGACATAACCTTGCAAACAAAAATGTGCATAGTCAGAGCAATGGTATTCCCAGTGGTAATGTATGGTTGTGAGAGCTGTACCATAAGAAAAGCTGAGCACAGAAGAATAGATGCCTTTGAGATGTGGTGTTGGAGAAGAGTTTTGAGAGTACCCTGGACAGTGGTTGAGAGTACCCTGGACAGCGAGGAGAACAAATAGGTCAATCTTAGAAGAAATTGACCCTAACAGCTCCTTAGGAGGTCAAATAGTAAAGATGAAGCTAAAGTATTTTGGACATCAAATGAGAAGAGAGGATTCACTTGAGAAAGCCTTGCTGCCAGGAAAAGTGGAGGGCAAAAGAAGAAGGGGCGACCAAAAATGAGATGGCTAGATGGACACAGAGCTGGACACAGAGCTGGACAAGTTAAGGAAGATGATGGAGAACAGAGGTGCCTGGCGGGCAATGGTCCACGGGGTCACAAAGAGTCGGAATTGACTGTGCGGCTGAACAAGAAAAACAAACAAACAACAGAGGTCAAAATTACAGATTGGTGGTAGAGGCTGATTTACATCAATGGCAAATGATGTGACTCAGACTGTCCCAATTGCAGAGTATTCCCCACATTAGTTGTCAATGTAGCTGCCCCTTTAATTTTGCAATATTTCATGGATCACCCAGATCTGTGAAGTACATTGTAACTGTTTCAGTCGGTTTGGTAATAATTTCCAACATATTTGGATATGCACATCTACCGTAGGAACAGCAAAATCACACAGGTATCCGTGTCATCCCTAGCTGGAAGTGGAAAATAGCATCACACCCTATGATGTATGAATACCTCTTTGTCGTTTCTGTTCAAACGCCATTTGCAGTCTTTTAACAACTCTGCATTGTGATGAGTGGACACACCAGGAGCAATGATGTGTCTGTCGCAATATAATCTTCCACATTTAAGAGGCAAAAAAGAACCTCTCTGTTTCCAGCTGCTGCCTCTCTCATTCACATTTGCCTTCTGGCTAGACTTCTTTTGTTTTGATAGTCTGCATTCAGGCTACATCTTTTATACAGTGTGCGGGCAGTCAGCAAAAAAAAAAAAAAAGAGGGGGTGAGGAAAGAGGGAGAAGAAAAATCTCTTTTTTGCTATAAACATCAAGATTTCTGACCAATTTTTGTTGATATTTCTTTCCTTAAAAGCACGATAGTGCCATGGAGCAAAGGGCCAGGACTCTGGCAATTAATGTCACTTATATATTATTTATCAGTGGCCTCTGCTGAATTCTGCAAATTCTGTGCCCTCTGTGTGTGTGTGTGTTTGAGAGAGAGAGAGAGAGAGCACACAAGCAATACTTAAACAGAAGATGGCAGTTCTGATACATTACAATTTGCTATTCTGTGGACCAGAATAAGGTTTGTCTGGAGATATGGAATAGTGATGATTTTAGCGATGCTGTTGCCTTGCTGACAATACTTGCAATTCCGGAGGATAACTAAATTATCTCTGAAACCTGCTTCTGCATACATTGGCAAACTACTTCCTGTTGATAAAATTGACCCTTCCAGAACCCCAATGTCTGGAAAATTCAGTTCAAATGTGATAAGTTTCTCGTGATTTCCCATTGTGACCCTCTTTTTATTATTTATTTGCTCACAAACAGCCGATTTTTTAAAATGGAATATTAAAATCTAAAGTGAAAAGCATTGCCCCCACATGCCCGCACAAAAGAGACTGACCACAGTGCAGTTGGTAGAAAAATTGGGCCACTTTATTTGAGATCAACTTGGTTAACTTTAACCATCTTAACAGTAACTTGATGCAGCAAGGCCGCAGTAGCACTGGTGAGGTCAACGATATCCATTTGCCAACTTAACTTGGATATCGGACAGCCATAACCCAACATCATTGAACTGTCCCGGTCAGAAGTAACCAGTTGTTATCTCCTTCTGACCCTACACCGGGCGAACTCTATATTGGGGCTGCCTGCTGCCGAGCTGGGCAGTTACCCAAGTTCCCGGTCCGCATTTTGATCAGACTCACAGAGTGGCCGATCAAAACACGTTCCTACCCGGTTATCCTGGGACCAAATTTATTCCACACCAGTGCTACCCGCCACACGGGTGGAGTGAAACTACTCACCGCCCCACCCCCCCCGAGACCGACAACTCGGTCACCAGGCCCTGCTGCAGAGCTCCCAGGAATAAAACCTGGCCGTTCGGTGACGGGTGTACTCCGTCGCTCCTGTACAGGTGGCCCAACTCTGACATATGAAACAGCGGATGCTCCACCACTGTACCCATACCACAGGCCTGCAGGAAACGTGCCACGGTGCGGTTCACTCCACGCTGCGCACGGTCCACGGCCCGATAATCCACCGCGCCCCTGTACCGGGCACGCGGGATCATACTCGACCAGACAATTCTGGTCGCCGGCCAATGCTGGTGCAGGAGATGGAAATCCCTGCAAATGGCCCGGGCTAAATCTAGCCCCATTCGCTGACCCAGGTCGTTCCCGCCCAGGTGCACCAGGAGGATATCAGGGGGTGGCACATGCCAGCTAGACATCAGAAAAGGCATCAGCTGATCCCACAACATCCCCCGCACCCCCCGCCACATGAGGTAGGCCCACTGCCGCAGGCCAAGGTGGATCCCGCAGGGAGCTGCACCAGCAAAACGGGCGGCCCAGTAGATGTAGCTGTGGCCGACGATCCACACCTGGGCCACAGCACTCCGAGGGAAGAGCTCTGAAAGAAAACAAACAGAAAACAAACGGCAGCAAGGCAGGTCATGGCAGTAAAGGTCGCACATACGTCCGAAAACACGCGGACCCCCACCGCCCCATCCTCATGATGTCCGCATCAGAATACCCAAAAGAGGCCGCGGTGGAAGCAGCCCCAATGCGGAAAGAGTGGGTGCCGTAACGGGCACCAGGGATCCCCACCTCCGACAGGGCCGCCCCAGTAACCCTCCAAAATTGAAAACGCGTGAGTGGGGACCCATCCCAATGTACAAAAAGGGGCAGGGGACCAGAGGGGCGTATGGCCAGGTAGCGCTCCAGCGCTCCGACTGGACATATATCGACTATACTGCACCGCAGTAGCAGCAAGGAGACCCCCCTGCCCAGCTGGTCGGTCTTGGAGATCCGGACCGTCAGCCGGACCGACGACGCGGTGAACGCGACGTCCGCCCTCTGCAACGCGCGGCCGGACATGTCCCCTCGGGACGCCACCACCAGTTCTCCCACTCGGAGGGCCGCAAAAAATGCGACTGAAGAAGCGGCGTGAAACAATGCCGCCTCATACCCGTCCGAGCAATGGCGTGGCCAGGCCGCAGCCAAACGCCGCAGCACCGCCGGTGACACCGGCTGTCGGGCATCCAGGCGGTGGCCACGCTCCCTCGACCAGCCCTCCAACACCCGGCGGATACGAAAATCGCCAAGGGTGTCGGGAACACCGTTCGCTCGGGCGGCAAAGGCCAAGGCCGACAGCCGCCCCTGGATGGTACGTGGGGCAAGGCCAGAACTCCGCAGGTGAACCATGAACTGAAGCACATGGTCCACCGGGAGCGGCCACACCTCCGGCAAACCCTGCTGGCGTCTAAAGGTGGTAAATGCCCCACACGCCAGGCGATAGGCATGGCGTGTGCGACCCAATAGGGAAAGGCCGATGGCCCGATTCACCTCGGCCCTCCAATGTTCCAGACCGCGTCCGGCAACTCCGAAGGAAGTGCCCTGGCACCGGGAGCCAACGCCCTGAACCGCGCCATCTGAAAGCGGGACAGGGCATCAGCAATGGAATTATCCACCCCCGGCACGTGGCGTGCGCGAAAGACGATGTTAAGCCTCAGCGCAGCCAGGACGAACGGCCTGACTAAGGACATAACCCGGGGGGAGCGGGACGTCTGCGAGTTGACCACTTGGACAACCGCCGCGTTGTCACACCAAAAGGTGACAACGGAGTTTACCCAATGACGTCCCCACATGTTAATCGCCCCCCAGATGGGAAAGAATTCCAGGAAAGTCAGGTCCCTCACGACGTCGGCGTCCCGCCAGTGTGGCGGCCACGTGCCGGCGCACCAACGGCCATCAAAATAGATGCCAAAACCGCAAGACCCCGAGGCGTCGGAATGGACCTGAAAACTGGAAGAGAGGAAAAGGTCAGAGCGCCAAAAGGAAACCCCGTTGAAGTCCCTGAGGAACGCCAACCAGACCTCCAAATCCTCCCTCAACCCGCGGGTCAGCCTAGTTCTGTGGAACTTCTTGGTCAGGCCGGCCATCGCGTCGCACAAGCGGCGAGCGAAGGCGCGGCCAGGGGCCACCACCCTGCAGGCAAAGTTGAGATGCCCGTGAAGCTCTTGCAATTCGTGCAGGGCGACCTTCCTCTTGGGCAGGAGCGCCTCAATCCTGTGAACCAGGCATTGCACCTTGTCTAGGGGAAGACGAGAGGTCATGGCCACCGTGTCCAATTCGATGCCCAGAAAAGTGAGGGTAGTGGCCGGACCCTCAGTTTTCTCAGGCGCCAACGGAACCGCCAACTCCTCCGCCAAGCACTGGAATGAGTGGAGCAGGTGAACACAATCCCCAGTACCCGCTGGACCCCCAAAAAGAAAATCGTCGAGGTAATGGGCGACCCTGTCAGAACCTGCCTTCCTAACTAAAGCCCAGTGCAAGAAAGAACTAAAGCGCTCAAACGCGGCGCAGGAAATAGAACAGCCGAACGGCATGGCCCGGTCCACGAAATACTGGCCCTCAAAACGGAAGCCCAGTAGCTCAAAATCTTCGGGGTGCACCGGCAGCAGCCGAAACGCGGACTTGATGTCGCATTTGGCCAAGAGCGCGCCCGGACCGCAGGAGCGGACCATGCATACGGCCTCGTCAAAAGACGTATACCGGACCGAGCACAAAGCGTCCGGGATAGCATCGTTGACGGACGAACCGGCAGGGTAAGACAGGTGATGGATCAACCTGAACTCACCCGGGGCCTTTTTCGGAACTAATCCCAACGGGGAAACTTTAAGGTCGGGGTACGGTGGGCTGTCGAAAGGGCCCGCCACCCTGCCCGCCGCTACCTCCTTAAAAATTTGTGCTCTAGCGACTGACTCCATACCCATCAGAGATCGTAGGTTGGGCGCGTCCTGCGGCCCCCGCGCCCCCACTACAGGGATACGGAAGCCCAAGGTGAAACCCTCAGAAAGGTACTGGGCGTCAGATGGCGAAGGATACTCCCGCAGCAGGCGGTCCAGGACGTCAACCCTAACTGGGCTGGGGCCCTTTGCCAGGGGCGGTGTCAGCCCCGGCCCGCTTGGCCCCCTGTTGGTCCTTGCCCCGGCCCCGGCCCGCCCCCCCTCGGAAACAGGAGGTGGCGGGGTGGGCGCCCGCGCAAATCGAGCACTCGTGCTTGAATTTGCACTGCTTTTTGGTGCAGCGACCTGACGCGGAGTACTCCCAGCACAGCAGGCGGGCCGGAACCGCCTGCCCCGCCAACTGGCGGGGGGCCTGAGAGGGAGTAGGGCGCTGAATCAGGTGGCCGCAATCGTACCGCTCACCAAGGGCCGGGCGGGTCGGTGTCATGAGCTGCATCCAGAGCGCGGAGTGCGTCTCATCCCAGCGCATTCCGGGGCGTATGGCCGCGCGCATACGAAATTCTTCGTCATACGCCAGCCATGCCTGCCCCGGGAAGTCCACGTAGGCCCGGTAGATAATGTCAAGATACTGGAACAGGGACACTCCTAACTGGGGAAACGCCCTGGATAAAACACCAGCATAAATTAGGAAACCTGGGAGCCAATTAGCCCAAGTGCGGGGCGGCTTCTTCCTCTTGGCCCTTTCCTTATCCGCGTCATCCGCCTTCTCCTTCTCCTCCTTCGTGGAGTCACGATTTAGGAGGGAGAAAAAATCCACATACTCCCCGCGGAGGATCTTATCCCGCGTGGCGGGCAGCAAGTGGTCGCCGAGCGGCAACGATTGGTCACCGTACGGCATGGCAGTCCGGGGCACCGAATTATACCCAGTGTCCCCAAGAGCAAAGCAAGGCCAACCCGGTGCAGTGACCGCAGGTACGCCGAACGGCGAAGGGACCGGGGGCGGCGGGTAGGGTGCCCGCCATGTGGTGGGCACCGGCTGCGCCTGCGGGGGCGGAGCAGTCCCCAACGGTGCAGCCACCGTCCACGAGGGTGCCGCTCCCTGCACCGATGGCGCCGGGGGCAACCACGGCAGCCCAGGCGAAGCCGCCGGCCAAGCCGACACCATGGCCGGCGTCTGCTGGCACGGCCAAGGCCATTGCACCGGAAGGTGGGGTGCACCAGTGGGCAGGTGCGCAGAAAAAGGGGGCGGCTGCGGAACAACTGGAGGCAGCTGCTGGGGCACAGAAGGGGCAATTGGACCAGGCTCGCCGTCATACTCACCACCGGCACGAGCAGCCGTGACAGCCGGAGCAACAAGGACCGGTCGGACACCGCTGAGCCCATCCTCCAGTTCTGCGTCGGCCGAGGGAGTAGGATCCTCGATCCGGCCCGCATCCCCGTCCGGTGCTGGAGCGTCGGTGGGCCGGAGCGGCGGCAGAGTCGCCTCCAGCTGCGAAATTCGCTGCTGTAGAACCGTGGCCAGCTCACTCCAGTCGGAGTTAGCCGGCCCGGCAACCGCACGCGCGGCCCTCTGGGCTGACCGCCGACCATCTGGCGCCAAGTTCAGGCCAGCGGCCCGTTCCAGGGCCGCCACATGGTCGAGGAGGGCCGCGGGGGTAACAGGGGCCACATCCGGCCCCTGGGCGCGGCGGCTGGACACCCCTACGGCGGTAGCCCTACGGGGGAGGCGGCGAGGGCGAGGTGCGGCCTGCTTCTTAGGAGCCATAGCCGGCTAGTGACACAAGGTCTCCTTGAAGGCTGAAAGGAGAAAACTCAGCTAAGGGGGGGAGACAACCTCGAGCCCTCCGGATCGAGACTGACTCAGGCGCAGATTCCCAGGAGGCTAAGCCAACCGTGAAAACAGGATGGAGGCCAAAGGGGGAGGCAGGGACAGCAGAACAGTCCCCGCAGAGTCCCAGCTGTCGCCAAAAGCAACAGGAGAGGACCCCCAGAGGGAAAGAGGCCGAAACTCGGCCCAAGATGGCGGGCGCAACCCAAGCCCGACACAAAATGGCGGGCGCGAGGACTCAGGCGCAGATCCCCAGGAGGCTAATCCAACCGTGAAAACGGGATGGAGGCCAAAGGGGGAGGCAGGGACAGCAGAACAGTCCCCGCAGAGTCCCAGCTGTCGCCAAAAGCAACAGGAGAGGACCCCCAGAGGGAAAGAGGCCGAAACTCGGCCCCAAGATGGCGGGCGCAACCCAAGCCCGACACAAAATGGCGGGCGCGAGGGCAAGGCCCGTCCCACGGCTGCGTGAGCACCCACGGAGCACCGGGGTAATGCCCAGGAGAGCCGCAGCGGGAGACGGAGGGACCTCGGGAGCAACCTCGCAACTACGGGACAACTACGGGAGAAAAGTGAGGTGGCAAAGCAGAGAACAAAGGGACAACAACCCTCGCCGGAAAAGCCGAGAAAGGAAGGTAAGAGCAGCCTCGAACCCAAACCGCTCGCTTTGCCCGCCGACGGTAGACTGGCGACGAGCGCAGGGAGCGCGCCGCCCTTATAAGGGCGGCGCTTAGCCACGCCCCCTGCGCTCGTCCCCAGGCCCGTCTCTTCGGCGGGCACCGGGGCAAAGCGAGCGGCCCCGGCAGTCGCCGCGGCCGCCCGACCATTCTGCATTGTTAAAAACTCAATGGAACAGAAATGTATCTGCTGAAAATGAAGAGAGCCAATCTCACTTCCTTCTGGAGGGAGCTCAACTAAATAGTAGGAAAGGGTCCAGCGATTAGCACATTTTCCGTAATTCAAAGAGATATGCTCCCAAAATGTGGTTTTCTCAAGTTGTACCTGAGAGGGAAGTGATGTTGCGCGTGCCATTTCCCTGCTCACTTTGAATGAGAACATACAAGCAGTGGTGGGCAGCAACAGGTTTGCACAGGGGGGAGGGGGTAGCAAAATTGGGTGGCCTCTGGGCAGGGGGGTAGCGAATTTGGGTGGCCTCTAGGCAGGGTGGGTAGCAAAATTGGGTGGTTACACCCACCTCCCTGCCGTGCCCCATCGGGTTTTGTCTCTGCAACTGGTTCAAGGTCTCCCTTGCTCAGAAACCAGTCATATCCAGCTCTAGGGTGCAGTGTTCATGTCCATTTACAGCCAAAGAGCCAGTGCTTCCTGTGTTTGCAGATGTATACATGGCCATATGGCAGACATGACTAGATCACCCATGACATAGGCTCCGCCCATGCATAGGCTCCGCCCACGGTGTAGGCTCTGCCCATGGTGTGGTACACACACAGACACACACACACACAGAGGTTTGAGGAGATCCAGGTAACAGTGTTCTGTGCCCTCTGGCATCTAGTCATATCTGGAGATGCAAACAGCGCTGGCTCTTAAGCTGTAAATGGAGATGAACACAGTCCCCTAGAATCGGACACAACTGGGTTTCGGGCAAGGGAGACCTTTATCCCTTACCTAATCTAGACAAGGCAGAAGTGCTCCTAGTTAATAAAAAATCTATCAGGGGATAGGGTTTTAGCCTGTGCTCAGGTTACACTTCTCCTGAAAACCCAGGTACACAGCCTGGATGTGCCCCAGGATTCATTCCTGAGCCTAGATGCAGAGGCCAGAAGAGCATTTGCACAGTTAAAACTGGTGCCCTAGCTGCTCCATTTCTTGAAGTGTCCAATCTGGACACAGTGATACATGTCTTCATTAAGAAGAAATCCTAATTCATTGACATTGTTCTACCAGTAAATACAGAAATGGAAGACAAACAGCTGGAGAAAATCACAAAATATCAGGATATGCAAATTGAAGCTGAGCGTTTATGGCAAAAATAAATCTGAGTTATTATCATGCACCCACATTACTTAGTCCCCAGTGCAATAGTTTGCAACAACTTATTTTGCCTTAATAAAGTGGCCCATGTTTGATCCCACAACATGTGTCCGTCTCTTCACTCAGGGATGGCAAACAATGTTAGCCTGATTGCTTATTGTGAGTGGTCAGCTATGTTGAAGTGTTAGGACATTCTCCTCTCCATTTCAAAGGAGAATGGGGACTGGTTCGCACAAACTAGTCCTCTCGGTGTCAATTTATGATAGGCTTTGTTGGATTAACAGCTACAAACACAGAAAAGGAATTAAGGGAAGAAATACTTTAGCTGCCCGTGACATTGCATGTGCTGAAAACAATAGCTCTTTCTCCTCTCAGTGGAGCCAAAATATTTGCACATTAGTTTAATAATGTGTGTTCATGCAAAACTGCTTGACTCATAGTAAACTAGCCAGTTATTAAAATTAATTTGCAAAGCATGGAGCCATTGCTTTCCATAATGGGAGCTGTCACATCTTTTGCTCACGCATATACTGTTGGCCATTTTTATTGTCCACAGTTGGAAGAAAAGGAAATTACACTTAAAAAGTAGGTAGCCAGAGGTGTAATGAATCTGGCCCTCGTGATCTCAAGGGCCTGAGTAGAGAGGACTATGTTGCCTTCTGCTGTCTGCTCTCAGGCTTTTCTGTTACCTCTAAGCTTAGCTGTAGTTTTCGAAATACAGTAGCTAGAAAAGATATGGATTGTTTAATGAAAAATATACTGGATATATAAGGATAGCCTAATAATGCAGAATAAGTCAGACTGGTTTGGTGCTAAACAGATCATTATAAGCAGTGGTGGGCAGCAAAAAAAATCACTAACACACTGTGGGCGGAGCATACGTCATGGATGGAACCTACATCATGGGCGGAGCATACGTCATGGGCGATCTAGTCATGCCTACCATATAGCCATTGTATACATCTGCAAACACATGCAGCACTGGCTCTTTGGCTGTAAATGGAGATGAGCACTGCACCCTAAGTCAGATATGACTGGCTTTTGAGCAAGGGAGACCTTGAACTACTTGCAGGGACAAAACCTGGTGGGGCAGGGCAGGGAGTTGGGCATGGCCACCCAATTTCGCAACCCTCCGTCCGAAGGCCACCCAATTCCACCACCCCCCTGCCCAGAGGCTACCCCATTTTGCTACATACACAGACCCCTTTCCCGGGGGGGGGGGTTGCAAACCTGTTGCTGCCTACCACTGATTATAAGCCATTAACTTTACAAAAACACACTCCTAAATTGTTGAGATAAATTCAACTGTCTGCGTTTTTGGATGAGGTAAGATCTATGAGGTAAGATCTCTATGGAAACTGTTGTGATGGGCAGTTGCATTTCTAGGTTTACCACTACTCCACTGTAAGTAATAGCTGAAATGTCCGTTACTGGAAAACAGGCCAAAAAAAGGAATGTTTTTCATGGAAAGCGTCACAGGAAACTACATCAGAGATTGTTTGTCAGATTACAGTGTAGGAGCGTAAAAATGGTTAAACATTTAGCACACAGGGCAGCAAGCACTGTCTTCTTTCATAATTGGCTTCTTGGGGCCATCATGAGGCCACATCTTCTGTCCATGATATGATGCTGTCATATTATCTCCCTAAATAATAAAATTAAGTATGTGCTGTTTAGACAATTCTAGCTTATGATCACCTTTTAAAGGTTCTCTAAGCATAGAATACTCAGATTTTTTTTCCAGTCTCTTTTCTTCTGAGGGCATCATAGGACTGTAAACCTTGCCTAAGACTTCATTCCTGGGGGACAGAGAGGATAATGAAGTCCCAGTCTCTGGCCCCACAGACTGGTACTTGTTACAATGAGCTATTCAGACAGCAGATAGGCTGAACTCCCCCCCCCCCCCAGATTTAAAAACCTATTTAAGACAAAAAAAATTCATATACAAATTTATTCAGGGATACAAAACAACAGTGGCATTCTGGTGCCTTGGAGGTTAAGATGCTGAGCTTGACAACCAGGTCAGCAGTTTGAGGCCCAAGTGCTACATGACAGAATGAGCTCCCATTACCTGTCCCAGCTCTTGCCAACCTAGCCGTTCAAAAGCAAGACATTGCAAGTAGATAAATATGTACCACTTCTCTGAGAAAGGTAACAGCATTCTGTACTCTTTGATGTCTAGTCAAGCATGCTACATGACAATAGAAACATCTGCAGATGTGGGCAGCACTGGCTCTTTGGCCGAAAACAGAAATGAGCACTGCCCCTAGAGTCAGATACGACTGGCTTTCAAGCAAGAAAGACCTTTACCTTAACAAGAGAACGGTATTTTTATGGGTGTGTGACAACCGTCAGCTTCAATTTTGTCCAAATTATTTGTTGTACAAATAGCAACTGATTCACTTTGAGCTAATTTGTAGCCCATGCATTTCAATTGTATCCAAGTATTCCAAAGTATCTGTACAATCTTTTTATTTTCAAAATAGTGGGGAGGAAATTAGAACATGAGGAAAATAAAGACCTCTCTCTCCTGGTTGTAGGGATGAAACTGAGTGCAGTGTGGCCTCGCTTAAAGAGTAACTTGCTTAAAGAGCAGAATTTTTTCTGAATGTTCGCTTCGCTTAGCAAATAAAACCAACCAAAAACTCGCTTAACAAATAAATCGGGATTTGCAATCCGCTCCACCAGAAGTCACAATTGGTCACTTACAATTGTGTTTTGCTTAAGGAGCAAACTTGCTTAAAGAGCAATCCTGTGGAATACATTATGCTCTTGAAGTGAGGTACACCTGTAGTAATCTCTAACAGAATGCCACTCTTTCTTCGCCTGCTAAGAGACAAAATGATCACGGTCATGAAACAAGGAGATTTATCTGGCTGATATGACCAATCCCAAAGCTCTATGATTGAGGCTTTTAGGAGAACTTGTGTTTTTCATTGGTGCTTAAGTTGTCACTCTCATTTTGTTTTAGGCTTCCCTGTTTTGTTGAAGTGGCCCCAACTATGTTTTTAATTCAGCTTTCAAAACCAACGCTGAAGCAATATCCAGTACTTCAGAGAGTCCTGACTGGATCTGAGCACCACTTCAGCTTCTCATTCTGCTTTGGATTGGTTCAGAAACAGATAAATATTCCAATTTCTTTGGGTGCTGAATAATTTCTGTGATGGAAGGATATCCCTAGAAATGATTTTACTGCTCAGAAATATTTCAGGTGTAGTTTCAAGATGTCGAAAAGTACTTATACAAACAATATACAATTCGTTCATGAAACCTGGAGGCATAGGATACAGTAATCACTACTTTGTGGACAAATTCATAGAGAATGGGGCTAGAAGAGTGGTTCCCAATGTGTGGTCCACACCCCACAGGGGGACTTCAATTCCCAGAAACCTTAGTTAGTACACCCCATTATTTTTAAAAATTACTGAAGACCTTTGGGGAAAAAAATCAGTCTATCAATTTCATTAATTCTGGTCTTGAAAAAGTTCAGTACAGTTCATTTTAAGAGGTGTACAGTTAATATAACATATGTTTGTTTAAAATTGTGCTTTTATATATCCACATCAATATATTACTTTATATTTGATTGATTGATTGTACATCATCTTTTGAGAGCTTTTATGCCATGAAAAGTGGTTTAGAAATCCATAAGTAAATAAATAATGTGCTATGCAGAATGCCCTCATTCACATTAAAACTACTACAGAAATAGGCATTCACGTTCTCTTTAAGTGATCTGAGGGCTGCATTTAGAAAAATAATCCTGTCTTCATCGATACATAACTGCTACTTTAGGCTGTTAAGAAGCTCAATTGCTTTCACTGTCAAAACATGCATGTTCAAAATGGAGCCACAAATGTGACGTTTTCTCCTTTTACAGCTGTTGAACAAGGGTGAGAGATGGCTGTAATTTTAACACATTTTCTCTTACAAAAATGTAAACCATGTGTTTGAAAGTCTAAATAGGAGTGCTAGGAGAAGCAATCGCTGTTAATATGAATAATCTGACATGACTCTTAGATCTTTATCATTGATATTTTGAAGTAGTAAGACATTAATTTCTGCACAAGATATAGCCAATAAATTAAATGACCCTTACCAAATTTCAGAAGAAATTATTCAGATACAATTTTATTTTTCAAAGTATAACAATAACAATAACAATAACAATAACAATAACAATAACAATAACAATAACAATAACAATAACAATAACAATAATAATAATAATAATAATAATAATAATAATAATAATAATAATAATAATAATAATAATAATAATAATAATAATAATAATAATAATAATAATAATAATAATAATAATAATAATAATAATAATAATAATAATAGCATGTTTTCCTGTTTGTCATAGCAATATCTTGAAAACAATAAAACTTTGACAACTGAAACTGTTGGGTTAGGGGTTTTGCAAAATGCAGTTAATGCCTAGAATCCCACTTCCAATTTGCACTATCATAAGTATAATTGTGTACAGTAGTTTGTAAAGGCAAATTGTCACTAATTAACAAAGTTGACACTTTTCTTCCTGTTCATATGCTAGCTGTTCAACCTGGCATGCAGCCAAGAATGTGAGTGACATCTTGTGAACTAGTGGCAATTCACACCCATGGTTTATAGTTATACTTAAGCCTGTATAACCCCTCAATAGCCATAAATAATAATGTATATATGCCCAGGTGTTTAGATGCTGCAACACCATCTTTGTTCACTCTGTGGTATCCTTCCCTAACCTGCATATAGGTTCGTAGTCAGTGAAATTTGAAAACAATGCAAATAAGTCCAAGGGACAGAGTTAGAAATCTACAAGAGCAGACTTCTCTGAGGTGATTACAGGGGTGGCCATGGCAGCAGGCCCACTCAGGCATTTAAACAACTTTGACCTCACACAGACACAATAGGTACTGTGTCTCCCAAGCTCAAAGTTGTATAACTTTCCTTGAAGACTTTGCTATATCAGATTAACAGTTATTCTAACCTGTTGGAAACCATGTACTTTCCCAAGTAACTTATTAAAAGTTATTTATTTATTTATTTATTTATTTATTTAGATTTATATTGCCGCCCAGTCACCATGGCAACTCAGGGCGGCTTACAATCAGCAAAACAACATAGCACAAAAAAATTAATACATTTTCCTAAATCAATAATAGATTTCTCTCTCCCCTCCAGCTAATGGTGGGTGCCCAGAGTATCTTGAAAAGTTGTGAGAATTAAGGAATGTACTTCAAAATAAAATGGCATTTCTGATCAAATCAAAACACAATACATAACTGACTAAAACTGAGACTTCTAACATCACAGTTTTATTTATATCTAATGGATTTTCTTGCTGTTTCCCCAGATGTTTCATTAAAGCTAAACAGCAGAATGAGAAACTGATGGACGTGCATAAAATATGGGCACATGCGAAAACAGTGCTTCAAAATCAGATCATCAGATTGATGAATGTCCATCTTTCTTATCTAGTTTTTTAAACGTTCTCACCAAGGAGACTCCTAAAAGAAAGTTTTAAAAAGATTGTCAATACTCACACTACATAAGACAACTTCACATAAACCAAAGATTTCCACTCCAGTCCTGGTAGTTTCAAACTGCTCAATCAATGCATGCAGGACATGGGTGGTTGTTACCATGGCTCATCTTCTGCCTGTAGTGTTCTATAAAAAGAGACAATTAAGCATTGTGACATTGTAAACTATTTTATATTTATTAGGAATGCCCAAGAGACATGTGTCTGCTTGTCTTTGGTCCTCTCCCTTTCAACCTGTTTGATCAACAAAAGGAGACTTCCAATCAAGAAGTGCTTCTGGAACTTTCCATTATTAATAATGCTCTGTAGCTAAATTGGAAATCTGTTCCAGTAGCTCCAGGGGGTGATTAATTTAACAGACTAGGAATTTTGATTAAGCAAATGAAATGTCTGACACATGGACTATTTATCAGTTCTTGTACATGCTAAAACACTCTGATCACTATAGGGAGAAAATGTGTTTTAATTCTTTGTTCTTCTTTGGCTAAGTAATTTCAAACATGGATTTGGAGTGTATGAGATGTTACTGATTTTCTAGAATAAATAAAGATTTTAACAAAATTGCCAAGCACTTTGGGGAGGGGGGTAACTACAAAAAAATTCACCCCGCCTGCATGGCCAAAAAAGAGTAAGTTTTTTAATTTCTTTCTCACATATCAGTGGCTGTACAGAAATATAGTATGCGAAGGATGTGCAAAACATGTAGGCAGGTGCAGTGGTGGGATGTCACAATCCCACACACCCACACACCCACAACACAAACCCGTAAATAAATAAAATAAAAATTACATTAAAATACACCTACCCACCCACCCCAAACACAAATCAACCCACCCACCCCAAACACAAACACAAACCTGTCACTTACCTGTTAGTATAAGTGCCTGGACAGCACCATGTTGCAAGATGGATATGGTCATCATACCGGTTCTCTAGGATAATATGCCTTAATGTAAATGTAAAACAGCTGTACCTCCTTAAGGGTTCTCCAATTGGAACAGCAATTGGAACAGCACAGGTGTAGCTTATTGATGAGGTAACTCCAAGACTTTGCTTAAAAACCCCAAGCCAGGCCACCAGGCCTGCTGGCCACCAGGCCTTTTTAGGAACTGTGGTAGTATGTCAATATAGGTAAAGGTATTAAATACACATTAAAATACACACAGACACACCACATCCAAAGGTGAGTCACTTACGCTGGGGAACAGGCTATAAGGAGCTTCAGGCTAGCAGCTTCTCTTCCTCCTCCTTGCTTGGGAGGACAGCAAGGAGGTTGTGCATACATGCCAAGCACTGTAGGTGTGCATGCACATCAAGTGTTTGGCACACATGCGCAGTGGGGGAACCAGTGAAAAGGTAAGCCCTGAAGGTGGTTCCCCCCAAAAGCTGCTACCAGTTCTCCGGGACACTGGGAAAAGTTACTACCAGTTCTGGCGAACCGGTGCAACCCTGTTACATCCCATCACTGGGCAGGTGCCAATATGTGAATCCAGACAAAGCCCAGCTCCTCCAGTTGATAATCTTGTTTGCACTTGGAGTATGTGTTGAGTTTTTCAGAGCAGCAATGTCTGAAACTTTTTACTAGGAGCTCTGCCAAAAGACAGGAACCAGGTACTAGACAGAGTGATGATACAGCTGCAAATATGTAGGTGGCTACCTTCAAAATGATGGTCCATCAAGCCTTCAGGCAAATAGAAACTTGTGGAACAGAAATAAAATAACAGATTCAGTTGGGTAGATGACTATAAGTAGGATCAGAAATATGCAAAATGTTGAGAGCTGGTAAAGTTTGAACAATTAATAGTGCAGAGGGAGATGGATGAAGAAAATAAGAAAATGTAAGGATTAATAAGCAAAATGTATGGACTATAGGTAGAGACAGAGAGTCAATAGCAAGTCTGAAAATAACTTAGGAAATGGATTTAGGTAGGGAAATAACTGAAGACGAAATGAAAAGTTTATGGAACAATATGAAGATGGTACTGAACACTGGTAAAAACGAATTGTTATAAGGTTTGTACCTATTTCCATTTATAGTTGGAATGTGAGGAGATTCAGAAAATATGGAAAAAGGGGGTTTAATGAAACGAATGAGATTTTATCTGTAAAACTTGATTGCTGTCTAAAAATAGCACTGTTATCCAGCTTTGGAGATGTTCAATTGAAATGGCACAGAAAAGAACTAATTACAATTTTGCCAACTGCAGTGAGACTAATTAGAGCAAAAAAAAATGGAAAGTATGACATGAGTTTCAACTTATTAAATGGTGTAAAAAGTCTGGAATATATAAATTGACATGTGGGGTTAAAATAAGAAAAAGGACTTCCAAAAATGAATAGATTTGAAGATACTGTATATGTAGGGAAATTATAGAATTTGTCCCTCTGAAGAGGAAAGGTCAGATGCCAGGACATGAAGTCATATCTTGAATTTGAACAGCCGGTAGTTTCCTTTTCCAGGCATAGTCTTACTCATCTTCCTCATATTCTGCAGAACTCCTTCTGATGTCACGTCATCAAGTCTGGAAAGCACCCCTCTCTCTCTCTCATTTTCTATGTATGTGTTTCAGTATTTGTATTAGACTGTGCATTTATTAAATGTGATATAGTACAGTTGTACCTCGCTTAAAGAACATAATGCATTCCACAGGATTGCTCTTTAAGCGAGTTTGCTCTTTAAGCGAAACACCATTGTAAGTGACCAATTGTGTGTGAACCCCGATTTATTTGTTAAGCGAGTTTTTGGTTGGTGTTATTTGTTAAGCAAAGCAAACATTCAGAGAAAATTCTGCTCTTTAAGCGAGTTTCTCTTTAAGCGAGGCGCTCTTTATGCGAGGTTTGTCTGTATTATTATTTTTTAATTTTTATTGAGGTTTTAAATAATTAACAAAAATACCAACAATGACAGAAAAAAATAAACAACATACATAAAACATACTTAAAAAGATAATATTAGTAATAATAACAACACAACATCAACTACACCTATCATCATATATATATTTTCATTATTCCAACCTCCTCATATATTTCAGTTCAATTCTTCCATTTATACATCTATATCATTCTTTATATATTTTTATTTATCTTCCAATTTTTATTCTTAAACACAGTTACAGTATCTTATATACTAGCTTGTTTAATATCTGATTATCAACTTTTCTTAACCTAAATTGTTACTAATATAAGTTAATCAAAATAATAATATAATAATAATATCACCCATGTGCTAGATTTTGTTGTTGTTCAGTCGTACAGTCGATTCCGACCCTCTGCGACCCCATGGACCACTGTCCGCCAGGCACTCCTGTCCTCCACCATCCCCCTCAACTCGCTCAGCTCTGTGCCCATTGTCTCCACAATACCATCTAGCCATCTCATCTTGGGCCGCCCCCTTCTTCTTTTGCCCTCGACCCTTCCAAGCATCAAGGCTTTCTCAAGTGAATCCTCTCTTCTCATTTGATGTCCAAAGTACTTTAGCTTCATCTTTATTATTTGACCTTCTAAGGAGCAGTCAGGGTTGATTTCTTCTAAGATTGACCTATTTGTTCTCCTCGCTGTCCAGGGGACTCTCAAAACTCTCCTCCAACACCACATCTCAAAGGTGTCTATTCTTCTGCGTTCAGCTTTCCTTATGGTCCAGCTCTCACAACCATACATTGCCACAAGGAATACCATTGCTTTGACTATGTGAATTTTTGTTTGCAATGTGATGTCTCTACTTTTCACTATGCTCCCCAGGTTTCTCATTGCTTGCCTCCCAAGAATCAGTCGCCTTTTTATTTCATGGCTGCAATCACCATCTGCAGTGAGCTTTGATCCTAGGAAAGTAAAATCTGTCACTGCTTCTACTTCTTCGCCATTCTATTTTCCAGGGACTGATAGGGCCTGTTGCCATGATCTTGGTTTTCTTGATATTGAATCTCAAGCCAGCTTTTTCACTTTCTTCTTTCAACCTAATCAGGAGCTTCTTTAGGTCCTCCTCACTTTCTGCCATGAGGGTGGTATCATCTGCATATCTCAAATTGTTGATGTTTCTTCCAGCAATTTTGATCCCAAATTGTGATTCTTCCATCCCTGCATTGCACATTATGTGTTCTTTGTATAAGTTGAATAAGCAGGGTGACAAAATGCAGCCTTGTCTTACTCCTTTTCCTATTCCAAACCACTCTGTTATTCCATTTTCTGTCCTAACTGTTGCCTCTTGATTCATGAAATGCAGTTGGCCTTTTAATCACAAATAACAGTTGCAGTTAAAACTTTTAAAAAGTCCCTCCATCATATGTAAGTTGTTCAGTGGTGGGATGTCAACATTTTTACTACCCCACCGTGACACCAGTGTGGGTGGAGCTAACGTCATGATGTCATGATAGCATGGGCAGAGCCAACGTCATGATGTCGGCGGGGCCAAAGAAAAAAATAAAATAAAAATAAGCGTGCCGGTGCACGCATGCACACACGCACGCACGCACGCACGCACGCGCGCGCACACACACACACACACACACACACACACACACACACACATCAACCCAGGCTAGCAGCTTCTCTTCCTCCTCCCCGCTTGGGAGGACAGCAAGGAGGCCGTGTATAATGCAACAAGCACTGTAGACATGCATGCACACCAAGTGCTTGGCGCGCATGTGCAGTGGGGAAACCAGTGAAAAGGTAAGCCCCAAAGGTGGTTCCCCCCAAAAGCTGCTACTGGTTTTCCTGAAGACTGGGAAAAGTTACTACCGGTTCTGGAGAACTGGTGAGAACCTGTTACATCCCATCACTGGGCATGCTGCCACCACATACACACATGAAAATGTTTTTATATGTGGTGACAAAAGGGCATACAGCAATTAGGTTTTGATTTGAAGGAACATACAAGTGAGACAGTCATGGGACAGACTTAAAGCATGGAGATATAAAGTTCAAGTATGACAGTAACCAAAGAACGAAGTCTCTTTTTGTTGTTGTTGTTATATATTGTGCAGGCAGTAATTGCTGTTACTTATGGTATCTTAATTGTACGTCACTTTGAGCATCAATGTGCACACAACCATTGGTATACTCCTAGCAAAATAGTGTTGTTAAAACTTGTATAGACTTGAAAAGTCCTGTCTGCACTTTCCACCCAAATTATTGGAAAATAATTCTGTGCAGCACTTTGTGACTAAAGCAGTGTTTTTTAAAAAAATCATCCTTGAAAATAATGCATACCATTTATTATATTTAAACAAGCAAGTTCCATAATAATATTATATTTTCCCTTAATTTTCTTTTAAGGATATTAAATATTAACCATCCTGTAGTGATGACATGCAATCCATTATATAAATAATTTGCATGGGTTGCATGAACCCAATAACCTGTACATCTGCTGACATAGATTAGCTTTAATTTACTGCTACACTTACTCAATAAAATGGCAATTATTTTCCATGGGGAAAACTTTTAAAGCAATGGAGTAATTTTCAAGTTTTTTTTTTAAGGTGAAGGCAAATCAAGTTGAAGAATAGGCTGTGCTCTCTTATTAAATCACATTTCAAAAGAAGGGCATAGTTTAAAAAGTTCTGCATGGAGCAAACTTTAGAATTTAGGAACAAAGAGTGTGAGAATGTTTTTCAGAATTGGAGTCCAGATATTTATCAGACTTAGCAAAGCCCCCTCCTCTCACCTTTGTTCTCCCACTTGCCTTGCTGAATCACCTGTCCATTAACTCAGGTATTCTGGTACAGTAATACTTCGGATAACGCTAAGATTTGGTTCCACAAGTCTTGGTGTTATCCGATTTTTAGTGTTATCCAATGCATGTTAAAATCCTATGGGATGGATTGGATAACGTTAAAGCTCCATAGAAATACATTGTAACCGCACAGGCTTTAGTGGTTGTTATCCGATCCATCCCATAGGACCTTAACATTATTAGATCCAATTCTCCTCCCCAGATTACATAACGTTATGCACTTTTAGCATTGTCCGAAGTAAATGTTATCTGAGGTATTACTGTACTTCAAAGACTTCTGTCAAGGTCCTGGCTAAGCTCAAGCTGATTGGACACACCTGCCTCCAACTAGGCAGAAACCCTTGATATATTAAAGCAAGAATCAGGTGAATTGCTTCCCTTAGCAATTCACTGGCATAAGGGAGAGTAATTAATGTAAGGTTGCGTGAATGTGGCTAACTTCTTTGATGACCTAAAATCCAATAACAAGACTTCTCAATGAACAAAAAGGTTTTCTTTATTCATCATCATCATCATCATCATCATCATCATCATCATCATCATCATCATTTTTTATTTATATGTCGTCCTACTTGGTAAAACCGACTCGGGGTGATTTGGGGTGGCTCACAACATACAATCGAATACAATGTTACAATTCAATAGAACAGCACAAGGTCACAGTATAATCAGATATCATACATCAATAATTCAAAACAATAAAATATCATAAAATACAATAAAATGAAGTTGAAAGCATTCATTTCAGTCCATAAAACAGGTTGCAGATCTAATGAAAAGCTTCCAAGGAGAAACAAGCAAATTGCTCCTTTCCCTCTGAAAATCAAAATAACCTATCTAATAAATCATTAGGTGATCATTATTGGTAATTCCTCGCCTTTTTGAGTCTCAATTGTACTCTGGACAGATTAATCCATTTTTCTCCTTCCAACTCCAAACTCTAACACATGTTCCCCTGCAGTGGAACATGGCTGCTGGGTTGCAGATTTGCATACAACCAATAGAATTACTCTAAAAAGTAAACACACCCTTTCCCATGCTAAGCTTCCCAGACAGATTTTTGTTTACCCACCTGGCATTCTCGTGTTAGGAGAGAAGGTGCCATTCTCCTCCAACCACAAATTCAGGAATTTTCAGCAACTATAAACAATAGAGCTGCTGGGCATATCTGAGTGAGAGAAACAGCATTGCAGAGAAGAATACAGAAACACTGGAGCTCCCAGACTGCAGGGACTCTATCTTAAATCTGACACGATACTCAGGGTAAAGATATTACCCTGACAATATTTTCAGAGTTTGTGAACTTTTCAGATCCTGTTCTGTGCATTTTGGCAGTACATAATTAAAAGTTTGAGTATGGACACTTCTGAATTCAATCATGTTTGTGGTGGTCAACAAGATTTGCTATTGCTCACTTTGTAACAGACTTCCAGCTTTAAGCCATATGGCAAGCTATATGGGAAACAAAGAACATGGTCCTCTCCATACCCAGAATAGTTTGAGTGGCTAGGTAATAATTTTATTGAGGTCCTTTTTCATAATAAAATGTCAGAATTTCTTCATACAATGATTTCTATTTCAGCCTTTCCCTCAAATGCTACATTTCTATAAATGACATGCATTTTTGAGATAGGGATTGATCCAGACGTAGAGCCCTGCTTAGCTATACCGGAAATAGAAGACTTGCAGGGATTATCAGATTTAGCAAAGCCCCCTCCTCTCACCTTTGTTCTCCCACTTGCCTTGCTGAATATTATTATACATGCATAATATTATTTTACACATGCAGATTAAGTCGGTTACTCTTAAGAGTCTCTGCTTAGAGAGAATCTGAGAATCATGGCTGAAGAAGTAAACTTGATCCACAAAAGCTCACATTAAAATATGACAGTTAGTTATTAGGATGCCACAACATTTTTCTCTTTTGTTGCTGCTTTTTAAAATATTTCTTGTTTGATACATCTGCTTAGAGATGCCTTTTAATGGCTGATGCATGAGGGTGGTGAAAAGTACAGATGTTGTTATACATAATAATAAATATTTCTGATTCAGAATACCATCTGCTACATCTGATTTAATGATGAGAAGTGTCAGAAAGAAAAGAATGATCTTTTTTTTAAAAATCAAACAATTTTCGGAGGAAAAGTACATATGACATTTTCAAACCCATTTATAAATCTCTCCCCAAAAGAGACAGCCACACAAAAGAAATGTCTTGAAGTGTTTCTCATCTTGGTCGAAAGTCTTCACTTTATCCATTTCTAGTGTAGGCCCTAAATTACACAAGGCTACATAGCTATGGATTTGTAGAGCCATCCAAAACAGACAGGCTATAGTGGAGACTAAACACGATCCACCGGAAAAGGAACTGGCTACCCACTCCAATATCCTTGCCCAAAAAACCCCCATGTACAGTATAAAAAGGCTAAACGATATGATGCTGGAATACGAGCCCCATACCCCAGGCTAGAAGGTGGCCAATATATAGTACTGGGGAAGAGGGCAAGTACAAGTTCTCCCAGAAAGAGTGAAGTGGCCGGGCCAAAGCCAAAAGGATGCTCATCTGCAGATGTATCTGACAGTGGCAGAAAAGTCCAATGCTGTAAAGAACAATATTGCATGTGAACCTGGGATGTAAGATCTATGAATAAAGGTAAGCTGGACAGGGTCAAAAATGAGATGGCAAGACTGAACATCAACATCCTGGGAATCAGTGAACTAAAAAAGATGGGAATGGGAAAATTTAACTCAGGGGAGTTAACTATTGTGGGCAAGAATCCCTTATAAGAAATGGAGTGGCCATTACACTCAATAAAATAGTGATGAAAGAAATAATGGTATACTATTTCAAAAATGACAGAATGATCTCTGTCCTAATCCAAGACAAACGAGTCAACATCACAGTAATCCAAGTGTTTGCCCCAACCAATGATGCAGCAGAGACCGAAGTCAACTGGTTCTATGAATGCCTACAATACCTTCTAGAATTGACACTAAAGATGTCATCATCATAAGGTATTGGAATGCCAACATAGGAAATCAAAAGATAACTGGAATCACAGACAAGTTTGGCCTTGGAGTACAAAATAAAGCAGAGCAAAGGCTAACAGAATTTTGTCAAGATAACATGCTGGTCATAGCAAACACCCTCTTCTAACAACCTATGTGTAGGCATCACCAGATGGCCAAAACTGAAATCAGATTGATTGTGTTCATTGCAGCCAAAGATGGAGAAAATCTGTACAATCAGTAAAAATGAGACCTTGAACTGACTGTGGCTCAGATCATGAGTTATTTATTGCAAAATTCAGGTATGACCTACATCACATCAATAATGAATGTACAATGGAGGTGAAAAATAGATTTAAAGGATTAGACCTGAAAGATAGAGTGCCTGAAGAGCTATGCACACTTTTGAATTGGACCAGGCGTGTGCTGGAATATCAGGCAATCAGGCTTTGTCCCACCACGCCCTTGCCTCTGGCGCCCTGGGGTGCCAATAGCAATGTATGGGATTCCCCCCAACCCAACCCAACCCCCAAATAGGTGCCCCCACCACTCCCTGTTCATGCTTTCCCATGGTGCTCTGCAAACCCCTGATTGGGACCAGTAACAGCCTGGGAGCTGTTGCAATAGGGGAAATATACCCTGCCTCCAACTGCTGCCAGCCAACAGCTACTCAGACCTGTGTATCTAGGCTCAGGGTTGCATCCAGAGTCACACCAATGTTCCAAAAATGACTTTTCAAGGAGAGTGTGCCCCTATGTCGTACAAGCTTTGGGCTGATTAGGAGCACCTGTATCATGTCATGATTAAATTCATTTTGTTTGTATGCAATTCATTACTGACAGTAGACACTAGCCCAGGTGCTGAAAAGCCCAGCCAAGGTTTCAACAGGATCAATAGCCAACACAGTAGAAAGATACATGTTTCTGTGTGAGCAGAAGACACAGGGGAGAAACAGTCCTCCCTCTTCACACAGAAACTGTCAGTCTCTGCACAAGCTTGGAAAGTTGATTTTAAAAGGCAAATTTCTAAGATCTGCTTGCATAAATATAAGTGTAAAAAGGAATGTCATGGGGAGTCTAAAAAACTGTGATGCCTTGAAAAGAAAAATCTATGTCAAACCTCACAACAGTATAAAATATAAAAGATACTGAAAAATTGATCCAATGTTGCTGTTTATGTTTGAATGATACCCAACATTTTTATGCCTTCGGATGAGCATTCAACCCAAACATGTTCATGGGCACTTAACTGAGTATATTCAGACCCTCTTTTTTCTACATGATACAGACTTTACCAATGCACTTAATAATGTCTTAGCTTCCAAAGTAATATACAGTAATAATGTGCTTGTTTGTTTTCTATGCCACTTATCTAGTGAGATCAATACAAATCAATATTAACCTCCCACCATCAAAATGTGTAAAGTACAGAAAAACAAGTAATAAACCTAGTTAGAAATAATAAACACACAGAAAGCAACAAAAAGCTACAAAAGCACACCAACGTTAACGTCAGCAACAGGTCAAAGGCTTAACTCAGAGAGTATTTTTGTTAAGGCTTCTATAAAAAGCTCTACAGTGTTTTAGAAGCCTTTTAAATGTCTGGAGGAAGGAGCCCTGCCATACTTCGTGAGGGAAAGCAAGTAGTAGGAGTCTACTACAAAATACTAAATTCCTTGTAACTGTCTTTTTTGCCTCTTTGTAAGTGCCTGGTGGACAGTGGTCCATGGGGTCGCAAAGGGTGGGAATCGACTGTGTGACTGAACAACAACAACAAAACCCCAAAGATACAAAGTCAATGAGGAATGGGCTGAACGGGCAGCAGATCTTTGAAAAATGATCCCTTAGAGAACAGGCTTAAATTCATTTGTTTACTGTACAAAATCTTGGACTGTAAAGCAAGAATTAAACATAAAAGGCAGAGACAGACAAAGCAAGAAGTAAGCAAATTTAGAAAGTACAGACACCAACATAATAAAGCAAAAACTACCATATATACTCGACTATATGTTGTCCCGATTATAAGTCGAAGTATCTAAAACTAGCAAAATAGATTGTCCTGAGTATAAATTGGGGGTGGAAATTAGAGCTGCTGTTAGTGAGTTTCAAATAATTAAAATAAATGAAAATATGGTAAAATTAATTAATTTAGACATTTGTGTGGTTATATTTTTGAGTGTTTATGTTGGCCCGAGTATGTCAAGTCCCATCTAATCCCATCTAACCATCTAATTTTTTGCCACCCCCTTCTTCTTTTGCCCTCTGCTTTTCCTAGCACCAAGGCTTTCTCAAGCGAATCCTCTCTTCTCATTTGATGTCCAAAGTACTTTAGCTTTACTATTTGACCTTTACTATTTGACCTACTATTTAACTTTACTATTTGACCTTCTAAGGAGCAGTCAGGGTTAATTTCTTCTAAGATTGACGTATTTGTTCTCCTCGCTGTCAAGGGGACTCTCAAAACTCTCCTTCAACACCACATTTCAAAGGCATCTATTCTTCTGCGCTCAGCTTTACTTAAGGAGAGCATTATTTGAAGTAATGGGTCTCAAGACTCTTCAGGGACAGAAACTTTGGTGACCTTTTGAAGTATGGCTCATTGGCTATCATGTGGCCTACCCTGAGACTATCCTTTGGTTGAAATTCATATAAGACCTTCCTTGCCTGTAGATGCATAAACAATGTCTCTGTTTTAGGCTAATTGTTATGAAGACATCATCTTGCAAACAAAAGTCCTCATAGTCAAAGCAATGGTATTTCCGGTAGTGATGTGTGGTTGTGAGAGCTGGACTGTAAGGAAAGCTGAACGCAGAAGAATAGATGGTGGTGCTGGAGGATATTTTTGAGAGTCCCCTGGACAGCAAGGAGAACAAATAGGTCGAGTGTAGAAGAAATCAACCCTGACTGCTCCTTAGAAGTTCAAATAATAAAGATGACGCTAAAGTACTTTGGACATCAAATGAGAAGAGAAGATTCACTTGAGAAGACCTTGATGCTGGTAAGGGTGGAGGGCAAAAGAAGAAGAGGGCGGCCAAAAATGAGATGGCTAGATGGTATTGTGGACACAATGGGCACAAAGCTGAGTGAGCTGAGGAGGATTGTGGAGGACAGAAGTGTCTGGTGGACAGTGGTCCATGGCGTCGCAAAGGGTTGGAATCGACTGTGCGACTGAACAACAAAATACAGTATGACTGCAGGTCCAGACAGTGCTGTATCTTTAGCTATAAACAGGGATGAGCACTGGACCCTAGAGTCAGATATGACTGGCTTTCAAGCAAGGGTGACCTTTACCTTTATCTTTACCAATATGTTGTATAACATTATTTTGCCTTGTTCAAACACAAGCCATCGCTTAGGATTTCTTGGCTGTATAGACTGTAGTCAAAAATTTCATACAGAAAATGTTGATTCTACATCCAGTCCAGAAAGGAATAAATATTGAACCCTTTGTGCCCTTTCTTTTATATAAAATTTTATTTTTAAATTACCAAATCAGTTGTTTGTTCTTCTTATGAACAATTTATGCAAGTTTCATAAACACAAGGTAAACATTTATTCAGCTTTTCTCAACAAGCAAACAAACAAAAGGAAATACCAGTCGCAATCTGCCACCTGAGCAGAGCACAGCACCTCACTGTTTCTCATGGTGAGCCTGGCCCTGGGGAGTGATAACGATAACAGATTAAAATGTTAACAGGGTTTTGTTAGCCTGCTTTTCCCTTAAAAAAATTAAGACTTTAAAATAATTGAATTAATTTCACCTCATGCTTTACAAATGCTAGCTAATTAATCTTTGCAGCACCCCTGTGAAGTACTATTTTCTTCAATGCAAAAGTAGGAGTACAGACAGTAGAGAGGGTAATTAAAATGACACCGATGTATTAGCCTGCCAAGATTCACGCTAACTAGGGGCCATGTCTGAACTAATCCTATCTTCAAAGTAGTGATCTTCGATTGATCAGAGGGCAGATTAGATGACCACCCAGAATCCATCTTATTCTATAATTTGATGGTTTATACAGTATATTGCTACTATTTGGGTAAGCATAAGAACTTGTCAGTACAAACAACCATAGTATGGGCAATGTTCACACCAGTTCACCAGAACCAGTAGTAGCTTTCCCCAGTGTCACAGAGAACCGGTAGCAGCTTTTGGAGGGAACCACCTCTGGGGCTTACCTTTTCGCCGGTTTCCCCACTGTGCATGTGCATTCACAGTGCTCAGCATGCACGCATGTCTACAGCACTTGGCGCGCATGTGCGCCTACAGCACTCTGCCTGCTGAGCCGAGCAGCAATTCGCTGCTTCGAGTGTGGCGGCCACGCACAGCCATGGAGGAACTGGTGGCTGCTGCTGAGGCCCTCAGCGGCCTCCTTGCTGTCATCCCAAGAGGGGAGGAGGAAGAGCAGCTGCTAGCCTGAAGCTCCCTACAGCCTGCTTCCCAGGATAACTGGCTTGCCTTTGGGTGTAGGGTGGGTGGGTATATTTTAATGTACATTTAATGTGTATTTATTTTTAATATGTATTTTTATGTGTTTTATGTGTTTTTATGTCTATTTAATTTATATTTTTATGTGTACTTATTTTATTTTATTTTTTACTTTGGCTCCACCCATGTCATTGGCTCCACCCATGCTGTCATGATGTTGGCTCCACCCCTGATGTCGTGACATCATGACATTGGCTCCACCCACAATGTCGGCTCCACCCACATTATGGTAGTAAAATTTTTTGGCTGTCCATCACTGGATCCAACCAAGCCCTCTTGAAGAAAACAATAGATGCACCTCCAAGCAGTGATGGGATGTTCCCGGTTCGCACTGATTCACGTGAACTGGTAGCAAAATTCTCAGGTGCTTCACCGAACTGGTAGCAACCACCCGGGATTTATTTATTTATTTATTTGGATGGCTCACAGGTACTGCGCATACGCCAAACCTTCATTTGACGCATGGACAGTTCTATTTTTTACTGTGCATGCGTCAAATGAAAGTTTGATGCATGCGCAGTTCCCGGCAGCAATTTTGGCTTCTGGGAAAGGAAGGGCACAGGGAGCGCCTGTAGAAGTGGCGGCGGCAGTGGCCTTTCCGTGCCTGGCCCCGCCACCCTGCCAGGACACCGCACCGTTGTGGCAGTTTGCCACAGTGGCACTTTGCCACTAAGCCTCCACGCCTGCTGCTTCCAAGGGTAAGGTAAGTGAGGGGTTTATGTTTGGGGTGGGTGAGTAGGTTTATTTGTGTTTGGGGTGAGTGGGTGCATTTATTTGTGTTTGGGGTTGGTGGGTGGGTGTTTGGGTGGGTGTATTTTTATTTAATTTTTATTTTATTTCTTTCTTTATTTTATTTATTTACGGGTTTGTGTTGTCGTTGTTTGGGTGGGTGGGTGGGTTGAGGGATGTGTGTGTGTGTGTGTGTGTGTGTGTGTGTTTATTTTAATTTAATTTATTTTATTTTATTTTTCATTTTTGCCCCCACCCACATTGTCATGACATCATGATGTCAGCTCCGCCCACGATGTCATGACATCATGATGTTGGCCACACCCATGACATCCATGACATCACTGTGTGGTAGCAAAATTTTTGTAATCCCATCACTGCCTCTAAGCAATTTTGGAAGGGAAGAGAAGGAGACTGGATTTAATCCTTCACATGCTTCTCTTCTCCCTGAATGACTAGTGGTCATGATTACTAATTTTAAGAGAAGCTTTGGGACCTTAGCCTTTCTGTTTTGAAATTTTCAGCATTTCTGTTCAGAATATATACAGCTAAGTAGCTTGTATCCTGTTGTGTAGCACTCCCTGTGCAATGAGAATGACGTAATTGTCAGATGGCTCTTTTTTCAACTGCTGGGTTCTCACAGCTCATGCACAATGTAACAAAAATGTGGGATCCTTAAATCAAAAATGGAACTCTTCAAAAGCTGTTTTTAATAAAAATATAAAATTATAATTATATTATATAAATATTTATCCATAATTTTTTAAATCCATGCCATCATTTCTGGTCTTCATTCTCCAGCCTTTCCTCCATTTTGTCCCTTTCATCCGACTATGGTGAATTATGCTAAACTAAACATTACAGATGATTGTTCTTCAACACCCTCTTTCAGTTTTCCAAGTGTTTGTCAAATAAAGTAAGCTATTAAAATGAGGAGCTCTCCTAAAGTCAGTTTTCCTTCTGTCTCTACTCCTGAACTCTGCAATAAAATAGAACAAAGCAGATGTTTCATTTCACCTCCTCACCTGCCTTGCCTCAGTGAAAATTAAGTGTAAAGCAGCAGTTGTGGCATAGGCTGATCTAAGCCAAACAGCATACAGCTTGAGCACAAACACACTATTCTCCCATTAACTAAGGAAGTTCCTGATGCCCTTGTTGGTCAGTAGGTTCCATAAGATTCCCCTGACTCAGCCTTCTTATCCTCTTTGGTTCTTCTCTCCCTAAAGCTTCTTTACAAACAGAAGGAGCTAGTGAAGGTTTTTCCTGAACTTTTAAGGGGAAGACAGATGTTGTATGCTAATGATTCTTTGTAAGAAGGTATATGCCTAATCAGCTCCACAATGACAAAATCAGGAGATCAATAGAGTACCCCAGACTGGTTATACATAAGGAGGCATGGAGTCAGTGAGGATGGCATGCACCTGGAGGAGCAGTGTTCTATTTGCTTTAAAGCCATGGTTCCCAATGTGGGGTACATGCCCCACAGAAGGACAATATGATTGTTAAGGTGGGCAATTGGAAGCTTGTTTAGACCAAGTTAATGGCCTTTCATGCTTCCTCCACATGCTTAGGAGTTCACTTTTTGAATAATTAGAATTATATGTCACTGGTGTATGTGTGTATGTGTCAGGATTTTAGAGATGCTTAGGTGGGGCATGGCTAAAGAAAGGTTGGGAATCACTGTTCTAAGGCAGTGGTTCCCAACAGGGGGTACACAGCCCACAAGTGGACTCCAATTCCCAGAAACCTAAGTCAGAACATTGGCTGATCAGTGCTTTGGGGAAATGACTTAGGCTTCTGGGAATTGAAGTCCACAAACCAGCATTTGGGAACCACTGCTCTAAGGGATCACCCATCATACAGTTTGGAATCATGCACATTAGCATTTCAGAGATTGCTAGAAACAATGAAGAGAAGGAGCACCAACTATAAGGATCTTTTTCTCACAAACCCCATAGAATTAAATGGGGCTCGTCATAAAGGCAGCACAGGCAGTACTCCAGAACTGGTTCTTGTCCTTGCTGCTACTCCAGCAAAGCTTGGATAGCACCATAGCCAACTTTTAAGCAACTCCCATTTATTTCAATGACACTTTTTCTGGAAATTCATCCCAGTGAATTGTGTAAGGGAGGAAACATAAATCTCACAATTCCCTGTTGCCTTGTTGAGGACTAAATCAACAATAATAAATAGCACCTCTATATTGCTTTTCTGAGCATAAGTGCTTCACATTGGCCAAAATCCTATTGGCGCTTGTGGAAGCTTTGCATAACTTGCTGTGGCTAATCGCTCTTCATTAACAAGGTGTTGGGGCAGGTCTCAGTTGTGTGTTGGCTGTGTCCTCTGATAAATCGTGGCATCTCAGCAATGAGCACAATTGATTAGCTGTGACAGGGTATATGAACCTTTCACAAAAACTAGTGAGTTAGCCAGCAGTTAAGGCAGGATGAGGACCTTGCCACCCCTCCCCCTGTGCCTATACCAACTGCCAGAGGAAGAAGAAGCCAGGGCAGGATGAGGACCTTGCTGCCCCTCCCCCTATGCCTATACCAACTGCCAGGGGAAGAAGAAGCCAGGGCAGGATGAGGACCTTGCTGCTCCTCCCCCAGTGCCCACCCCAACATATTGTAATGTAATGTAATGTATTGTCTGTAAGCCACCCTGAGTCGCCATGGCGAGTGGGCGGCAATATAAATTTCAACTAATAAATAATAAATAAATAAATAAATAATACTCCTTTAGGTTACTCTCATCAATGGGTCACTTCTCGAATTCCCTTGATCTCATATTTACCCCAGATCAAGTCCAGCAGTACATAAGACATGTCTGCCAAATGTTGTGTCCATGGATACAGTACTCACTAAGCATTTCTTGTAGAAGCCAGTACATCGTGTGACTGAGATGGAATCATTCAATTTCTTAACTATTTTTGCAACAACTCAAGTATGATCTCCCCTCTCACTAAGGGAGCTTTCCCAAAGTAAATAGACAACAATAAGGTGTATGAATTATATGTAACTGTAAAATGACACAGATGAAGGCTGGGTGGGGATCCTGGTTTTGTGTGTCTGTTGTTTTTAAAAACTAGTGTATAAAATAGTGTATAGAGATCACCAGGTCCATAGACAGTGTTTGTGCTCCCACATGTCTATGTATTAGATGTCCTTATAGCAGAAACTTGGAGATGCAAGTGAGAAGGTGCTATTGCCTTCATGCCTTGCCTATGGACTTTTCATAAGCAATTACATGGTTACTGTGAGAAACTATATCCTCAACCAGTGTTTCCCAACCTTTGGTTTTTGGACTTCATTTCCCAGAAACCCAAGTCAATTCCTCAAAACACTGATCAGCTAATGTATTGACTTAGGCTTCTGGGAATTGAAGTCCAAAAACCAAAACAACTCAAGAAGCCTTTGGCCTCAAAGAGGAATATTCTTTCTGCATCTTGTTCCCTACACACTTTGATCACCTCCAGACTTGATTGTTGCAATGCGCTCTACATGGGGCTGCCCTTGGTGACCATTTGGAGGCTTCAACTGGTCCAGAATTAGGCTGCTCAGGTTGTGATGGGCTGCGGGCATTATGCTCGTGCTTCACCACTTCTCTGAGAGCTGCACTGGCTCCCAGTATGCCTCCGGATGCAATTCAAGATGCTGGTTATCACCTTTAAAGCCCTACATGGTAGTGGGTCAGGATACTTAAGTGACCATATCACCCTAAGAACATCTGTCTGTCCCACCACAGTGGACCAGAAAGGCTCTCTGGTCATACCATCAGCTAGAGAGGCTCATCTCTCTAGCATGAGAAGGAGGGCGTTTTCTGTGTCAACTCCAGCCCTATGGAACCTCCCGCCAAGTGAGTTGTGTCTGCAGACAGAGCTGCTGCCCTTCAGGAAAGGGGTGAAGACCTGGCTGGCGGGGCATGTGTGGGGTGCGGGCCAGATGATCAGCTTGGCCAGCTGGCTCCTTTGAATACCCCACCTTTCCCTGTTGTTTTTAAACTTTTTAATCTTTTAACTTTTAATTTTAATTCTTATTGTAAGAAATGTGTTTTCAATTGTTTTCAATTGTAAGCCACCCTGAGTCCTTGGATAAGGGCAGGGTATAAGTGTAATAAAATAAAATACAGAACTGAGCACATTTGTTGTAATAAAAAAAGCAAACAGTCTTGATGTAATTATATATACAATTACAATTGCTTTGGGAGTCTTTTTTATGTGTTTTATTGATTTGCACATGTGCTGCTTACAACTAATGCAATGAATTGCACAATCAAATAGTGTCTTGCCCTGTTCTGACAATTCACATTACTATATATGAGCATTAGTAGAAATACCTCTCAAAATAAATATTTAGCACAGTCATGCATGTGAATGCATGGATGTGGATTTGTTCAGTTTCCAGAAACTTCATGTCATGGGGAAAAAAGGCTTTGCAAAAAATGAAATTATGCCTTCTTTAAAAGCACATATACGAAACATTAGAGGGTTTTATTTTGGAAACAAGAATAAATTAATCAGAACTTTGGCATCCAGTGAAAAATTCACATTGGGGAAATTTTCAGAACTTTCCCCAATGGTTAATTTATGAAATTGATTGCAAAGACGTAGGATTATTACCCTTGGCTTAGATGACTGCAAAAGGGTGTGGGACATATGTCTACCAATGACTATATATGTTCACAGTTAAATAGGAAATGCCCATGTTCACAGGCTGTCTACTTGTGAATAGGGATATAAATCTTCCCTTGTCTTGTCTTTGCTAGCAACGATGAGAAACTGCAAAATTATTCCCTTGCATGTCTTATGAGAGTCATATTTTTCACACTCTTGACAAGAGAAAAGGAAGAGAAGGATTTTTTTCAGCTAAAGCAAACCAAATTGTGCAAACTTTAACTCTGAAAGCACTGGGGGGAAATATATTACCATGGGTGAATGGGATAATAATAGAATTATTGTCAAACCCCTAATACAATTATGGAAAATTAAGCAATAACCCACAGGCTGTAAACATTCTTTATACAGTCCAATCGCCAATAAAGGAAAATATCAAAGAGTGTAACTATAGAGCAGTGTTCCCCAGCCTTTCATTTTTGGATTTCAATTCCCAGAAACTTGAGTCAATTCCCAAAGCACTGTTCAGCCAATGTACTGACTTAGGCTTTTGGGAATTGATGTCCCCCTGTGGGGCATGTGAGAAATGTTTGATGTACACTTCAAGGATTACAAAATATCTGTCTGGCCACTGCTGGAACAAATCTAGATGGACCCAGATGGACCCATCTACATTTCAGAACCCTTTCTGTTTACCTATTCAAGTCCCACTAAGAAGTTAACAAGGGGATGTAGCCTGTTCCCAGTGACCTTGTTCTCTGAAGAGTCAGATCCAGTTTTGAGACCTCTTAATTAAATACCAAAATCTGTTCATTTATTTAATCCCGTATAACTCAACAAGTATAATTAGCAACTGAGTTTCCCCCTTCTTTTTCATAGAGTATCCCCACTGTAGTTCTCAACTGTGCTAGAATAAGACTGCAGAATGGAGGAGCTGTTTGTGATTTCCCTATCAGTGTTGCCAGAAAAGGCACACTTGGGTTCAAAAACAATGATCAAAGAGAAACCACTCAGAACCATCAACTGCAGCCTCAAGTCACTGTAAATACCCTAAACACCTATTGTGTGTGTCATTCTATTACATCCATGCTATTTATAATGAAATGCCTAGTCGGTTCTCACCTTAGGAGCACATATATAGAAATCAATTCCTTCAGTCAGTCCTGCTCCAGGTAACATTATTTTTTATTCTTTATAGTTTCTACTTTTCCTTTATTTTATTTTTGTACCAGAGTCGTGTCACAGTTTAAAAGCAGCTGTTACACTCCATTAGAAGACATATTTGTTAAAATTTCGTGGAAGAAGATTTGTGATTCAAATGCAGCTTTGATCTACTTACTAGAATGTAAAACTGCCAAACCTTTTTCAGGAGGGCATGCTTTACATACATTAGCAGCAGTGTAATAAATAATACTTCCTATGTTGCAATTGGCTATTTATAGATTTTCCTTTTATTTTATTTACTACACTGTATGACTGGAAGACTGATGCCAAAATCTTTTTTGCTTCATGTAGTAAATTGCACTACAGTAGGCCCACTAAATTAATGGGGATTTGAGGAGTCGTGCTCTCCCTATGTTCCATTAATTTAAATTGGCATACTCTCTAACTGCAATTTACTTTAATGTAGTAACTATGCACCGGTTAGGTCTACATGAATCCACTGAATTTCTGGAGAATATTTCTTGCCATATCCCCATTGATTCAGTAGGCCTAGTAAAAGTAAAGGTCTCCCTTGCTCAAACTCCAGTGGTGTTTACAATGCTGTCTGCATCTACAGATGTTTCCATTGTTATGTGGCAGGCATGGCTAGACACTGGAGCACACAGAACCCTGTTAAGTTTCCCACTGATTTGATTGATTTGATTGATTCAATTTATATGCCGCCCTACTTGGTGAAACCAACTCAGGGTGGCTCACAATATACAATCGAATACAACAGTTCAATACAATACAGTTCAATTCAATATCCTAAAATGCAATACCACAAAATAAATATAAACACAGTATAATCAATGTACAATTCAAAAACAATACTCAGTACAGAATAGACAGTCCTATATAATCACATAACAACATAATGCAATACAGTCAAATACAACTAAACACTACAATACTGTCCAGTCAAATGGGTCTAGAGCCAAAAAACAAAGTATCAAAATATCAAGGTTTCAGCTCCAATTTACAATTACAAAAGATACAAAAGATTTCACTGAGGTGGTACCTATTTATCTACTTGCAATTTCTTGCTTCTGCTAGGTTGTCAGGAGTCGAGACAGATGACAAGCTTACTAAGTTCTCAGTTTGGAGCCAGTTTGCTTTAATGCAGGCCCCAAATGTGAGGCAAGGTTCTGAAATTTGAAGGCTCATCGTCACTCCACTAAAAAAATTACAATGGCATGACATTTACAGTCTTAGTAGCTCCTTAGAATAGAAAAAGGAGAGCTACATGCTGTGGGCTTCTTATCTTCATATTTTAAAGGATTTCTGAAAGGAATTGCTATTTTTTTAAAAAAATCAGTATAACTGGAAAAAACCTTCCAGCTGAGCAGCTGTTTAGAAAGGGATAATACCTGCAAATCACAAAGAAATGAGAGCTGGGAAATTGATGCAAGAACAGTCTTTCCTTGTGAGTAATAATAATTGTGTGCCATTAAGTCAATAATGTCTTGTAGCGAGCTTTCCTAGGATTTTCTAGGCAGAGAATACATAGCAGTAGTTTACCATTCACCCTTCTGGAGGCATCCAAGGACTGCGCAGCTTGCCCATGGCTTTTCTTAGAGGAAGAACAGTGTGGAATTGAACTTCCAATGTCTGGCTCTGCAGCCAGATGCCTAAACCACTGAGCAATCCAGCCAGCACTTCATTGTGAAAAACACATTTAAAAATTCTATTGTCTTTGTTTTTCCCCTCAAGAAATAGCCATAGTTGCCTATGTCTCAACAGCATTCTACTCCTCCAAAGGTGCAAAATAGGGTTGCTGTTGTTGCTCTTGTATGGCAGTGTTGCTGCAGCAGCTGCTTCACAGCTGATGGGGAGAACACTCTCCTCCATTAGCTGGGAAGCATTCCTTTAGTTGCACTGCTGGTGATTGGGCTCCAGCAGTCTGATCAGTGGCAGTTGTGGGGTAAAAGTTCTTCCTCCATTATGACTAAAACAGGTTGTACTATATTTTATCCCATTCTAAGTTTGCACATTAATTGGGGATAGGATAAAATATAGTGAGGCTATTTACTTGAACACCTGTTGGGAAGGATGGCCCTGGTCAATGAGTATACGCAATGAAACCAATCCACCCTCAACAGCAAGCTATATACCAGTGATGGTGAACCTTTTAGAGAGAGAGTGCCCAAACTGCAACTCCAAACCCACTTATTTATCATCAAGTAGCGCTCCTATTGGGCTGGTGGGCAGAGGGGTGGGGCAAACTCTGTGCTGGGGAGGGAGGAAGTGCTCCCATTGGGCTGCTGGGCAAAGCGAACTCTGTGCTGGGGCAATGGCACATATGTCCACAGAGAAGACTCTGAGTGCCCCCTCTGGCATGCATGCCGTAGGTTTGCCATCGCTGCTATATACCCATGTAGAAACATTCTCATTCTGTTCTGGCAAACAAAACAAAAACAATATAGTGTAAGCTTATTTAAATGTATTCTTTAACAAAATGTAATCTAGTCCCTTAGTCACTTTAAATGAAGTGATCAAAATCCTGTCACATAATTATTCTGGGAGAATGATATATATGTTCCTACTTGGATCTCTCAATACGTGCCGGACAAGTGGACTAACATGTGATCTGGAATCCAAGCAGGGACTCATTAGTCAGTGGCAATTTTCTTCTGTTGTCAAATCTCCAATTCTTCCAAAGCAGAAGTTGGAGAATCTGTCATTTAAAAAAAAAAAACGCAGATTAGAAGGTATATCTGTCACTTATTCAGCAACAGTCCTACCTTTCCTGCTCCTACCCAATGTGTTTTGTTCAGAAAATACTTCAGTTTGCCTCAACTCTCAATCAGAAAAAGAAGCAGCCTTAGAGGTTGAATTGCTCACATCACTGAACATTTAAAATCTTTATTTTATGCTGTGAATGAAAGAGTCAAAACCTTTCTTCACTGCTGTTTGAGCTGTGAGTTGTTTCCAGTGGTGGGTTGTCAAAATCTTCACTACCCCACCATGACGTCATTGACATCGTGGGCATAGCAAAAAATAAAATAAAATGTTTGTGCATGCATCAAACGTCTGTTTGATGCATGCACAGTCCTTTTTTTAGTGTGCATGCATCAAACCTCTATTTGATGCACACACACTACAAAATAGAACTGCACATGCATCAAATGGAGGTTTGACCCAAAATGGCTGCCCGGAAATACATTTTTGGAGGGGGCCGGAGAGGCGACCGAACCGGTTGTCCGGGGTTTTACCACCACCAACACCGGCAACCCCTCCTGATGGGGCACTACCGGTTCGGGCGAACCAGTCCGAACCGGTAACATCCTATCACTGGTTGTTTCCCTCTACATAGAATTAATGACTAGAAGGAAGAAATCACTTTTGAGGTGTTGTTCAGCTCAGTCCTAGAATTTCAAGTGGGAGGCCAAACATGTAGCACACAGCAAGTGAAAAACTCAAATCAGCTAGAAAGGCTCTGGAAGTCTGACTCCAATTACAGAGCAAAATTAAACCTGTTATGAACAGAAAGTCACAGATATATGCAAGGAATTATACAGATGGGAAGTCAAACTTCAGCCCTCAATTAAATCCAGACTTTGACTCATCAGGTGAATATCAGTGCCAAACTATATCGGGGGTGGGGGGCTGTCTGGGATTAAGATAGCCCTGAGAGCAAAGGGGGAAAAAGACCAACATGGATGGTAGGATGGTCAGAGAATGATGCCAAACTGAGGAGGGTTAATTTAGCTCTTACTGCCCCCATGAAGCTGCAATTGGTTCAGCAGAGAATATGTTACAGGCAAGGTTTAAACTTTGCTTTAGAGCAGGAGTTCTTAACCTTTTTAAGCCGGGGGCCTGGTCACGCACCTTCAGACAGCTTTGGGGGCCGGATGGCCATTTTGCCCTTCCTCTACCACATGGCACATCCTGGTGTGGTGGAAGCAATGGGTGGCACATGAAATGGCACTGTGGGCTGCATTTGGACCACAGAATGTAGGTTGAGAATCCCTTTTTAGAGTCTTGCTGAAAATTATGCACTCTGTGCCAAAAATTAAAGAAAATGTAGCAATGTAATTACAATCAGCATAATTAGTCATTTAACTCAAGGAGAGTAGTTTGACCTGCATGAGTTCGTAGTTTGACCCCAGAAGAAGGAGAGGGAGCAGCTATAAACCAAAGAAAAGAACAGCTCTACTTGCATCTTTTCCTTTTCTACATGAAAACAGTACTAATGATCATAAAAATTCCAATGCATTTTTAATAGCCCCAGGCTGTGGAACCATCATCATTTCATAACCCACCATATACAATTTAAGAGGATATTTTAATACATGCATCCAATCTGAGCCTGTTCACTAGCCTCCCTGCCCCTAATTCTCTATCTAGTCACTTTAGAAATTGAAACATCAATCAAAGTGTGAGATCTGTAGCAATCCTGTTGACTTGGTAGCAAGTGCCACTGAGCTTAATCCCCATGTTTGAGCATCTAGAAATGCAGCTAAATTATATACACAAAGAAAATGCTCAGGGTTAGGCAAGGGGAGGAGATTGCCACTGGCAGAAGACTTTTGGCACTACAAAAACACAGAGAATTGTTAGTTCTTAATTTACTTTTGCATTTTACCTATTAGGGATGGACAGGTGTTTTTGGAATATCATGTCTCAACCACTAAAAGAACTTTGTTCAGCTTTGGCACAATCTACCATAACTCTCTTCTAAACAGCACTGCCTGAATACCAAAGCTAAAGTTAGTACCAAGAACAACATCATCAGGAAACGTTCAGACTATACATCATCCATGCTGTGTGAAGAGTATGCTGCTTCACCATGGAGTGCATCTGCAATGCAAAACAAGTTGGCATTGCTGTTAATGAAAAAAATGTGCATAATGACAGGATGCCTCAAACCTACACCATTTGAGAAAATGTATCCTCTTGTTGGTATCGCCCCACCTAGGATAAGAAGAGAAGTAGCAGTGGAGGCTGGGAGAACTAAGCAAGATGATGAACCTCAACATCCTCTGAATGGATATGTGCCTCAAGTCTGCCAGCTCAGATCCAGGAAGAACTTCATGGCAAGAATACTCTTGAGGATGCGCAAGAGCAAAATCAAATTAGAAGATGGAGGAGGGAGCTCACTGGAAAAGAAATAACATTAAAGAAAGGATATAGCTGAGGAACTCAACCTCCTCATGACATTAGGAGGAACCTGAATAGGCTGAGGGTTGGCGTCCCTAAATGCAAGACCAACATGCTCAAGTGAGGGCTGCTGGCAGACAACAACATGCTGTATTAATGTGGAAAGATACAGAATCCAGCTCATTTTTCTGGTCTGCCAGTTACTACCGGAAACATGTACCAATGAGGATATAATTTTGCCCAATGTCAAAGCTAAGAAGGTGACCACATTTTGGCAGCTTAAAGTTTGACCTGGACACGAAAGAAGAACCTTGAAACACAGTGATGGTTGTAATACCAATTGTTGCTCCACTAAATTGCATGATCATGATCACTATAGGAGCATACCGAAAACAGGATAGGACCAAGTCCTGTGAACCAACCAGTTTCTAAAACAAGGGTGACCAAACTTCAAGGCTTTAATTCTTTTTATTGCATTTCATCTTTGTTCTATTCAGAATTGCTTTTGCAAGGATCAATCTCACAGTGCCATCTCTGCAAATGATCTGCAATTGAGTCTAATGATCTTTTTGCTAAGGATAGGCTTTTTTTCACCATGCTTTTGTAATGGCTCTTTTTGGCACGACAGTAATTCTGTTCTCATCTGAACTCTTTTCTACTTTAGAAGGAAATAGTTTAATTAAGGGCAGCAGTTTTCAGAAGAGTCAGTATTGTTTTATAAGCTACCTGAGCTTTAATTAGACGTGTGTTTTACTCCTTGATCAGCAAATAATGTGGAGAAATTAACCAAGATGAGTGTAAGAAAACAGATGTATAGGGATGTGGATAGACTCCCAATCAGGGATGGGATGTAACAGGTTCCCACCAGTTCGCCAGAACCGGTAGTAACTTTTCCCAGTGTCCCGGAGAACCAGTAGCAGCTTTTAGTGGGAACCACCTTCGGGGCTTACCTTTTCACTGGTTTCCCCACTATGCATGTGTGCCAAGCACTTGGTGTGCATGCACACCTACAGTGCTTGGCACGTATGCACGGCCTCCTTGCTGTCCTCCCAAGTGGGGAGGAGGAAGAGAAGGTGCTAGCCTGAAGTGTGTCTATGTGTATTTTAATGTGTATTTAATACCTTTACCTATATTGACGTACTACCACAGTTCCTAAAAAGGCCTGGCTTTGTGTTTTTAAGCAAAGTCTTGGAGTTACCTCATCAATAAGCTACACCTGTGCTGTTCCAATTGCTGTTCCAATTGGAGAACCCTTAAGGAGGTGCAGCTGTTTTCAATTTACATTAAAGCATATGATCCTAGAGAACCGGTACAATGACCATATCCATCTTGCAACATGGTGCTGTCCAGGCACTTATACTAACAGGTAAGTGACAGGTTTGGGGTGGCAGGGTGGGTGTTTGGGTTGATTTATGTTTGGGGTGGGTGGGTGTATTTTAATGTAATTTTTATTTATTTATTTTATTTATTTATTTATTTATTTTATTTACGTGTTTGTATTGTATGTGTGGGTAGATGGGTTGAGGTGTGTGTGTGTTTATGTTTATTTTATTTTAATTTTTTTCTTTGGCCCCCACCCATGACATCATGATATCATGATGTTGGCTCCGCCCACACTGTGATGACATCACAGTGGGGTAGTAAAATTTTTGACATCCCACCACTGCTCCCAATTGGTAAAAGATAGACATAAAGGAGAAAGCCTGTGTCATTTCTATCAGAGGGCTACTTGCTAATCAAATGGAGATTGTCCACAAACAAGAAAATGGCTGAAATCCTGTTGCTTAGCATAGTAAGCTGCAAATAAAGTAGGTCTATTGGATTAATGGAACTTACTGAGGAGTTGGCGTACAAAATCCCTATTGATTCAATAGGCCCACTCCAGTTTCCACTTATTATGCTAAGCAACAGGATTTAAACCAATATCTTGAAGTTCAATCCAAATTAATTCAGAAGTAAATCCCACTGTTATACAGATTTAACTAAGTATGCTCACCCTTTGTTCCCCTTCTAAAGAAATACTGGGCAATCATCCTAAACAGCTCGACTTCTCCCTTGACAATTCATAACTTCAAACCAGAGTCAGATAATAGTTTACTCTTTGGTATTACAAGTTCTGTATCTGGCATTTATTGGCAATAGCAGTGGTGGGATAGGGGAGGAACATGATACCAAACCTGGTATCAAGATGCAGCTGGGGTATACTAGTCTGTAGCAATTCTGGCCTTTTTCAGAAGATCTAAGAAGGTGGAAATTCTTGGCTAAAGTTCCATATTTTTTTAATGCTTCTTCTTTGTTTGCTTACTCACTCATTTAATTTGCATCCACCTTTCTCTGACAATTGGGATGCAGTGCAACTCAAATAGAATTACAATCATGGGCTTTAAAGGTAATAGCCACCACCTGTTATTACAATGTACTTTCTATACCACCCATTTGGGTGGTATCCCACTCTGGGCAATGTAAAAGCAAATATCAGATAACATGACAGAACACACAACAAATCAAAACAGAATTCATTAATTAATTCATATCTTGCCATATTTAGCACCAAGGCAATAATGCAGTCAAACAGAATGAAAAGAGCAACACACATCTCCTTTGAATCCTTCCTTTTGTCCAGTAACCTTAAGTCAACATGTGTGACATTGTTCCATTTTATCACAAGAATAAACTTTTAAGGCATAGAAGGTAGAAAGAGCTGTGTGACAAGTCCATATTCAGAGGGACAGGTGTTATAAGTCTAGTTTTTGTCATTTTGGACAAATAAATGCTTAACCGTTGTGTCTCACCTCCTCCCTCCGTTTGTTCTAGCATTAAAAATGGAACATATCAAGACTAGGGCTTATGCTCAGGGAAACCAAAGAAGATGCCATCATAAAATTCATTTATTCAGGACCATTTTTCTTGTGGATATTACAGCACTGTTATTAATCATTACAGGACTTCATAACATTTTGACAGACGGGTAGCAGACACTAAGATCTAATAAGATGTATTGTTGCTGTTTGCAATCTTTATGATTAAATCTGATCCAAACAGAAAGAATATTGCCCTCAGAATATTATATAATCCTAGAGAAAAATTCAAATCTGATGATGGGAAAAATATTTCTTAGGTTACTTTACATTTTACTCCTTTTTTTAATGGGAGAAAACCACATATATACCTTGCGAATGTCAATCCATATCAGTATGAACACAGGTGCAAGCAATACTAATGCTATGAAATGCAATCAAAACTAATTTTTGAGTTGTGCAGATGGGAGAAAGTTGAAGTAAATTAGTAAAACTGTACCGCCTGCTCAAAAGAAAAGAAAATTTTCACACTATGTATGATTAGCATACAGAATTTATTGCCACCAGATCAGGAGTATTTCTAAAGTTATGACTCCTTGCTCTTTATAAGGTTGTATTGCATTATGCAGCTATTTTTTGTTTTTGTTTTTGCTTTTGTTCTTAACAGATGTGCTGCAATAACAAAACAAAAAGACAGACCTGATTAAACTTGTGAGAGTTACAATTGTTTAAAATAAAATATTCCTTGGCAGAATGGAAAGTTAAATTATCGAAATTTCAACCATAAGAAGATGTAATGGCTACCAACCTGGAGGACTTTCAGAGGATATTAGACAAATTCATAGACAATAAGGCTATCAGTGATGGTGGCCATATATCAACCTCAGAATCAAAGGCAGTATTCCCCTGAACCTAAAACATTATGGAACACGAGAGTTCAAGCATGTCTTGTTCATGTCATACATATGAGTTTACCGTAGACTTCTGTCTAGCATTAATCAATACAGTAAAACCTCGCATAACAAATGCATTGCATAGCAAAAAACTTGCATAATGAGCAGGCATTCCACAAACCTTTCCTACTAGCATAACAAAAATTTTCTTTAACCGAAACCGGCATTTCCTATGGAAAAACTCACATAACAAAAAATTTCTTTATCCGAGTTTTTCCGTAGAAATTTTCGTTATGCGAGTTTTTCCATAGGAATTTTTGTTATGCAAAAAAAACCTCACATAACAAAAAACTCGCACAGTGAGCAGCCTCGCAGAACGAAATATTTTTGATATGTGAGGTTTGACTGTCATTCCTTTCGACCTCTGCATTCAAGGATAGACACACCTCTCTCTGCTCCGTGTGCTCTGCCTCTCTTTCTTGGTTGGTGTCAGTGGTTCGGCCGCTGTTGATCTGTTTGGCTTAGTAGTTAAGGTGAGCTGGAGACTAGGAGGCCCGGTTTCTATACCTGAGAGCGACACTTGGGGGGATTAAAGGAACCTCATTCGGGCATCCCCTAAAACTCCTTTCAACCCCAAGTAATCTCTGACATGAAAATCATCATCATCATCATAAAACATGATTCTTACATAGGTGAGACCAACATTGGGTGTGACAGGAAATTCTTTTTCATCCACCATGGAAAGAAGAATTTTATAGTGTCTAATCCTAACATGCAAAGATGAGACAAATGAGGATCACAAGATATCACTTAGCCTGTGCTGATTTTTATGTCAGCATAAGATGGTTGATGGCATCTCAAGGGCACTGGAATGCTCTGGCCATCTCTACCTTGAGTTCTGCCTTCTGAAAATGTGCTCCTTTTGCAGTAACAGATTCCTCTTTTTGTATTAAACATTATAACAATGTACAGAGTACTGTACTTCATACTGTTGTACCGATTAAGAACACTATGGCAAAAAGTACACAAAATATTGAGTATTTCATACTGTTCTGCCAATAAAGAATATTAACCAAAACATGGCTTGAGAGAGAATCTGCTCAGAATTTATGTGTGGTGAATAAAACAAATAATGTTAGGTCCAACTTTTCATCCAAGCATTTGTGTTTCAAATACTTCTTCTGAGGGTTGACTGTCTCGTAAACAATAACCTGGTACCACCTCTGCCAGCTGGAAGACTCCAATAAACAATGGCAATCTTCATTATTATTTTTTCACTGTGAAATGTGTCTTTAATCTATTTTCAGATGGATTCATCCCAAAATTGTATTCTGTCATTACACCAAAAGTAGACTGCAGGGGCTCAAGTGGCTAAGATGCTGACTGGCAGGTCAGCAGTTCGATACCTGAATATTGCAGGACGGAATGAGCTCCCGTCTTTGTCCCAGCTCCTGCCAACCTAGCAGTTCAAAAGCAAGAAATTGCAAGTAGATAAATAGGGACCACTTTGGTGAGGAGGTAAACAGTATTCCATGCACTCCGGTGTCTACTCATGCCTGCCACATGACTACGGAAATGTCTGCAGAGTTGACAGTGCTGGCTCTTTGGCTATGAAACAGAGATGAGCACTAAACCCTAGAGTCAGAATCAACTAGCTTTTGAGCAAGGATTACCTTTACCTTTTATTACACTAAAATGTGTGCTTCTAAATAGAGTAGACCATACAGCCAGCAACAATGAGTGTTGGGTGGTGGTAAATAACCTGACTTCCTAAAAGGGTCAATGGCTTTGGGTGGGTGAGCCCCTATAGGTGTGTTGATGGTCTCATCAGTGGAGGAAATGCCACTGGAAACCATCATATTGGGTCCAATGGCAAAATGACCAGAGGAGGAACACTGATTCCCAACAATCATGGAGGTGGAAGAGGCCATGACAGATGAACTTGCTGTGAAGGCGCACTTTGATAATATTCTCAAGGCTGCGGCAGTCCATTGCAGTCCCGGTGTTAAATCCTGCATGTCTCATTTCATATGTGCCGCAGGAGATGGTTCCGTGTGGGTCACTTCATGGCAAGCTGTGATTCACCTTAAACAAATCCACACCAATGGCATTTTTCTTGCTTCAGAGAAAAAATACATTCTGGATACAAGTTGCATCTGCCGACATCGACATATATATACCAATGTTCAATTATTTATGCCTGCAAGCATAATAAAAGACCAGCAATCATAGCATTAGTCTTCTAAGACTAACCTTAGCCTTTTACACTGTGGGAAACTCAGAACTAGAGGATCCTTAAATCAAAGAATGTTCATCTGCTCAAAGATCACTAGCCCAAAAGAGTACATATTATTGTTTCTTCTTTTTCTAAGTAGTTTGGGATGGAAAAATTGATCTCACCATTGAGAGGTTTGTCCTAATGTGCCACAGGACTCTTATCTTCCTAAAACATAAGCTGCCTTGATCTAGTCTTGCCTTCTATGGCAGCAGTGAACAAGTCCCTGTCAAGCTCTTCAAGTATATGAAGAATGTTTTCTTGCCCCCACTCCGAGTTTTATTTTCTCCATGCTAAACATCACCCTGTTTTTTCTGTCCTTCTCTGAACACATTCTTTTTTATCTATACACTTCTTAATGTGCAAACCCCAGAACATAGTACTAAACTCTGACTATATAGAGAAAGATAAAAGTGTTATTACTTGTGATTTGGAAATGATAGCTCTATTAAGGAAGCCTAAAAGGAGATAAACCTGTTTAAATAGCTTCATCTTTTGTTAATTAATATTCAGCTGGTGATCATCTGCAATTCCAGAATATTTTACACATGTATTATTGCAAACTGGTTAACCCCACCCTGTACTCTCTCTCTCTTACCAAAACACCCAAGTTTCCATTTTGTGACAGATGAATTTCAGCATGTTTTTTTCCAATATGTTTAGATCATTTTGAACTTTATTGTTTATGTCCTCAGGTGTAACTGTACCTTCCAGTATTTTTTTGTTGCCTATATGTTTCTTCTTGTTCTTGTTCTGCTGTATCCGAATCAGAATATTGGTGATCTTCATGGCAATTAGCCATGAAGACTGTCCTGATAATATAATGCAGTGGCCTTTTATCGGCATTCCGCATTGCAGCATTACACCTGTACCACTGATCCATTTCCATGAGTCACTTTCTGATCCTGAGCCCTTTTTGCACACAAAGTCCTTATCAGCCCCAGGCCAGTATTGATGAAGCTGCTGCCTTCCATCAAGATGGATTCAAGTGGGATTTAATCCATTTGGGGACTATCACCATTTGATTGTATACATTTAATTGTAACTGTGCATCCCAGAAGAGCCAGCCATTTGATTGTATACATTTAATTGTAACTGTGCATCCCAGAAGAGCAAGCCCATGTGACTGTGGACAACCTAGACAACCACAGGATGCATCCCAGAAGAAAGGAACAGCAAACAACTCCTTTTTATTATTTTTGTTGTTGTTGTTGTTGTTGTTGTTCAGTCGTACTGTCGATTCTGACCCTCTGTGAACCTATGGACCATTGTCCTCCAGGCACCTCCACCATCCTGCTCAGCCTGCCCAGCTCTGTACCCACTGCATCCACAATACCATCTAGCAATATTATTTTTGGCTGCCCTCTTCTTCTTTTGCCCTCCACCATTCCCAGCATCGTCTTTCTCAAGTGAGCCCTCTCTTCTCATTTGATGTCCAATACTTCATCTTCATCTTTACTATTTGACCTTCTAAGGAGCAGTCAGGGTTGATTTCTTCTAAGATCGAACTATTTGTTTGCCTCACTGTCCAGGGGACTCTCAAAACTCTCCTTCAACACCACCTCTCAAAGGCATCTATTCTTCTGCACTCAGATTTCCTAATGGTCCAGCTCTCACAACCATACGTTGCCACTGGGAATACCATTACTTTGACTATACAAATTTTTGTTTGCAATGTAATGTCTCTACTTTTCACTATGTTCCCCAGGTTTCTCATAGCTTGCCTCCCAAGAATCAGTCACCTTTTTATTTCATGGCTGCAATCACCATCTGCAGTGATCTTGGATTATTATTAGTATACTATTATTATTATAAAGTAAAAATCTATCATTAGATTCTCAGTCAAAGACTGGTGTAAAGTTAACAGTTCAAGACCTAACTAAGGCTTTAAAAATTATTAAGGTAACATCTAAGTATATAGGACTTTCCTAGTAAAGCTGTTTTGTAGAGTAAGGATGTTCAAGTCCAATAAGTCCAGACTTTCTCAGATATCAATGTCTGACTTAATGATGTCTCTGCAACATTAAAGTGATTTGAGCCCTCATGATGAGTTTTCTGCAACATATAGTTCGACCCTGAGGTTATTTTAAATAAAAATTCAACAATTCGCTTGCAGCATTCACACGGGCCATTTCTTCCATACTGTTCAATGATCCCACTCTAGGAGCAATTGATTTTATTGGGGGGGGGGATGTCTTTGTATACAGACGGATAACAAAAAGCATATGTGATACAAGATCAGGCTGAAAACCCAAATGAGCTCATTTTGTCTTTTCCCTTGTAAACAGCTTTTATTGAGCTATTATTGAGTTATCTTGATGAGTTCTAGTTAGCTAATTCTATGATCATTTTTATTTTAAAATACTATTTCTGGATGTCTCTGATCAGTTCTTTAATAAATACACTCAGCTAAGTATACAACTGGAAATTTGGTTCCTTGTACTGCCCCAATGTTTGCCTTTCACCATGGACCAGACTGCTTGACAAAAACATGTCAACCAGGTTGTTAAAGTACTCACAGAACATCCAGAAAAAGAGCACATATACCTTGATTCTCACATATCTAAGATGTAAGAATTATTTTAAAAGCCAGTGGAGGTGGCTGCCTCTACAAAATGTTGACTAAAGGTGCAATGGTCTTACAATTTGTCCTACCTAACAGGGTTAAATTTACAGGTGTAGTAGTTTGTCACAGATGTGCATAATTAGCCTCAGCACACAATAAATTGGTATGCTGCCATTAAGGTGACATGGGATTGCATGGACAAATAACGGGGCAGCAGCACATTCAAGAAAAAGGCTTAGTTCAGCAGTAGAACAAGTTGAGCTCTGCTTTTCTTTGTGAAAGCCATGAGTTCATTCCTTTCCATCTTCAACTCAATTTTCTCTTAGCATTATTGAGAAATAGCCCTAGCTGGAATCCAGGAATCCACAGTTGTGCTAGATTGTCTAAGCCAGTGATGGGAAACCTTTTAGGGACTGAGCGCCCAAACAGAGGGGCAGGACAAACTGTGTGCTGTGGGGAGGGAGGAAGCACTCCCATTGGGCTGCTGGGCAGAGGGGTGGGGTGAGCTCTGTGGTGGGAGAGGGAGGAAGCGCTCCCATTGGGCTGCTGGGCAGAAGGGCAGAGTTAACTCTATGCTGGGACGATGGTGCATGTGTTGACAGAGAGGGATCTGAGTGTCGCTTTGGGCACGTGTGCCATAGGTTCTCCACCACTGGTCTAAGCCCAAGCTTCATGGGTGCATATTGTATACAAACATTCACCACAGGATGAAGGGTTACTTGAAGGATAAATTCAGCTAGGAGCTAACTATTTTTGCTGCAAATTATCATGGTATTTTATTGTTATCTATATGCTTTAGGTGTGGATTTCCTGCATTGGCAGTGGCTGGACTCGATGACCCTTCAAGCTGTACTTTTCTATGATTCTGTGGTTCTGTGTAATTGTTACTTGACATGTAGATTATATAAATTTGACAAAATATAAAATGGAGATAACAAGATGTTCTTGATTGCTTAAGTGAATTACTGATTTCATTTTAAATGATTTTTCCACATTTTGAAATACATGAATTTTGTTATTTTGATTGTATTCTTGTGGCTTTTATTATTATTTACTGAGAGCTGTTTTTGGCACAATCCACTGAGTAAAGATGGCAAGTATTTAAACTAAAGCAAAATTTAGCCAAAAGAACCACACTCCCAGTCAACTATCTAGAAATCTACTATAACCTTGACAAATATATTTGTCTAATGCCTTTGGGACCCTATTTGGCAAGCCCAGAAAATTTTTTTTGCAATGTTTCAAAGGGTTCCTATATCATTAATGACTGTAATGAGACTTACAGGTGAGTAACCCTACACAGAACTGTGCTGTTATTATTATTGAAGTTTAATAAAAGTAAAGAAACATCAAAGTGGTGTTTCTCAACAAATATTCTTTTTGGTTGTGAATTTTTATACCACAAGTAACCATAACATAAGGTTAACATATCTTCTGGAAGTTTTTGATGAGAATCAGTTTCTTTAAGCAGTTTCTTAAACTCTTCTGTGTTTCTCACAGAACATCTCATGGTCAGAAGTATTTTATGTCAAGAGCAAATTTCTGCAGACAATATTTTGAGTCTGAGATGAAAATAGCAGTGGAGAGACAGAATTGAATGTGCTTTACTAAAGTACAAAAGGTGCTGAAAACACAGCATGTTTTATCTGTAACACTCTGGCATAAAAGTGAAAATAGTCCAGACCAAGGATATTCACATTGTGTGGCACTGCTGACACGAAGGCCCTTTTCAGTCTATAAAGGTCTTTCATAAATAAATGAATCTCTTTCAACCTGGTCCATCTCAGTCTATTTGAAACATCAGTTACAGTCATCACCAACATGTTTTAAAGGCCAGTGGTTTCTCTTCATGAATGTCTATTAATACATAGCCTTCAATCAACTATTTATATACCTAAAGCACAAGCCCTGCTGTTCAGCTGGGAAAGACTTATAAAGCATCTTACAAATATACAATAGATTTGGGATTCAGACTGAAAAGGTAAGAGACAACACAAAAAGAACAAGGATTAGACTGGAGGAGGAAAACAAGCTAAGATGTCTAACTAAGAATTTATTTATTTTAAATAAATTTTCAAATGAAAATACAAACATTGCACTACAAAAAAACCCACAATATTTTCTCACATTAAAAAACACAGGGCAAACTTAACAGGGCTTTCAAGGTAAGTGAAATATTTAAAGAGTGATTTTATCACTTCCACATTCATTTAATTAGAGACGTGTGGTAACACCAAGATTTGGAATTCAGATTCAGAATTTGGAATTACAGCCCCGTCAATCTGAAATTAGGGATTTTTAAAATCTGAAATTTCAGGATATCTGGGATTCCATTCAGTGATGGGATGACAAAAATTCTACTACCACGCCATGACGTCACGGACGTCATGGGCGTGGCCAATGTCATGACGTCATGACGTCATGGCCGAAGCCGACGTCATGACATGACGTCGTGGGTGGGGCCAAAATAAAAATAAATAAAAATAAACATACACACACACACCCCTCTCAGCCCACCCACCCAGACACAAATAAATAAATAAATAAAATAAAAACAACCACCCACCCAAAACACAAATAAATTACCCCTCGCTTACCTTTCTTGGGACCCCCCCCAGCTCGCTGCTGCCGCCACCCCTCCCCCCAACCCAGGCAGAAGGCGGCCCCCTGCTGACTAGCGGCGCGTGCGCGATCTCGCGCTCACCACACACCTCCGTCCGCTCGCCCGCCAGGGGCCGTCAGCCACCCACCCCTGACGAGCGCACCTCCGGCAGATCGGCCATCCGTCCGGCCGTCGGGGGCTCTCCTGGCGGGCGGCCCACGTGCGCGGGCACGCTACCCACCTCCTCTTGCCCAGCCAGCTGCCAGGGGCTCCCCGCCACGGCGCCACCCACCCACCCCCGACGAGCGCCCCGTCTCACTGCAAGTTGGGTGGGTGGCTGGGCGGGCGGAGGCTAGCAGCGTGCGCGCGCACGTGGGCCGCCCGCCAGGAGAGCCCCCGACAGCCAGCCGGGCGGCCGGCCCCCTCCTTGAATTGTCCGCCTAAAAAAAAACCCCTTTTCTCCTCCTCGCCTGCAAGCTGCGAAGCGCACGCGAGGCGCTCGCCAGCAAAAGGGTGGGGAGGGGACATTTTGCCGCCCCCTGAAAGCCGCTGCCCGAGGCATCCGGGGGCCCCCATGCTACGCCACTGAGCCAACGGCAGCTCCGGCGGCGGCAGGCAGCGGTTGCAGGCACCCAGCCCACAGGCCGGCGCCCGGCGGAGGAGGAGGCGTCAGCGGTGCGCCGCGCCGGGCGTCCCCAGGGCATGGGGCTTGTCGGCAGCGGACGGCCCAGGCAGCCCTCAACGTGCCGCGGGGGAGGTGCCCTTCTCAGAGGGCTGGTGCCACCTCCGCCGCCGCCGTCCTGAAAGCTCTAAACAATTTTTTTTAAAATTGGAGCTAAAATGGCTCCAATTGACTGCGCATGTGCAGAAACTAAATCTGATGCATGCGCAATGTGTCAGATTGAGTTTCTGCACATGCGCAGTCAATTGGAGCCATTTTAGCTCCGATTTTTTTTTTAAAAAAATTCTTTCGGTGAGGCGTCCGGAACCGGACGCCCCAAAAGTGGACTCCCCTCACGGAGAACCCTCCGGAATTGGTCCTACCGGTTCCAGGGAACCGTCTGGAACCGGGGACATCCCATCACTGATTCCATTACAGTCAGTATAAATGCTATGTGGTCATGTCTTCTTCTTTGTGTCTTGATCAAACCCTGGACTGCCAAAATAAAGCCACTTTCTTTGCTTTGCCATTGCCTAAACTTAAATCCTCATCGGTGCATGATTCTGGCAGTAATCGGCAGACTGGTAAATGAACCAGATTCTGTATCTGTCCACATTCACACTGCGTGTTATTGTCTGCCAGCAGCCCACACTTGAGCATGTTGATTTTGAATGTGGGGTCTTGCTTCCTATTTAACAATGTACCCCACTTTCCTGCCCTCGGAGTGTATGATGTATTTTCAAAACTGCATAGGCTAGTTTGCAAAATCTGCTTTCCAATACCTGCAGGCAGTGAGATAGGTTCATATTTCTTAGTAAAGGCTCCTTCTACTTCGTGATTCAACAGGTTTAAAGATGAATGTGAAAAGCGCATTGTTCAATTAACACCATTTGGATAGCATATATCTTTATCACTGTCCCATATGGTATGAAGCCATCCAGCTTGTCTTTGGAAAAAAAAGTTGCTAAAATGGATGCTGGGTTTAAAAAAAGAAAGAGACAGATTGAAATTTAATTAATGCAAATTGCTTCAGTGTTTGAAGTGGCTGATTTTAAATGGATGGGAGTGGTGAATAAAGAAAACAAAGCCAGACAATTTCTGCAAGTTTTATTAGAGAAGAAGTTTGTTTCCTGTTTCAACATTATATTGCCAGTTTTATTTCTTACAGTATTTGGTTAGGAATATAAGCATTTTTAATTTTCTCCTTGCTTGCTGCACCTGGAAGATGTCTCAGGATCAAATCAGACATTAGCAAGAATTTTTGACGTCAATTCGATGAACATCTTACGTTTCGGTTGGGTGGTCTGGCAGCTTTTGCAATGTAACGAAAATCATGTACATTCGACGAGCTGGCACCACAAATCTAAAGCACCCATGAAAATAATGGTTACATTGACAGAAAGCTCATCTTAGTGACTTTAGAAAATATAAAGAGCCATTGGCCAAAAATACAAAGTGATGACATCACTGCTTCCAAAATTTGCCTCAAAAAATGCAATCTTCGCTGGGGGGGGGGGGATCAGTTTTCAATGGCCAGTGACCAAACCACACAACCAATTCAGGTGACCCAAAGTGCATTTAAAATAGGAAAGTATAACCTTTTTGGTGACACTATTACATTTTAATTGGACTTCTGGGGGAACTATGAAGTGTTTTACAAAAAACCACTCAAACAAGGTCACAAAAACACAAAAATAAAAGAGAAAAACATGTTAGAAACTGAATATGACAACTTCCCAAGGTGGATACAGTTAGAATACAACATATGGAGAAGAATGATGATGAAGCAGGAATCAACAACAAAGATATTAAGGACAAACGTGACTCGTAAAAATGACATTTTGGGGGCAGTTGGCGATGAGCCAGCGACCAAACTGATTAACTGACTGAAGTGATCCAAAGTGCAATTGATAGAGGAAAAAATAACCTTTCTTGTGACACTTATACAATTTTGACCAGACTTCAGAAACATTTTCTATGAAGGTTTAAAACAAAAAAAACCCCACTTTTTTCTAACCTTCCTTCCTTCAAAAAAGTCTCTCTCCAACTCTCACTTTTCACTGGATTTTGAAGTAAACAGGCGGTCCACATGTTAGTTTCATGAAGGAAGGAAGGTAAGAAAGAAAGTGGGGGGGGGGGATCCGGACCCACCTGGCAGTGAAGAGCCGATCCAGAACTTTAAAAAGTTCTCACTTGTGTCTGCTGCTTCTGGCTCACCTCTTCGCTGCCAGGTGGGTCCTGACACACAGACTCTCTCTCTCTCTCTCTCTTTCTAGCCTTCCTTCCTTCAAAAATAATTATCTCCAATTCTTGCCTTATCGCTGGATGTGGAAGTAAACAGGCTTGAGAGCGACGGCAGCAGGGTCTCTGTAGCCACCAGCAACGACTCAGCTGTGGGTCGAATTCATGAAACAAATCACCCAACGGTAGTGTCCTTAGACAATAGTAAAGGTAAAGGTTTCCCTTGCTCGAAAGCCAGTCGTATCCGACTCTAGGGGTCAGTGCTCATCTCTGTTTCTAAGCCGAAGAGCCAGCGCTGTCTGCTTCTGCAGACATTTCCATGGTCATGTGGCAGGCATGACTAGACACCGGAGCGCATGGAATGCTGTTACCTTCCCACCAAAGTGGTCCCTATTTATCTACTTGCAATTTCTTGCTTTCAAACTGCTAGGTTGGCAGGAGTTGGGACAGAGATGGGAGCTCATTCCGTCCTGCAGTACTCGGGAATCGAACTGCTGACCTTCCGCCTCCCAGTCAGCGTCTTAGTGGCTTGAGCCACTGCAGTCCTTTAGACAATACCTGCCACTTTTTTCTGCCAAAATGAGATTTTTTTTTCCAAATATATATATTTTATTTGGTTGTTTGTTCTGTTGTATTGCTTTTGTTTATTTGTCTGTGCACCACCCAGAGTGGGAAATATCCCAGATGAGAGGTATAAAAATGTAATAAATAAATGAATATAAAATATATAGATTCTGAGGCTATATGGCTTACAAATTAAGCCAATGTTTATCTTCCAGTGACCAAAACAGAACACACTCCATGTTGAACGCAGAATAGATAGGTGTGAAAACCCACATGCTGTGATAGAGGTGTCTTTTGCTACTTGAACAAGCACCTCTTCTAATTCTGTGCCAAGTGTCTCATCTATTTTGATCCTTCAAGCTATCATGGGGAAGTGATCCAAATCAGTGAGCCTGGGGTGACAGATCCTCAACATATTTAAAAGAAGCTCTGATGTAGAACATGGCTATATTATATATCTCTCAGTGCCTGGTTCACATTTCTAACAGTTTTTGAAAAGGGCATGGGATAGTACTGAACTAAATGTTCTCTGTTCAGTTTTAATTTTGAAGATAGTGATATTTCATGCCTTTTAGCAAGAGTTCATAGCTGTGATTCCCTGCTCTTTTTCATTGGTACTGCTGCTATTGTTGCTAGTCATCATTCTTGAGTCTTAAAATTTCTTAGCATGTTCATAATTATTCACAATATTTTGGCTTTGGCTTTTCTTTGAACTCCCAAAACCTATAGCAAATGACAACACAGGATCCTATAGCAAATGACAACACAGAGAGAGCAGAGAACTGCATTAAGGGAGTTGCTGTTTTAATCTTACTTTTAGTCAAGAAAGGAAAAGTAATTATGAATCAGATAACAATCTTTAGTATGGAAACAACTGAGATCTTAGATCTTAAAGGAGCTAGTTTAGGGTTCGTATATTCCATGTCTCCAAATCTGGCCATCCTAACTACTTTTTGGAATACATTATCCCTCAGCTAATTTAGTTACTGTTGGTTGGAGGGGGGGGAGTGACCTTTGACATTTATTGAATATCTATGAAATTCTGTTAAACTATTGACTAATGAAATTGGAAATGCTTGTTGCTTACCAACATTTGGCCAAAACAATGTCTGCATATTTTATACCTCTGACATAAGGATAGAGGTTTACTTTTTTAAAAAGAAGAAAGTTTAGACTCTGGGCCATTTGGCAGGCTAAACGGCCAGTGTGTGGCATTCCTAAAAACTGGTTCAAACCTAGCCAGCTTGATAATAAAACAACTTGACGTGCCAGGCACAGTGAATTTTAAAAGAGATAACTTGGGCTTTTCTCCAGACACCTATCAAACTGAAAGACATTCAGAAACTATAATAAGTGTGTGCCAAGGCAGTTTTGAGTTCACTATGATGGGATTAGATGGTTCATATCATATGGTAATCTACATTTTCTAACTTTTCCAGCTCTCTGTGAATCTGTGGGTTCCCAGATGACATCAAATACCCAGTGTGTCATTTGATGACCCATTTCATTGCTGGCAGATCCTTTCTGTATTACATCATAATATCCTGAAACAAAATGCAGATACAAAAATGTAAAGTCGGCCTCCCTCCTTTCCTTATTTCTCTCCCCTGCTTACTTTCAACATCTCATCATAATATTCGAGAAAGTTTACACATTCTTTCCACTTTTTATGCCGTTTGGACTGAGGGAATAAGATCATCTCAATACAGAGTTGGAATCTGGATCAGCTTTCACTGATTTTTTTTTTAAAATAAAGATTCTTTACTAATAGAATAAATAGCCCTATTTAAGAACTTTAGATGCTCCTAAGAAATTGTTGTTGCTGTACAAATCAATTCCTTATTGATGGTCGTGTCCGAAACAAAAGTCTTGTGAAAATAATTCAAGCATAGTTCAACAGCCAAACTTTCTCAATTTAGTGTATTGAAATATATTGGAAATAATGGTATTAGCTGATGCTATATGTTGGGTTTCTGGTCTCTTTTCTCTTTGTTACATTGTTTGAGTGGCAATTGACACATGCAAATATATGAGACAATGACACAATGGAAATCAGTACCCCATCATATTTCCATGGAAGCAGGAAATGAATTTCTGCTTGTCACTAATTTTAAGGCACAAAACATCAATCGGGGGGGGGGGGGAGCATACATACATGTGTAATCTCTGTTAGTCCTTAGGACATGGATTTTCAACCTTTGGTCCATGGGCCGGATTTGGCCTGAGGTGCTACTCCATCCGGCCCACACCATCACTCCCATTGCCACACCAGTATGGCCCGACAATAGTCTGAGGTGGCCTGATCTGGTCCCTGGCTTTAAAAGGTCAAGAAGCCCTGCCTTAGGATGTAGAAGAGACAAAAATTTCTACAGTAATGCAGGTCCTCTTTTGCCCCCGGACCCCAAATGACGAGACGGACAAGTGTGCTGGTATTAAAACAGGGCCACTTTATTGTAACACAACTCAAACAGTGGCCTAACAGTCTGTGTGGTGGGCGTAGCACAGGTGACCAAGCCAATTGAAATTACCAACTTAACACTATAATTGAGTTAGTCCATAACAGAAGTGTGCTCCTTGTGCACACCTCTGCCCTTGATTCAGGTGAACGTGACTTGGGGCAGCCAAGACCAACAGCTTGGTTACCCCTGTTCCTGGAACGCATCTAACCGACCGCCCCAGACGTCACCTTGCCTCGCAACTTGGTCGGTCAAATGCGCTCCTTGCCTGAACTGGCTGGACTAAAGAATGGCTCACCGGTGCTACCCGCCACACGGAGAGCCTTACCTGCTATCCGACCCACCCACGGCCATCAATTCGGCCTGGATGCCACCACACAGACCGAATAAAAATAACTGGTTCCCCAGGTCCGACAGGTGGACCCCATCGGCACGGTATAGCCATGGAGTTTCCACCACTAATGATGGGTGTTCAACCACCGTCCCGATGGCCATATGGGCAAAAAAGCGGGAAACGGCACGATTGACCCGGCTCCGCATTCTGCCAATGGCAGTAGCATCAACTGAGCTTCTATAATTGGTCCGAGGTATAATATTGGACCAAATAATACGGGTCTGTGGCCACCAACTATGTATCTGGGCTAGGTCCCTACAAATCGTCGCCGCCAGGTCAAAACCTGACGTGACGTCAATGTCGTTCCCCCCCAAATGCAGTACCAGGACCTCCGGCGGTGGACCGTTGGAGTTCGCTGAAACAAATGGCATAAGATGCCTCCAAAGCATGCCCCTCTGTCCCCGCCAAAAAACAAATGCTGCCCCTTGAAAACCCAAATGGGAGCCACACGGAGCCCTCAACGCGTGTCTCCCGGCCCAGAAAATATAACTGTGGCCAACCATCCATATGCGGGGCCACGACGGAGATAAACAGAAACCTGCAATGAAAGAAGACATAACCAGTCAGGGCGTGATATTAAACTGGACGGACGTAAAGCTGGAAGCAGTCCGAAGACCACCTGCCAAGGCGCTTGATGTCAGCCGCTGAATAGCCCAACGAAGCGGCTGTCGACGCTGCACCTATATGGAATGAATGTGTGCAGTACCGCACGCCAGGCATACCCACAGCCTCCAGGACCAGGCCCGTAACCCGCCAGAATTGGTATCGTGTCAGGGGGGAACCGTCGCGGTGGCAAAAAAGGTAGCCCGCCACGGGGCCGCGCAAGGCTAGGTACTGCTCCAATGCCCGAACAGGGCATATTGCGTGCCAGCTGCAGCGCAGCAACAGCACTGTGGTTCCCCTAGCAGAAGGGTCAGTTTTGGAAAAACGTACCTTCAATGTAGCCGCATCAGGGTACATGGAAAGATCCAGCAACTGTAAAGCCCTGTAAGTACGATCCCTTGTACTGTACGCAACTAACTCACCTATACGGAATGCCCCAAAGAATGCTACTGCCGAGGCAGCGTGGAACAGTACGGCTTCGTACTCGTCCTTACAAAAACCTCGCCAAGAACAAGCCACCCGCTGCAATACTGTGATAGATATTGGATGTCTAGTGTCCGGTTGGGGGCCACGCTCCCGTGACCAACCCTCCAAGACTCGTCTAATCCTAAAATCTTGTGTAGAATCGAAGTATCCTGACGCCTTAGCCACAAAGGCCAGAGCCGCCAAGCGACCCCGTATCGTAGATGGTGCAAGGCCCTGGCCTCTTAAAGCCACTATATAAGCTAAAAGATGCTGAACTGGGAGAGGCCAAGTGTCATGTAAAAAGGAATTGCCACGGAAAGCAATGAAACTCCGTAACGCTGCACAGTATGCCGACCGGGTACCGGGTGCCAGTGAATGGGCGATTGCTCGGCTCACTTCCCAAGTCCAATGGTCCAGATACTTGGGGGGAGCTGTGATGGCGAGTCGCTGGCAGCGGGGGCGAGAGCTCGAAACCTGTCCATCTGCGAACGGGATAAAGCATCAGCGATACTGTTATCGAGTCCTGGGACATGTCGAGCCCTAAACACCACGTTAAGGCGAAGGGCTTGCAAGACAAATGGACGGACCAAACGCATGACCCGTGTGGACCTGGAAGTCAAGGACCTTAAGATGTGAACCACAGCCATATTATCAGACCAAAAAGTCACCTCCGAATTAGCCCATAGGTGACCCCACATCAATAGAGCTCCCAAAATGGGAAAAAACTCCAAGAAAGTCAGGTCCCTGAGAATTCCGGTTCCACGCCATGCCTCGGGCCATAAGCCCGCGCACCACTGGCCCCGGCAGTAAATGCCGAAGCCAAATGCGCCAGATGCGTCCGACTAGACCTGAAACTGAGACTTCAGTAAAATATGGGAACGCCAAAAGGACACCCCATTAAAGTCCTGTAAGAATGTTAACCAGGTGCGTAGATCCTCCCTGATACCCCGGGTTACCCTGGTGCGATGGAACTGCTTGGACAAGCCGACCATCGCATCACAAATACGACGTGCAAAGGCCCGCCCGGGTGCGATCACCCTGCATGCAAAATTCAAATGGCCATGCAAAGATTGGAGCTCCCTTAGCATGACCTTATTACGGGATAGTGCTACCCTAATTAGGGTAACCAAACGGTCCACCTTGTCCTTGGGGAGGCGTGACAGTTGCCCCTCGGTATCAAGTTCGATACCGAGGAACGTAAGGGACACCGCGGGCCCCTCCATCTTTTCCGGTGCCAAGGGCACGCCCAACTGTCCCATCAACCTGACGAAGGAGGCCAACAGATGTTGACAGAGGCCAGATGCTGTGGTCCCACAAAACAAAAAATCATCTAAATAATGTACTACCTGCTTATGGCCCGACTCTACCACTAGTGCCCAATGAAGGAATGAACTAAAACGCTCAAAAGCTGAGCAAGAAATAGAACATCCGAATGGCATGGCCCGGTCCACGAAATAATGACCATCGGAAAAAAAAACCCAAAAGTTCGAAATCATCGGGGTGCACTGGCAACAGGCGAAACGCTGACTTAATATCGCACTTTGCCATAAGTGCACCCCTACCACATGACCGGACCATGCGAATGGCCTCATCCAACGACGCATAACGCACCGAACAAAGCTCGTGAGGAATGGCGTCATTGACCGAGAGGCCTTCTGGAAATGATAAGTGGTGAATAAGTCTAAATTCCCCACTCGATTTTTTGGGAACTAAATCCAAAGGTGATACCCTTAAATGAGGGAAGGGAGGCGTCGCAAAAGGACCAGCCACCCTACCCAAGGCAACCTCCTTACCGATGTGCTGGCGAACCACCTCCTCCATACCCACCGTGGAACGAAGATTAGGGGAAAATTGAGCGAAATGTGGGCCATAAGCCGGGATGCGAAATCCTAAAGAAAAACCCTCCCACAAATAGATAGCGTCCTCCCGCCGGGGATAGAAACTCAGCCAATGTCCCAGAGTACTAAGACAAATTGGGCTGGGTCCCTTTGGAACTGCCTGGGCCATCCGGCCCGCGTCTAGCCTACCCAGACTGGCCCCGTTGCTTAGCCGCACCTGCCTTGGGGCAGGCGGATGCATGGTGCGACCCAGAACAAATTGCGCACTCGTGCTTAAAACGGCACTGCTTTCTTGCGCACCTTCTGCTGGAGACGAAATCCCAGCAGAGCAAGCGGGGTTGAACCACCTGCCCCGCCATGGGGCGGGCTACCGGGGACTGCTGAGGGCGTTGCACCAAATGACCGCAGTCATAGCGGTCACCCAAGTTCGGTCGGGAGGGGGTCATGAATATTAACCATAACTGCTGGTGCGTGACATCCCAGCGCATGTCCGGGTGCTCCGCCGCCCTCATGCGAAATGCTTCATCATAAAGGAGCCATGCGCCCCCTGGGAAGTCCACGTAGGCTCTATAAATTATGTCAAGATATTGGAACATCGGAATGGCCAATTCCGGCGCACCTTTGGCTGAGACACCGGCATAAATTAAGAATGCCGGAAGCCAATTGGCCCATGTTCTCGGAGGTTTTTTACGCCTGGCCACTTCTTTGTCCTGCTCATCCTCCTTATCCTTATTTTTCCTATCCGAATCCCTATTGAGGAGAGTGAAAATATCCACATACTCCCTACGCCAGATTTTCTCCCTGGTGGCAGGGAGCAAATGGTCCCCCAACGGTAACGAATGGTCACCGAATGGGATGGCGGAGATTGGGGTTAAACTACAGCCAGGGGTGCCAACCGCATAGGCAGGCCAACAAGGCGGTGCGGCAACCGAAGGGGGAAAATAACCCTGCGTTCCCCACTGTGGATAAGGCGAGCACCCCAGTAGGGGGGGCACAGGGGCCGGCAACGCCCCCCTTAAGGTTGGATATGGTGGGCCAACTGGCCATGGCCACCTCGGCCCCGGTTGAGCTGAGTACAGACCCGGTGATGTTTGGAAAAACGCCGGTGGCGTGCTTTGTGACCTATACTCACCGGGACCCCTGTCCCCATAGAACCATGGGGGCAGGGGCTGCTGTTGCCCCGAAGCATAAGAGCAACCACGCTGCTCAGCCTCCTCGGGGGCAACGGTTGGTTCGTCAGCCGCAGGCATCTCCGGCGGAGGCACCTCCATCTCGCCTTGGTCCGGGCGCTGCCGGCGGGCCGCCTCCAGCTCCTCCACCCTGCGGGTAAGAGAAGCCAAATCATCACCCCGGACATTAGTACGATGGGCGTGTAACGCGCCACCCCTAGACGGACCCGCCGTAGGCAAGTCCAGGACACCAGACGCCGCCCCCTCGAGGGCCGCGATGCGGGCCGCTAATTCCACAGTCGAGCTAGCAGACGCCGCGGGAGCACGGCGCCCGCCCGCCGAGGTGGCCAGTGGCATGGGCCCGCGGGCCACAGCCCGGGTGCTGCGGCCCCTCGAAACCGCGGCCTGGCGAGGTCTGGCCCGAGAAGAAGAACGGGACTGAGCACGTTTGGGCGCCATTTAAATTCCCGCTTTTTTTAAATTTATTTATTTTATTTTATTTTTTTATTATTTTTTAATCAATTAATTAAATGGAACAATCCAGTGCTATCGCTGACGCGAACGCTGAGGCACTCTCGCTAAAAAGCGAGCTCCGAGACCGCCAGTGGCTCTAGGCCCGAACTGAAGGGAGCGAGCGAAAACGGCTCTCTTCTCCCTCGCAGGCACAGGCAAGAGGCCGCGCCAGCGCCGCCTCGGCCTTAAATAGGCCGGGCTTGGCCAATCAACGGCCAGCAGCTCGCCCGCTTCGCCCCAGGGGGCCCGGGGCAAAGCGCGCGTGCGGAGACAAGCTCCGCGCGCGCGAGCATTCTTATACTGCATTTTTAAAATTACCCTGACATAGTTCCTTCTAGTGATTGCTGTAACTTAAGTTTGAAAAGCAACTGAATTTGGCACTCATTCTTTAAAAAATTATTACTCACATATTCTGCAAGAAAAAGGGAAAGAAAGAGAAAGCACAACAGTTAATCACAGAACAAAAAAAGGTAAAGGAACCAAAATAAGAGAAGAATTATCACTGGAACAACAACAACAAAAGAAGGGATACCTACAGGATCTTATGGAGCCTACATATTTTTAACAGACACAATCCAGAGATACCTGTGATATGTGGCTGATGATCACCCCAAAATTTTATGTGTTTACATAACAGCAATACGTTGTCAATATGTATATAATCTTTAAAAAGGGTTGAGTGGGGGGAATCTGGTGTTTGGAGGATTGTTTTCATTTCTTTCATTTTATGAAATTTACAAACACAAAAATCTTCCACTCTCTATTCAACCTTGATCACCCATTTGTCACACATAATTAGCAAGTGAGATCTACAAATTAGAGGCTGTAATTTGATAATTACACACAAGCTGGTGTGTTTTTAACCTTTTATTGGTCAAAATACAGTACCATGGTTTTATATGCTCATATTCAGAAATCCAATCTTATTTTGTCAAATCTTTTGTAACATTACTTTTAAATCATGACTTAATTTTGAAATGCTATTTAAAAAAAAAAACCTCTTTTTCATAAGTGTAGAAGAATTTGTAGAAAGAATGAGCAAGATCCAACAGTGCTTATACATATTTTTAGGATATATTTAATACAAAGATACTGCTGTGGAATTATTTTTTGCCACAGTGGAAAAATTTGTTGCAAAAGACGCTTTCAAAATACTTGTCTTCTCTCTTCTTTATTTTCCGTTCTTAATTTTTAGTTTCATTGACTACACTAAGGCCTTTGACTGTGTCGACCACAACAAAATGTGCCAAGTAATTAAAGAGATGGGAATACCGGAACACCTTATATGCCTCATGAGAAACCTGTACATGAACCAAGAAGCAACAGTTAGGACAGAAAATGGAATGACGGAGTGGTTTGGAATAGGAAAAGGAGTAAGACAAGGCTGCATTTTGTTACCCTGCTTATTCAACTTATACACAGAGCACATAATGCGCAATGCAGGGATGGAGGAATCAGAATTTGGGATCAAAATTGGTGGGAGAAACATCAACAATTTGAGATATGCAGATGATACCACCCTCATGGCAGAAAGTGAGGAGGACTTAAAAAAGCTCCTGATTAGGTTGAAAGAAGAAAGTGCAAAAGCTGGCTTGAGACTCAATATAAAGAAAACCAAGATCATGGCAACAGGCCCTATCAGTCCCTGGAAAATAGATGGGGAAGAAGTAGAAGCAGTGACAGATTTTACTTTCTTAGGATCAAAGCTCACTGCAGATGGAGTTTGCAGCCATGAAATAAAAAGGCGACTGATTATTGGGAAGCAAGCTATGAGAAACCTGGGGAACATAGTGAAAAGTAGAGACATCACATTGCAAACAAAAATTCGTATAGTCAAAGCAATGGTATTCCCTGTGGCAATGTATGGTTGTGAGAACTGGACCATTAGGAAAGCTGAGTGCAGAAGAATAGAGGCCTTTGAGATGTGGTGTTGGAGGAGAGTTTTGAGAGTCGCCTGGACAGCGAGGAGAACAAATAGGTCAATCTTAGAAGAAACCAACCCTGACTGCTCCTTAGAAGGTCAAATAATAAAGATGAAGCTGAGGTACTTTGGACATCAAATGAGAAGAGAGGATTCACTTGAGAAAGCCTTGATCCTTGGAAAGGTCGAGGGCAAAAGAAGAAGGGGGCGGCCCAAAATGAGATGGCTAGATGGTATTGTAGACACAATGGGCACAAAGCTGAGCGAGTTGAGGAGGATGGTGGAGGACAGAAGTGCCTGGTGGACAGTGGTCCATGGGGTCGAGGGTCGGAATCGACTGTACAACTGAACAACCAAAAAAATTTTTAGTTTCTTTTAAAGGGCCTAACCAGGTATTTTAACTATGACAGTAATCTAGCTGAGGAGAAAAGTTAGCGCACCTTTTACAGAATGACAAGTGCAATTTAGGTTAATATTCAAATCAGTAATAGCTTGCTATTTACCACAAAAGCTACCTAGTTTCATACAAAATACTGCTATGTGCTTATTATGAGCTGTAGGGGTTACAGTGGAACCCCGACATACAAATGGTTCGACATACAAAAAATTCAACATACAAATAGAAATCCTGGCTAAAAAAACAAGAGAGAAATTACATTGGCAGTGGGCAGGAGTAGGTTAAAATTTAGTTGCGAGGGAAAGAGGAATAAATAAACAATAGGAAAAGAGTTGTGCGGGCAGGAAGGAGAGGAAAATAATATAAGACAAAAAAGTGTTCCTCTTGGACTCCTAATTCTCCTTGAAATGGCAAAGGTTGATCATGGTAACTCCAGAAAATATCTCTATTTCACCTGAGGAAAGCAGAATTGCTACTACAATGGAAAATGATTCTGGCAACAACTGGATCTGTTTCTAAAGCTATATCAGAAAACAAAAACAATAAAATAAAATAAAATAAAAATACTGTAGCACTTTAAAGACTAACTGCTATATTTTTATTGTTAGCTTTTGTGGATCAAGTCCACTTCTTCACACAAGGAGTAAAACTTCCAGGCATGGTTTAGATATACCAGATGTCACAAGGGAAAAAGCTCACAAAGCAATGAGGTAAAGAGTAATCAAGCAGAATGACAGATAAGCATGCATAAAGAGTGATTAGATAGCAATATAAAATATTAGCGGGAGGGATCACAACATTGTTTTTTCTGGAAAAAAAGAAATATTCCTTGTATTTTGCAAATAAAATCTCATACTGTGTAAGACTCTTACATTTTACACAAAATACAGGTTTTGAGAGTGTGTTTAAAAATAAATTTGAATTTGCTAATATTGCTACAGGTGAAAAAAGCCCTGACATTTTCTCTACTGTGCAGATGCAAAAACATCTCACTGTGATTGCCCTTTCCTTTACTCTTTTGGTTGAGAGTAAGAAAATTTCTGAGTATTCTCTACCTCCTTAAAGGTTATCCTTGCTAGGAAGAAAAAGTGGAAAAATAGGATTATGTGAAATCTGTCCATAAAAGTTAAAGAACATAACTACGAAATTTTGTGGCGGTGGTATATGACGCCAGTTCAACTAAATCAAATAGATAGAAGCAACTCAAAGAGATGCTGGAGATGTTAACAGGAAATTGGGACATATAAACATATGTGGTGGGATTGTAAAATTATTTCCAATTTCTAGCACAAAATGGAACAAGAAATAGCAAAAATTTAAAATCTTAATTTAAAGTTGAATGAAAAAATTGTTTTATTGACAGATTTAGAGGAATTGAACTTAGAGGAAAATATAAAAGAGTTTTGTTGTTGTTCAGTCGCACAGTCGATTCCGACCCTCTGCGACCCCATGGACCATTGCCCGCCAGGCACTTCTGTCCTCCACCATCCCCCTCAACTCGCTCAGTTCTGTGCCCATTGTCTCCACAATACCATCCAACCATCTCATTTTTGGCCGCCCCCTTTTGCCCTCCACCTTTCCCAGCATCAAGGCTTTCTCAAGCAAATCCTCTCTTCTCATTTGGTGTCCAAAGTACCTTAGCTTCATCTTTACAATTTGACTTTCTAAGGAGCATTCTGGGTTAATTTCTTCTAAGATTGACCTATTTGATCTCCTTGCTGTCCAGGGAACTCTCAAAACTCTCCTCCAACACCACATCTCAAAGGCATCTATTCTTCTGCGCTCAGCTTTCCTAATGGTCCAGCTCTCACAATCATACATTGCCACAGGGAATACCATTGCTTTGGCAATACGAATTTTTGTTTTCAATATGATGTCTCTACTTTTCATTATGCTCCCCAGGTTTCTCATTGCTTGCCTTCCAAGAATCAATCGCCTTTTTATTTCATGGCTGCAATCCCCATCTGCAGTGAGTTTTGATCCCAAGAAAGTAAAATGTGCAGAAACCCAGTTTGGCGCCAGATTGGGTATCTGTGCATGCGCAGTTTATTGGAGCCTTTTCGGCTCCGTTTCTCTTTAACTGCCTGCCGGTCGGAGTGGAAACCGGTGCTTCCGTGACGCAATGGGGGAGGTCCGGTACCATTTTCGAAACAAGGGTAAGTCGAAATTCCCCCTCCCTAAATGAGATTGCCGCGCAGAATGTGGGATAGTTGGCCGCCCTTACTATATAATAAACTTTTATTTCAAATTAAATAGTTTGGTGTAAAATGTAACATTTTGCAGTTATTTTCACTACTAGCTTTTTAAGGGTTTTATTAAAAAAATATTTTGTCAAGAACTTTCCAAGTTTTATGTCATTTTATAATCAAACACTACTTTTCCCCCTTCCCCCAAAGAACAAAATAATAACATCGTAGTGAGCAGCACAGTGATTGGGTGTTCCCTAAACATTATAATTGGTTACTTTTTGAGTGTTATAGCAACAGGGTTTTCTCAAATACTGGAAGGATGAATGAGAACGAATTACTTTTTACAGTTACTTTACCATGTGTTCATTTAGATTGGTATGTTTGATAATTCTGATATTTGACACATAAAAGTCTAGCAGCTGCTGGCATAAAGCTGGCAAGATCAAAATGATTATTTGATATTGCAGCATTTGTAGAGTCAAGATTGTAATGTACAGTAATACATCGGATAACGTTAAGACTTGGTTCCACAAGTCTTAACGTTATGCGATTTTCAGCCTTATCTGATGCATTGGCAACCATTCCTCTCCATTTTCTGATCACTTGCATTGGCGCTCGGCTGCCTCTGCCTGCCATGAGGCATAGCTCTGTGCTCTGCAATCAGCTGGTCAAGCCTGGCTCAGTCGGAGCAAAGAGCAGCTAGGCTGACTCCACATGGGCGAGGCCGGCTTGATCATGCACGCTACCCTTGCCTGGGCCAGCCATGAGTTCCAGTGCAAAGGGCTGCCTGGGGAACCTGGTGGGAGCAGCAGCTGTGGTGGCTTGAAGGTAAGCAGGGCCAGGGCTGGGCTGGATTCTCTCGGCAGTATGGCACCCCATTGCTGGGGGTGGGGGGAGGAAGGAGGGAAGTGGCAGGAAGAGGAGCTTTGGCCTCCTTTACTTCTTTATTACAATGCATCGGATAACGTTAGAAAGAACGTTCTCCGGTGCAAATATTCCCCCCAAATTTGTTGTCGTTATGCGGTTTTAGCATTATCTGGTGCAATCGTTATCTGAGGTATTACTGTATCTAATTTTAGAGAGAAAGCTAAAATTCTCTTCACTGAAATTTCTGATCTTTAAGATTTACTTCTTCCAATATTTTCAAAGATTCAGTGGAATGTATACATTCAAAACTACTTATTTGCTTTGTCTTGTGGATCTGTATCAACAAAGACCTAAAATACTTAAAGAACTGAAAACAAAAAAATACTGTTAATATATGCTTTTAGATTGTCAATGGAACAGCTCCATCCCCCACCCACCCACCCCTGGCCCCTGATTATGCTTGTTGGGCAGCTCTAGCTATGGGGAGAAAGCTCTCACAATGTGTCACTTTCTGAGGGTTGCTAGCTAAACGCAACTGTTAAGTCTTCAATAGTAGCTATGGACCTGCTCTAGCTGCACCAGTCTAATTAGCATTCCAATTAACATTTGCTTGAGTTGCCTTCTTGAACAGAAGTTAGTTGAATTTCATTAGTCTTTGTTAATTTTACCTGCTGGTACAGAGGGAGATGTGTTGCCAAATTGCTCTTTTTTTAATTATTATGCTGCTAATAGTCAATCAAGGTCACTTTTCAACAAAGCTACCGCAATTAAATCTTGTGAATAAGTAAAGATAAACATTTCCTTACTGTTTCCATAAAACATGCACGAACACAGTGAGATGTAGATCCACAAACACTGCCCAGGGAGTGTACTTAGTGCTATAGTGCGGTATATGTGTAATTGCTAATGCTGTTGCTAAATCATGATGTCTCAGGTTCACATTTTCATTGAAAAAGCAATAAGGCAACCCCAAAAATATTATACACTGTAATGACATGTAGGATTGGATATCTCTTTTTAGGCATTCTTTTTTGGAGTTAGGTCAACATGTCCCAAAATTTGATACATTCATCTAAGTCGGAGTAAGCAAACTCTCCACGTGTTCTTGGACTTCAATCACCAGAACCCCAAGTAAGCACACCTGCTAATCAGGACTTCTGGGGATTGAAGTCCAAGAACATCTGGAGAGCCACGTGTGCTGGACCCTGATCTAGGGAACAGTGGGAGTATTTTGTTTGTTTGCAAAAACAAAAGGAGATAGGATAATATTTAGTGTCTTGAGTGTTCAGAATGCTTCAGTTAGGACTACGATAACCATGTTGGGTAGGTGAGCATTGTTATTTATATACCACAGATGGCAAGGGACCTGTATTGAGAAAGAAGAGCTTAGTTATGGTCATCTACTACAGTCCTCATAGGCAGCTAAAGTCAAACCAGGATCTTAACGTAAAAAGCATTTTTTTCTGCTTATGCTACACCATTCCTCCTTTCTCCTGTGTGTTGCCACTAATAGCTGTTTGCTATTTTAGTTCTGGATGAAGCTGTTTTAAAGTCTTGCAGCATGAAATCGCTTTCAGCACACCACGAGTTAATGGAAGGGGATTAATTGGCTGTGTTTTTCACCCGGCAGGAAGGGAGGTTTGTATGTATCAAGCCTTAGACAAATGTTCCAGCACTTAAGCGTAACTTTGTTTATATTGCGTGCTTCTCAACAGAAATTAAGAACTATGGAAACAATGCATGCACATGGCTGGCAATCTCCTCTGGTTTTTCTTTAGTGGATATGACAAGCTCACCTGCTGTGGGAACCTGGAAATAAAAGGACAATCTCACCCCATTAATAAAACATGGGGGACAGTCGAATCACGGGCCGTGTTGCCCACCAGGGACCTAGTGTAATGCTTAATTTTGTCGATGATGAGAGTGCTTTAGCCTGAGGTAACTTTTGAGGAGGCCATGTTTGCGTGCAAACCTTCACTTAAAGCAACACAGGCAGGCAAGGCTAATGTTCACACTAGTGTAAACTTACAGAGAAATGCATGAACCGCTTGAGATGTTACATCACTCAAGCCCGTCAGCATTGGTAGTGACCTAATGTTTTATTGAAGCCAACTCCTTAGAGGAGAGCTAAAAATTCACCCTACGCCCTCGGAGAAGTGTCTGTTTTGGCTGCATAGAGTGGTAGCCAATCGTGGAAAGATAAAAACATCACAATAATCTAATATAGATATGCCTTGAATTTTAGTCCCAGTGGCCAGGCTCCGAGAGGATACATTAAGCACAGATCCAGAGCTGGAAGCACGCAGGCGCGCCAGAGTCATCCAGACAAAGCACTGATGTGAAGTGATATTAAGTGAAGGCAGACAAGCAAGGGAATTCTCTGGAAGGAAAGTGAGAAAGAGAGAGAGAGATTGAGCAGGAAGCGGAGATGACCATCCATACACTTTATAAAAATGCTATGGTGTGACCATCTTGTGCATTTTATTAATGATGTGGAATTACTATTTTATACTCCCAGTGTGCCGTAGGTTGAGGTTACACATTAGATATGGGGCAGCCCTAATGCCAGTAAAATCATGATCACCAGGGGTCCTATATTACAGGCTCCTTCAGATCTTGTGGATTTCCTTTTCTGTCTCAATTTTGCCATATTTCTATGTTTTGCCCTGAAATCTAAGTATTTTACAAGCTCTGCTGCAGGGGTACCAAACTGAGAGGGAGTATTTTTGAAATTTTATTCCAGAATCTGTAAGAGTCCTAATGTTAATGGACAAAATACCCAGCCTCTTGTCAGTGTGAGATTCAGACAGGCATCATTTAAAAACCGACATTGTTTTCTTGCCCCCATTATTAAAGGCCATTTTCTTTCTCAGGGCTGAAGCAGACATTATAAATAACCTGCCATTAGAAGAGGGAAATCTTTAAAGGCTAATTGTGTGGGAGTCTCATAGCAGAAACTTTTCTCACCTTCCAGAATTTGCCAGATGGCTTGCTTTGTTTTGTGATGGGCCTTTGAGACTTATGCACAATATTCCTTTGAAGTCTGCTTTCTTAAACACGAATGTGTGCCTGAACCGCATCTCTTCTATGCTCACCTGATTTCAAGTCAAAAGATGAGTTATCTGTATCTTTGCATTAAACAAACCAAGGCATTCATAATGCATTCATATGTCTCCTCTTTTGTTGGTTGACCTTTTCCTAGGGTTTTAGACATGGCCCTTTCTTTTTCAGTAGAGTCATGCCAGGTACTGGCTTACGGTTTTGTTTTGGTTTTTTTTTTTTTTGGGGGGGGGGGTGTTTTCTATAAAGCTAGAATTCCTTAGGGAATTAACCATAATTCAAAATGTTATTTTAACTAGGTTTTTTTTAACTCACTACTAATTGCAGGCATGAAATAAAAAGGTAGCTAATTCTTGGGAGGCAAGCTATGAGAACTTTAGGCAACATAGTTAAACATAGAGACATCACCTTGCAAACAAAAGTCCGCATAGTCAAAGCAATGGTATTTCCTGTAGTAATGTATGGATTTGAGAGCTGGACTATAAGGAAAGCTGAGCGCAAGAGAATAGACGTGTTTGAAATGTGGTGCTGGAGGAGAATTTTGAGAGTATCTTGGATAGCAAAGAGAACAAATAGGTCAATCTTAAAAGAAATCAACCCCGACTGCTCCTTGGAAGGTCAAATATTGAAGATGAAATTAAAGTACAGTAATACCCCGGGTAATGCGAGTACCGTATAGCGTGAAAACCGCATAACGTGACAAGATTTTCGGAAAAATCTTGTATCGATTAACAAGATTTTCATGTTATTCGGAACAACCGTATGCGTGGGGGGGAGTTGGATTGGGTAGAACATTTACCCAATCAAAAAAAAACCCCGCGCCCACCCCCATGATGTTTGGAAAGGGTACGGGGATCCTTACCCTTTCGAAACTTCGAGTTGCAAAAGGGTAAAGATCCTTACACTTTCGCAACTTCGAGCATGTGCTCGCGCCTCGGCTGGGGTTAGGTGAGGATATGGGAAAGACCCCCGTATCCTCACCTAACCCCCGCCGAGGCGCGCAAGCCTGCAAGCCGCCCGAGGTTCCAAAAAGATAAGGATCTTTACCCTTTCAAAACTTCGGGAGAGGAGAGGCGCCTTTCCGCGGGGTCTCCCTGGCTTGGGAAAGAGGCTGCTTGGCCGAAAATCCCTTCCCCTCCCTCCCGGGCATGCTATAGCAACGAGGATCGCACGTCAAGGCAATTGCCTTGACTTGCAATGCCCATTTCCCTCGCCTAAACAAGTGTCGGCTTTTCCGAATTCCCCCCTCCCCCGGATGTTTTTTTTTTTACCAATTTTGGAGTCTCTGACCCCCCCTCCGCCGGGTCCAGGGAGGTGGGCAGACCCGATCAAAGCTGTTTCTGGGCTTCCCCGACGTCCTCAGCCAGTGCAGCAAGCCAAAATGTCAGGATTCAAATCCCGACATTCTGGCTTGCTGGAGCCTCAAAGAGGGTGGGGGAACTTCAAAATTAGTGCGCATCGGCTCTAGGGAGGTCGGGAGACCCGATGCATGCTAATTTTGAAGTCCCCCCCCACCCTCTTTGATGCTGCAGCAAGCCAGAATGTCGGGATTCGAACTCTGACATTCCGGCTTGCTGCACTGGCTGAGGACGTCGGGGAAGCCCAGAAACAGCTTGGATCGGGTCTGCCCATCTCCCTGGACCCGGCGGGGGGGGGTCAGATACCCCAAAATTGGTAAAAAAAACCATCCATTTTTTAAAATCAATTTTGGGGTATCTGACCCCCCCCCCCGGGTCCAGGGAGGTGTGGAGACCTGATCCAAGCTGTTTATGGGCTTCCCCGATGTCCTCACCCAGTGAAGCAAGCCAGAATGTCAGAGTTCTAATCCCGACATTCTGGCTTGCTACACTGGCTGAGGACGTCGGGGAAGCCCAGAAACAGCTTGGATCGGGTCTGCCCACCTCCCTGGAACCCGCGGGGGGGGGGGGTCCGAGACCCCAAAATTGGTAAAAAAAAAAACCGTATCCTGCCCTAACCCCGAACGACACGCTCAAAGTTGCGAAAGTGTAAGGATCTTTACCCTTTCGCAACTTCGGGTGGCTTGGAGGCTTGCACGCCTCAGCGGCGGTTAGGGCAGGATACGGGGATCTTTCCCGTACCTTGGCCTAACCCCGAACGACACGTGATCGCGTGCCTACCCGGGGGGGGGGGATTTCGGACAAGCCGAGCCTTGCCCTGACGTCAGGGCTTTTTTTTTAGCATTGTTCGATCAATGTATCGAACAACATGAAAAATCGGATAACGTCATGACTTGTCCGGGGTTCTATTGTACTGTACTTTGGACATCAAATGAGAAGAGAGGATTCACTTGAGAAGACCTTGATGCTGGGAAAGGTAGAGGGCAAAACAAGAAGGGGGTGTCAGAAAATGAGATGGCTAGCTGGTATTGTTGATGCAATGGGCACAAAGCTGGGCAGGCTGAGAAGGAACTGGGATGTCTGGTGTGCAGTGGTCCATGTGGTTGCAAAGGGTCGGAATTGACTGTGCAACTGAACAACAACAACTTTGAATCTGCAGGAGATCATTACAGTTGTTATTCTATCTGCAAGAATAAGTCATTCAACTCATTACCCTTTTTATGATTGGTGCAGTCTTTGGAAAATATATGAAAATGCTTGCTGCTTTCTTCAAGAACCCAGTTCTATTTAATGTATGTCGAAAATGATTACATGCACCTTTAAAATACGTAACAAAGCAAAGCTTCCCTTGACACTTCCTCCCCAGATATTTCAATTTACAACACTGCCTAAACACAATCTAATTTGAGATTGAATGGGATTTGTAGTCCCAAGAAAGTGCCAGGTTAACCAGAGATCTGTGGTTGGAACAACATCACACCACTAGGGAACATAGGTTTTTTAATTTTGCTGTAAAGTACCCTAAGTAATACAGAAACAGGAGAAGGATTTTTCATGACTTACTATCTGCACTGGTTGTCACCATTCCTGTTTGGGTTCTCACCCCGTAAAGACTTACCTATTTGATTGGAAGCCAATTCTAGTCCCCTACACTTCCTTTGGACCACAGGGAGATTGGTTCCAAGTCCAGCGCTCCTGTTATCAGGCCCATTTAACGAGAAAGTTCATAATTCACATTACTGGTATTCTTCTTCATGGCTTTCATCAAATTGCATGATACGTCCAACTGTATGTTCCCACCCCGTACTCTCCTACATTTTCTCAACTAGCTCCTTTTGCAGCTAACGCATTCATGTTGTGCAAGCACAGCACATATAAAACACCTTGATGGAAAGAAATTGTGCCCTGGCATCAGCAGAAAAAGGGGTGGGTAGAGATGAAAGTTGAAGTTCTTCAGCCATCTCATAAAAAAATCTAACTTTTTTCTTTGATTTGCTATATTGTGGCATTTCTTGCAAAACCAAACAGACACTGCTTTCTAAACAAATACATTTGATCTAAATCAGGGGTGTCCAAACTTTTTGGGCCATGGGCTGGTCATGTGGTTCAGCGGGCTGGTCACATGGTTCAGTGGGCCAGTCACATGATTCCTCCCACCAGAAGCAAAAGTAAAACGCACCTTGCAATCTGTTTTGCAACAGGATGAGATAGATTTAAAGCTGCCTTTTTATCTGCTTAAACCAGAGGTATCCAAACTATGATCTGTGGGCCAGATCTGGCCCCCAATGCCAATTATCCAGCCCATGCTGGATGTAGCTTCAGCCAGTTCAGCCAGTTCTGTGGTTCCTCAATTTACTCATGTTAAAATTTACTCATGTTACTAGTTCTTTTGTTGTTGCCCTGATTAAATACACAATCTGGAAAAGGCATTTCTCAGGCCTTTCTAAAAGATTTGATTAAGTCAGTTTTCCAATAAGTCATTCTATAGGGGACATCTTGACAGAGAAGAAAAGAAACAGATGCCTGCTTCAGATAAACATATGCAAGTTCCAGGACTTGTTTTATAGTGGAATACACCATAAGCAATAGGGAAATTTGATTATGAGGAGGAGGATGGCAATGACAAGGATGATGGTGCTGACAATGGTGATGTTGAGAGTGAAAAATCTATTGCTAAGTTGATGGAATGATTAGAGAAGTCTCAGGAAGACTTTAGACATGTATTCACTGGAACTATTTCTTGATCAAAGTATTGATGTAATTTTTATGATATTCTATCATCAAAATAAAAATTGAGATGTTCCTTTGAAAAGGTATCATGGTGCAATTTTTTTATATACAATCAAATCTGTTTTAAAATGTATGCTTAAAGAGTGCCTTTACCTGATGAAAAAGCAAAAGATTGTCAGATATGCTCATCAGCCTCATATGTTCATCTAGATTGTCAGATATGCTCATCAGCCTCATATGTTCATTGCTATCTCTTCACACAGCTAAATGTGGAAATAGGCTGTATTTGCTAGATTTGCCCCCCTTTGTATTTCCTGAAGATAAGTCTTTCTACAATCAGCTGAAGGTGGTCGAGAACCAGACTTGAGAATGCTCAGTTGTATAGGGCTAGCTTTGAGAGATGTCATGCTCAACATATAGGTGTCTCGTAGACACCCAAGGAAAGTGCTATTGAGTAGTGTGACTGAAGCCCACACTGTTGTATTGTAGCACCAGCTTCCAGCTTAGGTAGCTCTCACAAAAGTGGCCTTTGTTAGCTTTCAAAAGATAAGCTTCAGAAGTGTTATGAGAGGCATTTTCAATTTTCATAATTGCTGTCCCAATAATAAAGAGACACAAATGACCCTATCAAATATTTGAATTGCTAATTTGCCAAATATAAAAATCGCCCACATTACCCACACAGAAAAAAGATATTACAGTGTCAAGTGACTGATATTTTACAGTCATTTTCAATACAAAATTAAGGAAAGGGCTAGTCAATTAGGCAGAATGCAGTGTCTACCTCAGGCAAGAGAGAGAGAGAAATGCCTGGCAGAAACTTTTGAAGGATGCTTTCTGTAATGTCTAAAGCAGGAGTTCTCAACCTTTTAAAGCTGGGGGCCAGGTCACGCTCCCTCAGATAGCTTCGGGGGCCGGGGGGCCATTTTGCCTTTCCTCCACCACATGGTGCTTCCAATGTGGTGGAGGTGGGGGCACATGAAATGGAGCCATGAGCCGCATCCGGCCCATTTGCAGCAGGTTGAGAATCCTTGATCTAAAGGTTCTGAGGGATTCTCCAGGCACAGCTCTGAGACTTGGGATATTCCCTGGTAACACATGAACACCCCATTCACTATGCCTGCTTCTAAGAAAGGCCCCATCGGAGCCATGAATATAGGTTTAGGTGTATTGTGTAGCCTCAGTCAGTCTCCTTCCCTATGTCTGACATTAAGAAAGAGATGGGAGGCAGAAATGTTAGCAAAGGGGCACTTCTACCACCATGAGTGGATTGAGGATATGGGCTGCTGTTGACTGAAACAGAAAAGGGTGGGCATTGCAACCTTTTATATGTTGTTTTTGGGCTCATCTAAAGATTTCCTTATAGAACAATTATTTTAAGCTTCAACTTTACTCCTATTAGGCTAAGAGGGGACACAAAGTAGCAGCTGTAGTGTGTGTTAGCTACGTTCACTTCTGTAATAGGTATCTGTAGCACCTAGAAAACTATTTAATTTCCGTCTTGGCCAGAATCCTGTTGAAACAATTATGTGTGCAGTGGATTATGCCCCCCAGTAGGATGTCCATTGTGTGACTAGTTGCAAAAAAAAAATATATGCTAGTTGCAAAAAAAAAAAAAGGTCACTCAGCAATGTTGTGTGAAAGACACCTTGTCAAAGAGTGCAAAACATTTATTTAATTACTGTAATACACAAATACCCCCCTAGTGTTTAAATCTAGTAAATTCCATCCAAGTCACTGGCTGATGGTAGAGGTGAGACAAAAATGTGTTCCATGGGATTGCTCTTTAAGTGAGTTTGCTCTTTAATCGAAACACCATTGTAAGTGACCAATTGTGACTTCTGGTGGTGGGGGTCATGAACCCCAATTTTTTTGATAAGCAAGTTTTGGGTTGGTTTTATTTGTTAACCAAAGTGAACATTTAGAGAAAATTCTGCTCTTTAAGCAAGTTACTCTTTAAGCAAGGTGCTCTTTATGCAAGGTTTGACTGTACCACTTCTGCACTCAGTCCAGAAATAAACAAAGGCTGCTACAGCACTTTCAAGGGATTGATTGATTGATTGATTGATTGATTGATTGATTGATTGATTGTATTTAAATACCAGACCATCTGGTAGCTGTACTATTCTGGGAGATATACAAGCCAATCAAAACAAGAGTAAAAATCTAACAAATATAAATAAATAACAATACAATCAAAACCCAATAAAAGTATACACCCAGAAGCATAATTCCAGCAAGAAGTCAAGTAAACAAGACAAAAATCATTATTTCATACTACCATTAAATGGCTCAAAATTCTTTTCTCTCTCTCTCTCTAACAAATCACAAAACCCCAAGGACTTCAGTCTTGATGGGATGATAAACAGGTTTTTGAAATGTCAGAAAACAAAACAAAACAAAGTAAACAAAATAAAATAAAATAAAAAACACTGTAGCACTTTAAAGACTAACTGCTACATTTTTATTGGTAGCAATTAGTCTTTAAAGTGCTACGGTGTTTTTTATTTTATTTTATTTTGTTTATTTTGTTTTGTTTTGTTTTCTGAAATGCCTGAAGTACAGACTAACATGGCTACTATTCCAAAAAATTCAGGTTTTTGAAAGACACCTTATTTACACATTTATCTTCTGGTGTCTATAAAATTATCAGGAGACATGGTGATATCTTATTCTTGCAGAAACCAGTGTCTCTACTTACTTGCCTCTGCATCTCAACACTATGATCACAGCATTAGCTATTCAACTTTGGAATGGTGCCATGATTCTAGATTTGGGAGGGTGAAAAACTTTTCAGGAAGGGCAAAAAAATTCAGGAGGGGCAACAATGTCACACACATTGGCATCACGGGGTGGGTGGGGGTGGGCTGTTAGCTCAGGAGGGTGTTTGCCTCCCCTGGACCCCCTGACTAAGGCCCTGAATGGTGCTTTCTTAGAAGTGACACCTGATTAAAAAAACATGCTATTAATCAAACAAGGGTTGTGTAATGTTTTCTGACTAATTGCAACTAATTGGTTAGGTGACAGAATTTGTTTCTGTCACATAAAACCAAGGTGCACCTTGGTACCTAATCAGTTAGGTGTAACCAACTGTGGCAACGTGCAGAAACCTTACATGAAAACCAGTAGACTATTGTCCATGTACTTGACATAGCCAAAATTAAAATTTTCAAACAAGTTAAAATTAAAAACCTCCAGGTGAACCATATAAAGTGAACAATAAGTTCTTTTAACCTACAAATTAAGTTAATAAGTTAATTCTTGTGATAGATATCACAGATGCAGTGCTTGGAGCCTGGAAGACTGCTCTCATCTAGCGTGCTTGGAAGTTCCTCATCCCCATCTTATTTTGACTTTATTTTGACTGACTTTAATTGTCTAAGAATGTAAAAAAATTATTCATAGGGTTGCCAGGTCTCAGGAAACCAGCTGAAGTCTCTCAGTTGCTCGGTGGGGGCACGAATTTTGGAAATGCAGTTCAGGAGTAGGATAATCTTTGATTAGGGAAGAAACAAAACAAAAATAAAAACAAAATTGTTTTTATTGATTTTATTATATGTGGTAGGTTCAGAATAAGGGTGGACAAAGTGTGGCCTTGAGTCTCATGGCATTGCGATATCTTCCAAAACCACCATTGAGCCTGCCTTCAAAACATAGGAAGAAAATTTGAATATTACAATTTCTGAAACAGAATGGAAGAAAAAATGGAAACAAATAATTATGAGAACTATGTTGGTAAGGGTTAAAGAACAAAATTTTAAATTGTTATGGCGATGGTATCTGACTCCGGTTAGGTTGCATCAGATAGATTAAAAAATACTCAATATATGTTGGAGATGTCAACAATCAATGGGAACCTATGTACATATGTGGTGTTAAAAGATTTTTGGGGGGAAATAGAAAAGGAAATTTCAAATATTTTAGAGATGCAACTAGAACTGGGATCTCCCATGGTCTTACTGACTGACGTTGACAAATTTAACGTGGATAGTGATAAAAAAGAATTGATGTCTGTAATGTTAACATCAGCCAGATACTGTATAGCAAAAAATTGGAAAAATGATGTGATTTTAAAAACGGAGGATTGGTATAAGGAAATGTGGAATTTGGCACTAAATGATAAATTAACATGGGAGTTGAATGTTAGAAAAGGTATAGTCCATGAAAATAGATTTTGGAAAATCTGGCAGCAATTTGTAGAACATTAAATTGTTAGAAATAAAGATATTATTCCTGTATCCGATCAAAAGAGTTTTTGGAAGGTATGAAAATTTATGTGACTTGTTATAACCTCCTGGACATTGTATATAGCACAGTGGTGATTTGTAATAGAATGAGGATATTAAAAACTTGTAGAAATACAAAGATAATATAGAAATGCTATGTGTTTAATTTTAATGTAAAAAATACTTCCAACATTTTATTTTTATTCTTTATTTCCTTTCCTCCCCCCCCCCCTTTGAAATGTTGTATTTGTTGTAATGTACGTTTTTCTTTGGATTGTATTTTGTTTTAAAATTTAATAAAAATGATTTTAAAAATAGGAGGGAAAAAACAGCTTTTAAAAGAGTCCTATTTATACTTCTGAAGGTTTCCAGTAGTTATCACCTAAGGTCTTGGGGACCTTCTCCAAGCACTCTACCTTGGAACAGAAATCAAAATACCCCTTCTGAGCAATTCCTTTTTTTAACATTTTCTTTTCTATCTTTTTCTTGGCCTAGCATGGCTTATGGTAGTGTTGCATGGTAAAATTCTGGTGTCCAAGCCAACCGGTTTAAAAGTTGGGATCAATATTCCATCCATTTATTGTCTTCTATTTTCACTTGGTCAAGAGCATGGAGGACAAAAATACTGTAACAGGCAGTGTTCAAAAATAGGGCAACTCACTTCAGAAGTGATTTTCCTACAGTCCATGCTTACTGTTATTTCCCACTACAAGGCTTATTCCCTCATTTGGATGAGAAATAAAATAGTTAATAAGCTCCCGCCACCCACTTCTGCTGCCCCATTTTCTGTTTAAGAAAGGATTAGCATATATTTAACTATGCTCAAGGGTTTCTGCTTTTTCTTTTCTTTTTGTAATAAAACCTGTTCAAACACACAGCTGATAGGCAGGCTACTAAACAAATTTCAGAGCCCAAAGAGAGAATGCTCGCTTTTATTTTGATTTAAATAAACTGTGCTTCTTCTTTCCACAAATGCTTCCACAAGATAATGTCAGCCATTTTGCTTTGTGTAACTTGCCCAACAGTATCTGGCCCTTTGTAATTAATCTGGAATGGATGAGAAAGTCTTTTATTAAGCACAAGCACAAAACAGAGCAATTGAGGGGCTAGACAGCTATAGGAAAATTGCCTGTGGGAGAAAGTAAGAAGTAAATAAATAACACATCGACTTTTTTTTTTTACAGCGAAGCAAATATCACTCTGAAGGTCCACAAACATCCAGGGTGAGGCAGGATCTCTGAAAGTCTCTCCCACCAATAGCTGCCACTTTATTTGATGTTATTTTGGAAAGCTTTCGGAAAACTATTGAGGAGGAATAAAGGAGAAGAAAATGTCACAGCGCATATTAAAATGCGCTTCTCAAAGTGGGACTCCCAGTATTTTGCCATCATTTTAGTCATGTTTAAAAAAACAAATTTTGTTGCTAATCACAATTCATTATACAAAAAATCAGTGCCTATCAATAATTTATAGAGCACTTCAAAGGAAGAAACCCTAGATATTTTAATTAATGCATCTCTGTTATAACCGCATAGTTTTTAACTTCTGTATCCACAATTTCAATTAACAGAAGCACACATTTCAATATTACTTTCATTCTTATCAGTCAATTTTAAATAAAGGTATCTATCACTGTATTTGAAAAACCCTTATCTCATACCTTTTAAAAATGTCTGTGATTTGAATTAAATAAATGGAAAATTGTGTTTTAGAACACAATTACTGGGTTATTCTTTCATGTAAATCTTACAGGATTTTCCTTTGTCAAAATGCTTATTAAAGTTGTTGTTACTTATTTTAGACAGTATACTTTCCAGAACTGTGGATCTGAAATTTGGTATAATGTTATGTATCTATTGCTTCAAATCAGTGCTTTGCCTTTTTTGACTATCCATACATGATTTTACTGTGTTTTATAATTAACTCTAAAATTAAATCTCTCGCTGACAAAAATAGCATTTATTGTTTTTTAACTTTTTACATTGCTGCTGTTTAAAAATCCATTGGGATATGAAAAATGCTTTCTTATTGTCTTTTAATTTATGGCTCATTTTTCTATATTCTATTCTTTTTAATTTTTAATTTTTTCCTTTAGAAAAAGCGCATTATACAGAAAATTATAATTGTTTGAGTACTGGACATGGCATATCCTGATTTCTCATCGGCTTGACCGATTTATTTAACACTACATCTGATGAAGTGGTCTTGACGCACAAAAGCTAACATCAAATGCAGCAGTTAGTCTTTAAGGTCCAACAATGTTTTGGTCTTTTTGTTTTTTTTACTCTCTGATATATATCTGACCAGTGTCTGCATCTACATAATTACAATCTGTGCTACAGCTGCTTATTCTGTAATTTGTTTGGGATAGTAGTCATGTTAGTCTGGGTTTCAAGCATATCAGAATGCAATATTTTTACTCTGTAAATGTTTCTGGTCTGAATTTCCTTATTTTCAGTAAGGTAAAGGTAAAAGTCATCCTTGCTTGAAAGTCAATCATATCTGATTCTAGGGTTCAGTGCTCACCTTGATGTGAATTCTACAAACGTCTTATATTTTGGTTGGGTGGTCTGGCAGCTTTTGCAATGTAACGAAAATCATGTACTTTTGACAAACTACAACACCAAAACTAAGGCACCCACGAAAATATCATATACAGTAATACCCCGTATAATGCGAGTACCGAATAGCGTGAAAACCGTATAACGACGGGACTTGTGGAACCAAGTCATAATGTTTTTCGGGGTACTAGTGTATTATATAATTTGAAAGATTGTCTCAGCGACTTTAAGAATTGGTAGAACCCAAAAGCCAGAAATGCAAAGCAATGACATCATCGCTTTCAGAAGTAGCATAAAAAAGTGACAGTTTTGCTAGGGAGGATCAGTTGTCGGGGGGGGGGGGGAGCGAAAAAACAACCCAACCAATTCAGATGATAGAAAGTGCATTTGAAAAAGAAAAGATTAGCCTTTGTGGAGACACTAAGATTTGGAATTGGACTTCGGGAAAATAATCTATGAAGCGTTTTACAAAACACCACTCAAATGATGTCACAAAAACCCAAAAGAAGGAGAGGAAACCAATTTAGAAAATGAATATGACATCTTTCCAAGGTGGATACAGTTCACATACAACATATGGAGAAAAATGACGCCGAAGCAGGAATCCACAAAAAAGATATTGAGGAAAAACATGACTAGTTAAAATGACATTCCCATGGGGGGTGTTTGGCAGTGATCAATTGAAAGAGGACAGAATAACCTTTCTTTTGACACTTATACAATTTGGATCAGACTTCAGAAACATTTTCTATGAAAGTTTAAAACAAAAACACACTCTAACCTTGTTTCCTTAAAAAAAGGATCTCTCCACATCAGAATAGATATATTGATGTGAAAATGGATACACTGTAGCAAGTTTCTCCTTTGAAGTCATAACCACTTTCCCTTTTGGCTTTCCTTCTTATTGAAGAACTGCTTTCAAGGAATCGAGAAGGAAACCTCTTTTTCTTTGAGGTTTGACTATTGAAATATTTATTAAAAATAGATCCTTTGCAGTTATTCACCTGAGAGCTAGTGCTGTCTGTGTCTGCAGACATTTCTGTGGACATGTGGCAAGCATGGAACACTGTTTACCTTACCACCAAAGTAGCCCCTATTTATCTTCTTGCAATTTCTTGCTTTTGAACTGCTACGTTGTGTTAACTCAAAACCAGAAATCCCAATTTCATTTGTGTATGTGTATGTGTGTGTGTGTATATATACACATACACAAATGAAATTGGGATTTCTGGTTTTGAGTTAACACAACGTAGCAGTTCAAAAGCAAGAAATTGCAAGAAGATAAATAGGGGCTACTTTGGTGGTAAGGTAAACAGTGTTCCATGCTTGCCACATGTCCACAGAAATGTCTGCAGACACAGACAGCACTAGCTCTTTGGCTATAAACAGAGATGAGCACTGAAACTTAGAATCGGATATGACTGGCTTTCGATCAAGGGTGACCTTTACCGTAGCTCAGAAAACCTTAGATTTTATGAACATTTTATGAAAACCTTAATTTTATGAACATAATGTCTTTATTTTTTCCCCATTTGAAACATCACCCTTAACTAATGAATGAAATAAAAGAAATAAATGAACTAATGAGCATAATTCAACACATTGAATTCATGCACTAAATCCCTGACAATAGTGTCCTTAGACTGTGCCTGTCACTTAAAAAAGGTAGAAAAATGCCTATTTACTGTGTTTCTCCTTATCTTAATATTTTGTTTACCACATGTCAATTCAGTGAAGAATTTTTTTAAAGGAAAAGAAAGAGAATTGCTATGTGTAGCTGATATAGCACAGACCAGTTCTTTTCCCCTGAAGAACTGCTTAATTTGTTAACATCTGAGATCATTAAGTTTTAGAAATAATGCAAAGTTTCTACCGAATACCAATTTAAGAAACTAGAACCATTAAGTTTCTTTCTAGAGTTGCTCACTGTTGGGGGGGGGGGGATGAAGTTGGTGTTTAAATGATAATGAATGTTTAAACCACTGCTAATTGCTAGCAAATGTGAAAACTAATGCGAAAAAAATATCTAAGGTTATAGGAGCAACAGAATGATTTTTAACCTGATATTTCCATCTGTTAGACTCAAAGAAAATTGCTCTAAAACAATCTGGAGGTGGTACATGACACCAATAAGATTAAATCATTATAGCTCTACATATAAGAAGGAATGTTGGAGATGTAAACAGGAACATGGGACATACCTGCATTTTTGGTGGAAATGCAAATACAGTAATACCTCGGATAATGTTTACCTCGGATAACGCTAAAATCGCATAACGTTAAGTAATCTGGGGAGGAGAATCGGATCGAATAACGTTAAGGTCCTATGGGATGGATCAGATAACAACCGCTAAAGCCTGTGCGGTTACAATGTATCTCTAGGGAGCTTTAACATTATCCGATCCATCCCATAGTATTTTAACATGCATCGGATAACACTAAAAATCGGATAACACCAAGACTTGTGGAACCAAGTCTTAGCTTTATCCGAAGTATTACTGTATGTTAAGAAAATATGGGGAAAGGTATTTATTTATTTATTTATTTATTTATTTATTTATTTATTTATTTATCTGATTTCTATTGTCGCCCAAATCCGAAGACTCTGGGCAGCTCACAGAAAATAAAACAAGTCACATTTTAAAAAACAATTTAAAACCCCATTAAAACTCGACCCCTACAGATTAAAAGTGATTAAAAGAGGGAGAGAGTGTTCTTACTAAATCAGCCAGCAGGCAGGGGGCAGCACATCACTGGGGCCCCGCACCTGCTTTGCCAGCCAGATGTTTAGCCTTTTCCTGAAGGACAGCAACTCCATCTGGAGATGCAGCTCAATTGGAACAATCAAATACTGTCCATAAAACTAGAAATATGTCCCAGAATAGCCTTACTAATGGACCAAGGAAACATCAACATAGCAAAAAATAAGGAAATGATCATAACAATGGTAACAGCTATGAGACAACTTGTTTGTAAAAGATGGAAAATATATTCAAATCCATATAACCTTTATTGGCATAAGAACAAGCATTACAGTCAGTTGATACAACAAGGTGTGATACAAATAAAATCATGGGGAACCTGGGGTCAACTGCTCCTACCTCTAGGGTGGAGTTTAGAAGACGCATTAAAAAAGCAACCACTCTATTCATAAAATCAGTAGAATCATTGTTTAAAAGAAGCACTACAAGTGCAAGTGGTTTAAAACGATGAAGGGCGGCATAACCAAAACATATGTGTTATGTGACACTTTGATATGTGATATCTTAATATGTTTTGTCATGTGATACTGTGATACTGTATTGTATTATATATGTTGTTAGCCGCTCTCAGTCGCTTCGGCGAATAGAGCGGCATACAAATCCAAAATAAAAATACAAATACAAATGTAAAATCAAGAATCATCACCTCCTGCCAAATGGACAAGATTGGGTGGCACCTGACAGAAAGACAGCCACTTGGTCCAAGTAATCCGTGGAGCCATTGTTCAAGAGAAGCAGTAGTCTAGAGGAGTCTGGAGTCCACTAAATTTGGTCAAAATGGGGTCTAGGTAGTTGAAACAGATGTCCTTGTAAAATGGGCAGTAGAAGGGAACACGGCTAACTGATTCAACATGTTTGGCCCTGCAAGGACACAACTTATCACCCAATGGGATTTTATTGAATTTTCCAAATAGGAGTTCAAAGCACAAAAGGTTAAACCTTGCCAGTGAAAAGGCCCTGCGCCGTTGAGGGAGAGTCAGGTTACACAAATAGGGAGCCATTTGGACTCACTGCTGGAGGATACCCAACCTCAAGGGAGAGCAAGTTTTATTGGCTGCACCACAAAGGATTTGGTAGTAAATATCTGATAGTCTTTGTTTAATTAATTTAAAGACATCTGGGCCAGTAGATAGAGCCATTGATTTCAAAGCTAGGTCTTTGTTCTTCAGTTGCACAGTCGATTCCAAACTTTCACGACCCCATGGACCATTGCCTGCCAGACACCTCTGTCCTCCACCATCCTCCTCAACCCACCCAGCTCTGTGCCCATTGCATCTACAATACCATCTAGCCATCTCAGTTTTGGCTGCCCCCTTCTTTTGCCCTCCACCTTTCCCAGCATCAAGGCCTTCTCAAGTGAATCCTCTCTTTTCATTTGATGTCCAAAGTACTTTAGCTTCATTTTTACTATTTGTCCTTCTAAGGAGCAGTCAGGGTTAATTTCTTCTAATATTAACTTATTTATTCTTCTTGCTGTCCAGGGTACTCTCAAAATTCTCCTCCAACACCACATCTCAAAGGTATCTATTCTTGCACTCAGCCTTCCTTATGGTCTAGATCTCAAAACCATACCATCCAGCTCTCACAACTGTATATCACTACCGGAAATACCATTGCTTTGACTTTGTGGACTTTTGCTTGCAAGGTGTTGTATCTACTTTTCACTATGTTGCCCAAATTTCTCATATCTTGCTTCCCAAGAATTAGTTGCCCTTTTATTTCATGGCTGTAATCTCCATCTGCAGTGATCTTGGATCCTAAGAAAGTAAAGTCTGTCACTGCTTCTACTTCTTTCCCATCTATTTTCCAGGGATTGATAGGGCCTGTTGCCATTATCTTGGTTTTCTTGATATTAAGTCTCAAGCCAATCAATCAATCAATTTATTGTTACAGTCAAAGACCAGCATAAAGTCTCAAGCCAGCTTTTGCACTCTCCTTCAACCTAAGCATGAGCATTTTTAGGTCTTCTTCACTTTCTGCCATTAGGGTAGTGTCTTCTGCATATCTCAAATTGTTGATGTTTCTCCCAATGATTTTAATTCCAACTTTTGATTCATCCAACCCTGTGTTGTGCATTATGTGCTCTGTGTATGTTAAATAAACAGGGTGACAAAATGCAGCCTTGTCTTACTCCTTTTCCTATTCCAGACCACTCTGTCATTCTGTATCCTGTCCTAACTGTTGCCTCTTGACTCATGTACAGATTTCTCATGAAACATGTAAGGTGTTCTGGTATTCCCATCTCTTTAATTACTTGCCACATTTTATTTTATTGTGGTCCACACAGTCAAAGGCCTTGGTGTAGTCAATGAAACAGAAGTAGACTTGTTTCTGGTATTCCTTTGTTTTCTCCATGGCCTAGAGATTTAATTTTCCCCTCTATTCAAGAGAGCCAGCTGGAAGACTGTGACTCCTTAAGAAACTGAAAGCTGAAGCTAAGGGGGTTAGTGTGAAAAAGTAACCGTAACCAGAATTTAAATATTATTAGCTATGCTTTAGTGTCCAAGAGGTGTTAGAAAATATACAGTTGTCCCTCGCTTAAAGAGCATAATGCGTTCCACAGGATTGCTCTTTAAGCGAGTTTGCTCTTTAAGCGAAACACCACTGTAAGTGACCAATTGGGTGGGGTGGGGGGTTGCGAACCCCGATTTATTTGTTAATTGAGTTTTTGGTTGGTTTTGTTTGTTAAGCAAAGCAAACATTCAGAGAAAATTCTTCTCTTTAAGTGAGTTACTCTTTAAGCAAGGTACTCTTTATGCGAGGTTTGACTGTATTGTGAAATAATGCTGGATGATTGGTATAAAGAGCTCTGGAACATTGTGATGAAGGACAGATTGACTTGTGAACTGAAGTTTAAGAAAGGATTAATAAAAATAAATGATTTTAAATTGATTTGGGGAGAATTTATAGACTATGTCATAATTAAAGCAAAAAGAACAACACCAGGACAGAAATACACAACTTTTTGGGAAATGAGAATGAATGTATAGAATATTGTTAAAAGAAATAAAACAATTATAAATTGAAAGTATAATTCCCATAGGTGGGAATGATGTAAAATTATATGATTTGTTATTGTATGTGGCAATGATGTTTTTGTGTGTTTGGTTGAATGTTGTTGTGTTTTAATAATTAAACTTTATAAAAAAAAAACATAAAAAACAACCTGATGTTTCCAAGATTGGTGATAGATTGCAGAATCCCATCTTTTTCTTTGTGTTTTTTAAGCCATTAACAACTTAGAAAAGCTTGAACCTGCCTAACGGAAATGGGTGGTGAGACATTACATAGCCTTTCTCTGTTTTATCCTCTCAAAACCACCTAGATTGTTTTGGGAAGAATACAGATTTCCACACAAGAGCAGGATTGTCGCTGGAGTTTCAAACTAATGGAGGAGAAATGGTTTCTCATCGCCTATCATTATTATAATCAGAACAGAAATACAAGATTGCATACAAAGCTGTGCATTTTTAAAAAAGTTGCTCCACTTAACATGCAGTTTGAATATATGAATCACAGCTGTGGCAATGGTTTCAGTGCAAAATGAATGAAAGTCCCCTCACAAACACATACTCGCATGCACACATGCAAGCACGCACACATGACACAATGGACACCATGGGCTCCCTCTGCTGGCCCTCATAGTAAGTTGTACCAGAATTTCTTGGACTGTCCACATATTTGCGTAGCAGGTTTGAGCATTATCCAGAAGGCATTTCATCATTATTTTATTTTAATGGGCGATGGATGGAAGAAAAGATTAAAGTACAGTTGTACCTCGCTTAAAGAGCATAATGTGTTCCACAGGATTGCTCTTTAAGCAAGTTTGCTCTTTAAGCAAAACACCATTGTAAGTAACCAATTGTGACTTCTGGTGGAGGGGATTGCGAAGCCCGATTTATTTGTTAAGTGAGTTTTTGGTTGGTTTTATTTGTTAAGCGAAGCAACCATTCTTTAAGTGAATTACTCTTTAAGCGAGGTGCTCGTCATGCAAATACAAGTATAATGCAGTATTTTGTATATGTGTATGACACAGATGGTAAATATGCACAACCTGAGTCTCACCAAGCAGTCATTGATGACAGAGCATTAGACAAAACCATCTCTTTTGTGGTTGCCTAGGCCCTCAAAACATGACCTAGATTGAAATTCTTACTAGAACATAATATACAGCTGCTGCTGCTGCTGTTTCTAGGCCAGACATGAAACTGCCAAAATGAAGCTACTTTTTGGTGAAGTCATTCCACAGTTCCTTTCACCTGACCAATGTGAGAAAGATTAGCCAGTACAAGATTGTCATTGCCCAAGGTATGCCCAATTGTGGCTCAAAAATACCACAATCTTTAAGGAGGAGCTTTCTGTGTACCCAAATATATTGCTTATATGTCATGATTAATTTGCGGATTCCAAGTTCAAACAGGTTTCTTAGAAACAGAAAAGAAAACCTAGGAACCTACTTCACCCGTCTGTATGAAAAATACTATTCTAGGTCCTTTTTGGGGGGTGTTTATCAAAATTTAGATATCTCAAAAGGGTGCAATTTAGATATGGGCTGATTTATTTGTGAAGTCAACGCACCTGCAAAAGGACAGGAACATTTGCTTATATCGTTGGCCAATTCCAACATTTAATCTGCCTTCCATATCTTATTTTTAAAGTATTTTAAAAGTATCTAGCAGAAGTGGACACAATCCAGATAAAGTCATTTTCCATTATTTATAATTTATTCCTTTTGTTTAATTTCTTGTATAGATTTTTAAAATGTGTTGTTAGCCACCCAGAGTAGGAGAATATCCCAGATGGGTGGGGTATAAATGCAACAATTAAATATCATTCATTTATGTCAGATAATGCTGTCCATATTTAAATCTTATTAAAATCTATGGGACTTGATGGATACTTAACTTAGTTTAAATGTTTGAAGTGGTAGCCATGTTAGTCTGTGTAAGCATATCTGAGAGTAAATAAAACAACAGCAAAAAAAAGAGAGACAAAAAACGTTGTGGCACCTTAAACACTAACTGTGAGCTTTCATGGACCAAGTCCACTTCATCAGACGTAAGAGTGATTTAGTTTGGAATGGATCATAACTTCTATTAGAAGTACTTGTACCATAGACCTTTTGTTGACTTTCCTATCCTTGTTTCAATTCTCTGGTCTGTTACCAGTCACCTTTTGACACCGAAGAGTAAACAGTAAAAAACCAGGCATTTGAAATGCTAAGCAATTATAATTGACATAACAGAATGCAATGGTGGGCTGGCACATTGGGCTACTGGGACTCAGCCCAGGGGCATCCCCATTGGCCTACTGGGACTCATCCTGGGGTGCCCCCCCAGGCCCCCTGTACCATCCCCCCCTTGGGTGTCAATCCAAAGAAATGAGCCGAGCTTTGATGCTCTGTGTTCCTCTGCCTGCCTTATCCTCCTTTGCTGACAAAAATAAGATTACAAAAACAGCCTCACAGTGTATCCGCTGTGGCTTTGAGGCTGCAATGTTGCCTTGTAAGCAAGAGGTTGTCAGTTTGAATCTCCTGAGCGGAGTTGAAATTTGAAGGCGAGTGGGAACGCATATATTTTGTTAGGGTTAAACGCCCTCACCAGTGCCCTTTTAACAGAGCCAACATGCCCCTGACAGAATGACTGAGGACATAATAAAGGCTTCTCTGAATAAACTGGATGAATAAGAATCCACCAGATCAAGGGCCATCAGGGATGTCGGATACATAGATAATCATCGCACCTACTTTAGCTGTCTTCGCAATCACTCATGTCTTCGATTGCAAAGACAGCTGAAGCAGAAGAGGGTACCAAGGCTGTCTTGGCCACACCAGCGCAATGAGTATCGCTCAAGCTCAATGGTGAAGCATCTGGATGAGAGGAAACAGAGGGAACGTATATAGATAGTCCATTTCATGAAGCCATCGCCCTCTGAGGCTAGCCAGATCCCCGCTCTGGAGCAGTACCTCGGGCACTTGTGGACTTGTAGTCCATCATGAGCAATAAAATGTGTTTCCACTAAAATGGGTGTAAGATTGTACATACCTTGTTCAACCTGTTATATCAGATACAAGTCCGAAGGTTACAGAAAGTCAAACCTTTTTCACAACGGGGGGGGGGGGGGAGGAAATGGTTCAAGGAATTTTTGTGCTCAAACTTGTATTTTCTGCCACAGCAAGAATTTGACACTGTTTCCTGGCCATTGCTTCTTGAATGGAAAAAAGATCTCTGCCTGCCATTCTGTGGGGTTCTGTAGGAAGTCAGAATACCCTGGCACCCTTCTGCCTCTCAGAAAGCTTTGGTAGAAACTTCTTTTAATGATGTGAGGTGGGATTTGAAGAATGTTCAAAAATAATTCTCATCCTTGGCAGATTTCCAATCTCAAGTTTCTGAGACTGCTCAAAAAGATTTCTTTGACTTCTCAAAAAATAGATCCTTTCTTTTCTTTTCTTTTCTTTTCTTTTCTTTTCTTTTCTTTCTTTCTTTCTTTCTTTCTTTCTTTCACCCAGCATGTTGGGGGCAAAATGTTAAATAACTTGTGAACTGCCGAGAGTGTGCACTAAACACTATGGCAGTGATGGTGAACCTTTTAGAGGCCAAGTACCCATACAGCAACCCAAAATCCACTTATTTATCACAAAGTGCCAACACAGCAACAGGGGAGGAAGGAAACGCTCCCATTGGGCTGCTGGGCGGAGGGGTGGCATGAACTCTGTGTTGGGGGAGGGAGGAAGTGTCCCCATTGGGTTCGGGGCAGTGGAGTGGGGCGAACTCTGTGCTGGCGTGACTGCACAGATGCCCACAGAGATGACTCCAAGGCCACTTCTGGCACGCATGCCATAGGTTCACCACTACTGCAGTATGAGGTAGTATATAAATGTGTTTGCTATGTTTTCTTCAGGTTCAGTCTGATGTAGTGTTTTCTCTTTCAGAAAATATGGGTGTATTGGTAATGCAGCAAGGTTGTGGCAGAAACACCGCTCTGTTCATTTATAGCCCAATTTTTTTCCTTCTATATTGTTGCAAGTAATATTTTCACTGACATGGTTTCAATGATTATGGTCAGGCCACAGGCTGCTTCATAGAATAGATGTTGATGGACATTTGCTGATGGATATGGTTTGTGAGGGAAAACTGAAGATTACATTTTAAAATACCACAACAACCACTAATGGGAAGTTTCCCTGCTTAAGACCTGACGGGTGAAGTAATCATGATGTAAATGTATGCACTTATGTGGCAACAGAAGAAAGAGTTGTCCACCTTTCAAAAATGATTGACAAATCAAAAGATTCTGCATAAGAAAGCGCAGTTAAAGCTATAATGAATTCTGAACAGAAATTCAAGTGCCATCTGCCTCTCTTTGTCACAGACAATGCTGCAAATGTGACAAAGATAGCTATCTAACAGAGGACAATTAAGGGAACTCGGATCTGATAACATATGGTCACAATGCTTCTTTACAGTGCTCATTTAATGCATTTTCAAGCAAAAGGCATAAGTGATACTTTTGCTTAGAATAAAATACAATTTTGTTGAACCTTCAAATATTTCCATAATAACCATTTTGTTTCAGCTTCACGGAAGGGGGGGGGCAGGAAGATCAAAGCTAATTCTCCTCAGAGATGTAAGCTTGAATTTACTGGTGAACTATTTTTGAATAATTTAATGAGAGCTACTTTGCTTTTAAAAAAATCATTAGAAGACCATCATTTCAAAGCTGATAGAAATATCTCATTGAAGCATCCAGCATTGTATAGCTGTGCAATAACCCTATTTCCATCATCCTAGACAGAATTTATAAATAGTGCTGCTACATTGCTAATATTGTTCTAATGTGTAGATAAGGTCAAATTATTATTATTATTATTATTATTATTATTATTATTATTATTATTATTATTATTATTATTATTATTATTATTATTATTATTATTATTATTATTATTATTATTATTATTATTATTATTATTATTATTATTATTAAGACCTTGCTGCCACCTGGCTCCAATGCCACTCTTGCCCAGTCCGGCCTGGGGAGAGGACTGTACTTATGGTATTGACATTAATTTTTGTGCTGTAATGACAACACTGTGTATCATAATTATGATTATGATTATGATTATGACTGTAAGCCACCCTGAGTCGGGCCCCCTGATTGGGCGATCTACAAATTGAGTTAAATAAATAAGTTGTTGTTGTTGTTGCTAAATTAGACGTATGTGCCGCTCTATTCGCCTTGCGGAGGCAACTCACGGAGGCAGCTCACATAACATAGGCAACATATACAGTATCACAATCTGAAATATAAATACAGCATAATATAAAATTATAACAACAAATGCAGCACAGAATAATGCAATCAATAAATTTTTCATAAAAAGAAAAAAAACAATAAAACAATACAATACAATACAGTGTAAAAAATACAGTACAGTCAAGAGAGACAACAGTCTTCGGCCAGCCGGCCAGTCCACATAGCTGTCCTTTATTCTCCCAGTCCAACCAGCAGGGAGAATTATGTGATGTTCCAGGGGTGCTCATAGAGGCAGCAGCAGCAGCAGCAAGGTCTTTTATGGCTGGGCTGGCTAGTCCACATCCCACCGGCAGGGAGAATTCCCAGTCCCTTTCTTGATAAAGCTCATTCATGACACAACCAAGACTTTTCAGCAAAGGCCTTGACATCCTATTGAAGTGGGTTTAGTTTAAGCATGTGAAAATTGTTCAGTCTAGATTTCATGGCCATTTCTAATTCCCACTTGCTTTTCTTTGTTTTAGCTTATCCTTCCCACTTTGAAATTCAAACCTATTTTGCACATTTTTCTGAATGTGTTCATTTGGTTGTGCATTTGTTCCCTTGATTGAAGTATATTTGAGTTTTAAAAATTTAGGTGTTACCCTTCACCAACGTTTCAAATGTCCACATAGTTTTGCACAAATTTCATTTATCTCACAAATATACAATTTCTTCAAGCAAATTCTTGAAGTCTCACAAACATACAAATTCTTCAATCAGCGTCTGGTCTTTCTCAAAGGGCCCCAAGGATGTCACATCTAATGAATTTTCAAGCCTAGCTTAGTAATCAGAATGCCCCCCAAAAGCTCTTGCAAACTGACCACCCACCCAGAAAAAATGTAGCTATTAAGAGTGGCATGTTGTCCAAAACTGTACTGCCAGGATGGGTTTCTTGAGGAACAGATGGACACTGAGAATTGCTGCAAGTGACCACTTCATCGGGTCACAGCAACAGAAATTAATCCCACAAAATCAAGCAAGTGAAGTGAAGATGTTGGATGCTTGTAATGGATCTCATTAAAATGGCAGCATCAAGCCATGAGTGATGACTACCACAGTCATTTACTGTAACTACCTTTTTGTTCTGCCCAGGCATCATAAACTGGAAGACATTGAGGAAACAACATATGGACTATTTGTTAGCAGAGATATTTTAAAAGATGCTACAAAGCTGAAATATTAAAGGACTGGTGTTACTATTGTTATATCTGTTATGAGCTAATAGGATTTTAAGGTTTTATTGGAAAATTCGGATACTGTTCTAAATGTGAACATTTTTGTAACATAAATCCTAGGTTCCCATCCTACATATCAGGGCTATGCAAATGCCATTCAATGTCTCAATAACTTTTTTGTTGCAGGTAAATCTTCTACCCTCAGCTTCCTTCCTTCCTTCTGTTCCCCCCAAAAGCCATGTTGTCAACTCGTTGCCCAGGTCTTGGACTTTCTATGAAACTGCTTTGCATCAGCCAGCAAGCAGTAGGCATTTTTTAAAAGAAAAAAGAAAATAGAGGTGGGGAAAGGCGATCATGCATCTCACAGTCCTGAGTGTATTAAAGACTCAATATAGCTGCATAAAGGAAAAAGCAAGAAATGTTTAGAACACAACAGATTCTAATAAGAGATGGTAACATCCTCCTCTTGCCATGTCTGGATGAGAAATCCCTGCTCAGTTGTTGGATTGGGAATAAACCAGTGGTGGGCAGCAACAGATTCGCACACACATACCCGGCAAGGGGGGGGGGGTGTAGCAAAATTGGATGGCCTCTGGGCAGAGGAATGGTGAAATTGGATGGCCTTCAGGGGGAAGCAAAATTGGGTGGCCATGCCCACCTCCCTGCCCTGCCCAAACTAACACAGCTCCCATTTAAAAAGTTTTATTCTGTGCAAGCATATCAGAGAGTAAACAAAACAAAATGGTCGCGCGCTTTGCCCCAGTGCCGGCCAGGGAGACAGGCCTGGGGACAAGCGCAGGGGGCGTGGCTGGGTGCTGCCCTTATAAGGGCAGCGCGCTCCCTGCGCTCGTCGCCAGTCCCAATCCGACCGGCAGAACGAGCGGCGGCTGATTCCTGCTTCTCTCACCTGGCGGCGGTAGTCTAGAGGCGCGGGGAACTCAGTTGCTTAGGCTTGCTCCGGTTACTCCTTCGGGTGTTGGACACCCAGACCTTTGCGGCCACCATTTTCGCGAGCGCCGGAGTTGCGCCCGCCATTTTGGTGCCCCTTCCTTTTTCATTCCCTCGTCTGTTGCTCACTCAAGAGTTCGATCCTGACTGGGTTGAAAGGATGAATTTGGCTTTGCTCTGCTCTCTGCCCTTTCCCGTTCGGGGGATCTGCCCCTGGTAGTTTGTCGGCCCCAGCTCATTGCGCCCGCCATTTTGGGGCCTGGAGGAGTCCCGGCCGCCATTTTGTTTTTTGTTCTGGCCTTGCGGCTCTTGTTGCGCGGCCTTAGCCTGGGTGGTGTCCCTCCTGCCTCCTATAACTGGGGCCAAACCATCTTGGGTGCTTGATTAGCCTGCCCCACAGGGCTCACAGTTGCTTCAGCACTTCATCTTGTAGGTTGTTCTTGGCTGCCTTGATCCGGAGGGCTCACGGCTGCCTGTACTTTTCCACTGCCCTGCCTGACTGTTGGTTGGTTTTTGTTCGTAGGGTCTCATGGCTCCAAAGAAGCCCGCAGCACCTTGCCCTCGCCGCCTCCCCCGCAGGGCTACCGCCGCTGGGGGTCCCAGCCGCCGCGCTCGTGGGGAAGACGCTGCCCCTGTTAACCCTGTTGACCTCCTTGACCGCATGGCGGCATTGGAGCGGGCCACAGGCCTGGATCTGGTGCCGGATACCCGGCGGTCGGCCCGCAGGGCTGCCCAGGCCGTGGTAGATCTGACCAATGTGGACTGGCGTGGGCTGGTGACGGTTCTGCACCAGCGGTTGGCCCAGCTGGATGCCAATATGACACCGCTCCGGCCCTCTGATTATCCGGCCCCGGCCGAGGCTGAGGGCTGGGCTGAGGATCCTGCTCCCCCGGCTGAGGTGGAACCCGAGGCTGGGCCCAGCGGACTCGAGTCGGCGCCCGTCGCTCCGCCCGTCCCGGCTGTGCGGGTCGGTGGTGAGTATACGGTACAAGCGAGCACATCACCTCAACCTTTGTTCTCGCACCCTCCACCACTCCCTCAGCAGCCGTTGGTACAATGGCCTTGGCCGTACCAGCAGGCACCTGGCATGGCTTCACCCTGGCCGGCGCCTGCTACGGGGCAGCCGTGGCTGCAGCCGTCGCTCCCGGTGCAGGGGTCGGCCCCTGCTTGGCCGATGCCTGCCCCGGCTGCGACGGCGCAGCTGGTGCCTGTCACTTGGCGGGCTCCTTATCCGCCGCCACCGGTGGCCGCCCCTTTTGGCGCACCCGCTGCGCTGGCCCCGGGCTGGCCTTGTTTGACCATTGGGGACACGGGGTATAATTCGGTGTCCCGCTTTGCGCTGCCATTCGGTGACCAGTCGTTGCCGCTGGGTGATCACCTACTCCCTGCCACGCGGGACAAGATCCTTCGCAGGGAGTACGTTGACCTCTTCTCCCTCCTCAATCGTGATTCCACGAAGGAGGAGAAGGAGAAGGAGGACGATAAGGACAAGGAGCAGGCTAAGAAGAAGAAGCCTCCCCGCACCTGGGCCAATTGGCTCCCAGGTTTCCTGATTTATGCGGGGGTTCTGTCCAGGGCTTTTCCGGAGCTGGGGTCCTCCCTATTCCAGTACCTGGACATAATATATAGGGCATATGTGGACTTCCCGGGGCAGGCGTGGCTTGCGTATGATGAAACTTTTCGTATGCGCTCGGCCATACGCCCCGGCATGCGCTGGGATGAGCTCCACTCCCAGCTATGGATGCAGCTCATGACCCCGTCCCGCCCGGCCCTAGGTGAAAGGTATGACTGCGGACACCTGATCCAGCACCCTACTCCCTCTCAGGCCCCCCGCCAGTTGGCGGGGCAGGCGGTTCCGGCACGCTTGCTGTGCTGGGAGTACTCCGCTTCAGGTCGCTGCACCAAAAAACAGTGCAAGTTCAAGCACGAGTGCTCGATTTGCGCGGGTGCTCACCCCGCCACCTCCTGTTTCCGGGGAGGAGCTGGGAGGGGCAGGGGCAAGGACCAACAAGGGGCCAAGCGAGCCGGGGCTGACAATGCCCCTGGCAAAGGGCCCCAGCCCAATTAGGGTTGAGGTCCTGGACCGCCTGCTGCAGGATTATCCTTCCGCCGCTGACGCCAGGTATATATCCGAGGGTTTCACCTTTGGTTTCCGTATCCCAGTAGTGGGAGTGCGGGGGCCTCAGGATGCGCCCAATTTAAGATCTTTGGTGGGTATGGAGTCAGTGGCCAGAGCACAAATTTTCAAGGAAGTAGCGGCAGGCAGGGTGGCGGGCCCCTTTGACAGCCCGCCTTTCCCCAACCTTAAAGTTTCCCCGTTGGGATTGGTCCCGAAAAAGACCCCGGGGGAGTTCAGGTTGATTCATCACCTGTCTTACCCCGCGGGGTCTTCCGTCAATGACGCTATCCCGGACGTTTTGTGCTCGGTCCGGTGTACGTCGTTCGACGAGGCCGCATGCATGGTCCGATCCTACGGACCGGGTGCACTGTTGGCCAAGTGTGACATCAAGTCGGCATTCCGACTGCTGCCGGTGCACCCGGAGGACTTTGAACTACTGGGCTTTCGTTTTGAGGGTCAGTGTTTCGTGGATCGGGCCATGCCTTTCGGCTGTTCTATTTCATGCGCCGCGTTTGAGCGCTTTAGTTCATTTTTACATTGGGCCTTAGTTAGGAAGGCAGGTTCTGACAGGGTGGCACATTACCTCGATGATTTCCTTTTCGGGGGCCCCGCAGGTACTGGGGATTGTGTTCACTTGCTCCGCTCATTCCAGCGCCTGGCAGAGGAATTGGCTGTTCCATTGGCGCCTGAGAAAACTGAGGGTCCGGCCACTACCCTCACTTTTCTAGGCATCGCATTGGATACGGTGGCCATGACCTCTCGCCTTCCCATTGACAAGGTGCAGCGCCTGGTGGACAGGATAGAGTCTCTCCTGCCCAAAAAGAAGGTCATCTTACACGAGTTGCAGAAGCTCCACAGGCATCTCAACTTTGCCTGCAGGGTGGTGGCCCCCGGCCGTGCCTTCGCTCGCCGTTTGTGCGATGCGATGGCCAGCCTGACCAAAAAGTTCCACAGGACTAGGCTAACCCGTGGGATGAGGGAAGACTTAGAGGTCTGGTTGGCGTTCCTTAAGGACTTCAATGGGGTATCCTTTTGGCGCTCTGACCTTTTCCTCTCTTCCAGTTTTCAGGTCCATTCCGACGCATCTGGGTCTTGAGGTTTTGGCATCTACTTTGATGGCCGTTGGTGCGTGGGCACCTGCCCGCCACAATGGCGGGACTCCGACGTCGTGAGGGACCTGACTTTTCTGGAGTTCTTCCCCATTTGGGGGGCGATTAACATGTGGGGACGTCACTGGGTAAACTCTGTTGTCACCTTTTGGTGTGACAACGCGGCGGTTGTCCAAGTGGTCAACTCGCAGACGTCCCGCTCCCCCTGGGTTATGTCCTTAGTCAGGCCGTTTGTCCTGGCTGCGCTGCGACTTAACATCGTTTTTCGCGCGCGCCATGTACCCCGGTGGACAATTCCATTGCTGATGCCCTGTCCCGCTTTCAGATGGAGCGGTTCAGGGCGTTGGCTCCCGGTGCCAGGGCCCTTCCTTCGGAGTTGCCGGACGCGGTCTGGAACATTGGAGGGCCGAGGTGAATCGGGCCATCGGCCTTTCGCTATCAGGTCGCACCCGCCATGCTTACCGCCTCGCGTGTGAGGCTTTCATCACCTTCCGCAGACAGCAGGGTTTGCCCGAGGTCTGGCCGCTCCCGGTGGACCATGTGCTGCAGTTCATGGTCCATCTGCGGCGGTCTGGCCTGGCTCCGAGGACGATTAGTGGGCGGCTATTGGCCTTGGCCTTCGCCGCCTGGGCGAATGGCGTCCCGGACACCCTTGGCGATTTTTGCATCCGCCGGGTGTTGGAGGGATGGTCTAGGGAGCAGGGTCACCGCCTGGACGCCCGTCAGCTGGTGTCGCCGGCGGTGCTGCGGCGTTTGGCCGCGGCTTGGCCCCGCCATTGCAAGGATGGGTTTGAGGCGGCCTTGTTTCATGCCGCTTCTTCCATTGCCTTTTTTGCCGCCCTGCGGGTGGGTGAATTGGTGGTGGCATCCCGGCAGGACGTATCCGGCCGGGCGTTACAACTGGCCGACGTGGCGCTCGCCGGGTCGTCGCTACGACTGACGATTAGGCTGTCCAAGACTGACCAGCTGGGGAGGGGGATTTCCTTACTGCTACTGCAATGCAGTATAGCTGATATCTGCCCGGTGAGAGCACTGGGGCGGTACCTGGCCATACGTCCCTCCGGTCCTTTGCCCCTTTTCGTACACCTGGATGGGTCCCCTTTAACCCATTTTCAGTTTTGGAGGGTGACGGGGGCGGCCCTGTCGGAGGTGGGAATCCCTGGTGCCCGTTATGGCACCCACTCTTTCCGCATAGGGGCTGCTTCCACAGCAGCCTCTTTTGGGTATTCCGATGCGGACATCATGAGGATGAGGCGCTGGGGGTCTGCTTGCTTCCGGACGTATGTGCGACCGCTCCTGTCATAACCTGCCTTGCTGCCGTTTGTTCTCTGTTTGTTTTCTTTCAGAACGTTTCATCCAACCGAACGTGGCCCGGGTTTGGATAATTGGCCACAGTTTCGTTTATTGGGCCGCCCGATTCGCTGGAGCTGCAACCTGCGGGATCCACCTCGGCTTGAGGGACCGGGCCTACCTCATGTGGCGGGGGATACGGGGGATGGTGTGGGGCCAGTTGCTCCAATTTATTTTGGCGAACTGGCAGGTGGTGCCCCCGGATATCCTCATGGTGCACCTGGGGGGTAATGACCTGGGTCAGCGCACGGGGTTGGATCTTGCCAGGGCCATCTGCAGGGATTTCGATCTCTTGCACCAGCGTTGGCCGGCGATCAGATTTATTTGGTCGAGCATGATACCGCGTGCCCGGTATAGGGGTGCGGTGGATGTCCGGGCCGTAGATCGCGCAAGGCGCGGCGTGAACCGCATGGTGGTGCGCTTCTTCAGTGCCTGGGGCCTGGGTACGGTGGTGGAGCATCCGGTTTTCCATCTTGAATCGGACCACCTGTACCGGGATGACGGGGTGCATCTGTCACCCGATGGCCTGGCTTTGTTCCTGGGCGATTTGCAGCAGGGCCTGGTGACTGAGCTGTCGGTCTCGGGGGGTGGGGGGGTGGGGCGGTGTGTAGCTTCACTCCCCCCGTGTGGCGGGTAGCACTGGTGTGGAATAAATTTGGTCCCAGGAGAACCTGGTAGGAACGTGTTTTGATCGGCCCCTCGGGAAGCATGATCAAAATGCGGACCGTGAACTTGGGAACTGCCCAGCTCGGCAGCAGGCAGCCCCAATATAGAGTTCGCCCGGTTCGGGGTCAGAAGGAGATAACAACTGGTTACTTCTGACCGGGACAGTTGAATGAAGTTTAATATGATGGTTCGATATCCAAGTTAAGATTCAGGATGGATATCCTTGCACCTCACCAGTGCTACTGCGGCCTTGCTGCATAAAGTTATGGTTAAAATATTTTAAAAGTTAACCAAGTTGAAACTAAATAAAGTGGCCCGTTGTTTACACCATATATACCGTGGTCAGTCTCCTTTGTGCGGGCATGTGGGGGGCAAAGAGAAAAACGTTGTTGCACCTTAAAGACTAACTGCTATATTTTAATGTGAGCTTTTGTGGAGCAAGTCCACTGGCTCTTTGGCTATAAACAGAGATGAGCACTGAACCCTAGAGTTGGTAACGACTGGCTTTCGAGCAAGGGCAACCTTTACCTAATAACAGAAGATCCCTGACTGGTATTCAAATTTGATGTCAGGTTTTGTCCCTGCACGTGGTTCAAGGTCTCCCTTGCTCAAAAGCCAGTCATATCCGACTCTAGGGTACAGTGCTCATCTCCATTTACAGCCAAAGAGCCAGTGCTGCCTGCGTTTGCAGATGTATACATGGCCATTGGCAGGCATGACTGAATCACCCATGATGTAGGCTCCGCCCGTGATGTAGGCCCACCCATGACATAGGCTCTACCCATTATGTAGGCTCCGCCCATAGTGTGGTAGCAAAAATTGTTTGCTACCCACCACTGGAATAAACAGAGTCCAGAAAGATTGACTTGACTATTCCCAGGGCATGATGATTTGAATTTCCAGAAGATGCTCTGGCTTTCAGTAGCTTTAGCTGTCAATTTCCTTCTGTTTGATAGCTCTCTTCTTTTGTTAACTGGCACCTAGCATATTTGTTAAAAACTTGGTATTTGAAACCCCAAAATGCTAGAGCAGATATCAGTGATTTATAGCAGCATTCTTAGTGGCCAGACTGCCCCTGGGAGCTTATGGAGCCACTCTCTATCTGTTCTGGTATTGCACAAATATCCATGCTTATTTCTTAAGCCAGTGCATATCTCTACTATTTACTTGGAAGTAAGGTCCACTGAATCCATTTGGATCACTATCCAGGTACATATACATAAGTAATTTAAGGTTGTTGGTTTCATCAAATTTATTTTGTAATTACTAATAGTTTGTGTGGTTAAAATTCTTATGCAACAGCAGCTCCTGTGAATCACATAACCCACTATTTATCCATTGAATAGTTCATCCTCTGAAATGGGTAAAAGTCAAGATTTCTCTTTAAAATGCATATGACACCCCCTTCTGTAGAATGTGAAAATATTCTGTTTAGCTGTAAACTATCTTGGTTTAATGATCAGGTACATGCAAGAGCTTACTAGCTATAGGAGGTACTATACCAGCAGTGAGAAACAAATTCAAATCAAGTGTTTAAACTGTCACTTTTTTTTTTACTTGCTGATTTAATCCCCACTGATTTAATGGGCCTATTCCAGTGCAATTTACTACACCAAGCAACAGAATATATAAATATAATTCAATATTAATATGACAGATTGATAAAATTGTAAATCAATTATAAACATATTTCACTGCTATCTAGTCAAAGCAATTAACATCCCAGATTCAAATAACCAATATATAAATTTGAATAACTAAATATTTAAGATTCACCCTAGCAAATACAAAACAGTATGAAAAACGTTGAAAAATCTTTTTTTAGCAACCTGTCCATCTTACGATTATTTACAATAAATCATATACAATTTGTCATTGCTCTCTCTTTCCCTTTGTTTTAAATAGACTTCTTCTTTTTCTTCTTCTTCTTCTTCTTCTCTCTTCCAAGTAGTTTTTGAGGGGGAAAGGAAGTATAAGTATGTTTATTATTTGCTGTATAAACTCAAGCATAAGCTGACCTAAATATAAGCTGAGGTACCTTATTTTGACCTGAAAACCCAGGAAAATAGATTGACCCGAGTATAAGCTGACGGTGGGAAATGCAGCAGCTGCTAGTGAGTTTCAGTAATCAAAATACATGCAAATATGGTAAAATTAATTAATTTTTTGGCGGGTCTCAATCTGATGTGGTCTTGGGACCCTCGTGGTCACTGACCCGAGTATAAGCCGAGTCCCCTTTTGGGGGCTCATTTTTGGGACTGAAAAACTGGGCTAATACTCGAGTATATACAGTAGGTATAATATTTATTATGGTTGCCCTTGCTTGAAAGCCAGTTGTATCTTAGTGCTCAGTGCTCATCTCTTTATAGCCAAAGAGCCAGCATTGTCTGTGTCTGCAGACTAGGTTTTCATGTATCACATTTCAGGGTTTTCTAATATTGGCACGTCCTTTAACTCAGAAGCGTTGGAAGGTAGCTAGTTAATTGTAAATTAAATGTCATTAAATAAGGCAATCGTTTGGAAATATTAGACTTACACATAAATACACTTCAGGATTTGCTACAAGGTCTAAGTACATTTAACACCATCTGCCTAGGTCTGCTGTCAAATCCTTCTCCCTCCCCACCTCAGGTTCTGAATCTCTTGGTGTGAAAAAGACTTTGAGGAAGACAGAGTGAGATGCAGGCCATATGGTTTTGCATGGCATTATTCCACAAGCAGAAGGGGTTCAAGGACACCCGCCTACAGTAAGTACAAATGGACGTGGAATAACTTTTGGATATGAACTCAGTGATTTAAAGAAGCCTGTGTGCTCCATTTCATTAGATGTGATATAAGACCAAAAAATAGGTGTTGGGTATGTTGCCAAGAATGGTCCTCTTCTGAAGCAGAGGTATTTTAATGGGGAAAATATTATTTGTTTGCAGAAGTCTTCCACTGAGCAGTGTCTCCCCTAAAGCAGATGACCATAAATGCCAAATTTTACTCAAAGGCACATTTCTTCGACTTCAGCCTCTCAATTGGTGTTGAATAAAGGGATTTTAGGCAGACATTTCAAAGTGACACCCTCAGTGGTGGGCAGCAAAAAAAATTGCTACCACACTGCGGGCGGAGCCTACATAATAGGAGGATCCTACATTGTGGGCAGAGCTTACATTGTGGGCAGGGCCTACGTTGTGGGCGATCTAGTCATGCCTGCCATATAGCCATGTATACATCTCCAAACACATCTCCAAACACAAGCAGCACTGGCTCTTTGGCTGTAAATGGAGATGAGCACTGCACCCTAGAGTCAGATATGACTGGCTTTTGAGCAAGGGAGACCTTGAACCACTTGCAGGGATAAAACCTGATGGGACAGGGCAGTGAGGTGGGTGTGGTCACCCAATTTTGCTTTCCCCCACCCAAAGGCCGCCCAATTTCACCACCACCCTGACCAAAAGCCACCCAATTTTGCTACCCCCCCCCCCCGGGATGTGAACCTGTTGCTATCTACCACTGGACACCCTACTCTCAGCAAATAAGAAAACTGTAAGGGGCTTATTTCTATGAGTCAAACAAGGGTAAAACTATACCCTATAGACCAGTGGTTCCTGACTTTTTTTGGCCATGCACCACCTAAGCATCTCTAAAATCTTGACCCCACTCCACCCCTGTGAGATATCTTATTATTAAAACAGTGAACTCCTATTCACGTGGAGGAAGCCCAAAAGGCCATTAACTTAGTCTAAACTCATTCTTAAATTCCCCCCCCCCTAAAAATCAAACTCCCCCCTCCCGTGGGCTCAGTTGATGACCTTAGTTATCTTGAATGAGTAGGGTAGCTCAAGGTAAGAAGTACAGTGGTACCTCACTTAGAGAACATAATGCATTCCATGGGATTGCTCTTTAAGCAAGTTTGCTCGTTAAGCGAAACACCATTGTAAGTGACCAAGAGTGACTTCTGGCGGGGGGGGGGGATTGCGAACCCCGATTTAGTTGTTAAGTGAGTTTTTGGTTGGTTTTAGTTGTTAAGTGAGGCAACCAATCATAGAAAGTTCTGCTCTTTAAGCGAGTTAGTCTCTAAGCGAGCCACTCTGTATGCAAGGTTTTGTACTACCTGAGCCCAACAAAGGCCTCTAGACCTTTTTTGCTCATCGATTCTAGACTACGAAAGGCTAATCTTGCTGACCGAACCTTTTGCCCTTGCACTGCCCCACCTACAACTTCTCCAATCCACATTTGCAAATGCTTCTTTTTTGAATTAATTGCACCTTGGATGAAAATAGCGCAACACATAATGTCAGCAGAAGACAGAATGCCCTTTTCTCTACCCTGAAAATAAATTATCAGTAAGAAGTGTTACAGGTAGCATCCTGGGAGTGCTGTGAAGATAAGCACTCCTGGAAATATTTTCCTTCTCTTTTTATAAGCAATGCCTCTATCACCCATATATTTTCACTTCTCTATCAAGGGGATGAACTGATTAACTTTAGCTGCTAACAGTAATATTTTAGAGAGAGATACCATTTCTCCAATGTGCATTGAAAACACAACAGAATAAAAAAGCTTGGCAACGTATAGTAATTCTTTGTTAAATGCAGTGATATTGAATGTGCCTGGAGCATATTGATAAAGTGTTACTGGCAGTTATTCCAAGGCTAGGAATCTTTAGGGGTCATTTTGAGTTATTATATAATAGAAATCCAGGGACACAAATGGGAATATAGCAAAATATAGCAAGATGGTGAAAAGATGGAGGCCTCACTCACAAAGTACTCAACCCAAATTTTACATCCACCTTTTTCAATCAATAATATTGAAAACCAACATGGGTTTAGTAATGCAGACTGAACTACACAATGCAAAATACTTTGTCTTACAAATACTGCATATCTGTAGTATAGAAATACAAATATAGTATGGAAATACAAAAAGGGAAAAAAAGAAAAAGAACAGGAAGAGAAATAAGATTAATAAATATTGGGTAAAATCCTGTTGTATAACTTCCTGCCAGTATAACCTGGATTTGGGACATAAATTTAATTTAAAGCTCTATGTCCCTCTTCTTTTACATTTCAAGGCTCCTTAGGGCAGTGATGGCGACCCTTTTAGAGACTGAGTGCCCAAATTGCAAGCCAAAAACCACTTATTTATTGCAAAGTGCCAACATGGTGACAGGGGAGGGAGGAAGTGCTCCCATTGAGCTGCTGAACAGAGGGGCAGGGTGAACTCTGTGCTGGGGGATGGAGCAAACACTCCCATTGGGCTGCTGGACAGGGGGGGGTGAACTCTGTGCTGGGAGATGGTGGAAGCGTTCCCATTGGGCTCCTGGGCAGAGGGGAGGGGAGAACTCTGTCCTAGGGTGATGGCATGGGTGCCGACAGAGAGGGCTCTGAGTGCCACCTCTGGCACGTGTGCCATAGGTTCGCCATCACTGCCCTAGGTTTCCTTTTGTCCAGGAAGGGAGTCTTTAAGAGGAAAAATTGCCACAGGGTTACTGCTGCCAGAATTGGGACCAGCAGTGGCAATACTTCTAACAGTTGATCAGGTTACACTATAAAAAATCATGCCAATCAGATTTTGCCCATAAACAATAATAGCTGAAAACTTGTGGCTGAGCAAAATAAGTTACACTAGAACAGACTGTTTGAATCTCTTCTATAACATCAATTGATTCAAATGGGCCTGTTTGAAACTCACTTTAATGCAACGAGGCACAATTAGAGTAGACCCATCTGAATCAACGGAACACATGGACAATATGATTTGTCGAATGGTCAGTGATTCGATTAGCCTACTCCAGAGTGATTTACTACACTAAGAAGGGGGCAGCCAAAAGTGAGATAGCTAGATGGTATTGTAGACGCAGTGGGCACAAAGCTGGGTGGGTTGAGGAGGATAGTGGAGGACAGAAGTGCCTGGCGGACAGTGGTCCATGGGGTTGCAAAGGGTCGGAATTGACTGTGCAACTGAACAACAAAAAAGCAAGAGGATTTCAGTCAATAAACCCTCTTCTCAGCACCAAAAACAATTTCAGAAAATGAGTTTTATTTTGTATTTGAAATGCAAATATTTGCTGATTTCATTCACACATTTGAAATGTTCTCTTCACTGGATGAGACTTCAAAGGTTTTGGTGCATTTTGCATATTTCAAGGCTTAAAAGTAAGTTGTGTGAATAGTGGAGTGTTTCCTAGAACTTCTAAATAAATTCACAAGCCATCTGAGGCTTTGTTACCCTATTGGTTAAACTTGTGTTACCGGATTGGCATATGCAGGGAGAGAAAAAGGGGAAAGAAGAAACCTGTGCACACCTGTGTACATGATGGGCATTTGGTGCTGCAAATTTTTGTGTGTTTCTTTTTCTTCAGAAAGGAGCAGTTGGGAATGGCATTCACAAGCAAAGTGAGCCACTTTATCCTTTTCCATTAACAAATTCTGCATCCTTCAAATTTTGGTTCCTTAATCAAAGTCCTGGTCACTCCATCTTAGTTATTAAATCAAGGGGTGCCAACCTTTTTGGGCTGTTGCTGGTCAAATGGTTCCTCCCACTAGAGGTGGAAATAAAACACACATGCACAAATTCCTGCCGTAAATACAGCCTCAGCTGTTGTAAATGCATTTATGACAGCTGCCGGTCATTTACAGCAGCATTTTGTGCATGTGCAGGTGTGTTTGACGTCTGCTTCTGGGAGCCATGAGGCCGGCATGGGCCAGATGATTTGGTTCTGTCAGCCGGGGCTGGCCCGTGGGCCATAGGTTGGGAACCCCTGCTCTTTTTTTTTGTTGTTCAGTTACATAGCTGAGTCTGACCTTTTGCGACCCCATGGACCATTGCACTCCTGGCACCTCTATCCTCCACCATCTTCGTCAACCATCCCAGCTTTGTGCCCATTGTGTCAACAATGCCATCTAGCAATCTCATTCTCTTCCACCCCCTTCTTCTTTTGCCCTCGACCTTTCCCAGCATCAAGGCCTTCTCAAGTGAATCCTCTCTTCTCATTTAATGTCCAAAGTACTTTAACTTCATCTTCAATATCTGACCTTCCAGGGAGTAGTTGGGGCAATTTCTTTTAAGATCGACCTACAGTCATACCTTGCATAACAAATATAATTTGTTCTGTGAGGCTGCTCACTATGTGAGTTTTTTGCTATGCGAAACAAACTTGCATAGCAAAATTTCCTATGGGGAAACTCGTATAATGAGCGTTTCAAGGGGGGAAACTCACATAGTGAAAATTTTTCGCTATGTGACTTTTCCCCATAGAAACATTTGTTATGTGAGTTTTTCCATAGGAAAAGTCCAACTCATATAGCGCAAATTTTTGTTATGCGAGTTGGACCGCTTAGCGAAAAACTCGCTCATTATGCAAGTTTTTTGCTAAGCAAAATGCTCATTATGCAAGGTTTGACTGTTCTCCTTGCTGTCCAGGGTACCCTCAAAATTCTCCTCCAACACCACATTTCAAAGGCATCTATTCTTCTGCACTAGGCTTTCCTTATGGTCCAGCTCTCACAACCATACATTTCTACCGGGAATACCATTGCTTTGACTATGCAGACTTTTGTTTGCAAGGGGATGTCTCTACTTTTAACTATGTTCCCCAGGTCTCTACATCATGTAAACTTTCAATCATCATAATACATAAACCAAAGTAAATCAGTAGCAAATATACTATAAATATGTGCCTTGGAGTGGTGATTTTAGTACAGTAAAACCTCGCATAAAGAGCACCTCACTTAGCTGCCTAGAGTCAGGTTCGCCTGAGTAGGGCGGGATATAAATTTAAATAAAATTAATTAATTAATTAATAGAGACTAACTTGGTGAAAGAGCAGGTTTTTATCTGAATGGCTGCCTTGCTTAACAACTAAAACCAACCAAAAACTCACTTAACAACTACACTTACAATGGTCACTTACAATGGTGTTTCTCTTAAAGAGCAAACTTGCTTAAAGAGCAATCCCGTGGTAGGCATTATGCTCTTTAAGTGAGGTACCACTGCATTTTGAATACTAAATACCTATCTGCCTCATTGTTATTCTGTTGCAAGAGAATAATGTAATGAATTCTGTCAGACTTCAGGTGTCTCTGTAAGGGCCCTCCCACTCATGCACATGAGCATATGCTCATTTCTGGAACATATTTAACCCTTACCTTTCAACATTGAGAGATCAGAGCCGCTTTTAAAAAGAACTTACTGAGCTCTGGCAGCAGAGCAGAACAAGGGAGGCTTCTTCTTCAGGTAGCATGCAGCCAAGTTGCCTTGTGTGTGTGTGAAAAGAAAAACAACAATCTTCAAAGAGAAACAGCTGTTTTATTCTTCAGGTTCATTGATAGTAAAGTCCATAGAAAAACGCAGATTAGAGGGTCATAAACATAAGATCAGTCCAGTAAACAGTCCAGGATCTTTTAGGTAATCATAATGAAAAGAAGAGAAAATCCTACTCCATAGCCAGGGTCTTAAGCCATTGAGAAACAGAGACGAACTAACTAACTTCTCTGCAAACATGGTGTCACGATCCAGCCGGCCCCCACACTTCTGGAAAACCCCTGGAAACCAAAACAAACCTACACAGGGCGAGCTGGACAGCTAATTAGAATAGAGATACAACTCTCAGCTGCTTATCAGCTCTTAAGGGGTTTTTAATTTGGTAGCGTTCAAATGTTGGTGTGTGAAATGCAATGCTGCTCTTACCCTTTTAGTCCAATGAAGACACGTTGTTCAGAAGAAAATGATGAAGATTTATTGATCAAGTTCATAAAGCATAAAAGTCAGTAGCACAGGTCAGTCCAATAAAGTCCACAGGCAAATCTAGGTAACCATTTTTAAGGAGCAAAAATGCATAGCTCCTAGGCTAAGGATGTTAGCCCATTGAGAACCAGAAACAAAAGCAGGTCTAATCAAAAACAGATCTTAATCCATGAAGAATCAGAGACGAACTCTTTCTTCTCTCCAAAATGGAGAATTTGCAGTCAGGTGGGACAGCTTAGCCAATCACGTAACACAGAAAACTTTCTCAAAACAGCAGTACATTGTTTATACACGTGCACACATAATGCACTGGGGCTAGCCATAACATGGCTCTGCTAACTTAAAAAAAGATAAGAAATACTGAAAAACAGGCTGTCTGTAACACAGCCTTGAGGCTCAGAGAAGACAAAGGATTTTTCTGAGGCCTATTTGAAAATTGGCAATTTCAAGCCTTGGGAGACATTAGGAAATAGGTCCATTTCCTGACACATGGAGAATTTGCAGTCAGGTGGGTTACTCTTAGCTAATCAGGTAACAGAGAAAACTTTCTCAAAACAATGAATTGTTTACATCCATGTGAAGACATAACACTCTAAGCTCTGCAAGCTGGAACGATAACACGGGAACACTGGCTGAAAACAACCATCTTGTGACAGTCTTGTGAGACACACAGAGATGGGAAAAGATTTTTTATGAGGCCTAGCTGAAAAATAGCAATTTCAAGCCTTGGGAAGCATTAGGAAATAGGTCTTTTCCTCATAAATTCATTCCAATCAGAATGATTTTTATCAACCAGGTGGGTGTTGTCAATGGATCTAGGCATAAAAGGAGGGCTACACATTCATAAAATTGCATCATTCTAAAACTTTTCAGAGCACTCTGCCATGAATGGTGAGCTACTTGGCTACTGAAGTTCACCATAGTCTTTTTGACTGGCATTCTGCCCCAAGATCAGCTGCAAATGGTGCCCTATCATTTGTCAAGCTACAGTAAGCATGAACTTAAAATAGTAGTTTGCAAAAAAAAAAATATGCAAAGGTTCTGCACAAAACGTGAATATTTTGCACAAAATGCAACTTCTCACACAAAATGCAAGAGCTGAGTCTAAAATAAAAGTTTCCCCCAAAAAAAGAGAGCAAGATATTTTTTTTCCTAATATTTATGCTGGTAAAAAATTAGCTTGTCATTTTTGCCGTCTTACACAAACAACATATTGCAACATTGACAATTTTTCCAATGGGTTTTCTTGATGTATAAAGTTATATTTGTTCATCAAAGAAAATAAAAGATGTACAATTTTGTTACATTTTTATTTTTTGTGTCATCTAGGTGCAATCTCAGAATTGAGCATTAGGTAAAGGTAAAGTAAAGGTTGCCCTTGCTTGAAATCCATTTGTATCCAACTCTAGTGTTCAGTGCTCATCTCTGTTTATTGCCAAAGAGCCAGCACTGCCTGCATCTGTAGACATTTCTGTGGAAACGTGACAGGCATGCCTCAACACCGGAGTGTATGGAACACTGTTTACCTTCCCACCAAAGTGGTCTCTATTTATCTACTTGCAATTTCTTGCTTTCCAACTGCTAGGTTGGCAGTTGCTGGGACAGAGACAGGAGCTCACTTTGTCATGCAGTACTCAGGAATTGAACTTTGAACTTCCACTCGTCAGGTTCAGTATCTTAACCACTTGAGCCACCGCAGTCCCCTTGACCATGAGAGGGAATTGCAATCATTGCTCTGTTTTCGCGTGATGATCTGTTAACAGAATGAAATGTCAGTCTCAGAGCAATTGGTATGTCAATCAGTTGCCGTGCAAAAAATAGCTTCCAACCTGTATGAAAAACCAGCATCTAAGTTCTGAGTGAGGAAGAGGTAAAAAAAAAAAAAACCCACCCTTCCACCTGGTACAGTTGTACCTCACATAAAGAGCATAATGCGTTCCACAGGATTGCTCTTTAAGCGAGTTTGCTCTTTAAGCGAAACACCATTGTAAATGACCAATGGGGGGGGGGGATTGTGAACCCAGATTTATTTGTTAAGCGAGTTTCTGGTTGGATTTATTTGTTAAGCGAAGTGAACATTCAGGGAAAATTCTACTCTTTAAGCGAAATGCTCTTTATGCGAGGTTTGACTGTATATCCAAAGCCTTGCCAACCAGGACACACCACGAACCAGGCACTTAATTAATTCAACCAATATACTTCTGTGCCTTGTACAACTGTGAATTTTTTGGAATAGTAGCCGTGTTAGTCTGTGGTTCAAGCATATCAGAAAACAAAACAAAATAAAATAAAAAACACTGTAGCACTTTAAAGACTAACTGCTCTATTTTTATTGTTAGCTTTCGTGGATCAAGTCCACTTCATCAGACAAAGAGTGAAACTTACTATGTTACCTGCACAACTTGTGACATAACTGCAACTATATCAGGGCCATGTGAGATATTGTACAATTCTCCACGAACTATAGACCAGCCAAATGTGTGAGGAGCACCCCATCATATTTACAGACAGAGGTACTGGAGCTGTGGCTCTTATTCCCAGAAAAGCAGACATGCCATCCTTTAAAGCAGTGTTTTTCAACCTTTGGTTTTTGGACTTCAATTCCCAGAAGCCTAAGTCAATTCCCCAAAGCACTGATCGGTCAGTGTACTAACTAAGGCTTCTTCTGGGAATTGAAGTCCACCTGTGGGACGTGGGCACCATGTTAGGAACCACTGCTTTAAATGAAGAAACCCTCAAATACTAAGATAGCAAGGAGAACCAGACATCCATGGGAAGGGAGGAGGAAAAAAGGTAAGATAGGTATATGAAGCTCCCTCTTCTTTCTTGTGAATGCCTCTGAACCATAACCTGAAAAAAACTCACAGTTAAGCAATACTAAACCCCTTCCATTGGATGGCCCCACATGCACTGAAGTTATATGGATTTATTTAATTTAAATAAATTGAATAGATCAGGGTCCCGAAATTGCAGCCCAAGGACCACATGTGACCCCTAAGCTGCTATCACCCTCAAGGCATTTTCCTTCAGACCCACAGTAATAGCACCATTCCCTGCTATTTTTCCTGTCCCTTGCTTACAAAATACACAATAGTATTATTATTTCTTCTGGGCTTCATACGCATGCACGCATGCACATACACACACCATTTGATCCTCCATACTAGCATTTTGACCACTCTGGGTACCTTGCTATACCAGCAGAGTTTGGCTACCCATAAAATTAATATTTCTTCAATGACCTTTGAATGTTTACTAAATTGCTAGATTATAATTTTGTTACAGCTTGATTTAAGATGTGGCCCTATTTAGGCATTGGGTACTCTAATGTGGCTTCCATATCCAGAAGGTTGGGGACCAGTCACCTAAGTCCTCAATCTGCCCCTCAGAGATTCTGCAGCAGAACATAAGCTGTCACAGAAAAAAAGCATGGCCTCAGAGGAACTGCTAGAGGACAAACAGAAGTTAATGATTGTATAAGTACTTTAAAAAAAGAGCTACAAAGCATACAGTCATAAATTATAGCTAATGTAGTAATCACAGTGTACAGAGAAAGAAATGCAAATGGTAGCTGGCCAAAGTGCTAATGTTTCATATCAGCATAATGTAAGCAGCATAACTTTGGCTAGTAAATTGCTTCGAGGTCTAAAACCCCCCCCCAAAAAAAAACCAGTTTAGACATTATTTGTTGCAAGCTGCATCACACAACTCAACACACTTTGCAACCTGTAGCAATTTGACCCCCCAAGCAGCATTGTTTCTTTTATGCTTGTGGACATAACTAACTGGGTTTTGAGCAGTATGATGATGTAAATATGGCAATGTATAGAGTGAAGAAAAATAAATATGAGCATAATACAGTACTGAGCAAAAATCTTAGGCCACCACCCACTGGTTTGGGGAAAAGTCAATGACATTTTTAAAAAAAAAACATACACCACCCACTTTTTCCACAAACCAAGAAAATCAAGGAAGCAAATAATAAAGGCGGTTGTGACGGAATAAGGTATACCTTTTGCTTTAGCTAAATCCAAGATGTGGAATTTCTTGTGTAGGAGTCCCTTCACACTAGGTTTGGTATGTAAACAATATGAGCCTCATGGTGTAGAAGAAATGAAATTTATTGTGTGATTGGCATGTCTTGCCGTAAGATCGTTGGTTGGAATTCCTCAGAGGGGGGTTTAGTAGGGAGTCGGATGTGCCAACCGGCCTGAGTGACCGTCTGGCCCAGACTCCATACCTGCTCAGCCAGCCAGATCTTAACACCCTTCCTAAAGGGCAGCAACTCTGTCTGGAGACACAGTTCTGTTGGCAGAAGGTATCATAGGGCCGGAGCAGACACAGAGAAGGCTCTTCTTCTATTGCTTGAGAGGTGTGCCTCTCTAGCTGATGACACCACCAAAGAACCTCTCCGGTCCGCTATGGTGGGACAGACAGATACTCTTGGGGTGATGCGGTGTCTTAAGTATCCTGGCCCACTACCATGTAGGGCTTTAAAGGTAATAACCAGCACCTTGAATTGCACACGGAGGCAAACTGGCAACCAGTCCAACTCCTGGAGCAATGGTGAGACACGAGCATAATGCCCGCACCCCATCACCATTCGGGCAGCAGCATTCTGGACCAATTGCAGCTTCCAAATGCACAGTCAAACCTCACATAAAGAGCATTTCGCTTAAAGAGTAACTCGCTTAAAGAGCAGAATTTTCTCTGAATGTTTGCTTCGTTTCACAAATAAAACCAACCAAAAACTCACTTAACAAATAAATTGGTGTTTGCAGTACCCCCCCACAATTGGTCATTTACAATGGCGTTTCGCTTAAAGAGCAAACTTGCTTAAAGAGCAATCCTGTGGAACGTATTATGCTCTTTAAGCGAGGTACAACTGTAGTTCTGTGCTGGTTTCACTGGATTCAAAATTACTTTTCTTCCACTTACATGCTAGGCATCATGCCACAGAACTCTTCACCACCTCAGAAGCTCTGTATAAATAGATGGCACAAGATGGGGACTTTTCAGAAACCAAAATCATAAAATCAGAGAAAATTGAGTTCAAAGGAACCTATGAGCCTATAGAATCCATACCCTCTTCTCAATGTAGGAATCCAAATCAAAGCAGATCTATAAGATGGTTTTCTGATTTTCTCTTGAATGCCTCCTGTAATGGAATGCTCACTACCTCCTCAGGTAATTGATTCCAATGTACTGCTCTAACAGTTAAGATGTTTTTTTTCTGATATTCAGTAGGAAATGTGGGGAAATATCTCTAGAAGAGAAGTTTGCCTGGCTGTTTTGCTTTCAGGTGGGCAGCAAAGCCATTTTACTTGACTTGCTAAGAACATTTAACTTAATAAGAATATTTTTTGTTGCTCAGTCGTTCAGTCAGTCCTTTGCAACCTTATAGACTGTTGTCCTCCAGGCACCTCTGTCCTCCACTATCCTCCTCAGCCCGCCCAGCTTTGTGCCCATTGTGTCTACAATACCATCTAGCCATCTCAGGAGTTACCATCTTTGGTTCTGGATGGGGCTAGTTTGCCTCAAACAGACCCAGTGCGCAATCTGGGGGTCCTCCTGGACTCACGGTTCCTGCTCAATGAGCAGGTGGCAGCCGTGGCCAGGAGGGCTTTTGCACAATTGCGTGTAATTCGCCAGTTGCGCCCACTCCTTCACAGGGACTCCTTGCTCATGATCACCCACACCCTGGTCACCTCCAGATTAGACTATTGCAATGCGCTCTACATGGGGCTTCCCTTGATGACCATCCAGAGGCTGCAGCTGGTCCAGAATGCGGCAGCCTGGGTGGTGCTGGGAGGTGTGTGTTATTCTCACACATCCCCACTGCTTCAGGAACTGCACTGGTTACCAGTTTGCCTCTGGGTGCAATTCAAGGTGCTGGTCATTACCTTTAAAGCCCTATATGGTAGTGGGCCAGGTTAGTTGAGAGACCGCATCTCCCCAAGGGTATCTGTCAATCCCACCAGAGCAGACCAGACAGGTGCCTTAGTTGTACCATCTGCCAGAGAGACTCGACTCTCTGGCACTAGAAAGAGGGGCTTCTCCCTGTTCGCTCCGACTCTGTGGAACTGCCTGCCTCTGGAGCTGCGCCTCCAGATGGAGTTACTGGCTTTTAGAAGGGCCTGAAAACCTGGCTGGCAGGAATGGTGTGGGGTAGTGATGGTTTACTGACACACACACACACACACAGGCTTATTTAACTTCCTACAGCTACCCTCCTATCCCGACTCCCATTCCTATTCCTTTTATCCATTCCCATTCCTTTTATCCGGTTCCTTTTAGGCTAGGGAATGGGAGGTTGTTTTTAATGGGTTTTAAATTTTATTGCTCTTTTAATGTGTTTGTGGTATACCATATACCTGTTGTGCTCCGCCCTGAGTCGCTTGTGCGAGTAGGGTGGAATATAAATTTGATTAATAATAATAATAATCATCTCATTTTTGGCCGCCCCCTTCTTCTTTTGCCCTCCACCTTTCCCAGCATCAAGGCCTTCTCAAGTTAATCCTCTCTTCTCTTTTGATGCCCAAAGTATTTCATCTTCATCTTTACTATTTGACCTTCTAGGGAGCAGTCAGGGTTGATTTCTTCTAAGATCAACCTGTTTGTTCTCCTCGCAGAACAGGGGACTCTTCTCCAACACCACATCTCAAAGGTATCTATTCTTCTGTGCTCAGCTTTCCTAATGGTCCAGCTCTCACAACCATACATTGCCACAGGGAATACCATTGCTTTGACTAGACGAATTTTTGCTTGCAATGTGATGTCTCTACTTTTAACTATGTTCCCCAGGTTTCTCATCGCTTGCCTCCCAAGAATCAGTCACATTTTTATTTCATGGCTGCAATCACCATCTGCAGTGAGCTTTGATCCTGAGAAAGTAAAATCCATCACTGCTTCTACTTCTTCCCCATCTATTCTCCAGGGACTGATAGGGCCTGTTGCCATTATCTTGGTTTTCTTGATATTGACTCTCGAGCCAGCTTTCGCACTCTCTTCTTTCAAACCTAATCCGGAGCTTCTTCAGGTCTTCCTCACTTTCTGCCATTAGGGTAGTGCCATCTGCGTATCTCAGATGACAATTCAAGCTATGCCCATTGAAATGTAAGTCTGACTGGATTCAGTGGTACCCATTCCTATGTAAACACGTAGAGTACACTTGTTTCAGTTAATGTTAATTTGTAAAATGTATAGCAATTGCTGCATTTTATTTATCCTTTTGCACAATTTTAATTGAAGGCCACCTTGAGTTTTCCGTAGGAAGGCAGCAGAGACAATTTGGAATATATAAATAAGGAAAAGGTAGCCCCAGGAGCATTCAAAGGGCACGTCTGTAGAAATGTATTCTGCATCTCACTATCTGCATATCTGCATCCAATGCATAAGATTTAGTTTAGCGTTGGTCTCCATGGATACTACAAAGGACAGAGGTCATAGCTTTGCCAAGCATTTCCTCAGGTAATTGCTCAATTTTCATAGCTGGCTAGAAATCCTTGGTGAACCAAGAGGTTACATCCCCCTGGGCTATTCATCATGGATATTTTCCAACTCATTCATTTTAAAATGACCTGAGCAAGGACTCTGTAAATGAGAATCTATCACATCTTCTAAAGCATTGATAAAGAGGAGGGAAAAGGGAGGGGAAGCCATGCCATTTATGTCCACAAGCCACATGTCAACACTCCTCACCTCAAAAGCAGCCACATGCCAGTTAGGATTTGACTTTTGCGAATTTCCATGTTTTCCCTGAAGGCAGGCAGAGAATAATAGAGGGAATTGAAGCGCTTCTGGGTATCTTTCTTCATCAGTTGTATATCTCTTACTTGTGTCTCATCTTTACAGTCTAATTATCTCTTCAGCACAGGGAAAATTAAACAGTAAAGGGGTGATAAGCATATGATAAGAAACAGACAGAGAGCAAAAGGCACCCTATGGTCCTGTGATTAATTTGAGCTTCCTCTGTTTGCATTGGAGAGCAGGGAGGTTTTTAAAAATGTCCACAGTTACCATATATGCTGGTGTATAAGACGACTTTTTACCCCTGAAAAACATGCCTCTAAGGGGGGGGGGGCGTCTTGTACCCTGGGTGCACTTCAGTTGAATAAAATACAGCAATACCTCGGATAACATTTAACTTGGATGACGTTTACCTAGCATAACGTTAAGCAATCTGGGGAGGAGAATTGCATCGAATAACGTTAAGGTCCTATGGGATGGATCGGATAACAAATGATGAACAGGAGTTTGAAGGCTTTTAAAGGGAAACTGTCACGCCAGCAAACTTGCTAGGGACTTGCCTGGCACTTGCTATCTCCCTCTATTTGTTACCTTCCTTCTATCATTGACAGTTCCAGTTTGGTTAACAGATTAGAAAACAAACAGCATGGCAGCTCCCATAGGTTTATTGTTCCATTCAGCTTTAGTGAATTGTCTTTGGTGAATTACGTTTAATAAACTTGCACTGTTTTATGTTTACTGTACATGTTTGATAACATACAGCCTTGTGACAGTTTTTCTGCATGTCATAAGCATTTGAATATAAATTAACATGTTGAAATCAAAGCTGATGTTCTTTTACATTTTATTTGGTGTGTGGAAGGTGTGCGGAAGAGGGGGTAGTCTTATACAGCGAGTATATAACAAACTCTATATTTTGAGTGGAAATATTGGGGGGGTCGTCTTATACGCCCAGTCGTCTTGTACGCCAACAAATATGGTACCTGGAAAGTGATATAACTCAGTGGGCTGAAACTAGAGCAGGGGTGTCCGAACCACAGCCCAGGGGCCGGATCCGACCCCTAATGCCAATTCATCCGGCCCATGAAGCCCTTGTCACTCCCAGAAGCAGAAGTAAACACATATGGGTGCATTTTACTTCTGCTTCCAGGATCAATGAGGGCTTTGCAGGCCGGATGAATTGGCATCAGGGGCCAGATCTGGCCCCTGGGCCATAGTGACCAGCCCCTTGAACCACGTGACTGGCCCACAGCCCAAAAAGTTTGTGTAGCTCTGAAGTAGAGGAACTCTAAATGCCCACTGTGCCTCTTAAAAAAGGACCTTCTGAGATCACCTGATGAATGTGCAAATGGTGGGGTTACATGACCTGCCACATGTATGGCTTTCCACTTCGACAGGAAAGGTAACAGTATTCCATGTGCTCTGGTGTCTAGTCATGCCTGCCACATGACCATGGAAATATCTGCAGATGCAAAAAGGGCTGGCTTTTTGTCTGTAAACAGAGAAGCGTGCAACACCCTAGAGTCAGATATGGCTGGCTTTCAACCAAGGAAGACCTCTACTTTTACCTTTTTCTGCACAGTACTAACAAGAATTAGCATGTGCACCACTGCCATTTATCAAACATCATCTACCAATGCTTTCTTCCGCTACTGCTGTTGTCCAGTAGTTGTATTTACATAATCTCTTTCCCTCCATCACATTGGAAATAATGAGCCTAGTGGTACATTGGTTAAACTGATGTACTGCAGCTAAAACTGCTGATGCTGTGAGTTTGAGCCTGACAGGGATCAAGGTTGACTCGTCCTTACAACTTTTCTGAGGTCAGTAAAATGAGTACCCAGCATGTTGCAGGGAAAATGTTAATTACCACCCAGAGAGTGTACTAAGCACTATGGGGTGGTATATAACTGTAATTGCTATTGCTAACAAATATCTTTTCTTGATGTGACCATTAATTCCTAAAATTATTGGATGCATCTTAGTCTGATGTTTCATATTTCACCTTTTTGACTTGGATCCTACTAAGAGTTCAGACTAGCTTCCTTGTGGCATTGCTGTCTGGCATTCTCATAAGTCCTCACCATATGAAATACATCCAAGAATGGGATATTGGATGTATCCTATATAATTATGCTGGAAAAGAGGGAAGTTATTTCAGTTTCAAATTTGATGTCTGGATCACCATCCTTCCAGGTTATGGTGTTTTTATCTATCATCTTTATGCAACATACAACATATTTCTATGCAATTTACAAAATACTGTTAGACAGATAATGGCATCTGTCTAAATTCCCCTTTAATCATCCCTTTTCTCTATTGGAGAATAAAGATGTGCAGAAACAGGAAAAAACAATAGAATTTTCCCCAAAGGCAAGAAGTTAAATGACTCCTCTCAAAGTGCTCTCCATTTCCAAAATACACAATTGCTTCTTTAGCATATTTGGGGGGGGGGGGGAATATGTTCAATCAAAGGTGTGATTTTTTTTCAAGGTAACAGATTGCTTTTAATTTAGGGAACTTCTGGAGTACCTAGTCACAGTTGGGCAGATGGAGTTTTAACAACAAGATAAACTTTTCCATTTGTTGATTTTTAGTTGGTGCCATTCTTTGTCAGTTAACATGGTATAAATATGGCAAGAACCCCAGTGATATGATGCAACATAGTAGTTATTTCCTTGTTGAGATCAGAGCATTTCTCTGGGACGAGTGGAAAGCATTGCAGTTACACATAGGCATCCCCCTGGCAATGGTACAGAGCTGGCTAATCCTTCTGAACCAAAAGTGCTGCACTGTAAACTTCCTAATGCACAAAGCAGTTAGAGCAGCGGTTCCCAATGTGGGGCCCACACCCCACAGTGGGCACTTCAATTCCCAGAAGCCAAAGTCAGTACATTGACTGATCAGTGCTTTGGGGCATTGACTTAGGCTTCTGGGAATTGAAGTCCTTAAACCAAAGGCTAGGAAACTGAGTGATGGAGGGAAATAATTTCAGATGCTGGTCTGAATGCATTTTTTATTTTTATTTATTTATTTATTTATTTATTTATTTATTTATTTATTTAAGGTGGATCCAGATTTGCCTGGAGGGCAAAAAGGGTATGAACCAGCTACAGCGGGAACAGGTTAAAAACCAACTACAGTAATACACCAGATAACGATTGGACCGGATAGCGCTAGAATCGGATAATGGATAATTTCCAAAAATCTTGCATCACATAACGATTGTTTTAGCGTTATCTGAGCCAATCGTGTGTGGGGGGGGTTTGGATTGGGTAGAACATCTACCCAATCCACACACACCCAGCGATGGATCGCTGCTACTGAACTAGGGTCGAGCAAAATGCAGGCGGGTGCACTTGCTAAGGTTCGTGTCGGGTGGCGAGACAAGGCACCCGCTCGTGTGCTTTGTTGTGCACCAGTGGGTGCCTGTTTCCTGCACCACACTGGCCCCTTGCCGCTTGCTAAGGGGCCAGTGCTGTGTGGGAAGCAGGTACCCGCTGGCGTGCAACAAAGCACACGAGCGGGTGCCTTGTCTCGCCACCCGACACAAACCTTAGCCCTTGCTAATACTCGTGTCAGGTGGCAAGAAGAGGTTTGCCCCCGAAGTCAAGCTGACCCTCGGCTAGCAATCGCTATCCTAGGATCAGTTTGACTTCAAGTACAAACCGCGCAGTTTGTCCCTGACATCAGGGCTTTTTTTTTTTTTAGCATTGTTCGATACATGTGTCAGACAACGCTAAACATCAGATAACATCATGACTTGTGGAACCAAGTCATAACGTTATCCGCTGTATTTCTGTATAATGATTTTTATTTTGCACTTGTGATCCTGTTTCATATCTTACTGATGTATACTGTGTCAATTTTGTGCATTTGTGTGCAGACATTTTTATCCTTATTTTATGACTGTGACTGTAACTTTTAAACTTTTATACTGTTTTATGTGCTCTTTTATTCCTTTTAAACCAGATACCTCTCCCAAATGTAGCATAGATTTTAAGAACTTATTTTATTTTGTTTTGTTTTAACTCAAACGAATGTTTGTGGTGGTGCATTTTGACTCTATTTCAGGCACTTAAACCCTTTTTACTGCACTGGTCATCGATCGTAAGAAAGTTTGAATTGATTTGAAAGTGGATCCTGTGTTGAATCCTGCATGCTGCGCTTCAATGTTCCGTGGGAGATGGCTCCGAGATCACAGTGTGTGGGTCACTTCATGGCCATGCCAAAATGGAGCCAACTGGATAAGGGAATCGGATATCTAATCAGTGATGGCCTTCAAAAAAAATTACTACCACACTGTGGGCATGGCCTGCTCTGTGGGTGTGGCCAGGTGACTGGGTGGGTGTGGCTATGTGACTTGGTGGGTGTGGCCAGATGTTGGCCATGTGACTCGCTGAGTGTGGCCATGTGACTGGGTGGGCCATCTAGTCAGTGGCGTCATTAGGGGGGCTAGGGGGCTCTGGCCCCGGGCGGTGCTTTTTGGGCTGTGTATGTTCTTGGACTACAATTCCCAGAAGCCCTAGCGGGAGCGGGCACCAGTGTCTACCAGGCGGCTAAGTTTCACACGACGTTACTGCATCTAGTCATGCCTGCCACATGACCATGAAAACGTCTGCTAACACACCCCGCACTGGCTCTTTGGCTATAAATGGAGATGAGCACTGCACCCTAGTGTGGGATATGACTGGCTTTTGAGCAAGGGCGACCTTTACCTTTACTAACTACATGTACAGTTGCCATAATTCTCTCCCACAAAACTGGGACAGAAGTATACTTGACAAAAATGGGCAGGTTATCTACAAAATAGCCTTTTTTAAAATGAACAATATAATGACAGTTATAAAACACTTTCACATTAAATATATCATTGCATAAACAATCAGTAAGTTTTAAAAATCTGGGATTTTAACATGATTATTATTGAACTGGCTGGGACAATTTTTCCAACCTTGAATCTGGGACAATCCCAGTTTTCCAGGATGTAACCACATGCAACTAAACAGGGCCAAACTTCACAGCAAATTTGAAAGGTGCTCTTCTACATAAAATATGAAGTTTCTGTGCAAAATACAGACTTTCCTAAGCAAAATAGTATATTTTGCTATATATAAAATTACTTGTGCAAAGTTTTGCTCAAAAACTTTCATAATTTAACTGGGAGTATATATAAAATAAGTTTATTTGTGCAGCCGCAGCCATTTTTTTACAATATCAATATGTATATACTGTAGTGAGCAAAACATTGCTCTACTAAAAGTCAGCCAAAAACAACATTCTAGCAAACTGGGAGGCAGAAGGTCAGCAGTTTGATTCCCAAGTACTGCAGGACGGAATGAGCTCCTGTCTTTGTCCCAGCTCCTGCCAACCTAGCAGTTCGAAAGCAAGAAATTGCAAGTAGATAAATAGGGACTACTTTGGTGGGAAGGTAACAGCATTCTGTGCGCTCTGGTGTCTAGGCATGCCTGCCACATGACCACAGAAATGTCTGCAGAAGCAGACAGCGCTGGCTCTTTGGCTTTGAGACAGAGATGAGCACTGAACTCTAGAGTCGGATATGACTGGCTTTCGAGCAAGGGAAACCTTTACCTTTACTAGCAAACACAATTCACTCAGCTTAAGAAAACCAGTTTGTTATAAAACTTTTTCTTTACAACTGTTGTTCTAAAAGTAAAACAGGCTGCCATTCCAGGAATATATGGTGAACTATCCCCTAATAAAAAGTTTAACAGATATGCCTCAGATTTATTGAATGCAAGACCTAATTCTTTCAACAGAGTTACTCCTAGGTTCTTATACATTGGGAAAATAAGTAAATAGTGAGTTAGGTCTTCAACTACATTAATTCCATGTAGACAAACTCTCTCCTGCAAGGGGTTATGTTGGTGTTGTCCCTCAACCACTACAGAATTCATAGAATGGCATTGTAAAGCTGTGAAACCTTTTTTTCCATTTAAAATTTGTTATTCTAATTAAATATTGAGAGTAAAGTATTTTGATAGATAATTTGGCATACCAGGGACACATTTTGACAGACAGAAATTAGGTCAGCTCAAAAATAATATTTTAAGATATGAAGCTGCGAGCAAAATATTCAAAAGATAGCATGAGAGTCCATATATATCTATAATCTGTAGAATTTCCTGGTTCTAAGATAAAACTGTCTTATCGTTTTAATTCAACATCTCTCTGAAAGCAGACAATATTAAATCTGACCCTATTTCCTTTCTTTCATTTTCAACCAATATGTACAATAGCCGGCACTGTACAAAGGCCTGCTTCCAACCAGAGAACAGAAGTCTCAGTTTCTTTATTCATTTTTTTTAAAAAATAAAAGATTCCATAATCGATTTTCTTCCTTTTTCATTTTCCCCAATTTTTCTGAAAAACAAAGCAAAAAGGCGTCAGAGGGGAAAAAGAGGGGTAGGGGAAATTCCCTCCCCTGAATTTTCCTGGTTTTTCCCCCCTAGACCTTCACATCTCTAGTGAGAATTGAGATAGTTAATTGTGCATGTTGAGACTACTTATGAGATACTCCTCATACAGGCATTTAAGTATCCCATCAAAATTATTTAATTTAATTTAATTTTTACAATTGTATGCTTCCCACTCAGGAAACCCGACTCAGGGCGGCTCACATACTAGTTAAGCAATCCACAATAAGTACAGAGTAATGCAATATACAAATGTCAATATTATAATGATAATTTTAATGATAAAATTATTGATGCTCCATGAAATATAAGTTCAAGCTGTTTAGTAAAACTTTTCCAATTCTCCTCAGACATTACTATGACTGTATTTAGAATTCTTGGGTGGAATATTGATATTTATTCAATAAATATTAGTATAGATTACCAAGTTATATATAGTAAGATATTGGAAAATACACTGATCTCAAATGTATTTGATGGTATACAATATTTGATTAATATATAAGCAATCAGGTCTCCACTTAGCCAACCATACTTTACCAATTTAAGAGCAGATTTCAGCCAATAATAGCCCTCAAGCTAATGTCAGGTTGCTTTGAAGAAATCCAAATTTTCAGGAGGCTGATAACAGTGTGTTTCTTTAAAATGATGACTACATTCTTATCATGTATCTGAAACAATCAATCGGGGGTTCCTCAGTAAATACGAAGTCAGCATGGTCACTAAGATGGCAGTCTACAAATCAACCTTTGTTCCTATGCTCATATATAGCAGCGAGTCATGGTCGCTCACCTCCAGACATTACAGCCAATTGCAAGCAATGGAGATGAGATACAGTATCTGAGGAAGGTTGAGAACAAAACAAGCATGACCGAGTGTGAAATGTGACCGAGTGTGAAATGTGACCATCAGACACCTGAACATTCAACCATTGAAGAGTACATTCGAGAAGGGTCAGCTAAGCTGGTTTGGCCACATCAACTGAATGGCTGAAACCAGGATCCCGTGGCAGGCTTGGGAGGTTCAAGTGCAAGGTACATGACCCCACATCAAGTGGATTGAGCTTTCTCCTTTTCCTCAGAATCGGCAACAGCTTGCTTCACAAAGCGGTACATTGAATTATATACAGTTACATCACTCCAAATCCCATTCTCCACCTGCCCACCAGATGTTACCCAATCCTTGGTACTTTTGGGGCTAATTAGTGGAGTCACTCATCCCGGAGCATCCCCACCCCTTTCTCACTCCCGATGACCGACCCCCTCCTTTGGAATGTCTCCTACAGATAACTCAGGACCAGCTAGATCCATCTCTCCCCTTATCGCGATCTCTCCCCCTGTTCCTGGAATCTGAGTCCCATAAACACAAAGGGAAAAGAGGGAGACTTTCTCCCGGTGGGTGGGGCTACTCACTCCTTGCCTTACAAACATCAAGGAAGCACTTCATGTTTGCGGTAGTGACCTGAGGCCACCCACGGAGCTGTACAAGGAGAGATCCCAATGGAGCTCCTTTGTGGAATTCTCTACAATGCAAGGTAGAAGAGGAGGCAAGTAAGTAAGTAAGTAAGTAAGTAAGTAAGTAAGTAAGTAAGTAAGTAAGTAAGTAAGTAAGTAAGTAAGTAAGTAAGTAAGTAAGTAAGTAAGTAAGTAAGTAAGTAAGTAAGTAAGTATCTTATTTGACAGTCCTGATTAGGAAGTGGGATGAGTTCAAGTGTTTCCTCCAAATTAGCAAGAGCTTCTTCCTTAGCTATTCCACCAACTCTAGCTGTCTTACTGTCATCTACCTCACCTGCACAAAAACTAAGCAAAGGCAAGGAAAGTGCTATATTTTTTAAAATACCTAATTACTGTTACATCCAGTATCAACAGCACCTCCCTCTTATCATATATCCTTTCAGCTATGGTGCTATGCGTAAAGGTCACAACTGCACAAGCATGGCCACAGTTATAAAAGAAATATTCCACCTTCAAAATTTTAATTGGCGCAAGCAAATCAATAGTTAAAGGTTGTAACATTTTAATTAGATGCAGTTTACATTCATTCTGAGAAAGCATCCATATTTGTTTCAGATATCCATAAGGCATCAAGAAAAATATCTGGGGAGCTTACAATGCCTAGATCAACTTGTTCGTTAACATTTCTTGGATAACTTGCCTAACTCAATTAATGTGGTTAGCAATGCATGAGATTCATAAAGAAATATCTTTATTAGTTTCATCTCTTCTAAAATCTCTTTAACCCACTGAAACAATGAGTTACTGTCTTTCTCTCTGCTCAGTTGTGTTTAAAGAGAGCTCTTTATCTGGTTGAGTGTGACACTGTGATAACTCATTGACCTGTTTTAACATAAATTTATCCAGTATCTTTCTTTGCTCCATCAATTTGGCCCTACTGGTAGAAGATGCATTGTCTGAAATAGCCATCTCAATTGCTAGATTATCAGTACAGTCTTCTGAACCTATCTCATACATTGCACATCTATAATTGATTGACCAATCTAAGCAGGGGTGGTAAAGATTTGTTTTTATGATTAGCATCTTCCACTTTAAGGAGAAGTTTGTTATTTTCCATTGTTTCCTTTGTCTTTCTCTCTTTTTTGACATCGAGCATTTCCATGTACAAGAGAAATTCCTTGTTTCTTGTACCTCTGCCTTGTTTATACCAAACAATGAATCAATCAAAATTTGATAAATCGGTTAACAATAATGGTCCTTATCAATAAACACAGTTAAATCACTAAGCACAAATTGAGAAAGTTTAAAAAAAGAAGAGAGGAAGGAAAGAGAAGGGATGGGAAGGGAAGGGAAGGAAGGAAGGAAGAGAAAAAGAGGTTATTATTTCATTTAGATTAGGGGTTCTCAAGGTTTTCAAGAGAGACAGACACAACTTTTTGTTCAGTCGCACAGTCTATTCTGACCATTTGCGACCCCATGGACCACTGTCTGCCAGGTACTTCTGTCCTCCACCATCCTCCTCAACTCGCTCAGCTCTGTGCCCATTGTGTCTACAATACCATCTAGCCATCTCATTTTTGGCCACCCCCTTCTTCTTTTGCCCTCGACCTTTCCAAGCATAAAGGCTTCTTCAAATGAATCTTCTCTTCTCATTTGATGTCCAAAGTGCTTTAGCTTCATCTTTACTATTTGACCTTCTAATGAGCAGTCAGGGTTGATTTCTTCTAAGATTGACCTATTTGTTCTCCTCACTGTCCAGGGGACTCTCAAAACTCTCCTCCAACACCACATCTCAAAGGCCTCTATACTTCTGCGCTCAGCTTTCCTAATGGTCCAGCTCTCACAACCATACATTGCCACAGGGAATACCATTGCTTTGACTATACGGATTTTTGTTTGCAATTTGATGTCTCTATTTTTCACTATGCTCCCCAGGTTTCTCATTGCTTGCCTCCCAAGAATCAGTCACCTATTTATTTCATGGCTGCAATCACCATCTGCAGTGAGCTTTGATCCTAAGAAAGTAAAATCTGTCACTGGTTCTTTTGGGGGGGGGGGGGTTTTCAGGAACAAATCCAGAAATATTGGAAAAGCAGGAGCTGGTTCTTCCCTGAGGTGCAGAACACATTTCCTCATTTCCAAACAGCCTTCCAAATGTGATTTTGGCAACTCTTCTCCCTTCTGTTCCTTTATCCCCAGATCCCGCCTCCAATTCCTAACTAAAATAGTCTTTTCATAAGGATACTATGGTTGACGGTATCAAAAGCCACTGAGAAAACCAGGAGTACCAGGAAGGACGAAGCCCCACTCTCTGTGCTCAGTCCATTGTAATGCACCTTTGAGAAGGGGGCAGATGTAAAACATGTATGTAAAACATATATATATATAGAGAGAGAGAGCAGATGTAAAACATGTATGCACATGTGCAGAACATGCCCACGCATGAGCAGAACACTGCCATAAATTACCCATGGCTATTGTAAATGCATTTACGACAGCCATGGGTCATATACAGCAGCGTTCTGCGCATGTGCAGATGCTTTCTGCACACATGCATCCATGTTTTACTTCTGCTTCCAGGAGCAGCAAGGGTGACACAGGCTAGATTCATTGGCGCTACAGGCTGCATCTGGCCCACGGGCCATAGTTTGGGCACTCCTGAGCTAAACAGTTGTAATATTTCTACCTTCACAATGAGAAAAATGAAAACACGGCTGACTGCCAGTTATTGCTCCTCAAAGATAGCTAATTAAATATCAAACAGAGAAAAGCAAAACAAATGAAACAAGTTGGATAAACAAAAGCAGCATAACTCGGTTGTTTTCATTCTTCCATAGAGGCCCAGGAGCAAAATCTGGTTTTGTTATGGATGAAATCTTGAACACAGGAAGGCATTCACTTCGTCAGAGACAGAAGATGAGTGGAAAGCATATGACATATTTTAATCCCCCCCATGCCTAAGTAGTGTGCCTTAGAGAGAATGCTTTTTGTTTCAAATATATTTCCTTTGGAACATTTGGGAATAACATAATATGTGCATTATCTCTCCCCATTTGTCTCTCCCAGCTCTGCCACTCTCTGCAGCAAGATCATCTCTACACATAGACCTCAGTCATTTGAGATCAATGTGGCTATAATTTGTTTACCACTTGACAGGGATAAGTTGGAACTTTAAAGTTATCTTGTACCTCAGTATTTTATTCTTCTGGAAAGTTTACTATCTCATGTAAAAGATCTGACTGTAGCAAGAGAAGCTTTACTAGCTTTGATAGATACACACAAGCTTTACCTTGAATACCTTGGAGTCATTATTCAGTGAGGAGTCCGTACATTAGTAGACATCTCCGCAACGATGTTCCGTGCATACAAATGGACTTGAGAAATGCAGTTTTTTAGCCATTTTGATATCATGTCATCCACTGGCTAGGCAGACCACGAGGTGTGCCCTCTGCGTTCACCTTCCCCAAGGCTTCTTCCTCTGACAAAGATGATGGTCATGACTTCCAGGCTGTTTTGACTCACTGGAGCAGGCGGCGAGGCTACTGGCCACTGCATCCGGCCACAGGTTGGACTCAAAACCAGGTGGGATGGGAGGTTCAGCAGTGGTTAGAAACCCTCCAGACTCTCTGTTCTGGAGGCAGTGGGATCCTTTGGGACTCTAATGGAGGGTATGTTGGCCAGAGTAAGGAGTACTAAGGCAGTGGCCTTCAAGGTAGGAGTTGTGGAAGAATCATCTTCGGGTGGTACAGGCAACAGGCGCCTGTGGACACAATAGGTGAGTCCCCTTCCTTGGTTTTGGGTACAAGTGCTATGGGGATTTCCAATGGAGACAGAACTCATCCCACCCCCCCGGTCTGGCCATGGCAAAGTGGCATTCCTGATGGGCTTTTTTTCTGTAATATTGTTGGCATTTGCTCCTCCGAGTGTCCAACCCAGGCAAAGTGGGGAGACAGATTTTTTGTTGAGATTGGTGACAGTATTACAGCTCATTGGGGCTGCTTGCCAAGTGAGGGTTACCTCGGGGACATGGCAGTTGGTGTTACCAACTCCTCAAGAGGCAGGGATAGTGGTAGGAGGCATGGTGTCCTCTCAGTGGTAACGGATTCAATCCCAACAGCCACAGATGATGGGGGGGGGGGTGAGTGCTGCCAATACATTATGTACCAATAAGGACATGGGGGAGGCAAACTGCTCAGAGTTGGTTCCCATTTCATCTTTGCTGCTGGCGAGCCCATCAGTTCCATTATAAGCCACTATGGCTAAAATTGTCAGAGGGGGATATGTGGATATTTTCAGCCTTCTGAATAGGGATTTGGGAGTCTTGGATGGGGACAAATTGGATTAACAGGTCAAGGTTATTTTGCTTAAAAAGTGCCCACCGCGCATGTGGATCAACTGAGTCTCAGCCTATTATATATATCTTGGCGGATTGATATGATTGTGGGCACATTGTGCAAAAAGATTGTGGCCCCTGCCCCCTCCCCCTCCCCCTCCCCCTCCCCCTCCCCCCCGCTATGGCAGGGCTCACATGCCCTTTTCATCACTGCAGAGTTTCAGCTGACATGTGGGAATGTGAGAGGACTTCTTGAGTAAATTCAATGGTGTTTCATTCTGGAGGGCTGCTATGCTTTTAGGCCCTTCTCTGAAGGTGCAGCTGGCATGTTGGGTTTCAGCATTTATTTCCAAGGTTGTTCATGCTGCGGTGAATGGCCCAAAGCATAGCATTTGGCCAGGATTACTAGGGATCTGACCTTTTTGGAGTTCTTTCCCATTCTAGGGGCTCTGTATTTCTGTGATTTGTGGGCTAACTCCATGGTCACTTTTTGGTGTGACAACTTTGTCGGGAGTGCAGGTGATCAATAACCTTTCTTCCAGGTCACTAAGGGTCATGAGGCTTGTAATGGCTTTTGTGTTACACTGTCTGTGCTGTAAAGTATTGTTTAACACCAAGCATATACCTGGTCTATGTAATGAGATTGCTGATGTATTATCTCATCGACAGATCTGGAAGTTTTGGACTCTGACCCCAGAGGCTCATCTGCAGCTGGGGTTTCTGCTGCAGGAGGTATGGGGGCTAGGTGAGATGGCTTGAATTTCACTTGCTGTGTGGCAGGCACTGGGTTTGTATCAGGAGCAAAAGTTTCAGTTATTGCAAACTGCAGAATTGCTGGGTATTCTGGTGAGATAAGGTTGCATTGGGAGGACTTTAGTCAATGGCCAATGGTGGCCATGGGGTGCAGCAGCAGATACATGAAACTTTGGCCTTGCCTGATTGTTGAAGTAAATGTGTGTTTACTTTGATATTCACTTGCCTGATTGTTTTCTGTTTCAGGTTTCCAGTTCAAGCTGCAGGTGACAACTGTTATTTTGGGAGACAGACAAATGAGTTCAGCAATGAGAAGGGCAGCAGAGGCCTCACATGATCTTCAGATGGCCCTTCTTTATTTTCGGACCCACTGGAGCCGTAACCCTGGTTTGAGGTGGAGGGATGTAGTCACAAGGGTGGCATTGTTGGTTCCATTTGGACCCCCGGCTGTCCTGCTGCTTCATGTAGGGAGAGAGGAGATGGAGGTTTCATATGAGGTCGCTGGATTTGAGGCTGCCATGCATGCACTCAAGCCAGTGGCAAACATATGGCCCAGCACGAGTTTGGTATATTCTGAGATATTGCCCATATGGTGCGAATCAGGTTGCAGTTTCTTTGGCAGTTCAGAATGGTCTTGCCTGTTCCTCAACAGGCATATAGAAAAATCCGTGATTGCCAAGGGGGGGGGGTGTCTTATATTTCACATCCACACATATCCAAAGATAGGCTAGAGATGTTTCAGGAAGATGATAAGGAGCTATCCATTGTGGGATGGGATTATATTCTGGACGATCTTTGGAGGAGTCTTTGGGCCACTCTTGTTTAGTGGTAGGGGGCACACAGGTCACTAGAAGTACAAAGCTGGGAGGGTTGAGGAGGATGGTGGAGGAAAAGGGTGCCTGTCGTGCAATGGTCCATGGGATCACAAAGGGTCAGACTTGACTATGCGTCTGAACAACAACAAATTATATACAGAGGTCTGAAAGGAAAAGTCTAATCTTATTTGGCTGAATATATTTACAGAGCTCCTATGACTATGGCTCCAATTTAGAACAGGTTTGTAACTGCATTCAACTATGCAGGACACATCTGTTAAACTTCCATACTGCCTGTAGTTGGAGTGTCTAGGAGGGACTTTTCTGGGCTGAGGTGACTGTCTATCCTCTATTTAGCACTAACCAATTGTTCCTTCCATGAGAGCCCCACTCCCCTCTGCTCTGTTTCCCTCTCTTTGTCTGTTGGCGTCAGTTGTTTGTTGCTGTTTGTTTGTTTGTTTACTAACATGCACACATTAATCAAAGCAGCAGCCACATGTCTGTAAATCCAAGTATAGCTTGTAGTTATTCTCCTTTTTTGGTCTCCTTTTTTGGTCTCTGCACTTCTATTGTGGAACTAAAAGGAATTTTACCAGAAATGTTAAATTCTGCAACATCTCATTCTTCAGAAAGGACTGTAAAGAGGTGACTTACACCAGCACTATGCCAAAGCTTAACTGTCTGGCCGGACATCCCGCTATGTTAATGGAGTAGACTGTAAAGCCAGTGACTCAACGCCAAGTGTTGGGTGGCAGTAAATAACTTGACTCTCTAAAGGGGACATTGGCTACGGGCAATGACCACCTTTAGGTGGTCAATTTCCTCAATGGAGGAAATGCCACTGGAGCCCATTGTATTGGGTCCAAGGGCAAAATGAGCGGAGGAGGAACTGATTCCCAACGGTAATTGAGGCAGAAGAGATCATTGGCTGTGAAGGTGCACAGTGCCCATATCCTCAAGGCTGTGGCAGTCCATTGCAGTCCCGGGGTTAAACCCTGCACATCTCATTTTGTATGTGCCGCAAGAGGTGTGTGGGTCACTTCATGGCAAGCTGGGATCCACCTTAAACAAATTCACACCAGTGGGATTTTTCCTGATTGCCTCCGCGGGTGAAGGTGCCCCAGAACCAGCTGGCCTCCAAGATCAGGCCTGCCAGCGCCTCAGGGACAGGGAAAAAAGCATGCTCAGATCTAGTTGTAACCAACGATGCTGAAGCTTAGAGGAGGCCTATATGCCCTGAAACATATTGCCGAACTAGCTGTTGAGGACCACACAAAGCCGTAGATACCCAGTGATACTATGGCTGAGGAGTTGCTTAGCAACTTTCTGTGAGCAAAAAAACAAAAGGTAATGTCTCCTTCTGCAGGGAGTGAATTGATTAGGAAGAAACTCCACCTATAGGCATAGAAACCTGATCTAGAGTAAATTATTTTCTTGATTGGAGATCAAACTGAGTAGCCCATGAATCACCTTTGTCAGCCTGCTAAATATGTGTTGATTTACTTTCCCATACATGCATTAAATAGATTCAGAATCTGATTAACACTGATTCAGAAATCTTTATAAGTAAGAAGCAGCCAAAAGACGATCGATACACTTTGTGAAATGTGCACAGCATGTGTGCTTATGGAATGCTCTCACTTAATGATGCCTTCCAGTCCCTTTTTGTCCAAGAAGCAGGCAGCCTTGAAATATGGAAACAGTACCTGTGGCAAGCCACACAAGAGCTATCTGTCACTATGATGGATACAAGCTTTGGTTGGGTCCCTTGAAGTTCCACAAAACAAATAAATACATACATACATTGAAAACCGATCTCAGCACAGTCAGTGTGGTAAAGAGTATTAGACCAACGGTTCGGTCAACCATTGCTGACTGAAACCCAAAACACTGGAGCAGAACTTGCTTTGTTGAGATCCCAGTATTATAGCCACTGTTCAGCCATTTCTTTGTCAGTATAAGCGATAATGTTTGAAGGGATCCTTAGTAACTCCAAATGGATTCTCCAAATGGATAGGAGGCTCATACTCAGAGCTGGGAGCTTCCCACTTGCAACAGGAAGTACAGTATCCTTGTTTCACTGAAGCCAAAGATATGAAAAGTCACATTTAACAGATCTACACTACAGATATTTTTGTTTCAATTATATGTTAAGTTAATCCTGAGTAATGCAACCCTCCCAGAGTCTTACAAATCTTACTAGTCACTCCTTCAGGTCATGTTCTGTGGCCAAACAGCTTGTTCAAGGCTGCACAGATGACAGGGCACATAACTCCATCATCCATGCATCTCTGCGGACAGCACAGTGGGGATTTGAATCACCATGTCCTGGCTTCTAGTACTAGCACTACATAGCACAGACACAGATTGACTTTATTCTAGTTGATCTGCCACAGCTCCCTCTGATAAACCTTTCAGCTGGGTGCTGCTCAAGCCAAGCATCCCATTGACCAAGCATTTGTTCCTTGTTCCTTGTACCACAGAGGACCCGGAATTGAAGGTAGCATGAGTAACCATGACCCAAAACCCTTCTTGTCACATGAATATGCCATTGAATGCTCATGAATCTCCTAGATCACCTTTAACACTTACAATACCTTATTGCAAGACCATCTATCTACATTTGAGCATGTTCCTGGCATTTATCTACTCATGGATGTAAACACCATGGCCCCATGGTGTTTGGTAACACCATGTAGTTTGATAACAGTAACAACAATAATTTGTTGCGTACATCCTAATCCAAAGACCACTATTAGATCACTTTAAAATCACAAACATTTACTAGTTTTTGGCTCTGCATGAGTCTTCTTCAAGCTGGATGTTACACAGCTGGAAAGGTGCAGAGGAAACATAAAATTTCCAGAATCAATGCCCAGCTGTGTTAGCTAAGTTTTTGTATTTAAATCAATTTCCAAAGTAGAAGCTACATAATGAGCTCAGATGTGGTAATCCATTGTCACCAGAAGTGGAATCTGAAAACTACCTCCTCTGAGCTGTTTTCTCAGTCCCCTGATTTGTAACTTGCTAGCTTGTCCATCTGGCTATGGTTTGTGAAACATTTATGGGTGGTTGTTGTTGTTGTTTTGCACAAACCTCCAATTAAAAAATACACATGCCTTGGTATTTTTGTTGGTTAGTTTAGAAGTAAATATACCAAACTAGTGTAAAGTATGATTTTAGTATGTTTGTGAGGGCAACACCAGCAGATATTCTTCCATAGAAGCTCTGAAGGCAGACACACACACTTAATGTTCTTAGATTGTGATTCTTCATCCAAGCACCTGGTTTTCCTCCTTTTCTGCTTTGCAACTCTACCTCGCAATTACGCTTACCTCTTGCCAGCCACTTTCCTTTGCCATATGTCACTTTCATCCCATTGGGCGTATGTTGTGGGAGCTGTCCAATGAAAAGCCACTAATGAGACAGCTGAAAAGAGCAACTGGGGATATGCAGTCACTCACTGGACTGGAGTCAAGTCTGATGGAGCAAATGGATAAGAGAGAGAGCCAATGAATGGCTGCCAACAAGCATAAATCCACTTACCCCATTGAAGAAGAGCATTCATTAACCTCTATTATAACGTAATTTTGGTTCATTCAAACTGCTGCTTCCTCTGCTTAGATTTATAATTCATACCCTGAGATGAAGCCAATGGACATATTCTACCACCACCCCCAGGGCAGTGGTGAGAAGGGCCATGTCAGAAATGAAAGAGGTTTGCATTCCAGAAAATAGCATTGATATTCAGTTGGCACATGACTTTAGGGCACGATATCTTGGAAATTATCCATTTGTCTACTGCTAGCTCATTAAGGGAAGATAAAATTAAAGCCCTTATTAGGGACAGGAGTCAATGAAATGGCATCACCCATTCCTTTGCCACTTCTTCTGTGTTTAGTTCAACTTTGTTCAGAATAGCAAAAACAGCTGTTGACATTAGGGCTCAAAGACATGGCAGGACCTGCTGAATATGAAGCAATGCTTTTATCTTCCTCACTTGAGGAAAATGTTCTCATTCCACTTGGCTTGAGGGTGGCTTATGACTGGGGCAGGAGGTGCCAGACAACTAAATTACGATATTTTCAATCCAGTTCTGGCTATTCTGCAGTTGGCTGTATATAAGATTCACTTCTTGTAGCAAAAAGGGGCTTTGTTATTTTTCTTTTCCACATTCTCTAATCGATTATTTCATGCTGGGTTTTGTTCAGATAAGTACATTTGTGGTACGGACCATTCAGCTAGATCAGGGATTCTCAACCCACAACCCATAGGCTGAATGTGGCCCATGGCACCATTTCATGTGGTCCACCACCACCTCCACCACACCTGGAAGTACCATGTGGTGGAGGAAGGGCAAAATGGCTATCTGGCCCCCTGCCTGAGGTAATGTAACCCAGCTTAAAAAGGTTGAGAACTCCTGAGCTAAGTAGGTGGGGACTCTGTGTAGAGACTTTTGGGAAGGAGCCATATATATCATCTTAACTTCATCTTACATCAAGGCTTCTGAGATGTGGTTTTGTTACAAGAAGCATTTCCCAAACTTTAGGACAGAATGAAGACAGTGCTTTATTTTTGTTTGTTAGTTCGTCTGGCAGTAAAGTTGACCTGATTTTGGTACAACAGAAATGTGGCCGTAATGACTTCAGTAGCCACCCAGGAGAAGATTCCCTTTCATTGACCTGAGACAAAGTTCCCCATTGTGCTATACAGGAAACATGGCGTTCCAGGTGCTCTTGGACTTCAATTACCAGAAGCCCAAGCCAGTGCACCTGCTAATCAGGGTTTCTGGGAATTGTTGTACCCAAGAACATTTGGAGAGCCAAGTTTGCTGACCCCTGTGGTATACTCAGTCAATCCATCCATCCATCCATCCATCCATCTTTATTATGGTCCAAGACCAGCCCTGTGTTATACTAAAGAAGTCTACTGGAAGTGGTCAATTTGACTTTTCATAATACAGTTGTTTACAACCCATAGTTCCTTAACAATGTAAATTACCAAACTTTCGGAGAAACACCATAGGATCTTTGTCATGTTAACTAAGATTTCTAGGCATTGTAGAACATTTGTAGGGTCAAGCTAGTTTAAATTATCATCCATTCTTCACAAACTGTGCAGCTCCTGGTGCAAACACTGAGAATGGCTAAGAAGTATTCAGTGAGGAATCAAGCCTTCTTTGTGGTGGTACCCTTCGCTGTGGAACACCGTGTCAGTGGAGTGCATCAGGCTCCCATCCCTGGAGATATTCAAATGATACTTGAAAACAATCCTGTACCAGGAGGCCTTTAAAGATCTGCTACCTACAACTAATTAATGTTGCTCACTTAATGTATAGTTTAAGTACTGGCAAAACATTTTTATTTTCACAGATCTACTCTGACTTTTCTTCTTCATGTCCCTATCAAACCTTGGAATGCCAAAATGAAGCCACTTTTTTACCACTGCTCATGGAAGGGGTTGGTAGGAAATTCCTTCAAGACAGGGTATGACTCTCTATTATGCTGCCACAAGGTGGGGTTTGTGTTATTTGTATGCATGCCAGTGGTGGGCATCAGCAGGTCTGCACCAGTACGTACGTACCGGTAGTAAAAATGGCTGGCCCCACCTCCTCCTAGAAGAGCCTTCGAATGGGACTGGCTCTGGAGTGGTTGGGGAGGCACTTTGGGGTGAAATGGAGCCTTCCTTGGAGGAAGGAGGAAATGGCTTCGGAGGGGGCTCTTCGCTATAGAGCTGTAGCAAAGGGGGAAATGGCTTCAGAGGTTCACTACAAAGGGATGAAAATAGAAGAGGCTTCTATTTTCATAGCTCTATAGCGATGAGCAGTCACATGGCCAATAGGCCACACCCACCCAGTCACATGGCCACACCCACAGTGTGGTAGGAATTTTTAAAAATGCCCAACACTGATGCATGTGTTTTATTTCGTAAACTGCCCAGAATGGGTGCAATATCCAATGGTTTAGAAATAGATTAAACAAAAAAAGTTGTTGAAGAGAATTATAGACTAGCTATAAATGCTGTACTCTAAAGGGGCATCCAACTAATGCTTTTAAGCACAAACAAATCATGTTAACAGAAGTTTTAAAAATCCTGTTCATTTAACTTCTGTAGTATAAAGCTGATGATGTCATTCACTGGGACAATGTTTCAGCTATGGGATGGAAAGCTAAAGTCTTTAATTACAGGGTTTTTTTTCCTGCCACTGGACTTTTATTTTTCAAAAATAAGGGGGCTTTTTAAAAACTGCTTGAGGTTGAAGGGAGCAGCAAAATGCAATTTGGCATGATTTCTGCCTCCCAACAGCGTTTTTCCCCTCTACCAACTCCATTTCCAGCATGGACAGTCAGGGGAAATAAAATAATGTATTTTGTGCTGCATCACTATAGCAAAAGGATACAGATTCCCATTTCTGTGTATTGCGATCAGCAAACATCATTGTGCTTCATCGCTTTGGGGAAAAGGATGCCCTTTTGCCAAAGCAATGCAGTGCAAAGAAGTTTGTATAGAGGAAAAATATTTTATTTTATTTCCCCTGACTCTCCGCTGATGATCAGGAAAAATTATCAATTTTCAGCCAACTGCCAGCCAGATGCTTGCACCAGAAGCAAGTAGAAAGGCTGCTTGCGGTGCAGAAATCTTTACTTTAACTGATCCCAAGTGAACATACTCACTTTGGATTGAGTTAATGTAGAATATTGCAAAATAGTAGAAACTCCCAATGGGGAGTTCTAAAAATGTGTGGGTGGAACTAAAATGGTGTCAGTGTTCCCACATTGGGTTGCTGAAATTTAGTTTGAGCCAAACTACTTCCCAAATTTTTATTATTTATTTATTTAAATTTCTATACTGCCCTCCTCGCCGAAGGCTAAAATTCTAAAAATTCTCAAAATCCACAGTTAAAACCAATAAAAACTATGACTAAAACTTTATATAATTTAAACACTTAAGAACTTAAGGGAGCAGGGGAGGAGGTCAAACCAGCCAGCAGGCTGAGGTCATTGTACCTCCAGTACCCCAGACCTGCCCTGCCAGCCAGGTTTTTACACACTACCGAAAGGGCAGCAAATGGCCAAAAATGTGCTATATCAATGTTTAGAGAGAGTCAGAGTTGAAAGAGGAGCACATTTTTGGCAGTATAGAAGGAGGATGGTGGTATTATTATTATTATTATTATTATTATTATTATTATTATTATTATTATTATTATTATTATTATTATTATTATTATTATTATTATTATTATTATTATTATTTCTATACCGCCCTACTCGGTAGGACCAACTCAGGGCGGTTCACAACACATGCAAAATTACAAGTTCATAAACACATGTCAATAAATAAATAATAAATAATCACTATCAATATCACATAACATTAAAATATCAATATAATTACAGTAACAAAAAGATTCAGTAAACATCAATATCAAGCAATAATCCAAAATTTCCATATCTCAGTCAAGTTTACACACACAAAAATTACAAAAAAACAGAACTAAACAAAAACAAAATAATTGCTAAGTCCCATGAGAGGTGACAAGCCTCTCCGCCCGGCCGCAGATGTTCCTGGCGGGAGCGACGATGGTGCGAAAAGTCCCGCCGCACAGTGTCTCTTAAAGCCCCAGAGGGCAGAGTCCCGGGGACAGGTGGAACAGGTAGAACCATTGTGAAAAGCTGAGAAATGGTTCAACGTTTACAGCAAAGGTAGCCAACCTACAGGCCGTGAGCCGGACACAGCCCATGGCACCATTTTATGTGGACCGCCGCTGCTCTGCCTCTACTGAAAGCATGAGCGGATGTGTTAACGACAGCCATAAAATGTGCCCGTGCATGCATAAATACGTCCATGCATGCCATAAACTCTGCCATAAATGCATCCGTGGCTGTTGTGAACACATTTACAATAGCCACGGACACTTTTTACAGCAGTGTTTATGTCAGGAGGGACCATGTTACCGACCCACTCAGCTCTCGGGGGGGGGCATGGTCTGACCCATGGCACAAAAAGGTAGGAAACCCCAGGTTTAGAGTGAGATCTTTGATTGACTTAATTTTTTGGGAATAGTAGCCGTGTTAGTCTGTGGTTCAGGCATATTAGAAAACAAAATAAAAAACACAATAGCACTTTAAAGACTAACTGCTATATTTTTATTGTTAGCTTTGTGGATCTTTCTCCGCACCTTTCTCTGCACCTTTGAGATTGAAATGGAGACAGTTAGAGCTAATCTGAATAATCTATTGTTGCTGATTGCTGTGGCAAGCTGTATTGCTATGCTTGCTTGTCTGTCATTCTGCTTGAGCAAACCCTTCTCCCTTTAAACCCTGCATTTGGTGTATATAAACCTTGCCTGTAAGTTTCACTCCTTGTCTGAAGAAGTGGACTTGATCCACAAAAGCTAACAATAAAAAATATAGCAGCTAGTCTTTAAAGTACTACAGTGTTTTTGATTGACTTAGATCACTAAAATGATTAGATAAAGAATCACTGCCGCCATGGGTTTAATAAAAACGTATTAGCTACATAACCCCATGATAGAATTGCACCCAGACTGTGATCATTGTTCGGCTGGAATCATTTGAGAAACGCGAAAATTAGAACACATGGTAGCATCAGAAGAGGAAAGCAGTGGCTAACAACCCTTGTGAAGAACTACAGGAAAGAGAAGATTAAGGGATCACTCGTTCGATCATGAGTGGTAAGGAGAAAAATCAGATGTTCAGCTCAGCACTACTAAAATTTCTGCTTGTGTTATTGCAACTTGTTTTGGCCTCTTCACCCCTATCATCATCCTACAATGAATGCCTGGAGCCTATGAGTGTTCCTCGTATTTGAAAGCCCCCCCCCCTTTCTATAGTCTCCACTTTAACCATCAATCAAAGGATCCAATGGCCCAAACAACAGGATGCTAAAGTGCTCACTGTGGGCCTCCAAGCCAAATCTAATTAATTTTTCATTTGGGCCTGATGTATTAGAGACCAATCAATTGGGGATTATGTTTACAGGGTTGTTGGAGAAAAAGAGAGGAGGTCCTCATTTGTTGTCTAGCCTGTCCACATCAGTCAGTTAAATCATCCCAGGGGAGATCATAACACATAGGAGGAGATGCCATGTAAGTAGCTTTCTTTTAATTACAGAACCAATGGTCAACACTATGTTGACGTTCTCAAGGAAGGACAGAAACCGATCCTCGATCACCCTTGAAATTATTGAAGCTGAGTTATTTTGATACTGCTGAAACATCAGATCATGTCATCTTGAGATCAATTCTTAATTCATCTGTAGAAATCCTAAATGGGTCCCTCAACATAGGTAGATAATTACTTTATATCAACGTTATTTTAAAAATCCCTTTCTAGTATGAAGATTCAGTAATTCAATATGAGGTTTTCCCCACCTCCATGTTGTTATTCTCTCTACTGGAAATTTAAAGTTGGAAAAGAAGGGAAAGGAACTCTATATTTTGATTAGTGATGAATTTACAGGTGGGGTTCCCAAACTTTTCAAGCCGGGGCCAGATCATGCTCTCTCAGTCAGCTTTGTGGGTCGGATGGCCATTTGCCCTGCCTGCACGATGGGGGTGGTCATTTTGTCCCAACAGCTTCAAATTGGCAGCCATTTTGTTTCTCAAAAGCCTTTAGAGGAGTGGGGGCCACATGAAATAGCACCCTGGGCCAGATATGGCCCACAGGACTTAGGTTAAGAACCCCCTAGCCTAAAGATTCCATCAAGAATCCAGGTGGCACAGTGATTAAACTGCTGTATCACAACCAGTGGTGGGGTGTCAACAATTTTACTACCCCACCATGGGTGGACCTGATGTCATAGGCGGAGCCAATGTCATGATGTCATGACATTGTGGGTGGACCCAAATAAAATAAAATTAAATAAAAATTAAATAAAAATACACATTACAATTAAAATAATCAACCAACACACCCACCCACCCCAAAAACAAATCAACCCACCCACCCCAAACACAAACCCGTCACTTACCTGGCCTGGGGTCGGGGACGCAGGCAGTCTATTGGCGGCCAACTTTATAATTCTTCAATGCGGGACAGTGGGGTGGAGCTAACGTCATGACATCATGACGTTGTGGGGGGAGCCAACGTCATGATGTCATGATGTCGTGGGCAGGGCCAAAAATAAAAATAAATAAATAAATAAATAAATAAATAAATAAATAAATAAATAAATAAAATAGAATTAAAATAAACAAACAAACACACACACACCTCAACCCACCCACCCACCCAAACAACCACAACACAAACCCGTAAATAACTTAAATAAATAAAATAAAGAAATAAATAAAATAAAAATTAAATAAAAATACACCCACCCTCCCAACACACAAATAAACCACCCACCCACCTGAAACACAAAACCCTGAGTTACCCTCCTGGGGCCGATGCCCCTGACTGCGGCCTCCTCCTCCTCTGGAGCTGCTTGCCGCCGCTGCTGTCACCGCTGCCACCGCCATTGCTGCCGGAGCCGGAGGAGGCGGCGGTGCGCTCTGCCGGGCGTCCCCAGGCCATGGGGGCACGGCGACAGTGGACGGCCTGGGCAGGCCTCAACCTGTCCGTGGGAGCTCGGCGGCCCCAGGGGAGGTGCCCTCCTCTGAAGGCCGCCATCGGAGCCGCTCTGAAAAGCTGTGGCTCCGACACCAAAAATTTTTAAAAAAAATTGGAGCCAAAATGGCTCCAATTTAGTGCGCATGCGCAGAAACTCAATCTGACACATGCGCAATGCATCAGATTGAGTTTCTGAGCATGCACATTAAATTGGAGCCATTTTGGCTCCAATTTTTTTTAAAAAAAATTCCTGCTGGCGTCCAAGGAATGCGGGACATGCGAGACGCCTTGTTCAATGCAGGATTTTACCTGCCATTGCTGGACCGTCCTGCAGAATGCAGGACGGTTGGCCGCCCGCCCACTGCTGCAGCGGCAAACCACCACAGCATCGTGGTGCCCTAGCAGCAAGGTGCAGAGCGACAAGAAAAGGCTGCCACCGCCACTTCTCCAGGCGCTGCCTGCGCCTTTTCCGGGCAGCCAAAATGAGTGCCCAGAACTGTGCATGCATCAAACTTCTATTTGACGCATGCACACAAAAATAGAAGTGTGCATGCATCAAATGGAGGTTTGACGCATACACAGTTCTGAGCAGCCATTTTGGCTCCAAAATTTTTTAAAAATTGGCTGCCGGTGAGGGGTCCGAACTGGACGTCCCGAAAAAAAAACCCCTATCCTGGGAGGGTTCTCCCCCCCCCCCCGGAGAACCACCCGGGATTGCTACATGTGATATATAAATATGATTGCTTTGCTTCCAAAACTGTGTGTATTTTGGGACTATAATGTCTAGAAGACCAAACCAATGGCTGTGAGAGAGCTTAGCATTTTTGAACCTTTAGCTGAATACCAGAGGCTCAAAATTTGGTAATCACTGTATAGTCTCAGGAAGCAAACAGGCAGTACTGGTCACATTGCATAGATGCTTTACATTCTGCAGTACACCCTACTGAGCAGGGACTCTACAGTAGGAGAATTCTCTGTTTCTTGTTGGAGTTTACAAGACGTGGTGTGGGCTTCTCATTACCAGCTTCTCCTATGTCTCTTAGTCTTAATAAAGTTCCTGGAGCCACAAATACAGGGAAAGTTAACAGATTTTTTGTTGTTTTTTGTTGTTCAGTTGCACAGTCGATTCCGACCCTTTGCGATCCTATGGACCATTGTCCTCCAGGCACCTCTGTCCTCCACCACCCTCCTCAGCCCACACAGCTCTGTGCCCATTGCATGCAGAATACCATCTAGCCATCTCATTTTTGGCCACCCCCTTCTTTTTTTGCCCTCCAACTTCCCAAGCATCAAGGCCTTCTCAAGTGAATCCTTTCTTCTCATTTGATGTCCAAAGTACTTCAGCTTCATCTTTACTATTTGACCTTCTAGGGAGCAGTCAGGGTTGATTTCTTCTAAGATTGACCTATTTGTTCTTCTTGCTGTCCAGGGGACTCTCAAAACTCTCCTCCAACACCACATCTCAAAGGGATCTATTCTTCTGTGCTCAGCTTTCCTAATGGTCCAGCTCTCACAGAATAGTAACTGAAATTATCTCAGTTATATTTGCATTAATACTAGGTCTGGGATTTGCTATTACCAATCACTGGACACATTTGTCCTTCAGATCTTTCCACAAGGCAACCTTAGTTCATAATGAACGAGCATATGGAGCTCGTGGTGTACCACCTAGTTGATATTTTGTTTCTGACCAGATGACCAGTTCCCAGGGAAGTCAATCTAGTGGCTTCTAACACACAGAAAGAGTCTCCTTGAAGACTGTGGTATTTTTGAAACACAATTGGGCATGCCCTGGTAGCAGCAACTTTGTGTTGCCGGCTAATCTTTTTCACACTGGGTCAGGCAAAAGGAACTGCAGAATGAACTCACCAAAAGGTGCCTTCATTTTGGCAGTTTCACATCTGGCCAAGACACAGAAGAAGAAGTCTTAGGGTCAGATTACATAATGTACTGAACTTGTCATTACAAGATAATTTTTATTTCATCTATGAAATGAAAAATGTTATTTTAGTCTTGCAAAAGATATCTCTACTTTGCAAGTCCAAAATAGCTCAATTTTATTTTGCACTTAATCAGCAGTATGTAAACATTGACTTTGTTTGCATGCAGCTGTGATAGCTCTGGAGAAATTAATATCTGGCAAAATAAAATTTGAACAGAGAGAGAGCAATCGCCTGCAGTAGCTCCCTAGGTTCTAGAGTCAGGTCTTGAGATAGACAAATCAGTCACTCTCTCTCCCACTCCCCCCCCCCCCAAATCACATTTCTTCCATCCCATTGATGAAGAAATTTAAGGATTTAAACTGCTTAATTCTTTCCCCCCTCCATTTAAATCCTTAAATTTCTTCCTCAGTGGGATGGGGAAAAAATGAGATTTTAAGAAATTAACAATTAAAATGCTGCCTGCATAGCCCTGTGGTTTAGCTATCTGGCTGTAGAACCAGAGGTTGGGAGTTTGATTCTCTGCTGTGCCTCCTGAGAGAAGAGCCCGTACAGTCCCAAGGCACCCCAAAAGAAAGGAATGGTAAACCACTTCTGGGTATTTTCTATCTAGAGAACCCTGGAAGAGTTGTCATAAGTTTGAACTGACAGCAAGTCGTAGTCATAGTCGTAGTGATCATTGTTGTTAATAATTAAACTAAAGGGGAAAACTATTCAATTTATATAAAAGTAGGCATAGATTCCTGCATCCACCCAGCTTTCCAAACATTGAAATTTATCATTCAGTAAAGCTCACCAGCTTTGCCACATATTACAACATGTTGTGGGGAAAATAATAATGTAGCATGTTTATATTAATAGAAGCAAAAATCAGAGAAATGTGTATCCTTCAAACCAATTTTAGAAGAGCTTTGTAACTCTTTGCTAAAGACTTTTGTTGCCAACGCTGGATGTATTGTGACTGGCTCCTGAAAATAATTTGATGGATAGCCTCACAAGCGAAAGGCAGTTATCCTTGCTAAAATGTCCCCACGCCCCTCTTCACATTATTCCCTCTCTTTAAAATCAGTGTGCCAAGGAAATGTAGTATGAATGCTTTAGGGATTAAAATAAATATTTTGCCTCACAAAATGGCTGATGGTTTTTCAGAGCACTGTTATAAGAGGAATATCGAAACTGGATTAGAGAACTATTTCAGACATTTAATTTAGTTCCTACATACAGCAATGGCACACAGCTTGAACAGGATTAATCGGTGCAATTTCTATTATAGCTTTGTTCTGAGCCGGATAACCACCTGGTCTCACTTGAAATCTATTATAGCAAGTGCTAAACTACCTTCTAGTACAATCCTGTATACCATATAACACCAGGTGTTACACTTGGCAATGCCTTCCATATCTAATATATAAATATAGCCTAGGAGCTGAAGGACAAAGAAGTCTATTGTATCAGTCAACCTGGCATACTCAGATACAGAGCTGATGTCAAACCCCCAACCCAGACAGTCATATCACAGGACAGCTCCTTCGTGCTTCATTCCTCCTCCCAAAGAAAAAAAAACATAACAGCTTCTCCCATCCAAGGCACCTGTGGGCAAGAGGATAAAATGACCTGGCCACTCCTATCATCTTAGACTGCAAATTCTCCACTAACGCCATTTTGACCACTTACTTGGTTGATCTGTGAAACACACATAAATATTATATAGTTTGACATGGTGGATCAAAGCATTGTCTCCCACTGTTTCAGATCCCATGCCAGTCTTATCCAGGGTCTCGGGAGATTTGCCCTGAACTGGTCTTCTCATCTGGTTGCTGGCCTTCCTAGTGGTCACTTTAAGACCACAACACCCAAAATTGTGGAAGGAGGGACAGACAGGATGGATGGATGAATGGACAGACTCAGTACTTAAAGCTTTCTTGGCTGAAGAGCTGCTTAGAGGATACACAGCTTTCTTTGTGTCAATGGTTGAGGACTCATTGATTGTGAGGTATGAAAGGAATAGCCCTTTACAAAGCCTCCAATGGCTCACCAAGCAGGGAGCAGGGTTAGGAAATGATATGAGTGTTCAATTTCCACCACAAGGGCTAGATGCATGTGTAGTTCTGCTTACTTTCAGCTTTTCTGAACAGCAGTAATCAAGTACAGAGCAAAAGATAAAAGACTGGTAAGATCTGTACATATATTTTAGTCCCTCATCCCCCCCCCCGGACCCCCCCAAAAGGAAGCTATCATTTCAACCACAACAACTAACAGGAAACATAGACATCATGGAGCAGTTTTAAACTATAAATCCAAGCCTTCCCTAAAGTGCCTTTAAACAACCTCAGGTTTCAATCTTATGAGATAGGATTGTGGGGTCTCTAAAGATGAAAGAGCTCAGGTTTCATATGGAAGATGCCTCAGGATATAATCTCACTACAAAAGATGTCTGGGATCTCCACATGTTACTATAGATGACTAGTACAGGAGGACTGGGCTATTCCCCCCTGGCTGCCCTTCTGTCCCATCCCCCACTGCTGACTTTGTTCTTGATTGGCCATTACAGAATATCAACAAGTTTCATTGTCCTGCCATCATCATCATCATCCCTTCTCATTCCTTCAAGCCCCTCCACTCTGATACCATGCCACTGCCACTTAATTCTCCTTGAACACCCTGAGAGTTCTGGTATTTCATGGCCAGGCACCCAAGGAAACAGATACTTGACAGGCTGGTGGCCTTAGTAACAAACATCCCATCTTCTCCCTCCAGTGTCCCATCCTAGCTTAGCTGAAGCCAGAGGTTGTATGGGAGAAGTAAAGAGTTTTCAATTTACCTGCTTCTCAAAAGGAAAGAAATAATATTTATTGAACCAAGAAAACCATATGTACAGGATGTGACAATCCACTTACTCCCAAGTAGCACTCCGGCATCCTGGTGATGGGATTGCACCTGATCCTGGTTCAGTTCAGACCTAGCAATTCAGGCTATTCCTACAATTGTGCCCAGTCACTCCTGACCTTAATCCAGGTAGTGAACAATGGGTGCTCATCAAATTAGTGTAGATTCAGGTAACGTGAGCCAAGTAATCACTCCAGATTTCTTCAGGTATTTTAGAAGTATATTGAAATCAAAGTAAGGTACAGCAGAAGTTCAGAAAGCATCTCAAAATAAAGAAATAAAGAAAACTTCTTATTTAAGGGGAAACCATGCCCCCCTTCTTTCCAAAGCACTTGCATTTTTGCAGTTAAGATCCAAGAGAGTCTCTCCTTGACCCCCCTTTTTTTCTGGGTTATATCAGAGGCCCAGGGGAAAGTGAGTAGCCCATCTTGCCCCCTCCCCCCATCCTATCCAGAAACCTGGGCCCAGAGAGGAAATAAGGCAGCGACAAAGGCATCAACTGCCCAGTCACCATCACAGATGCCCAGGCAGAATCGTTGTAGGTGGGCGGGCGACAGAGGACACCAATGCAGGCCTAACCAGCGGATGGAGCCAGGAGGAGGGAAAGAGTCACTGCAATTGATGTTCTCACCAAAGACTCATAGCTGCATGCATTTAATAAGTAATTAAATTACCGTAGTTGTCTTGTTACAGCAAACTTTCCTTTTCATGCCAAGGTTTTCCTTTTCATACCAAGGTTGATGACTAACAAATATGGGCTACTTTGTTTTATGATTTTTAAAGTCCATAGGAAGGTCTTTGTGTGGAGGATTTCACACAGTTTCCAGCCTATTGATTGTTATGTGCTCTGTGTCAAAAATTCCCCAGTGATTAACATTCTCAGTAATGCCCTTGTCCTCTAGCAGAAACACAGGGAAGCAGGGGCGAATAATGAGAACCAAAGACATTGGATCAACTGTGACTTTACACAAGACAACTTCAGTTGACAGCAACATTCACTTCCACACCATGCAACCACTGTAATCAACATTCTGGTCCTTGCTGACAGTTTCCTGGTTTGAACATATAATAAGCATAGATGATCAATATATTCCAGGCTGCACCTCTAAAGAAAGGTTGTTACAAGGTCAGGTAAATAGGTGCTGTAAAATCATGAGACATTGTCAGAATGTCATCTAATTAGTTTGTCTTCCAACATTTTGATAAGGATGAATTGCTTTTGATACTGTACACACCATAAAAAGGGTGTGTGTGAGAGAGAGTTGGGGAAAAGACTAAAGCATTGCAATAACATTGGAAGGATTAGATTCACAGGACCTTTTGTCAAAATATGCAAAGGCAGATCTGGGTATTCTGAGGTTGCAGCTGAACTACTATGACATCAGTGTCATTATATGATACCCATGTTTTGTATTGTATCTGCACTGAAGTCACATTTCATATACAGTAATACTTTGGATAACGTTTGCATCGGATAACGCTAAAACTGCATAACGTTAAGCAATCGGGGGGATTGCATCAAATAACGTTAATTCTATGGGATACATCGGATAACATTTGCTAAAGCCTGTGCAGTTACAATGTATCTCTATGGAGTTTTAACGTTATCCAATGCATCCCATAGGATTTTAACATGCATTGGATAACACTAAAAATCGGATAACACTAAGACTTGTGGAACCAAGTTTTAGCGTTATCCAAGGTTTTACTATACTGTATAAAGAAATATACTTGAACAATAATATAATGTTTGAAGTGTCCCACAGATTTCAAAGAGGATGTTTCATGTGTCCCTTGTTGATTTTGATCAGGTAGGGCTCACATGTTGCCGACCCCTGTGTCATCCAGGTGATTAGAGAAAACCTTCTAAGTCAGGAATGGCCAACCTTGGTGCTCGGTGTGTTCTTGGACTTCAATTACCAGATGCCTAAGTCAAGTCAGCATTCCTGCTGATCAGGGCTTCTGGGAACCAAAGTTCAAGAAATCTGGAGCACCAAAGTTAGCCAACCCTATTCTAGGTCCTACTTATCTGCTAGGCAACAGCATGCATGATGTTGTAAGGTAAAGGTAAAGGTTGGCCTTGCTTGAAAGCCAGTCATATCTGACTCTCAAGTTCAGTGCTCATCTCTATTTACAGCCAAAGAGCCAGCGCTGTCTGAATGCAGATGTTTCCGTGGTCATGTGGCAGGGGTGACTAGACACTGGTGAATGGAATGCTGTTTACCTTCCCACCAAAGTGGGACCTATTAATCTACTTGCAATTTCTTGTTTTCAAAGTGCTAGGTTGGCAGGAGCTGGGACAGAGACAGGAGCTCATTCTGTCGTGCAGCACTCAGGTCTTGAACGGCTGACCTGTCATTGTCAACCTCAGCGTCTTAACCACTCAGCCACTGCAGTCCTCAGATGATGTTGTACACAAGTTAATGTTGTTACAACTTATGAACAAACCATTTTGTTTCACATTGGTACACAAAGAGCAAATATGATATCTGTGTACTTTTCTTCAGCAAAGAGAGCTTGTAATGGAATATTCCTAGAATTTCAATATATCTTCAAAATGGATATTTACATCTCAAAAATGCTTATGTTTGAACTGTGATAAAGACAACAGTTCCTCTACCTTCCATTGTGTTTAGACCAGGGGTTTCCAACATGAGGCCCACACCCCACAGGGGGACATCAATCCCCAGAAGCCTAAGTCAGTACATTAGCTGATCAGTGCTTTGGGGAATTGACTTAGGCTTCTGGGAATTGAAGTCCAAAAACCAAAGGATGGGGGTGGGGGGATGGTTTAGACAGAGATATTTGAATGCAGTTTTGAATAATTGACTTGGGATTTTCTTCATAACCATGGTGTGGGTAGGTATATAAAAAATGGCGAAATGACTGGGGAGGAAAGTAAAATTTTAAAAGATTTTTGTATTGCTGAAATGGAGGGAGGGCTTTATTGAAGCAATGAAGTGTTTTATAAGAAACAGTCTTTACAGTGTGCAGAGTCCATACACTCTATATAGATGTGCTGTCATCTTTTTATCATGGCAGTGTAACTTCTAAAAAGTGAAAGGGTCTGTACTGGTTTAAACTCTTTGCCTGAGCCACCATCTCTTCAAAATGATATTCTGTCTCATATAAAGAGGCTTATGTAGCAGAGCAGCCACCACCTTTTATATTTCTTGTGATTACATGGTTGAGAAGGCAAGTCTCACATGTTCAACTGCACTATATTCTCAGGGCAGTCTTCATGGCTGATTGCCATGGTGAGCACCTATGTTCAGATTTGGATATGGCAGGAAGAAGAAGATCATCTTCCAAAAGAGCAGGGGAGGGGAGCCACAACTCCCTGTTCAAGAGAAGACAGTTTTTCAAAAAGTGGAGGTGGCATTCTTTTTCAGGTTTCCACAGTTACATACATATGGATAGCATCCAGTGATGGGACGTAACAGGCTCTCACCAGTTCGCCAGAACCGGTAGTAACTTTTCCCAGTGCCCCAGAGAACCAGTAGCAGATTTTGGGGGGAACCACCTTCGGGGCTTACCTTTTCACTGATTCCCCCACTGCGCATGTGCACCAAGCACTTGGTGTGCATGCATGTCTACAGTGCTTGGCACGTATGCATGGCCTCCTTACTGTCCTCCTTGCTGTCCTCCTTGCTGTCCTTGCGTTGTGGGTGGGTGGGTGGGTTGGGGTGTGTGTGTGTGTGCTTATTTTTATTTTATTTTATTATTATTATTTATTATTTTTTCTTTGGCTCTGCCCACAATGTCATGATGTCATGATGTTGGCTCCACCCACACTGATGACATCATGGTGGGGTAGTAAAAAATTTGACATCCCACCACTGATAGCATCGCTTTTGCATGGGATAAAAGATATTCCTTAATCTTTAAACAGCTGAATGGTCAGCAGATGCTATCAAACTTTCAGCAAATTATCTCCTTCACTGAACTTGAAGTTATTATCAGTTTGGTCAATGGGAGTAGACCAGTTTCAGATGAATGGGATGACCAGAATTAATTCAGGAGTTGGTTAGAAATCAGTGTGGATTTCGTAGTGCCTCTTGAGAATTGCATGAATTTAAACAGGGTGAAGAAGTAGAGAAGGAATCATGTAGGCCAGTGATGGTGAACCTTGGCACACCAGGTGTTCTTGGACTTCAGTTCTGAGAAGCCCAAATCAGCACTCCTGCTGATCAGGGCTTCTGGGAATTGAAGTTCAAGAACATCTGGAGTGCCAACGTTCACCATCATTTGTGTAGGCAAACCAGGCTGTGAGGGGGGAATAATGGAGGCTTACCTTAAGGCTTCCCAGGAACAGAAATGGTATTTCTTCTTACTAAAAAAAAGGGTGGCGACATGTGGCTTATAGAGCAAATAATTACATTTTGCTGCATGATATTCCTCAATCCAAATGGAGACTACAGCCAAGAAAATCAGAAAAAGCCTGAGATTTGGAAGGGCAACAATAAAGGAATTAGAAAGGATCATCAAGTCCAATGATGTGTCACCAAGATCACCCACACTCTTGTAACTCCAGTTGCTATGTTCAGGTGTCAAAGCTGGACAGCAAAGAAGGCTGAAAGAAAAGAAGAACAAGTGGGTTCTAGAACAGGGGTCCTCAAGCTTGGCTCTGCAGATGTTCTTGGACTTGAATTCCCAGAAGCCCTGATTAGCAGGTGTGCTGACATGGGCTTCTGGTAACTGAAATATAAGAACACCTGGAGATCCAAGTTTGAGGATCCCTGTTCTAAATCAAATCAAGCTGAACAGTTTGTGGAGGTACAAATGATGAAAATGAGGTTGTCAAACCTAGGGCATATAATGAGAAGGTAAGATTCTCTGGAAAAGAGGATGATGATGGGAAAGTTTAAAGTCAACAGAAATTGTAGACAATTTATTGGCATTTAGCAACCCCAATATGACATTCTGGGTATTCAGTGTGGTGTAATGAATAGAGTTGTGTGCTCAGGACATATAGCTTCAAATCTCCGCTTTGCCATGGAAACTCGTGAGGGAAACTACTAAAGTCTCTCCTTAAATCCCTCTCTTACTTTGAAAGCCCTATCAGGAGAAATATAAGTTAGTTGCAGCAAATAGCACACATATGGTATCCTAATTAAATGTATGGTAGTACTGTATGTTTGACTCTGATTCTCCTATTTCTCCGCTGTCATTATAATACAGGGTTATGAGCTAAACTAGATGTAAGTCTAAAATTGTCATTATTTCTTCTGTGGTATCAGAGGTTGGGAGTTTATCAGTCAGAACTGATGTGATGGTACACAATTATTATTTCTAAATTTTTCTAAATAGCCTTATGTAAATAAGACTGGAAAATGGCATAAAAATGAATCTCTCATTGGCACTCAGATTGACAATGAGTTGGTGAAAGGCTGGCCTAATATGAACTTGCCATAAGACCACAAAACTAATTTCTTTTGTGATATAATTCTGACCCTGAGCGAAAGGAGAAATGCTAATGCATTTATCTACATCGCTAATGCTGCTGCTCTAATTTCATACATTACTGAGAAGATAAATCTTTGAATATACCCAGCATAAATAACATGCTTTGTTGCAAATTTGCTAATAAACTAGGGAAATTTAACAAAAGCTTTGCTAGCAGCTTCCTATCAGAACATGAATATGAACGTATCTTATTGTTTTATAAAATGTAATGGACAATCTATTGTGCTAATTTTCACAGAGTGCTTTGGGACAGACAATAAACTTGACACATTTTCTGGCATAGATTGTCACATGCTATTAATTTTTAAGGACTGTTCGTGTTTGGGCAGTAAATTACCTTATTCTCAATTTTTCTCACCCTAAAAATAAAACGAATGTTCACAATTTTCTAGGTTAAAAGGTGGCAAGTATACTCTGTCTATTTGGTGAATTTTCTGTTATTTACTACATTTTGTCTCATTGCCCTGTTTAAAACACAGGACTCAATGTGGCTCCCAAATTTCACTAAAATAATAAAATAAAATAATTAAATAAAAATAAGGCCATTAATATCACGGTCATAATCAAAACAGTTTTAAAGACTAAACTGAAGAGTTAGATGTTAGCATCATTTGTAAAGGCAGCAAGAATGACAATAATCCATGTTTCCAATGTGACTGTATTCTCCAATATACAATAAAGCAAAGGAAGGCCCCTGCCCTTGAACTGGTCCTGGAGAAACAAAGACCCAACACAATTATTTCAGTATTTAAAAAAATGATTTTGATACTATGCGCCAGTTAGGAAGATCATAACAGGTTCACTGAGCAAACCTAAACAAGAGCAGTTCTGGACACTGCTATCACTTGGGAATCCAAGACAAATCAAGATCAGGAAGTACTCACAGGATATACCCCTTGTCTGTCAGATTAAGTTCAAACCTTTGAAGGAGATGCTGAATCCTGATCCAGAGTCAAATTTCCTATTGGCCAACAGTGTCTTGATTTTGTCAGAGTAGGTGAACCGATGTGAGCAGATTGCAAAAGGCTGATTGCACAAGTGTCCCTCACGCTCCTGCAAGCGCTCTCTTCTATGCCTGGTCTTGCACTTTTTGTGACATTGGTTAGGCAACCAGCTGCATGATCAGTCTCACAACAAGGGGTCTGGCCAGAGTGAGGAAGGGGGTATGCAATTGATGTTATACTTTGAACAGGCTACTGACCAATGATCAACATAAGTTTCTAAATATCTCTTGTATTGTTTCAACAAATTATATTAATCCTGCAACAGATGCCTTACAAAAATAGCTATATCTCTAGCAGACCAATGATAAACTCTCCTTGCATGTGATATCTAGCAATGCCTACTAGTAGCCACAGAAGATGGAACCCTTGTTTTTCCTTTTCCTTTTGAGAAAACTACATTTAGCCATTAAGAACACAAACTACTTCCATAGAAAGAATATTTTGTTATCCAAGAAAAAGGAGTGCACAGAGCATTTCACCTGCTGCAGCTACTAACATTTTAAGCACGAAGTGCAGACCAACCAAAGACTCATAACTGGGTTTGCCTATTCCAGGAGCATGCTTCACAGCAAGCTTCATGGATTGAAAGAGCAATCCAAATGTTTTGACTTCAGTGCTTCATTTCATTCCCCATTTCCTTGCTCCCTACTTACTCTAATGACATGTTATGAAGAACTCAAAAGCGGAATTGCTTGTGGTGCTAATAAAAGTATTGCCTGCTTGTAGATTTTGTTTCATTCTTATGGATCAGGATGTCTACCTTTGTTTTTAGATTAAATTATCCTAACTGGCATGCAGCTATCATTTCCATAAGGGGCATAAGTCTGGTCTGAGAACTGGACCAGTGGTCTTTCTGGAGTATAGTTCCCTTTGTCCTTCTACAGTATTACGTCGCATATAGGCCCCAAGCCAAGTCCACCCCAATTCTTCTTCTTTCATGTCCCGATCAAACCCTGGACTGCCAAAATGAATCCACTTTCTTGGCTTTTTTGTTGGCCAAACTTAAGTCCTCATCAGTGCATGTCTCTGGTAGTAAATGGTAGACCAGTAAGTGAGCCAGATTATGTATCTCTCCACATTCACATAGTGAGTTGCTGTCTGCCAGCAGCCCCCACTTGAGCATGTTGGTCTTACATTTAAGAACTCCAACCCTCACCCTATTCAGTATCCTACAAGTGAATAGGTGAGGTTGACTTCCTCATCTATATCCTCCTTTAATGTTGTCCAGTGAGCTCCTTCCCCCATCTTTTAATTTGGTTTTGTTCTTGTGTGACCTCAAGAATGTTTGTTCTTGCCATAAAGCTCTTCCTGGATCTGAGCCAGTGGACTTGAGGCTCATATCCATTCAGAGGATGTTGAGGGTCATTCTCTTGCTTAGTTCTCTCAGCGTTCACTGCTACTTCTCTCCTTATCTTAGGTGGAGCGAGTTAGGTGGAGTCCACCTTAATGCTTGCACTTGATACTTTGGTATGTACAAACCTCATGGAAGAGGTACTGGATCTCTGCAGCTACCACTTGCCTCTTGCCAAAACTGAAGGAAAGCTTGAACTCCTTTACATAAGAGTTCATATCTGAATCTTGAACTTCTTTCCATAGTTCTGTTGCCACACCCAGCAAGTGAGAGGGGAAAAGAGAAATAATTCTGAAATTGTGTTCTCTGTGGGTAAAACTATACTGGCACTCACCTTGATGGGGGGGAAACTTTTCATGTGAACATGTTTATATTTGGCTAGTGAGCAAACAGATTACATTGGTACTAGTGAGCTCATGTACCTGAAACACATTAGGAGACTATTCGCATCATTGAACTAGAGAAATATTAAAATGTTTGGATTAGCAATCTCTGCATTCTTTTTTAGGGTTGAAGGAATTTTAAATGGATTGTGGATGGTATCACACATTAACTAATGCATTATTTAAATGGCTTTGCAAATCACATGATGATTTATGAGTGGAACTGAGTATGATTCGAGATTCTTTTAAAAAACAGAGTAATAGTCATTCATTTTTATGTTGTATAATTAATTCTAAAAACATTAGAGTTTTGTCTCTGTGATGTAGATGAATAAATTTTTACTTGCATTGCATCCTCCTCTGAATTGCCATTCAGATTATTTTATGTTGAAGTAATTTGATGCAACAAAGACATATTTTAAATCTTTTAGAGCTAGTTTTGGAAAGATGTGTATACATGTATACAAAGGAAGAAATCCACACTAATGTCAGATCACACAGTAGACCTGGACTGTTAATTTATATCAACATGTGGGGAATGATTTAGTTTTTTTTTTTTTGAGAACATGGCTATAGCATGGGCTATAAATGTTTTAAATACATGAACACAGTTCAGTTTCTTTTTAAAAGTGTTTTAAAAAGGCATAGCAACAGGAAAGCATACAAAGCCAGAAGAAAAAGTGTGTTGCCTTGAAAGACATCAAAAGTCATTGCAAATGGAATGAACTTCATTGAACAATGAAGGGTTAGCAAAGTCAGCTGCAGGTGACCCTTTCTGTGATGAAAACATGCTGAATCACTCTCAGAATTCAATTCCATTTCTAGGTGCCAGCATCAAAAACATTTCCCAATTGTGGAGTAGTATTCTAAAATTGGGTCAACATTCACTTTATTTCCAATTGGAAAGATCTCCAACAGCCCCCTGAGATGAAGACTCTTTCACATCATATGTGCATAGACACTTAGAAGTCAAAAGGTAGAGTCCCAGGTGAGCCTTTCCTCCTAACACAATAATTTTACATGTGTATTGAGAAATAGTGAATGATATGCATTCCCCAAAATACTTACGGTAGTACAGATCCATCCAATGGGCCATTTGCACTTTCATAAAGAAAGTCTTCAAAACAGCAACATGGCATTTCAAAAGAAGAAGTCTCTCCCATGTGATACAGCAATATAAGCTTAATAGGTATGGAACCCACTGTCCCATTCAAAGTCAGAACGGTTGTAGACAGCATGGCCTAATGACGTAACTTGTCTGATCAGATTTGGTTAAGAACCGAATTCACTGAAGGCAAACTAAATCAGCTTGGAGTCCAATTTGAGATTATAGATAATGCCTGCTTAGAAGCTCAAAACATGTCAGATTGCTTTAGGATGGAACCTTCTGAACTTCATACTTAAGTAATCACCATGGCAAATGAAGCCTATGTTTACCGCCCAATGACCAATTCTAAAACACAGCATGCTAATTTGCAAGCCACTGAGGGCAAAAAATGCAGAGGAATTCAAGGAGTCTCCTTACTTAACAACAACCATCTGTTTTGACTATCAGACTTAAGGAATACTGTATATACTTTGATTGATATGCTGCTCTCTGTATTGTCTCTTTTGACCCTAAGAAAAAGAAAACAAGGGTAGCAACATTATCAGTTTAGGTAGATAGGGTATCATCCTGCTTACTTGGTGTGCTTAAGCCTAAATACTCTGCATATGTGCAGTCTACATCATTTTCAATTTTTAAGTGCCTTTCCTCTGAATTCATAACTCTGGTATATGCGACATTAATGCCTTTGGAATATCTCTGCCCTACACTGGTGACTTCTGCTATCACCATTTCATTCTCGGCCATGAGACAATCTGCTAGATACATCCTCTACAGCAAATACTACTTTTATATCTATATTCCTCTTAGCTGAAAATGAACTAAATAAGAAATGAGGTAGCAACGCTATTTTCTCGCCGTAAATATAGGTTGGGGTTGATTATGCATGACAAATAGTTGCTCTGTATTTCTTACTCCAAGCGCAGCGATAAATATTGTTTATTTATTTTAATAGCCCGCTTAGTGAAAAGATTGCCAATATTTCCTCAGCTTAAAAACAACCCGGAATGTGAGGCTCAGCATTTTCTTTTTAATTTACAGCTTTAAAAGGCTAAATTCTATTATTCCCTGTCAGAGCTGCAACTAGGTAAGTGCAGATTGTTACCAGATGACGGAGGATTAGATTTATTGCTGCAATCATTAGTGCAGATTGATTTTGTATATAGAGCCCAGAGGGAATACAAAGACTATAATGAATGTGTTGGAATTGCTGTTGCAGAATCCAGAATTCTGGTGTGTCTTAGTGCTCTTGTGTTGAAACAGCCGCCCTATGGCAGTGGTGGGCAACCTTTTAGAGACAGAGGCTGCCATCTGCACCACAGAGGGGCAGGGCAAACTCTGTGCTGTGGGGAGGAAGGAAGTGCTCCCATTGGGCTGCGGGGAGAGGATCGGGGCAAACTCTATGCTGGGGGAGGAAGGAAGTGCTCCCATTGGCTGCTGGGCAGAGGGGTGGGGCAAACTCTGTGCTGAGGCAATAGTGCACATGTTCACAGAGAGGACTCTGAGTGCCCTTTCTGACATGCATGCCATAGGTTCGACTCCACTGCCCTATGGCAAGGACCTCAAAAGGTAATATCTTCGAAACATAGTCCCAATCTTTATTATTAAGGGACATTTACAGATATTGGTCCTTAAGCCCTGCATGTGTGTTTTTATTGACTTGTTTGTTTATTTATTTGTGTATTTATTTGAATGAAGTAAAATAAAAAGAACAAACAATACAAACTTTATTACTTAAAGAAATAAACAAAAATACAATATAAAATACATTAAAACCCCATAATCAATAGTGTACCAATGAGATTTACACTTCATATTTTATCTTGCTCCACATCCTGTCCAAAGGAAAATACTGTAGTCTCTTGCTTGGATAATCTGCTTTCTCCCCATTTTTAAACACAAAGTCTTTAAAAAGTTTCTCTAAATGTCACACATATATTTCCTTTTATCAATCCTATCAAGTGCAAATTTATCATTTATAACCAAATCCTGTTTCCTTATGCTATTCATTTAATTGAAATTTATAGTTATTTTTTTACTATCAGTAAACAAATTATCAACAAATTAGTAATTAATTCTTTTCCCACCCCAATTCCACTAAGGATCATCAAATACTAATACAAAGGAAATTCCTGGATAAACGTTTATCTTTAAGTTTAATACTTTGTCCATTTCTTTTAAAAAAGTTTCTAAAATTTTAATATATTTTCTCATTTCACTGATTTCCCCACTGCGCATGTGCACCAAGCACTTAAGTGTGCATGCATGTCTACATGCATGTCTATAGTGCATGCATGTCTACAGTTATGAGATGTATTCTATTTAGATGCTCTTCTCATCAGCCACAGCTCAACAGCAACACCTGTGAGCTATCTCCTGCTGCCTCTTCATTGACTGTAGTGGATGATTGAAATTCAAGATGGATAGTCAGTTTGTTGATTTGTCTAAGCTGATTGGTAGCTGAGGATGGTGAGTGTTTATGAATACTAATTTTGAGAGGGGGATATAGAAATCTATAGAAGATACGTATAATTCCATCCTGAACCTACTGCCAATGTAAATCTCATGAATTGTTCATATTGTCATAAATCACTTTCCTCTTCCTGAATGCTAGTAATATGGTTCACTGGCTGCTTCTTGCCATTTACCACTCAGTAATAAACAAAACCCAGTGTCATTGGCTAGCTGATAATAAGAATGTGAAAGCATCTCATGAGCTTTCATGTGGCTCCCTGCTTAGACCAGAGCAGGTATGAAATAGACCATTCATAACTTTCTCTCAGCTGCTTCTCTTGCTGTAGGGAATCTATGGTTCAGGACCTAAAGAGAATATCAGGAATAACCACTACACAGAATGTTTTCTGGAGGGAATGTTTTGACATTAGGATAGCCAGAAGTAAATTTGGCTGGGCTGGAAGATATCATAGCTGCTAATGCATTGATGCACAAATGTCCAGATGTGTCATGACTAGAAATCTGGAACACAAAGAAACAAACTGGAACAGATGCTCTGCATAATCTAACTTCAGAAGTATTGGACATATGTGTTTGATGGACACATATCACAACAATATTTTAGAAATCAAACCCATCAAATATTACTCTTTCATTTTCTCCATGAAGCCCCCAAACCAGCTGAAACAGAGCAGAATGGCCTGGAACAGTAACTCCAAGCAGCACAACCCAACCAATTCTCTGCTCCTACATGATTAGAGCTAATGCAGCAAACAACAAAACATCCCCAGGAACCACATTTCAGTAACTCTTCCAGGCAGAAAATCGATATTTTGGGAAATTAGCCTAGAATGGCAACTTCTGGTCAAGACAATTGAACCAAATTCACTACATACAAAATACTGGAAAGACTAATGCAACAAACCACAAAATAGTCCCAGAAATGATATTGCAACAGTAGAAATTGATTTCCCCCAATGGTGGGCAGCAGCCGGTTCAGACCGGTTCTACCGAACTAGTAGTAAAAATCCTGGGTGGTCTCCTGGGGGGGGGTCACCTCTCCGGCCACCCTTCCTTGCAGCCTAAAATGGCTGCTCATAAGTGTGTTTGCATCAAAATAACACTGAATACTGAAGGGACGCAGGCTTCAAATGGTGTTTTGATGCATGCGCACTTATGAGCAGCCATTTTGGGCTGCTAGGAAGGGTGCCATGGCTGGCTGTTGAGGCCCTCAGCAGCCTCTTTGGAGAAGCAGCGGTGGCCTTCCCTCGACCACCAACTGCCGACCGCCGACCGCCGACGCTGCTCCCTCGCTGCTGCCAGGTCAGGCCACAGTGCACCCTGTAACTTGGTGTTTCTGTCTCCTCTAATCATGTGTGAGCAGTTAGTTTTTCTACATTGTCTTACTTGGAAGATGAATTGTAGTCCATTCTACTCTATTCCAGCTGGTATGGGAGAATTGCAGGGTTAATACAAGAGAAGTATTCAATGAGTTACATTTAAAAATATTGTTATGATATGTGTTCATCACAGACTATTAGTTTAGGCATCAGTTTTTATTATTATGGGCCTGTTTTGGTCAATTCTGGCTCATTCTCATTTTTCTCTAGTCCTCAACATTTGCATTTTAAAAAAGATAACAAGCTATCATCATTAAGTCAAATATGTCTGAAGCTGGATACTTAACGTTCATATGATCCTTAAGTTCCATTCATCAGAAAGCACAGTTGCAGAAGCTGATAGGAAGGATGTCCCACAAAATCTCTATATTTCCAATGTCCAGAAGTCAGATTTTAATTTTTTCCCATACCTTTGTCCCATTAAGTTCAGCATAAAGTGAACCCATTAGTCACATCAAATAAACAATGTATGGTACTCACTAAAAAGAATGCATCCTTCCACTTTAGTTATAGCAATCCTACTTGAGCTTTTAAAGTAAGTGAGATATTTAAGGAGTGGTTTTATGAATTCCACCATACCAGTAAGTTTCTATGACTGAGAGAGGATTCAAACTCAATCCTAGTGAGTCCTATTCATCATCGCCCCATATTTGGCACCCATTATTACTAGCACAAGGGACTGCAGTGGCTCAAGTGACTAAGACACTGACTGGGAGGCAGAAGGTCAGCAGTTCGATTTCCGAGTACTGCAGGACGGAATGAGCTCCCACCTTCGTCCCAGCTCCTGCCAACCTGGCAGTTTGAAAGCAAGAAATTGCAAGTAGATAAATAGGGACCACTTCGGTGGGAAGGTAACAGAGTTTCATGTGCTCCGGTGTCTAGTCATGCCTGCCACATGACCACGGAAATGTCTGCAGAAGCAGACAACGCTGGCTCTTCAGCTTTGAAACAGAGATGAGCACTGAACCCTAGAGTCGGATACGACTGGCTTTCAAGCAAGGGAAACCTTTACCTTTACCTATTACAAAACACATATTTCAGTATCCTTTTTTGGGGGGGAATTGAAATTGATTAGGATCTATCTCAGTGATGGTGAACCTTGGCACTCTAGGTGTTCTTGGACTTCAATTACCAGAAGCCCAGGTCAGCACTCCTGCTGATAAGGGCTTCTGGGATTTGAAGTTCAAGAACATCTGGAGTGCCAGGGTTGGCTATCACTGAATTCTATGTTTTTGTTCTGGTGATTATAGCAATTCCATGCCTCTCCATCTTAATTTCTCTCCCAGAACTAAAGAGAACAAAACCTTTATTTAGGATTCTCCACAAACAAGGCTAAACTGATTAGTTCCCCAAGGGTACACTAACTAGTGGGTTAACCCAAGACTTCATTCAGCTCTTGTAAATAACATTTGAACAAGTTGCCAATAGCAGATGGAAAGAGCTAAGATTGCTTATGAAGCAAGTCTCCTGGGGCCAGGGTCAAACAGAAGAAAACCAGCTGAGCAAATAAAAGCAAAAAAAAAAGTTGGTGAAAAGGGAAGCATCTTTGATGAAAAAACACAAGAAAGTAGGACAAAAAAAATTAGGTTGGTGAAAAAGGAAGAAACTTTGAATGAAAACCCCAAGAAAGGACAGGCCACAACCTGATATAAGCTTCTACCCCAGTTCCTTAAATGTGATCTAAGAACTAGCTACAAGATGAGATATCGCTCTGCTTTTCTCTAGATTCTATTCCTAGCTTCAGATGTTTTGAAGACAGATAAGAGTTTGAATGTGATTTTAATTAATACATCATCTGCATGGTGATCAGTTTCACTTGAATAAAACAAAGGCCATTAGACAGACTCTAGTAAAGACATAGGAAAAGTTACTTTGTGAGACTATCCTTGCTAGCTCAGGTACTATGAGTCTTGTAGACCAGGAAGGAGCTTCTTCCATATCTTCTTTCGCTTGACTCTTAATTTCAAACATCAAAAGAGTTTTATATAATTATTGTTTTGTTTAAAAGCAGTCTGTGGTTTTTATTCATTTGTATATGCACATAATCACAATTAAACCACTGAAAACACATATTTAGGCATATCAGTGTGAGTGAGTAACATAATCACAATTAAACCACTGAAAACACATATTTAGGCATATCAGTGTGAGTGAGTAAATGTTCACCTTGAATAATTTTTCACTTACTCAAGGTGCTCATGGCAGAAACATATGCTGTAGAATCAATTTATCAAAGGAAAGCCTATTGTGGAAGATACTTTAGAACTGAATGCAGCATGCTTTCAAACCACTGAGCTTTCTTTCTGAAGATTGTGTGCACTGGGTTTGTTGTTCAGTCGCACAGTCGATTCCGACCCTTTGTAACCCCATGGACCACTGTCCGCCAGGCACTTCTGTCCTCCACAATCCTCCTCAACTCGCTCAGTTCTGTGCTCATTGTCTCTAACCAGGAGCTTCTTTAAGTCCTCCTCACTTTCTGCCATTAGGGTGGTATCATCTGCATATCTCAAATGGCTGATGTTTCTCCCAGCAATTTTGATCCCAAATTGTGATTCCTCCATCCCTGTGTTGCTTATTATTTGCTCTGTGTATAAGTTGAATAAGCAGGGGGACAAAATGCAGCCTTGTCTTACTCCTTTTCCTATGCCAAACCACTCTGTCCTTCCATACAAACTATTCCAAATCACTTTTTTGTTGTTCAGTCTCACAGTTGATTCCAACCTTTTGCAACCCTATGGACCACTGTCCGCCAGGCACTTCTGTCCTCCACCATCCTCCTCAACACGCTCAGTTCTGTGCCCATTGTCTCTACAATACCATTTAGCCATCTCATTTTTGGCCGCCCCCTTTTTCTTTTGCCTTCCACCTTTCCCAGCATCAAGGCTTTCTCAACTGAATCCTCTCTTCTTATTTGATGTCCAAAGTACCTTAGCTTCATCTTTACAATTTTACTTTCTAAGGAGCATTCTGGGTTGATTTCTTCTAAGATTGACCTATTTGTTCTCCTTGCTGTCCAGGGGACTCTCAAAACTCTCCTCCAGCACCACATCTCAAAGGCATCTATTCTTCTGCGCTCAGCTTTCCTTATGGTCCAGCTCTCACAGCCATACATTGCCACCGGGAATACCATTGCTTTGACTAGATGAATTTTTGTTTGCAATGTGATGTCTCTACTTTTCACTATGTTCCCCAGGTTTCTCATCACTTGCCTCCCAAGAATCAGTCGCCTTTTTATTTCATGGCTGCAATCACCATCTGCAGTGAGCTTTGATCCCAGGAAAGTAAAATCTGTCACTGCTTCTGCTTCTTCCCCATCTATTTTCCAGGGACTGATAGGGCCTGTTGCCATGATCTTGGTTTTCTTGATATTAAGTCTCAAGCCAGCTTTTGCACTTTCTTCTTTCAACCTAATCAGGAGCTTCTTTAAGTCCTCTTCACTTTCTGCCATTAATGTGGTATCATCTGCATATCTCAAATGGCTGATGTTTCTCCCAGCAATTTTGATCCCAAATTGTGATTCCTCCATCCCTGTGTTGCTTATTATTTGCTCTGTGTATAAGTTGAATAAGCAGGGGGACAAAATGCAGCCTTGTCTTACTCCTTTTCCTATGCCAAACCACTCTGTCCTTCCATACAAACTATTCCAAATCACTTTTTTGTTGTTCAGTCTCACAGTTGATTCCAACCTTTTGCAACCCTATGGACCACTGTCCGCCAGGCACTTCTGTCCTCCACCATCCTCCTCAACATGCTCAGTTCTGTGCCCATTGTCTCTACAATACCATTTAGCCATCTCATTTTTGGCCGCCCCCTTTTTCTTTTGCCTTCCACCTTTCCCAGCATCAAGGCTTTCTCAACTGAATCCTCTCTTCTTATTTGATGTCCAAAGTACCTTAGCTTCATCTTTACAATTTTACTTTCTAAGGAGCATTCTGGGTTGATTTCTTCTAAGATTGACCTATTTGTTCTCCTTGCTGTCCAGGGGACTCTCAAAACTCTCCTCCAGCACCACATCTCAAAGGCATCTATTCTTCTGCGCTCAGCTTTCCTTATGGTCCAGCTCTCACAGCCATACATTGCCACCGGGAATACCATTGCTTTGACTAGATGAATTTTTGTTTGCAATGTGATGTCTCTACTTTTCACTATGTTCCCCAGGTTTCTCATCACTTGCCTCCCAAGAATCAGTCGCCTTTTTATTTCATGGCTGCAATCACCATCTGCAGTGAGCTTTGATCCCAGGAAAGTAAAATCTGTCACTGCTTCTGCTTCTTCCCCATCTATTTTCCAGGGACTGATAGGGCCTGTTGCCATGATCTTGGTTTTCTTGATATTAAGTCTCAAGCCAGCTTTTGCACTTTCTTCTTTCAACCTAATCAGGAGCTTCTTTAAGACCTCTTCACTTTCTGCCATTAATGTGGTATCATCTGCATATCTCAAATGGCTGATGTTTCTCCCAGCAATTTTGATCCCAAATTGTGATTCCTCCATCCCTGTGTTGCTTATTATTTGCTCTGTGTATAAGTTGAATAAGCAGGGGGACAAAATGCAGCCTTGTCTTACTCCTTTTCCTATGCCAAACCACTCTGTCCTTCCATACAAACTATTCCAAATCACTTTTTTGTTGTTCAGTCTCACAGTTGATTCCAACCTTTTGCAACCCTATGGACCACTGTCCGCCAGGCACTTCTGTCCTCCACCATCCTCCTCAACACGCTCAGTTCTGTGCCCATTGTCTCTACAATACCATTTAGCCATCTCATTTTTGGCCGCCCCCTTTTTCTTTTGCCTTCCACCTTTCCCAGCATCAAGGCTTTCTCAACTGAATCCTCTCTTCTTATTTGATGTCCAAAGTACCTTAGCTTCATCTTTACAATTTTACTTTTGCAGTTTTACTTAAGCAGTTTTGATCCCAAATTGTGATTCCTCCATCCCTGCATTGTAGATTATGTGCTCTGTGTATAAGTTGAATAAGCAGGGTGAAAAAATGCAGCCTTGTCTTACTCCTTTTCCTATTCCAAACCACTCTGTCCTTCCATATTCTGCCTTAACCATTGCTTCTTGATTCATGTACAGATTTCTCATGAGGTATATAAGGTGTTCTGGTATTCCCATCTCTTTAATTACTTGCCACATTTTGTTGTGGTCCACACAGTCAAGAGCCATAATGTAATCAATGAAACAGAATTAGACTTGTTTCTGTTATTCCTTTGTTTTTTCCATGATTTAACATATGTTGGCAATGTGGTCTCTAGTCCCCCTGCTGAATCCCGCCTGCACTTCTGGTAATTCTCTCTCCACGTGCTGCTGCAGTCTATCCTGTATTATCTTGAGCATCACCTTGCTAGCGTGTGGGATGAGCGCAATTGTTCGATAATTTGAACATTCTTTGGCATTACCCTTTTTGGGGATTGGAACGTATACTGATCTTCATTTTATTTATTTTATTTTTTTAGATTTGTATCCCGCTCTCCTTGGTTTCAAACGACTCAGAGCGGCTCACAGAGTCCCCTAATATCACTATTAAAGTGCATACAATATAACAAAACAGTAAAGTACAGTAAATATCATATAGTAGGTCAGTACACATTACACATCAATACACATCAAAATACCATGGCCTGTAGTGCAACAAAGCAATAAGGTTCAATAAATATCATACTGTAGAACAATACACATCATAGTAGAAAACATTATAATGCAAAAATGTCCACCTGCAGCTATAGTCCAATTCCTCTTCCCAGTCAAAGGACATTGGTCAAGAGTCACAGATTTTGTCAGCTGCTGCCTCCTGTAGCTGGTGTCCATTCCTCCTCCTGCCTGGAGGATGCCAGCTGTGTCTCCACTCCCCAGGCCAACGGGCAAGAGAAGGAGTCCATTGGGAGGGGCGGTGGCAGGTCTCATAGCCAAAAGCCCCTACCACAGCTATGTCTCCTCTCCCCGGGCCAGACCGGGTGAGAGAAGGAGTTTGTTAAGGTGGGATGGCCAGGAGGCATGGCGTCAGAAGCAGCATCTTCAAGTCTCCCATGGCCATGGGAGGCTCCTTTATCTTCCCGGCCAGTGGCGGGGCCGGGAGGGCGTAAGGGATGTCAGCAGCAACGTCTTTTAGCCTCCCATGGCCACTGCAGGCTGCTTTATCTTTTTCAATCCTGTGGCCATTGTTGTGTTTTCCAAATCTGCTGACATATAGAATGCAATAATTTGATTCCATCATTTTTTAGGGCTTTGAAACATTCAACTGGAATACCATCATCTCCACTGGCTTTGACTTCACTCTCTAGGATGTCTGGCTCAAGTTCAATTTCTTCATCATTGCTATTATCAGGAGTGTTGAGGTTCTTTTTGTAGACTTCCTCTGTGTACTCTTTCCATCTTTTCTTAATCTTTTCTGCATCAGCTAACTCCTTGCCTTCTTTGTCCCTTATCATCATCATTTTTGCTTTAAACGTTCCCTTGATTTCACCAAAAATTTTTTTGAAAATATCTCTAGTCCTGCCTTTTGTGTTGTTTTCTTCTATTTCTTTGCACTGTTCATTCAGGTAGGTTTCCTTATCTCTCCTTGCTTTTCTTTGAAATTCTGTATTCAAGTGATTGTGTTTTTTTCTTTCTCCTTTGCCTTTTGCGTCCCTTCTTTCCTCTGCTATTTTAAGAGCCTCATTGGACAACCACTTAACTTTCTTACGCTTCTTTTCTTTTGGTATGGTTTTCCTTGCAGCCTCCTGCATGATGTCCCGCATCTCTGTCCATAATTCTTCTGGCACTCTGTCTATCTGGTCCAAGCCATTGAATTTGTTCCACACCTCCACCGTGTAATCACTACCTCCCTTTTTTAAAAGGGAAGTTGAAAATTACTCGCGTATTCAGCACTTGGGATCAAGGGAATATAAACAGTTATGACTTGTGAGAACACGAGACACTGAGGACATGTGACTGCAACCACAGGTGTTTGTTCTAAGCAAATAGTATCCTGATGATCAAAATGTGTTGGATGAGACCACTTCAGATCTATTCTCCTTCACCTTTTCTTCTTCTTGGATGTCATTCTTCAAATATTTCTGGACATGTGTTTCTTTTTCCCTTTTTTCCTGTTCTTTGCTTTGTTACAGTGCAGCTGGCAATAAGCTGAATTGAAGCAGATTTCCTGCTGACTGTTTTCCACCTGCTATTCCATCCCTGCTAATTAAAGACTGCATCATTTAGTGCTCCAGTGGCATTTCAATTAAGCCATTTTCTACTTTCAGAAATCCTAAGTAGACCATCTCCTTAATAAGGATAATAATGCCTGTACATGTTTGCCTCCAGCAACTGGTCCATGTTTGGAGTGGATCATCTGTTGACAATGTGTTTAATGGGCCTTACAGGTTTTAATCTCAGAGCAGGTCTTCTGTTAAATACAACATGAGAAAGCCTGGTGCAGTGATGGTGAACCTTGACACTGCAAGAGTGCTGACTTGGGTTTCTGGTAATTGAAGTTCAAGAATACCTAGAGTGCCAAGGTTTGCCATCACAGGCCTAGCATTTCATGTAGAGAATACTGCATAGGGAACCCATGGCCTGTCCCCAAGTGTCTAAGATTACCTCTCTCACTTTTCCAAAAAGGATGAAGTTTAGGGATGAATTTCTTTGTAAGAATACTAAGCATGGTGTGATAAAATGGGTCACAAGCAGTGATGGGAAGCAACAGATTCGCACCAGTTCACCAGAACCGGTAGTTACTTTTCCCAGTGTCCTGGAGAACCGATAGCGGCTTTTGGGGGGAACCACCTCGGGGGCTTACATTTTTACAGGTTCCCCCACTGCGCATGCGTGCCAAGCGCTTGGTATGCATGCACGCCTATAGCACTTGGCACGCATGTGCGACCTCCTTGCTGTCCTCCCAAGCGGGGAGGAGGAAGAGAAGCTGCTAACCTGATGCTCCCTATAGCCTGCTACCCAGGGTAAGTGACTCACGTTTGGGTGTGGGGTATGGGTGTGGGTGTGGGTGTGTATTTTAATGTGTATTTAATGTGTATTTATTTTAATGTGTGTTTTATGTGTATTTAATTTGTATTTTTATGTGTTTTGTGTCTATTTAATGTGTATTTATTTTTATATAGAACTTCTGATCTATATACAGTCTGAACATTTCAAAAATATCCAACGTAATGGCATGTGATTATGATGAAAACTGCACAGTGTCCATACAGTGGTTAGAATCGTATCACCTAACACAGCAATGGTGAAACTTTTAGAGACCAAGTGCCCAAACTGCAATCCAAAAAAACACTTATTTATCGCAAAGTGCCAACACAGCAACAGGGGAAGGAGTAAACGCTCCCATTGGCCTGCTGGGCAGAGAAGCAGAGCAAACTCTGTGCTGAGGCAGGGAGGAAGTGCTCCCATTGAGCTGCTGAGCAGAGGGACAGATGAACTCTGTGCTGGCGTGATTGCATGGGTGCCCACAGAGATGGCTCCAAGTGTCACCTCTGGCATGTGTGCCATAGGTTTGCCACCACTGACCTAGCATAAGGAAATTTATAACATTCAGTCTGTTCCTAATTGAGAAGTAAAAGATGGAATCCAGCAGCAAATCACAACTAGAGTGGACATATTGAATCAGTGAGGACATGGTGAATCAATTTCTCTGTAAGTTCCATTGATTAAATAGACCTACTCCAGTTGCAGCTTACTACAGGATTTCATCCAAAGAGTCCATGCCACACAGAAGCGTAGCTTACCTTGACGGGGCCCCGTATAAAAATTGTTTGGGAGCCCTTTATATGTGGGGCGGAGCTAATGTCATGACATCATGATGTCGTGGGGGGAGCCAACGTAATGACGTCATGACGTCGTGGGCGGGGCCAAAAATAAAAATAAAATAAATAAATAAAATAGAATAGAATTAAAATAAACAAACACACACACACCTCAGCCCACCCACTCACCCAAACAACCACAACACAAACCCGTAAATAACTTAAATAATTAAAATAAATAAAGAAATAAAATAAAAATTTAATAAAAATCCACCCACCCACCCAACACACACATAAACCACCCACCCACCCGAAACACAAAACCCTCACTTACCCTCCTGGGGCCGCATGGCAAGGCGCGCTGCCCCCGACTGCAGCCTCCTCCTCCTCTTCCGGAGCCGCTTGCCGCTGCTGCTGTCACCGCCACCACCGCTGGACCCGGGTGGTGGAGCAAGGTGAGGGGAAGGGAAAGGAGCCAAGGCTTTGCCACCCCTTTTGGAAAGCGCCGCTGGGGGCAACCGGCCCCCGTGGACCCCGCCTTCCTACGCTGCTGGACCGTGGTGGGTCGGCAGCAGCGGACAGGGGGTTTGGCGGCAGCGAACAGCCTGGGCAGGCCTCAACCTGCCCATGGGAGCTGGGCGGCCCCAGGGGAGGTGCCCTCCTCTGAGGGCCACCATAGGAGCCGCTCCGAAAAGCTGTGGCTCTGACTCTGAATTTTTTTTTTAAATTGGAGCCAAAAATGGCTCCAATAAAGTGCGCATGCGCAGAAACTCAATCTGATGCATGCGTAATGCATCAGATTGAGTTTCTGCGCATGCGCAGTAAATTTTTGCTCCAATTTTTTTTTTTGCCGTTGGGGGCCCCCGTAGCCCGGGGGGCCCATATAATTGATATGGCTGATACGGCGGTAGCTACACCTCTGATGCCACATGTCATAAATCATGATTGTCAGGTATGTTCTAAGAAGATGGTGTGGCAGATAGAAATCCTGACTCCATGTCATAATGTGGAGGAAGTAATGTATGGAGACCCTGGATACATACACATACAGAGATGATGTAAACATTCCCTGACTATGCAGGTTAGTCAGATTTTGGCTTATCAAAGAGAAAACATAACAAGAAAATAAATGAAACTAACTTTATAATTGCAAAATGAACACCCTCTGAGAATGTGTTCAATAAAGGAGCATTGATTAGTCAGAGAGAGAGACACAATATTTTACTGTATGTTTATGTAATTGATATTTTGGAAACTACCTTGTTTACTACTTTTTATATACAACTTTCTGTGCCTTGTTTGAAGTGTCTCCTTGGGTCTACTTTCTGGAAGTCTCCTTACTTTTAAAATAGCAAATCTATCCAAGTCTCACTCCAGATCAACTCTGTATCAATTTTATGACAGTACTCCCTCATCCAGAGATCATTACCACCTTCACCTGAGGAATATGACCTCCTGAAGCAGAGATTGTAAGTGCATTCTGTAGTTTCATGCAGTGGTGGGCTCCAAATAGATGTACTACCACACTTTTGAATGATATTGTTCCTTGTGGAGACCCTTTGCTTGGTATTTTGGTTTCAATTAGATTCTGGCCATTGTGATCAAATTGTTAGATTCTTACCATAGAGGAGCCTTGGTGGTGCAGTGGTTAAACTGCTGTACTGCAACCAAAAGTTTGTGCATTCGATTCTGGTCAGGGATCAAGGTTGATTCATCCTTCCATCCTTCCAAGGTCAGTAAAATGAGTACCCAGAATGTTAGGCGCAAAATGCTAATTACCGTATTTGCTGGCGTATAAGACCCAGTCTCCCCCCCCCCCTTTAAAATACACTGGGGAAATGGAGTGTGTCTTGTACTGTATATAATGGGGTTCATCTTATACTCCAATGTGTCTGGCAAATATGGTAACTTATGAACTGCCCAGAGAGTGCTCAAAGTGCTATGGGGTGGTATATAAGTGTGATTGCTTTGCTTTGCATAGAGACAAATTGCTTGAAATGAACCATCAGCTGATATTCTAAGAAGCTTTACCTTTCCTCCTTGTGATGTTGGATAATCTGCTAAACAAGTTGAATAGATGGCATACAGGAACATACTTAAATTCTATTTGGTGCCTTTTACTGCTCTGAGAAGCTGTGGGGAGAGAAATACCAAGGTCTAAATGTGATACCACATTATTTTATTGATCTCGGGGACATGAAAGGAGCCTTATTCAGGCAATTCCTGATTGGAGTTCCACCAGCAAAAATCCTTTCAACCCAGAAAGCTGCTTTGTGTGCTTCTGACATGATTTTAAAAAATAAAATTAAATGTACATATGGGCTTCTTATATAATTTGTTGTTCAGTCCCACAGTCGATTCCGACCCTTTGCGACCCCATGGACCATTGCCCTCCAGGCACCCCTGTCCTCCACCATCCTCCTCAATCCGCCAGCTCTGTGCCCATTGCATCTACAATACCATCTAGCCATCTCATTTCTGGCTGGCCCCTTCTTCTTTTACCCTCCACCTTTCCCAGCATCAAGGCTTTCTCAAGGGAATCCTCTCTTCTCATTTGATGTCCAAAATACTTTAGGTTCCTCTTTACTATTTGACCTTCTAAGGAGTATTTAGGGTTGATTTCTTCTAAGATTGACCTATTTGTTCTCCTCGCTGCCCAGGGGACCCTCAAAACTCTCCTCCAACACCACATTTCAAAGGCATATATTCTTAATTATGTGAATCTTTCCTTCCCTGCTAAGGAGTAATAGAATAAAGAGTGGAAAATAGATGCTATTCAACATCAAATAATGGAACAAGCATGCAAGCCCAGAACAGAGAATAGAGAGGCTAAACTCTCATGCTCCTATTGCCTTAATGAAAAGCACAAGAATCACCTTATAGATCATTGACTATTCTCAAGGACAGGGGTTCACTTCTTAATATTTACACATACATACACCGATTTAATAGGGGATGGCACATAGATGGGGAAACACAAAATGAATCTGGATAGATGCTTAGTTTAAATGTTTAGTTTTCCACAGATGTTGCTATAATAGTTGAAAAGGCTTCTGGAAAACAGCTCTTCCCATTTCATTGATTTTTTTTTGCCTAGGGCAGTGGTGAGTTGTTAAATTTTCCGCTACCCCACCGTGACATCATGATGTCGTGGGCGTAAGCCAACGTCATGACATCATGACATCGTGGTCAGAGCAAAATAAATAAATTAAATAAATTCTAATGTCTGCATATGCGTCAAACCTCCATTTGACGCATGCACAGTTATTTTTTTTAGTGCGCATGCGTCAAACCTCTATTTGACGCATGTGCATGAAAAAATAGAACTGAGGTTTGACGCATGTGCATTTCTGGATGGGTGCCGGAGAGGTGACCGAACCGGTCGCCCGGAGTTTTACCACCACCCCAGCGACCCCTCCTGATGGGGTGCTACCGGTTTGGCCAAACCGGTCCAAACCAGTAACATCCCATCACTGGCCTAGGGATAAACATGAGTTAAGTCTCCCATTGATTTATGTCCAGTTAAAATTTTTTTTAATCCTCATAGGTCATTCCAGTGCTTTTCATACCAAGTAATTCTTCAGGGAGGGATGAGTGACTATGGATACAAGTAATAAAATAAAAGATACTACAAGTCAGCTACTGTTTTAATATGTTCATAAGAAATGCACTTTAGTGATGCCTCATTTTCATTAGGAATAAATGAATAATGTGTGCACTCAGTCAGATGTGGTGAAATGTATCTGCCTTCAAAGAGGGATGACCTTTCGTGTTTTGTGTCAAAAATATTCTTCCTTCCAATCTTTCTGGAGGTTTAAAATAACAAAATCATCCTTCATTCCGTTTTGTTCATATGGTATGGTACAAAAAAGAGTTAACCTATTCCTTTGTTTCTCTTTTCTTTTTTTTGTGCTAGTAAGTTTTAACGAAAAGGTTAACGGTAGAGAGGGTCAAAAAGTATAGCTATGCTATAGAGATAGAAGGTTTATCCCAGGAATCAAGAGGATTAAATGCTCAGTAAAGGTCAAAAAAGTCTTAAGCACAACCTGAAGAGCAACAATGTTTAACCCAGAAAGCCGAAACTTAGTTGAAAAAAGAAAAACTACCTTCCTGATTGGTTGGTGCTGGGAGAGAGAGGGGAAATCTAAAATTCTTATTATCTGCTTTGGCCTTATTCCTCTAAGGCAAAACAAGATCATAGGAGCAGGAAAGGAAACTAGAGTTCAGGGGAAGAGAGGCAGAACTTATGAAACTAAAGACTTTTCAAAGACTACATCAAGGAAGTAAAAGAGTGCTTAGCTAAGAGGTTTAAGCTGTGTAGAAAATAAAGATAAGAGTTAGTTCTCTTGGAGCCTTTCCCCCATCTCTCACTGGTGTTTCTATTACCAGTGCCACAGCTGAGTTTGGAGTGTGGACATCACTACTCCCATTGGACAGCAAGGGCACCAAGGTCAAGACTATGCTGCTGCAGACTCCAGTAGTCTTGATATGGACAACCCTTGTCCCCAGATCCGTTATTTCCTCTTCCTTTACCCCAGGTCTGGTATTCTCTTCCTCCTCCTCCAGGTGGCTCCATCACCAAAAGCTGTTGCCCTCTTCCTTCCTAACCAAGAGCTTATGACCCAAGGCCCTCCTGTGTTGGTGCAGACTCCAGTATTCTTGATATGTCCCATATTTCCTTGAATCAATCTGCTATTTGCAATATAAATTTAGCCTTCCATTTCTTTGCATTGTTACTGTTATCACGGTAATAATTCATTCTTTTTTCCTTCCCTCAACTAATGTGGCCATCTCCAAAGCTGTTTAGCAATGCAATCTTGAGATCTTTATTCAATTTCTGGTCACTAATCTCTTTAAAAACAACTGTCCATATTTCATCATTGTTACATTCCCACCACATATGGAAATTAGTACCAAGGGCTTGATTACATTTCCAACACTGAGATCGAATCTCTGTCTTCATTTTATTTAATTTTACAAGGGTTAAATACCACCTCCATGTTACCCTAAAATAATTTTCTTGTATTCCTAAAGACATAATTTTACCAATTGTCTTATTCCATTTTGTCTTTCAATCCTACACACTTATTTCCTCTCACAGACCCTTTGGCCAGATCTCCTTAAGACCCTGATGTGGTTGGGTTTCTCCACCCAACATTTTATATAATTTCTTACCATACCTTTTTCACCTTATCCTCTTCCTTCTCTTTAAATACTATTTTTCTTCGAACTTAATCAGATCCCTTTCTTTCCTGTATTTTTCTTCTAAGGTGCTAATTTTTGACTCCTTGTACTAGCAAATCTTCCCTCCCAAGATCTGCTACTATCAGCACTGAGAGCGTGAAATGTGAATAGTTTACTGCTAGTCATCCAAAATTTACTCTCTCCACCTTCGCATTGATTGCAGCTGAATAATCAATTGACATTTCACGTAGTCTTATTTGTAATAATTCAAGTAAGCAATGATATAATTTAGAAAGTGACTACCAAGCAAGTGCTGGTAATGAATCAAGTCCATACATATAATTCAAACCCCTGTTTAATGCTGAATCCATGCGGAGTGTTTAGAGCATTCAGAGTGCTGTGCCAACATTATTTTATTGCAATTCTTACAAAAACTCTTATGAGATAGGGTAGCATTACTGCTATAATGCAGTGGGAGGGTTTTTTGTTTGTTTTTGCCAGTGTGTGGAGAACTGAGAGCACATTGCTTGGTGAATGACATCAGAAGCTGAACAGAGAATTACTCACCTCGTAAAGTGTATTCCTTATTTTTTATTGTTGTGTTTTCTTGTCTGTCATCTTGCTTGACCACACCCTTCTCCCTTTGACCCCCTGAATTTGGTGTATAAAAACCATGCCGGTAAGTTTCACTCTTTGTCTGAAGAAGTGGACTTGATCCACGAAAGCTAACAATAAAAATATAGCAGTTAGTCTTTAAAGTGCTACAGTGTTTTGTTTTGTTTTTGTTTTCTGATATGCATGTATTCTTTATGTATTCTTATGAGACAGTAACTTTCAGTGAAAGTGGGACCTTCTTGTGTATGGGTATAAGGATGATTAAACAAGCCAAAGGAACTACAGTGGCTCAAGTGGCTAAGACACTGACTGGAAGGTGGGAGGTCAGCAGTTCGATTCCTGAGTACTGTAGGATGGAATGAGCTCCTGTCTTTGTCCCAACTCCTGCCAACCTAGCAGTTCAAAAGTAAGAAATTGCAAGTAGAAAATAGGGACCACTTTGGTGGGAAGGTAAGCAGTGTTGCATGTGCTTCGGCATCTAGTCATGCCTGCCACATGACCATGGAAATGTCTGCAGATGCAGACAGCACTGGTTCTTCAGCTTTGAAACAGAGATAAGCACTGAATCCTAGAATCAGATACGACTGGCTTTCGAGCAAGCAAAACCTTTACTTTACCTAAACAAGCCAATGGGTTACATGGACTCTTAGAGTGATGTTTATGGGAGAAAAACATCTCTCCCCAACCTTTGGCTAATAAAACTCAATTCTTTCAGATAATTCACATGATTCTCTATATTAACTGTGTTTCATAAGTTCCATGCTTTGGATGGTGAGATATGGAGACAAAACATGTCAGTGTGATTTGTTATTCTTTTTCCTATTCTATTAAACATGGCTAGACATGTTAAAAGCTTTGGGTGGGGAGTAAGGGGGGAAACCATCCCAGAAGAGAGATAAAGAGTTTATATTTCACGTCTCTAGTTATGATGAGGATACATGATCTGCAGTATAGGAGCCAGTGGAGGTTGCTGACCCCCATTTTGGAGATGTTTTGACTCCACTGTTGGTTTAGTTACTTTATCAAAGGTACTGAACCTATCTTGGAGATAGCATTCAGCAGCTGGATAGCTTCTTGAAAGTGCCAACTAAAGCCCAGAATGGAATCATAGCGCCTTTGAAGCTTTTGGAGCTCCAGTAGAGAATTAGGCCTTCCTGTCCTGTTTATAAGCTTCCAGCAGAGAACTGATTGGCCACTGTGTTGATAGAAGAGGATGCTGGGCGAGATCACACCTTTGGTCTGCTCCTGCACAGCAACTGATATGTTCTTTCGGTTTGTTGTTCTGAACAATTTTTAAAAAGCTGATGATGATTGCAGTGCATACATACAAACAGCACACTTCTACAACAAAGGCATTAATGTAGATCAAAATATATGTGATGTTGACTGCTGAGCACAAGACCTTCTACACTTCTCCTGGTGTTGCCTATATTTTGATACGTTTGCTCTCTTTGAAATGGATATGGTTCTCTTTGTGTATGTGACCTAACTGACAATGAGGAGCAACATACTCCTCCCAAGCAGCCTAGGAAATGTTCTCATCAGTTTAGTTAAGAAGGTACTAAGGTAAACACATACTTGCCTCGTTACATATAGAATTAAAATAGAATTAAAAACACAAGGCTATTACTTCTTTCTAAGAATGTTCGTACATATGTTTCCCCCAAGGATCCATCTGTTGAAAACAGATGTCACTTGCAATCTAGTCTAGTCAGTTTTGCACCCTCTCCACTTGTTAGAAATATGTAGGCAAGCCTCGAAAAAGAAAGGATACAGTACCGCTACAGATCTCTGCCCCATAGCCTGCAGGGCTACTCTCTGCCTGGCAAGCACCTTCCCAGGGGGAAACCAGCCCAATGGGCTTTGGTGCTTGGGTCTATGGAGGTGTCTCCGTAGACCCAAGCATCCAATCCCCCAGTTCCCTTTCCAAGGAGGCGGGTGAGCCGGTTGCTTGTCTCTTCAGATGGGGAACCAGGGATTGGATGCTCAGATCCCCAGTTCCATTTCCAAAGATGCAGGTGACTCACTCACCTGCCTCCTCGGAAAGGAAACCGGGAATCGGACACTTGTGTCTATGGAGGCACCTCCATAGACCCAAGCCCCAAAGCCTGCAGGGCTGGTCTCCCCCTGGGAAGGTGTGTCTCGGACAGAGAGTAGCCCTGCGGGCTTTGGGGCTTGGATCTCCGGAGGTGCCTCCGTAGACCCAAGAGTCCAAACCCCCAATTCCCATTCGCCTGCCTCTTTGGAAAGGGAATAGGGATTGGATGCTCCAATGCCCAGTTCCCTCTTTGAAGAGGCAGATGATCCACTTGGGGATCGGGTCGCTTTGAGTTGAGAAGGGCTAGGGGGAATCCAGCTCCAGCCAGGGCAGCTTCTAGGCACTCTCCCCAGCCTTTCCCAAGTCAAAGCCACCAGCTGAGGGCAAGCCCACGGTGGCCGTGTTGACTTCGAGGAGAGGGGGTGCCAAGAAGCCACCCTGGCTGGTGCTGGGTTCCCCCAGCCCTTCCCAACTCAAAGCGGCCACCATGGGCTTTGGTTTAATGTTGGGCGATAAATGTATCGCACAATGTTAAAAACTGCATAACATCAAAGCTTGTGGAACCAAGCTTTAATGTTATGTGGGGTATTACTGTATTGATAATTTTGTATGGTAAGTGCTTACCTGTTTTCGGACAGGAGCTTCAGAATGCCAAGGACTGATCACTGGGCATTACCAAATCTGTGGAAAAGCTGTTCTTGAACTATACCATTAAGCTGCATAAAAGAACACATACTGTATTAGAACACTCCTGAACAAAGAGTGAAAGACCTTTCTTCCTGTGGAAAATTAGCATGCCAGGTCAGGTACCAAATTAGCTGAAAGCCTCAAGATTCCTTGATGTGAAAGCTTAAAGCTTCAGAGTTCCTCGATTTGTCCTTATGCATGATTCTAATAAAAGTTGGGATTTTGTACATGACAGAAGGGGGCCAGTTGGTTGGTTATTTGGTGAGGTACATTCAATCACACGAGTCTTCTTCTGCAGCAAAGTCTGCATGCACATGGCCTCACTGATCCTACCCCCATTGAGGTCTCCTCAACCACAAAGAGACATGAATACTAAAAGAAGGCTAAATTTGGCTATGAGAAAAGGATGGGTAGATTGGAGAAGCCAGGTTGTCTCAGTGTTCTGTCTGCATCCATTTATATGCATAACTAGAGTGAAAACATCACTTTTCTGGTTTGCCAGAAAACTAGACCTACTTTGCAGGCAGTTACTCCTAAACGGCCAATCTAGCAATCATCAAAACTAATTAAGGTAGAGTAGCCAGAAAAAAGTGAGATTCAAATCCATAATAGGCAGAACGAACCTTCTTTCATCTCTTGCAATGACCCAGTGGTACTACTCTTCAACAGTTCAGACAGACTCTGGATCCTCTGACCCTCTGCAGGTTTTGGGATATGACCCCATTGTCCATGCTGATTTGGGTTCTGAGAATGGCCAAACATACATAAATATCCAATAACCAGTGGTGGGTTGCCAAATTCCCGCTACCCCACCATGACGTCATGGACGTCGTGGCCATAGCTGACATCATGATGTCATGACGTTGTGGTCAGAGCAAAAAAATAAATAAATAAATTTTAAAAATGTCTGCACATGTGTCAAACCTCCGTTTGACACATGCACAGTTCTTTTTTAGTGTGCATGCGTCAAACCTCTATTTGACACATGCACACTAAAAAATAGGACTGCACATCGCAGTTCCAGGCAGCCATTTTGGCTGCCCGGAAATACATTTTTTAAGGGGGCCAGAGAGGCGACTGAACCGGTCACCCTGGGTTTTATCACCACCCTGGCGACCCCTCCTGATGGGGTGCTACCAGTTTAGGCAAACCGGTCCGAACCGGTAACATCCCATCACTGCCAATAAGTGAAAAACTTGGGTGAGCAGTTCAGGTGCTCTCTCAGTCTTTCCTTTTCAAGTGACCTAAACTGATTTCTCATATGCTTTCTCATCTCCCTTTCTCCTCTCTATGCAAACTGTGTTAGGGAGTGAGGAGCTGTTTGATTTTCACTTAATTCCTGTTTACAGATAGCTAGATTCCATGAATTCTCACCTAAATAATTTAAAATAGTTTACAAGCCTGTCAATCTCCTAGGGAAGTTTAAGGCCAAAAGGGCCGAATAACTGTTTCGCAATGCTTCTAGTACCATTGGAATTAGCACAAGGGAATCACAGGTGAGGAGCAGCAAAGATCATTTGTTCCCCCAACAAGACCTATTAATTTGCATGTCATCTGTTTTCATATTCCCTATTTAGAAGCAGAGAAGTTGTGTCACAGACTTCTATTACAAATTACATTTCTACTGCTCCTTTGATAATAAGAACCTGGTTAATTATCAGCTGCTTAATGGCTAGGGCGGAAAGAGCTTGTCATTATGGGTTTTAATCGTCTTCAGTCTTGACTTATTTCTCTCTTTGATTCCTCCCAGTTGTATCCTTAAGGTTGTATATTAGCTACCACCAGAACCACACCACTTTACCTCAGTGTTCCTGTGCTTCCTTATCTGGAAGTAATTCCTGCTGAATGTAAATGGGATTTGCTTCTTAGTAGACCTGCATAGGATTATAATGCCTTTTCTCATTACATGATTTTCATTGTGTAGCAATGCAATACAGAGGGCAATTCCAGGCAGGCAACCGGAGGAAAGTACAAACTGCATGATGGTTTCCGTGTGTACAGTGGTACCTTGAGTTACAAATTTAATGCGTTCCAAGGCATTTTTCATGTTATGAAAAAATTGTAACTCAAATTTCCCATAGGAATGCATTGAAAACCAAAATTTTTAACTTAAAACATGGCTTCCCATAGGAATGCAATGAAAACCAATTAATCTGTTCCAGAAAAATTCGCAACTCGAGCCATTATTTTCAATTGATTTTCATTCGTATTGTGAAAATTTTGTAACTTGAACCATTTGTAACTCGAGGTACCACTGTATATGGTTAAATATTCATGCATGCATATCCTTATCAATGAAAAGGCATAAGAGACTGAAGTTTATTGCTGTGTTATTAATTTAAAGGTAGGAATGGGAACACAAATACCAAAGAAAAGAAAAGAAATATCAGTCATAAAGTTAGAGAGAGTGCATTATTTATTAATTTTTATTTACCAGTTGCTCTCAGAAGACAGCAGTAATGGATCAGATTTAGTGGTATTACTGATAATAGTTTTAAAACTCCATAAACAAAGGCAATACATGATTTGTTTAATGTTTAAACACAACTCACTTGAATTGCATTGCATTTTTCATTATAGCACTTCAGGGCCAGACTTAAATGTTAAATTGGCAAGCTGCTAATTTTACAGCAAGATAATTTGCTTAAGAGTTTCCTTCAAAATTAGTTTTGGCTCACAGGATGAATTTTAGCTCATCAACCAGGTATGGATTCAGCCCTTGAATATGTGAACTCTGATGGATCACTCCCCTCTAATGAATTGGGCCCAGAGTATCCAGTCCTTCCAGGTCTAGGGACTGTGGGTATCCACCCAAAAGAAGGCCTGGGAAGTTTCAGCTAGAAATCAGGTCTTCTCAGTGGTAGCTCCAGCCCTGTGGAATGTCATACCATCTCAAGTTCACCAGGTCCTCTCCCTTCATACTTTCCATAAATTAGCCAATGCCGACTTGTGTAAGAAAGCGTTTGCAAACATCGTGCCCCTTTTGTATTTCTTTCTCTCCACAGATCATCAAGTTTGCAGATGACATCAAATGGGAAGGACTGCAAACATTTCAGAAAACAGAATCAAGTTTCAAGATGCCTTAGCAGACTGGAGAACTGTGGCAAAACAAGCAAAACAATTTTTCAAGAGGGGAAAATGTAAAATTCTTCATTTAAGAAGGAAGATTCAGATATACAAATATAAGATGATTGGTAGATGGCTTAAGAGTAATGTACATGAAAAGGAACTAGAGGTCTTTGTAGACCACAAGTCAAACCTGAGTCAACAGTATAATGTGACAGCAACCAAAAACATGGGTACTGTATATCAATGGAAATAGTGTAAAGATGAAGGAAGGTAATAGTACTGTCAGAGTACATAATTTGATATACAGTGTCATGAAATCATTTACAGTACTCTGTAAAAGCAATGTGTGAGGCTTTTGGGGCCAAAAAAGTGAAGTTTTGTTTAATTTTGAGCAGTACTTCACCGGACAGCAAGAGATGGAAGGATGGGGGAGATGAAATATGTCACCTTCTCAGAGTATAAATACAAGGCTTTACATAACTGACTTTTGCCAGCTGCACTCAGAGCCCGCTGTTTACGTACATGGAACATCTCTTTCTGTGATCCAATCAAAAAATAGATAAGGCACCTCATTGAAAACAGAGACAGCAGGACTTTTAATTTACCTGATTGTTCTGTGATTTCTCTTGCATTTTACAATATTGATACATTCTGTTTAAAATAAAATAAGCTCAATGTTTTCTTTAAAGCAAGGGGTGGCCAACATATGGCCTGTGGGACCATTTCATGTGGCCCACCACTGCCCTCGCTGCTACCAGAAGCAGAAGTGGATTCATTTATGACAGCTGTAAAATGTGCCCGCATCTGCGTAAATTTGCCTGCACTTGCCATAAATGCACCCTCAGCTGTCATAAACACATTTATGACAGCCACAGATACGTTTTACAGCAGCATTTACAATGGGATGAACCACATGACCGGCCAACTCAGCTGTCCAGGGGGCATGGTCCGGCCTGTGGTGCAAAAAGGTTGGAAATCTCTGCTTTAAAGTTTAAGTATTTAAATATTGTGTCTCTTATTCTAAGAATGTTTTTTCCACTTCTGATTTTAAACATATAGTGAACTTGCTGTATAACTGAGAGTACAGGTTTTAATAGTGATGCATTTGAGGTATCATGTTGTTTTCCTGTTTCTCTCTCTTTGTTGTTAAAAACCAAATGTGTCTCAGTATGGATATATTGAAGAATATGAAATGTTATCTTTACCTTGAATGGCAGGTTATATTTTCCTCTATATAAGTAATAAATGTCTTAAATGCCATGAGTAGGGAGCTTATTGTAATCTTATTTCCTATCAATTTTGTAACTTTAAAGTTTTCCTCAGTGCATTGCACTGAAGACAGTAAAGGTTTTATTTGTTAGTTACTTTAATTACAAAGCATATCAATTAAACTATTTATGATTTTAGTAATTACACATAAGTCCACATATCCTTGCCATAATATATACTCTGTTAGTAAATGACATAAGCAATAATTACCTTTTAATATCTTGTATTAGTCATTTACATAAAACCTTGCTTTGAAATGATGTTATGCCATTTATGGTGATGTTAAAAAATGTTAAAAATGAATCTTTCCTTTGCCTTGTTTATTGCCTCTCAATAATTGCAAAAAGGGTGTATACCTGAGAATACATTATACAAAGGTGCTGGGAGAACAAAATTTCTTGGTGATTTTGGCAAAGAATCTAAAATCTGTTTAAGGATAGAAGATACATGTCTACTTGCATTTGTATAGGGGATACTAGTTCCCATCAGGGTCCAATTTGGCATTGGCAAAATTTATTTTCAGTTGATTCAATAAAGTCAGACCATGCTTGGAATACTGTCACATGAAAGAGTAAGCTTGTTTTCTGCAGCTCCAGATAATGCAATCCAAAAGAATATGTTCATGTTGCAAGAAATTAGATTTGTATTAACATCAAGAAGAATTTCCCAACAAGAAAAGATGTTCAACAGTAGAATGGACTACTCTAGAACAGTGATGGTGAACCTTTTAGAGACCGAGTGCCCAAAATGCAACCCAAAACCAACTTATTTGTCGCAAAGTGCCAACACAGCAACAGGGGAGGAAGGAAACGCTCCCATTGGGCTGCTGGGCAGAGGGGTGGGGCAAACTCTGGGCTGGGGAAGGGAGGAAGCGCTCCCATTGGGCTGCTGGGCAGAGGGGCAGGGCGAACTCTGTGCTGAGGGAGGGAGGAAGCCAGTGGTGGGTTGTCAAAAATTTTACTACCCCACCGTGACATCATCACAGTGTGGGCAGAGCTAACATCATGATGTCATGATGTCGTGGGCAGGGACAACGAAAAAATAATAATTAATAATAATAAAATAAAAATAAGCACGCACACACACACACACACACACACACACACACACATACACACACCCCTCAACCCACCCACCCACCCACAACACAAACCAGTAAATAAATACAATACAATACAATAAAAATTACATTAAAATACACCCACCCACCCACAACACAAATCAACCCACCCACCCACAACACAAACACAAACCCGTTACTTACCTGTTAGTATAAGTGCCTGGGCAGCACCATGTTGCAAGATGGATATGGTCATCATACCAGTTCTCTAGGATAATATGCTTTAACGTAAATGTAAAACAGCTTTACCTCCTTAAGGGTTCTCCAATTGGAACAGCAATTGGAACAGCACATGTGTCGCTTATTGATGAGATAACTCCAAGACTTTGCTTAAAAACGCCAGGCCAGCCAGCCGCCAGGCCTTTTTAGGAACTGTGGTAGTACGTCAATACTGTATAGGTAAAGGTATTAAATACACATTAAAATACACACAGACACACCACATCCAAAGGGAGTCATTTACCCTGGGGAGCAGGCTATAGAGAGCTTCAGGCTAGCAGCTTCTCTTCCTCCTCCCCACTTGGGAGGACAGCAAGGACGCCGTGCATACGTGTCAAGCACTGTAGGCGTGCTTGGCACGCATGCACAGTGGAGGAACCAGTGAAAAGGTAAGCCCCAAAGGTGTTCCCCCCCCAAAAAAAAAAGCTGCTACTGGTTCTCCAGGACACTGGGGAAAGTTACTACCGGTTCTGGCAAACTGGTGCGAACCTGTTGCATCCCATCACTGGATGAAGTACTCCCATTGGGCTGCTGTACAGAGAGGTAGGGTGAACTCTGTGCTGGGGGAGGGAGGGAGCACTCCCATTGGGCTGTTGGGCAGAGGGGTGGGGCAAACTCTGTCCTGGCGTGACTACACAGGTGCCCACAGAGAGGGCTCCGAGTGCCACCTCTGGCACGCATGCCATAGGTTCACCACCACTGCTCTAGAAGGTGGGAAACGCTCCATCATTGGAGTTTTTTAAAAAAGAGATTAACAGGATGTTTTAGAACTGGATTTCCTGCTTTGGGAGAAGATTGGACTCAGTGACCCTTAGACTACCTCACTAACAATAATTGCATCTGTCAAGTCAAATCTGACTTTATGGCAACCCTTTTCAGTGTTTTCTAGGTAGGGAGTACACAGAAGTGTACTACAATGCTATTGTTCTATGATTCTAAGAAAACCAGTCTCTTAGTTACAGCATCTCCTGTTTCCTGTCCCCTGGGCATATATGGAGCCAACACAACAAACTGCTCCTCTTTGCATCCCTGTGAGTCAACCTAGGAGGTTAGCATGCTTGACAGTATTGAATACCATGAAGAGATCCAGGAAAACCAACATCATGTTACTCCTGCCAATTTCTGTTGAATATTATCCACTGGGATGACCAAGGAAATATCTGTCCCAAATCCAGGCTGAAAGTTAGACTGGAAGAGATCTTGAAAATCAGTTTGTTCCATAAAATGTAACCTAGCCTTCAAGTGTGTGTGTGTGGGGGGGAACCTTTGGTGCCAAATAGTTTGAGTTAGTGCAACTGAATATTTAATATGCTTCTTTTGGGGGTTGGGGTGGGTTGGAAGGGGGGATGTGAGAAGCCATCTCTTTAACCCTCTCCCCTCATGTCCAGATAGGCAATTCAATGTACAACTACATTCAGAATCCAGTACAAGCTCCACACAAACAGTGTATGCAAGGTGAAAGAAAAAGCATAGTTTCTATAGAGTGCAATGATATGTCCTTTTAACTTAGATTCTCCTGCCCTGTCTGCTGATTTCTTGTTGTAGTGAAAGAGTGTAATTCATGACATTCATTCTTAACAAAGAGCCATAGCTGAAACCCTATAATAAATTCATTTCGAATGATTAGTTTTACCTCAGCTTTACCTTCGTCCTAAAGAATCATGTTATTTTATTTGTTCTTGTGCCCAACATGAATTAACTGAGTAACATTGTTTAAAACCAAGGTCTGCTGTGTATTTGCAGCACAAATGTGATTGATATGCTAAGATATCTCTTTAACCAGCACCATAATTATAAAAAAAGATCCCACAGCCCCCTTTCCCTTCAAATTCATGGCTACCAGTTGTTAATGGCAGATTTGTTTAATTAATGGCATGAGGCAAAGCTAAGGTTGATGTTCTAATAAACAGGCCATTAACTTTGGTAATGACCAATTTGGGAAGATGATTACAAGCTGTATTCTTCATCCTATTAAAAAAAATAGCAAGAGTGCAGTTTTAAATCCAACTGCAGCCTTATTTTAGCAGAGGTGATTGCCTTGAAATGCCATTCTCATGGTTATCGCTCTGGTTTGTCACAAGTAATGTGTAACTGAGAATCACAGCAAGTGCATTTAAAAATAAACACATAAAGAAAGACAAAAGAGATTATCTGAGAGGAGGGAGGAAAAAATATCCTCTGTTTTCCAAAAGCTGCTTCATTGTCTTAACTTTTTTTTTCCAGATCGAACTATAGAAAGATACAACTAAGCAGTTCACATTATAATTCAGTGGTCGCACGTGCACAACTCAGAATGCACAACAGTTATGATATCATTGCTGATTAAAGGCTTCTTGCGGACAGTGACTTCATTTTGTTGTGTATGAGTTGCATGCACCTCAAAATTGCCTTCAATCCACAAGAATTTGCCTTTAATCAGTGGTGATTTTCCACTTCTTCTTCTTCCATGTCTAGGCCAGATGGGAAACTGTAAAAATGAAGGGACCAACGATAGCATCTCCATTGCACACACTGACTTGCACAATAAGGTTTCAACCCTTGCCTCCTAAATGATGCTATTGGGTGGATCAATGCAGTTATATGGAGAGATAATCTAAACCCAAACTTGGACATGTTACTTGTTTGGACCACAGCTCCCCAAATCCTTCAGACGGTACAGCCATCCAATGAGGATGTGAGGATAAACAGGCATCTTTTAGCAGTGTGGCATAATGGATATAATGATGGACTAGTGCTCAGGAGGTATGAGTTTGAATCCCTACTCAGTGGTGGAAACTCACTGGGGGCGTGGAACAGATAAAATGCTCCTTAAATATCTAACTTTTTGTTAAAGCCCTATTAGAGTCATTGTAATTTACCATCTTTTAAGGCAGCTCCACTTCTAGTAACAAAGTCAATTGTATTGTCCAGGTTGATCTTCACTTCCTCAGAGATTAACAGATAAAGCTTTGTTTTACATCCACCCTATCTCAGGACTTTGGTAGACAGATTACTTCATCTTCTAGACCAGGGGTCCTCAAACTTGGCTCTCCAGATGTTCTTGGACTTCATTTCCCAGAAGCCCTGATCAGCATGCGTGCTGACTTGGACTTCTGGTAATTTAAGTCCAAGAACACCTGGAGAGCCAAATTTGAGGACCCCTGTTCCAGACAATATGGATCAGTTGCATCCAAGAGGATGGTAGTGTCCTGAATGGAATAAGGTTGCTTCTTACTATTATGTTGTCTGTATTTACACATTTTTAAAACAATTTGTAGCTTATGTTCCAAGCTATTTAAAGGTACTTAAAGGAAGCAGCATAAAGCTATAGGCCAGTGATGGCCAACCTTGGCACTCCAGGTGTTCTTGAACTTCAATTCCCAGAAGCCCTGATCAGCAAATATATTGACAGGCGTCTGGGAACTGCCAAGAACACCTGGAGTGCCAAGGTTGGCCATCACTGCTGTAGATGGAGGCAAATAATGAACTAGTGTTTTAGCATTAGTCAAGGAGAAGCCTTACCTCAGCATCTGCCAAATTAAAAGGTTTTCTTTATCTTACTTAACACCCATAGCACCTTGAATATAACTCATCTGAGTTTGGAAAGCATGGTCGGGCAGATTTAATCTCTGTATGGTCTTTAATCAGGAAATATCATAAAGCTCTGTAAAGGGCTAGGAAACAATGTTACCAGAAACCCTGAAAAGAGTGTGTCCGTCAGAGTTTACAAAACTTTGATGAACTAATCATCAGGCTCAATAAATGGCAGACTTATAGGTTTCTTTATTCAGGAATCCTTTCTAATGACAGCCATGTTATTGGATTAGTACCACCAATCTTCACATTCTATTTTCAGAATCTGAACTCCAACAACTATTTTTCACAGCCATTGATTCTTCCCCTGTAGATTTTCCTTTCTTCTTCTTTTTTTTTTTAAATCTTGAATGTCTGGCTGCAGTCTTAAAATAAAAATGGCCAGCACCTGACTGCCTAAACGCAGAGTTTAAGGGTAGTTGCATATGTGTCTCTTCCCTTCCCTCTCCTTGTTGCTCCTCAACTTGATGTTTGTCATGCAACTGGTTCTGTGACCCATCTCACAACCAGTGTGAGAATAGACATGAGAGGACACGACTGTAGGAGCATGGCAGCAGGGAGGAGATGCTTGCATGACAAGGAAGTTAACACCAAGAAAGTTACTTTTTTCATGCCTATGTGGCTCTTCCAGATAACAACCTTTGCTACACCACTATGTGTGGTTTTGATGCTAATGTCATTGTATTAACTTGCAACAGGTAACACAGGTTCCTCTTGTTCTGACTTCTTTCACACAAACCATCATGTAATTAAAATGCTTGCTATTCCCTGAGACGTGTGTGTTGTGTAGAGGGTGTGTGTGTTATCTAAATATTTTCCCGTTTCATCACTCCAATTCTCTTGTAAGTATTCTTATAGTGATATGTTCCATGTTACCAATAGGTGTATCCATTTAGTGATGTTTGTCATGACCATGACATGTATTACTCACTCTTCTGACCTCTTGTTCCTCCATTCTTATTTCTGTTTGCACACAGTTTTTCTGTCTCTGCAGTGGTGAATTTTCCTTTACATTGTCTTTAGATTTTTTTTTCACTTGTCACTTTTTTGTGTTGTTTCTTTAGCACTGTGGCTGTCTTGAGTTTACTTAGAAGGGCAAGATATAAATATAACAAATAAATAAATAACACCTCCGTTCAAAGTGTGAGGAAGAATAATTAATCTCCACCAAATATCTAGCAGCAAAGTAGACCTTTTGGGGGCTACATTTTAATTTATACAGTAAAACCCTGTATAACGATTTTAATTCATTCTACGGGGCTGTTCGCTATGTGATATTTTTTTTGTTGTACAATTTTCGTACAACGATTTTTTTTTTTTTGCTAAGTAGTTTTTCCCGCTGAATATTTATTGTACAATTTTTTTCCATAGGAAAAATCATTATGCAGGGTGCCATTTTTTTAAAAAAAACCTATTCATTATGTGATTTTTTTCCCCACCCCCACTATACAAAGTTCCAAAAAAGGGTTAGGGTTAGGGTTAGGGTTAGGGTTAGGGTTAGGGTTAGGGTTAGGGTTAGGGTTAGGGTTAGGGTTAGGGTTAGGGTTAGGGTTAGGGTTAGGGTTAGGGTTAGGGTTAGGGTTAGGGTTAGGGTTAGGGTATTTGTATTTCCATTTGCATTTGCATTTGGCAGCAGTATAGAACTTTTATATCACACAGTTTTGACAACATTGCAGTTTAGCATTAAATCACCTTAGCATTAATCCGCTATAATCATTTTTTAAAAAAATTCTACCTTACAGTAGTGTTACATGGGACACTCTAATGATGCAGTGTAGATAGAGAATCAGTAGTTATGAAGAGGAGTCCAGGTCTGCCCACTGAGACTCCCATCTTTGCTTTCACTGCTGCTGCCAACCAAGGCTTCAACAGCCAGTTGCCTAGCAACCTCATGATGTTGCTAGAGCAGACAGGAGAAGGCTGGGAGATAAAAGGAGAGGGAAGGACAAGCAAACCTGGGTGGAGAGAAGAAAAGGGAAGGATCATCAGAAGGCAATGAGCCAGAAAAAGTAAGAGGTAAATTTGGTGCCTAGGACAAGATCAGGAAAGAGGAAGCAAGGAGGGTAATGGGAGATGGCCGAAGGGAGCACTGCTGTCCACTGGGACTGTGTTACTGATGGAGAGTTACTAGCTAGATCCCTGAAAGGCAGGAAGAACCATGGTACTGGGATATTAAGTAGACAGAACAAGAGAAGGAGAACAAGAGTACAAGACACCACCAGTGACTTCCCAGTCATTAGAAGCCCAACCTGACTAGAAAGGATTCAGGGTACTCTGCTATCCTTAAGACAGTAAATCCAGGCAGCCTTTATACAATAGGCGGATGACCACTAGAACCTCTGACTGCCATGCCTTCCCCTTCTTACCTAGGCACAGACCCTCATCTGTCTAGCTGTTTCTTTAACATGGAGAAAGCTTCCTAATCTGCTTTTATCTGCTTTGCTGTTTTAATGTTTTAAATTTTTTATGAACTTTTAAGGTTTTAGATATTGATATGATTATAGTTTATCAATGACGGTAATTTACGCTATAAGCCGCCCAGAGTCGGGTCTACCCGATTGGGGCGGGATACCAAATGTGAGCAATAAATAAATAAATTAATAAATAAATAAATAATCTGTGGGTACTTACCTCACTGGAAGTATTTATCCTGCCACTAGTGCTACATCATAGGCTTAGTAATAGTTTTAACACTATTCATCTTAAACACTAAATTTACTACTCCTTAACTCTGAGCAGAAATGCTCTTTTAAAAAAAATATAAGTACAGTAATACCTCAGATCACGATTTCATCGGATAATGCTAAAATCGGATAACGATGCAATTTTTAAAAAACTTTTTTGCATCGGATAATGATTTATTAGCGTTATCCGAGGTAATTGTTCGTAGCGGCGAGGTGGCTGGGAAACCGGATGGGGTGGCTGGAAAGCCAATGGGGGACTCTCCTGTTGGCTTCCCAGCAACCCCACCCCTGCGCCCACAGCTGCAGGGTGGCTGGGAACCTGATGGGGGAGTCCCCCGTTGGCTTCCCAATCACCCTGCAGCTGCGGGCTCAGGGGTTCTCTGCACAAGCAAAGGGCTATCCCAGTGTCGGATAGCCCTTTGCTTGTGAAGGGAATGCGGTTCCCAACGTCCCCAGTGTTGGACATTCTGCATCTACAGTCCTAGACCTCTCTGCAAGGTCCCCGAATCCCAGTGTTTTGCCTTGCAGCACTAGCCGGGTAGGTCTGAGGAGTTCAGAAACAGTGCGGATCAGGTCCCCTGACCTCCCCAGAGGTGGCAAGGGTGCCAGAGAGCCCAAAATGGGTGAAAAAAGGGAGGTTTTGGGCTCTCCGGTGCCCCTGCTGCCTCTGAGGAGGTTGGGGGACCCGATCCATGCTGTTTCCGACATCCCCAAACCTACCTAGCCAGTGCTGCAAGGCAAAATGCTGGGGTTTAAATCCCGGCATTTTGCCTTGCAGCATCGGCTGGATAGGTCCCGTTTTTTCACCCATTTTGGGCTGTCTGGTGCCCCTGCTGGTGCCTCCCTTGGGGGGGGGGATCAGGGGACCCAATCCATGCTGTTTCTGAAGGTCCCCCCTGACCTATTCGGGCACTGTGATTGCAGCGTGTGATCGGCACTTGGGTTGGGGGATTGAACAGGCGCCCCCCCAGTTCAACCCCCAACCCAAGCGCTGATTGCACACTGCGATCCGCCTGCCTCTTTGGAAAGGGCAGTGTTGATTCTACACATGGAATCCTCACTGCCCTTTCCAAAGAGGCAGGCGGATCACCCCCCTGTGGACTTTTTTTAACATTGTGCGATCAATGCATCACAAAACGTTAAAAACCGGATAACAATGAGACTTGTGGAACCACGTCTCATCGTTATCCAAGGTACTGGTGTACCCTCATTTTAACTTCTGTCTCTTGACATATTTCAACTTCTGTTATTTTTGTTGTACTATGCTGGTCTTGGACCATAATAAATATTGATCAATCGATCCTGTCACTAGTCACTTGATAAGGGACCCTATATTCTTGCTATTTACCTGGAAGGAGACCGTCACCTTGCAGAGAGGTCTTGGACTGTAGGTGCAGGATGTCCAAGAATACAGGGGGAGAAGGGGAGCAGTAGGGGGAGGGGTCACACATCATGTATCCTGTCCCTGCGTAGCTACAAAGTGCCCCTCTCTACAGACAATATGGCAACTACAAAGGAAAATGTTTGGTAGGAACAGAGTGAAAACCCCGGAAGCAAAGATAGCAGAGAATAAGAGAAGCTTACACAGCTAGCATGAGAAACCCTAACTGGAGGAACATTCTTGACTTGTCAACAACAACCTTCTCTTTTGGCTGGTCACTCTCGTGCCTCAGTTCTGTCACTTTTTCTAGAACTTTACTAGCCCACTTATTTATTTCTCATATTTCAGTTAAGGTGACATTCCATTCTGTATCTTCATGTTTGCTTCTAAGCCTATTAAAAGCATTCTCTCTTTGACCTCCATTGCCAGAAATTAATCCAACCCCTTAAAAGCTCATCCGCAGCCTTTCACTTCAACACTCCTTTCTGTGTAGATTATGAATTGATAACCATGACCCTCCAGATAAATTTTGGACTAGAGTTCCCCTCAGATCTAGCCAGCATAGCCAATAAAAAGTACAGTAATACCTTGGATAACGCTAAGACTTGGTTCCACAAGTCTTGGTGTTATCCGGTTTTTAGTGTTATCCGATGCATGTTAAAATCCTAAGGGATGGATCGGATAACGTTAAAGCTCCATAGAGATACATTGTAACCGCACAGGCTTTAGCAGTTGTTATCCGATCCATCCCATAGGACCTTAACGTTATTTCGATCCAATTTTCCTCCCCAGATTACTTAACGTTATGCGATTTTAGCGTTATCCGAGGTAAACGTTATCCGAGGTATTACTGTATCATAGATGCTGTAATTCAGGAGGACACGTTTGCCTCCTAAACTTAGTTTAATTCGGTAAAAAGGCTCATATTTATAATGGCAAGAAGAAATAATAGGGGGGAAAGCTCTCCGCCAGCATCCTCAAAGGATTTTCTCCTGGCCCCTCCCCATTCTGCTTTCCAATCACTTTAAAAGCCTGTATTCTGGTATCTGAACAACAAAAATAACTGGTATTTGAAGTTCTGGAACACCACTTACTAATTTCAGGACTGTTTCAAACAAGCTGTGGACTACATTATCATTTATTCTACCCATTGAGACTTTGGGAGCAAGCTGAAGAATTAGTATACTAGAAAAGAAAATTGAAGAGGGGGAGGATTGCCTCTATAATTGCTGAAACTGTTGTCTCCCAAAGATATTGGAAGCTCACTTAGGCACAAATAGAGCTAACAGTGGGGTCTAGTCGTGTTGGAATGCCAGATCATCCATTAGTCATAATTCTTCAGGGCTTTTCTTTAGATTACAAAACATTTCAAGGGAATAGTGAATGACCTGCAATCACATCACTTCACAGCTGCTAACATATCACTTGACAAAAAGTAAAAAATATTATTTTCACTAAAGCAAAAGTGGAGAACACAAGGTTGCAGTTGAACAACGGCAATGGCTTTGATAATTGCAAGGTCTGGTGTGCATATTTTAAACTCCTACTCATTAATAAATTCAATTCTTAAAAAAAAAATCTCTGGTTTATGAATGAGGGATATTGTGCTTCTGCATCCATGATTCAAAATGCCAGGAAATGATGCACAATATTCAGTGATGGGATTACAAAAATTCTACTACCACGCCATGACGTCATGGACTTCATGGGCGTGGCCAATGTCATGATGTCATGACATCATGGGCGGAACCAACATCATGACATCATGACGTTGTGGGCAGGGCCAAAAATAAAAAATAAAATAAAAATAAATAAAATAAAATAAAAATAAACACACACACACACACACACACACACACACCTCAACCCACCCACCCAACCAGACAGCTACAACACAAACCCGTAAATAACTTAAAGAAATAAAATAAAGAAATAAATAAAATAAAAATTAAATAAAAATACAACCACCCACCCAAAACACAAATAAATCACCCACCCACCTCAAATACAAAACCCTCACTTACCTTCCTTGGGGCCGACGAACCTCCAGGGTCCGGGGCCACCCGGCAAGGTGCGCTGCCCCCGACTGCGGCCTCCTCCTCCTATGAAGGTCACGGCCACAGGAGCCACCACCTGCGGCCGCCAGCCACGGCCGCCACAGCTGCCGCCACCTGCAGCCCCTGGCCGGCCACTGAGCTCCCACGGACACGTTGGTGCCTGCCCAGACCGTCTGCCACTGCCGTGCCCTCCCAGGGACTTGGGCCCGACAAGCCCCCATGCCCTGGGTAAGCCTGGCGGGGCGCACAACACCGCATCCTCCTCCGCCAGGCGTCTGCAGCTTCCTCGGGCCGGTGCCTTTTTGGCCCGGCTCCGGCTGCAGCCACGGGTGGCCGGGGCCTGTGGGCAGTGGTGGCTCCAACCCCTGGCCGTGGCTGGAGCCACCACCAGAGCCACCGCTGCCCGCAGGCCCTGGCTGCCCGTGGCCGCAGCCGGAGCTGGGCCGAAAAGGCACCGGCCTAAGGTAGCTGCAGGCGCCTGGCGGAGGAGGATGCGGAGGTGACGTGCCCCGCCGGGCTTACCCAGGGCATGGGGGCTTGTCGGGCCCAAGTCCCTGGGAGGGCGCGGCGGTGGCGGACGGCCTGGGCAGGCACTAACGTGCCCATGGGAGCTCAGTGGCCTGCCAGGGGAGGTGCCCTCCTCTGAGGGCTGCCGGCACTGGTGCCGGAGCCACTCTAAAAAGGGACGGCTTCAGCTCCGAAAGAATTTTTTAAAAAAATTGGAGCCATTTGGCTCCAATTTAGTGGGCATGCACAGAAACTCAATCTGACGCATGCCCAATGCGTCAGATTGAGTTTCTGCGCATGCACACTAAATTGGAGCCATTTTTACTCCAATTTTAAAAAAAATTCTTTCGGTGAGGCGTCCGGAACCGGACGCCTTAAAAATGGGCTACCCTCTCAGAGAACCCTCTGAGATTGTTCCTAACGGTTCCGGGGAACCGGATGGAACCGGGGTAATCCCATCACTGACAATATTGATGCACAATTTTGTGCCTGTGTTGCCAGCAATAAAAAGAATCCCAAGCTTTACATAGCAAAGGACAGCCTTAAGGTTAACAACAGCAATGGCAGCAGTCAAGATAGTCTGCAGGATACCCTCTTGTGCTCACAATATCATTCATGCTTGTCAAAAAAACAGCCATGGCAATTGTTTTGTGTTTTGGTGAGGAGTCACCAACTGATGAAAAAAGGAGCCACTTTCCAGGATTTCTACTTCCTTGGTGTTTCTATGTCAAAAGTACTCCTCAGGCCACCTCACCTACAATGTGTAGTTCTGAGCATGTGTTGATGTAAGTGCCTGGTCAGCACTGATCTACTATTGTTGCAAGGTGAATATGGCCACGTCGCTTTAAGACTGTTTGCAGAGACTCACTGAGGACAGCCAGGTGCTGTGAGTCAGCACAAAACCAACAAGCCTCTGAGCATAATAAGAGGCACATCTGAGTGCAGACTTTGGCTTGCATCTTTTGCCTCCCCTTGGCCTGACATGCTGTTGTTTGCATTCGCTATCGGCCGTTTACCATGATTTATGCCTGAGCCAGTGCCTGGAGTGTGTTTGGCTCAGGGAGCTTCATTGTGACAGCTGTAAAGCCACAGAGTTACCAGAAGGATTACTTCACAGCTTCTTCTCAGCTACTCTCTACTGTGGACCTGAAGTCAAAGTGCTTTTGGATCAATGAAGCATGCTACCCACTCTGTGTGGTGATACGTGGGTAAGCAGTGACTAGAACTGTGTGCTCTATATTTTGCAGAGTAAAGACTGTGTGTTGGATTGTGGAACTTTGTATATACTGTTACTGCTGAAAGTCAAGCTAGTTTGTTTTCTGCCTGCACTGTATATATATTGCAATCCTCAAGAGTAAAAAGCTTTTCGTTCTTTTGCACAAGAACCTGCCTGGCTTCTTTTGTCTACAAGCTACCAAAGTTAGCACAACCAGCATAGGTGTGTGCCAGGGTTCTGGATGCAAATTCCGCCAAACACCAACAGTATGGACTCCTTTTCAGAGTGAGAGTCATAAGGAGGTATTTGTTAGAGCAGTAAAACTGATGGCATTTCATGACTGGCTACCTGACTGGTAGCTTGCATTGACTGGGAGTAGACATGGTACTAGGATCCAAAAGACAAGATGGCCCTACAAGTGGAAGATAGAGGTATGATATATCATCCCCATTGGGTGCCTGATGAAAACATTTTCTTATTTTGATCTCATAGGTAAAATTAAAAAATAAACAGCACTATTTCTCCCCCAACTGGAAAATGCACTTTTCTTGCATTTCAGGACATTTTTTCTGGGGGGAAATGTAGAAGCCTTTTTTTCTAGCAGTTGACTGTTTTTTACATGGTGTCTTGGCATCCTTTTGCCAACAATCAGAAAAACTCTGAGTAACCATCACCTCCTTTCTGGAGTCACATCGGCACATCAGGGCTTATGGATAGGCGCAGCTTGGCTTACTGTCTTCCCAAGGAAACATGCTGCCTCCATGAAGCCATATTCAGATACAGTATTCTGAAGCCATCCTAGCCAGGAGCCCTTGGTCTATAATTGGAAGCCTTCTCCTTTCTTTAGCAGTTCTTAGACCATCTGCTTTGATGGCTAACAAGGAAAGAAGTCCCGTGAGGTCATAAATGCAGATGCTCCAACCAGTCATCGTTAACCTTTGTCATGCTGCACATTTTCACACCATGTGATCAGTGAGGAGGACACATGCTAGTGTTCACTTATCAGCAGAAGGAGAGAGAAGAGAAACGTGAGGCCCATTTGCTCTGTCAGCAGTACAAATGGTCTCCTGCCATGTTTGTGATTTACTGATTAGTAACTGAATGCAAATAATTGATGTGTAAAGGAATTGTGAACACTGTTGTTGTAAATCCATCCATTCTCTATAATCACAGCGTTCATCCTACAAAGCTCATTCGTCCTCCCACCCTCTAGTCTGCTGCTATTGATTAGTTATAACCATGCAGGACTGCACTCATGACATTCCATTGATTAAACTTATGTCTGAAATGACATTGTACTTAAACTGTGGCACGTTCTGTAACCAATCCACACTCCAGGGCAGCCAGCCATTTAAGGTACGTTCATCAGCCACCGTCCATGTAATTCAGGAGTGTCCAAACTACAGCCCATGGGCTGGATCCAGCCCCCTATGCCAATTTATCCAGACTGCACTGCCCTCATCGCTCCCATATGGGTGCATTTTACTTCCATTTCCGGGAGCAACAAGGGCAGGGTGGGCCAGATGCAGTGATGGGATGTCACCGGTTCTAGACGGATCTCTGGAACCGGTAAGATGAATCCCGGAGGGTTCTCCGTGAGGGGAAGTCCACTTTTGGGGCGTCCGGTTCCGGACGCCTGACCGAAAGGAAAAAAAAAAATTAAAATCAGAGATAAAATGGCTCCAATTGACTGCGCATGCGCAGAAACTCAATCTGACGCATTGCGCATGCGTCAAATTGAGTTTCTGGACATGCGCAGTCAATTGGAGCCAAATGGATCCAATTTAAAAAAAAAAAAATCTTCCGAAGCTGGAGCCGCCTCTTTTTAGAGTGGCTCCGGCAGCAGCGGCGGCAGCCCTAAGAGAAGGGCACCTCCCCTAGCCGGCCACCGAGCTCCCACGGGGACGTTGGTGCCTGGCCGCGCCGCCCGTGCCGTCCGCCTGCGCCGCGCCGCCCGCCCGCGCCGTCCTAGGGACTTGGGCCCGAGAAACCCCCATGCCCGAGGAAGCTGCCGGCGGCCGGCGGAAGATGATGCGGCGGTGGCGAGCCCCGCCGCGCTTACCCAGGGCATGGGGGTTTGTCCGGCCCAAGTCCCTAGGACGGCGCAGCGTGGGCGGACGGCGCGGGCAGGCACCAACGTGCCCGTGGGAGTTCGGTGGCCAGGCAGGGGCTGCAGGCGGCTGTGGCGGCCGTGGCAGTCAGGGGCAGCGTGCCTTGCCGGGTGGCCCCGGGCCACATGAAGGTTCGTCAGTGCCAAGGAAGGTAAGTGAGGCTTTTATATTTAGGGTGGGTGGGTGATTTATTTGTGTTTTCGGTGGGTGGTTGTACTTTAATTTAAATTTTATTTTATTTATTTCTTTATTTTATTTCTTTAAGTTATATACAGGTCTGTGTGCATGTTTATTTATTTATTTTTTATTTTTGGCCTTGCCCACAACGTCATGACGTCATGACGTTGGCTCCGCCCATGACGTCATGACGTCATGACATTGGCCACGCCCATGACGTCCGTGACGTTATGGCGTGGTAGTAGAATTTTTGACATCCCATCACTGGCCAGATGAATTGGCAACAGGGCGGGATCTGGCCCACAGGCTGTAGTTTGAGCACCCCTGATGTAAGTCAACATGCGCTATAGTATGCAATGTACAGGAAAGGAGTGGGAGGGGAAAATGGGATCGCACTCCAAAATATTGAATGGTGCCACTACAAAGAAAGAGAACACACAGATGATATAACATATGTAAGTACATTTTGAACCAACGAATAAATATTCTTGCCAACAATAATACATATAAAGCAATGGAAAAGAAGTATGTTCAGTATGCGTTATGTTGATGAGCTGTGATCCATAGAAAGCTTGAAGGGAAATAGCCAGACTTTCCAAACTGAGCAATTTGAGTACAGTAATACCTCGGATAACGCTAAGACTTAGTTCCACAAATCTTGGTGTTATCCGATTTTTAGTGTTATCCGATCCATGTTAAAATCCTATGGGATGGATCGGATAACGTTAAAGCTCCATAGAGATACATTGTAACTGCACAGGCTTTAGCAGTTGTTATCTGATCCATCCCATAGGACCTTAATGTTATTCAATCCAATTCTCCACCCCAGATTGCTTAACGTTATGCAATTTTAGCGTTATCCAAGGTATTACTGTATTTGTATCCCCTTTTCATAAAACCTCAAACGTGTGTGTTATAGAAATATAACACTTGCTAACCTTGATGGAAGTAAAGTCTTCTACTGTGTGGATCTGCCTACTACTTATGGTCATCAAAGGCAGAGATCATTGCTTCAGAGACATATTTAGTTGAGCATCAGAAGAGGGTCTAAGGTTTAGGACCTTTAGGTGAGCTGTAGGTAGCCAAAGAAGGTTTTTATACTTTGCCAAACTTTTAAATTGCTATCATTTCACTGTAAGCAATCTGTTTTATTTATCAGTTCACTGGTGTTAGTGGGTGGGGTTTGGGAATTTGTATTGCAACAGTATTCTGATTGTTATTGTATATTATTCTACTTCTTGTTTTTGTTCTGTCGTATCTGAATCCGGATATTGGTGATCCTCCTGGTGATCAGCCATGAAAACTGTCCTGATAATATAACGCAGTGGCCTTTCACCTGCCTTCCTCATTGCTGCATGACACCTGTACCATTGATCCATTTCTGTGAGTCACTTTCTGGTCCTGAGCCCTTTTGGCACACAAAGGCCTCCTCAGCCCCAGGCCAGTTTTTTTGATGAAGCTGCTGCCCTCTATCAAGATGGATTCAAGTGGGATTTAATCCATTCGGCACCCAAGCTGTTAGTCCTCAGGGTTGTCAGGTTAGTTAACTGCCACCTGACACTCAGTGTTGAGTCACTGACAGTATGGTCTACTCTGTTACCATAGCAAGATAAACTTGCAAGACATGAATTATTTTAATATGATTCTTTTTTTTTGAAAGTCAGGATATACTTTTACTAAATAAGTAGCACTGGTTCAGCACACTGAACACTAAAGGATAAGTGCCCTTATAGGAAATTTTTTCAGGTTCCATTAAAGTACGGAAGGAAGAACATGACCAACTGACATTGGAGCTTTTGCTTCCACAAAAACTGCCAACAAAAATGTATCAGCATTTTTCTCAACCGAGCCTTTGCTTTATGTTTCATCACAGGATAGTGTGAGCTGGACTTGTGAGCTGGACTTGTGAGAAGTAGCCCCATCTTGAATTCTCTTCCTTTTCTCCCACCAAACAGAATGAAATTTTCAGCAAGAAGGAATCACATCATTTGTATTCTTTGATTCCACTTTGTGTTGTTGGCACGACTGTATCAATAGCAGAGTCTTTACTACAGATAAATGTTAAGTAGAGCCTTGCTGATTCAGACCAGAGTCAGCTAGTCTGGTTTCTAACAGAGGCCAGCCAGTTGCCTTCAGGAAGCACACACAAATGGCACAAAGTTTACTTTGCACAATATCTATTATGTAGCGATAGACTGCCTCTGGACATAAAGGTTTCATTTATCTCCTGTGGTAAACAGGGCTCGGTAGAGCATTTTCCATGAGTCTGTCATCTACTTTTTAAAAGCTTTAAATTCTATGCCCATAAATAAATCAGTCTCAGAGCTAGTGCTTTTTCCTCTTGACATTCCCTGCAATTGCTGATGAGCTGATGAAAGAGCTCCCACAGATCACTGTTGTGAGTCCTCGATCCTATGCTGAGCAAATGTGAACAGGAAAAGAAACTGGCAGAAGTCCCTTGTGAGATATGTGACATAAAGCCACAATGAGAAAGGAAGAATGCTCACAGATGAATTGCAAGTTATGTAAAGGATGTCCACTTCTCCTTTCACTGAAGGATAGAGGAATGCCATGAGGCTCTGTTTTGCCCTTGAATGCTTTTGTCATACAATATCTGTCGTTTCCTTGGCAATACCTGTAGTTTTGAAAATGTCAGATTAACAGATGAATTATCAATGTGGAGTTCTTTGGCATCCTCATCGCTCACAGAAGTATAAGCCTGGTTGCCTCAATCCATTGAAAGTATTTCTCTCTTCAAAGCAAAAATAATGGGACCAGAATAGTGCATAATATGCTACTGCACAGCTGGGCTACCGATCTGAGTTTCATTCCAGGCGATTGATCAGGAATGAATGGGTGCTACATGACTAATGGAAATGTTAGACCAAACATCTGTCAAAGGAAGCGAGTTGCTAGTTAAATGGGAGCACAGGTTTAAGATCCTGTGAATCAATATTTTGCTAATTGGTAAATTAATTGCCAACTCTCACATATCCCAGGCATTTGTACATCTGTTCAAATGCTCTCACATTAGTTTGCTGCTAAGAAGACATACAGGCACACTCCAGTCCAAGTCATTTTATTTTAGGCTCACATCAGAAGCAGTGCCTCATGTAAAGTTTTGAACGTCCACTGTGAACCTGGGTGTATGTGTATATACAGTATGTGAAATCGCAACCAGGAATAAACTTGCTTTCTTGAAGGAGTTTTTTGACAAAAGAAAAAAAATAACACTGGAAACATTCACAGTAGACTAAAATGGAAGGTTTAAAAAGACAAACATATTCTGATGGTGATGGTGATGGTGATGGTGATGGTGATGGTGATGGTGATGGTGATGGTGATGGTGATGGTGATGGTGATGGTGATGATGATGATGATGATGATGATGATGATGATGATGATGATAATAATAATAATAATAATAATAATAATAATAATAATAATAATAATAATAATAATAATAATAATAATAATAGATTTATATACTGCCCTATCCAATGGACTCTGGGCAGTGTACACAAGTTAAAACCAATATAAAACAATTAAAAAACCCTTAAAACATAGCAATATTACACACACAATGCCATTTACTATCTAAAAACAAATATAAAATCTACAAAACCTTAACATTAAAAGATTAATTACAGAAGGGGGGAGCCTCAGACGAGCCAAAAAGGGGAGCTTGTTGACAATACCAGCCCCCAGACCCATTTTGCCAACCACGTCTTCAATTCTTTCCTAAATGGTAGCAACTGGGCCTAGACTAGAGGCATAGTCTACTGCGAGGAGGTTCCATAGTGTTTCCTTGTGCTGGAGAGCCAAGCCTCCCCAACAGATGCTACCTGAAGGGTGCCCTCTCGGTTTTCTCTCGTGGAAGCAATCTAGGTAATTTTCTCACAAGACTGTGTGTCACGAGACAGCTTGTTTTCAGTTCAGTGTTTCTTATTTCTTATCTGTAGCTAGCTGAGTTATCTGTTGTTGTGACTACCTATATGTAAAACACTTTCCATGTTATGGGAAAATCTCTCCTTCTATAGGAGCTGTCTCTGATTGGTCTAAACACCCCACCTGATTCAAGAATCTCCATTTTGGAAATCAGAGAGGAGTTCACTTTTGGATGTCTAAGAATTAACATCTTTCCCTGGGACTACTGCTCTTTTACTCTTTAAAAATGATCACCTAGGACTGTACTTGGTTTTGCTTTCGACTGTCTGTGAACCGACTAATGTTACTGAACTTTATTTATGCTTTTCTGGAGTATCCTTTAAGAAACCTGATCAATAAAGCTATTGTTTCCACTTGAAGATTCACGTCTTTTTCATCAACAAAGAAGGTAAACGACACACACAAGGCTAGCTACAAACCTCCCCAATTTGCTTCATTGCCTGAGCACAGTAAGAGTTCTTTTTCCGGACCGGTTCTCCCATAAAGGTAATAAGGGCTTTCAGTTCCCGTAAAGAGACTGGGTCAATGGAACTGGAGGGGAGGGGCCCTTGAGTTGGGATGACCAAATTCTGACAAGCTGTAGCATTCATACGTTATAATATAATGTAAATCATCCCCTTACTTAGCTTTGTTAGGTACTCTGTGTTGATACATCTGAAATGTTTTAGATGCGAAATGTCATTGGCCTTTGCCAATCACCAGCAAGTTGTATGACCAAGCGGGAATTTTAAGCCAGGTCTCTTGAGTCCTAGTCTGACACTCCATCCACTATATCACACTAACTGTCAGAGGAAATTGTCCACTTGGAAAACCTTTTATCCCTTGATTCTGCTGAGTGTATAAACTGACTGGCTCTTTGGGCTCCATAAGGAGGAAAAAGAAGACATAAACTGATGAAAAAAAATGTTTTTGCTCCAGTCAAACTACAATACAAACTAACTACAGCATCCTTGGGGAGGAAAGAACTCGTGATGGTCAAGTGAAAGAGATTTATTTCCCAAGGGCACAACTAAATTTGAAAATAATTATACCACTGCTCAAGGGACTGGAAAAGGTTGCTTGAGCATCTTGCATTCAAAAGTAGGAGAGACTGCTTTGTAGGAGACACCATTAAATGAAGGGTTTTAACAGAAGAAACGTCTGTTTTCCCAACTGTGCAGTATCTAGACTGGGATGAATAAAGTTTAGTTGGAGACCAGAATACTTACTGTATTTCTGAATTCCTAAGGGGAAGTTTCATTACAGATCTCTTTCATACTCTGTTAAGGAGCCTCATCTTTCAAGGTAACATCCTTCCTTTATCCAGCTAAAAATACTTTCCTCCATGATTGGGTACATTTTGGTGTATACCAAAATGTATACCTTACAGTATATTAGTTTTCTCCTTCTACAGATTACTAGAAGGGTTAGCTCAACTATGGCCCAGCCTCACAGAACATGGCTACTTCTGAACTTTCATCAGTCTTTAGGAGAGTTGTCTTCTATTTCCTGGAACTCTTGACTCTTCATTGCCTTTATAGCACCATTGCTCAAATGTTTTATATCTGAGATACTGGTTTTTATTTTCCTTTCTTTCAGGATTACACACAAAAACAGTTTTTCAATTTACTCTACCCAAAAGAGGTGGGTTTGTTTGGGTAAGGGGTCTTTCCCAAGAATACTGGACAGGCACCTTCCTTGCAATTGTATGGCAGCTTTATTAATACTCTTGACACTCCATTACTTTTTTGGATTCCAACTCCAGAATACTTGTTTATGTCATTCCCCAGGATGATGGCATTTCTCATTTAGTGACAGGAGGGGGTGGATTATATGCTCCATGATGTTTGTTGTTTTTTGCTGCTGCAAGGGGCATGAACAGTGATGGGATGTTACTGGTTCGGACTGGTTCGCCTGAACCGGTAGCACCCCATCAGGAGGGGTCGCCGGGGGGTAGTAACCCCCGGGCGACCAGTTCGGTCGCCTCTCTGGGGGGGGGCAGATGCATGTGCCCTTAAAAAAGAACTGCACATGCGTCAAACGGAGGTTTGAAGCATGCACAGACATTTTTATTTTATTTTTATTTTTTTGCTCTGCCCCGACGTCCATGATGTCATGGTGAGGTAGCGGAAATTTTGACAACCCATCACTGGGCATGAAGTTATAGATGCTGCTGCCCTAATTATCCCAGAAGCAAAAGGAAAGAAAGGGGAAACATTGAGTATTCACTAGAGAGAGTTACAATTTATTAAATGTAGTCCTAGTTGTTTTCAGCCATAGGGTTCTTCTGTGGAGTCATCTGAATCAATCTCATTCACAGAACAGTCTGCCATTTTGATACTACTGGAGAGTGTAGGATGTGTTTCCCTAATTGTCCCTAATGGCAACCAATGACCCCAGCTGGGAGATGGGGTTCAACCACCCCTTGGTATGAGTCACCTTTCCTTCTTTCACTTAGACCATGGGCTGGAAGATCTTTATGAGATGGCTCTATTTCTTCCCAACAATGGGGTAATTCCATCTTACTTCCAATTTTGTTGTAACCCAAATCATAGTTTGGTCCTGAAACTTGGTGATAACTGCTAAATCTCCTTGCTTTTTGCCTGCCCCTCATGTTTACTGCAGGAAGAAACCTTAACTTAATCAGTTACAAGCATTTTCTCAATCTTTCCATTAATGTTACCTTTTTTGTTGAAAAAAAAAACATATGTTGTTATTTGAAATTTCATATTATTAACACAAGAGCCTTTTATTATTTAAAGAGCCAGTTGCCCTACCACAGAGACAGGTGAGCTCCAGAATTGCAGGGGCTTCATGTGGCTGCTCATGCTCCTGCAACCTTCATGCTCCCACCAACAAATCTTTTAAAAATTGATGTTATTGGAAAAACCTCCTGGTACCATACAGTGATTTTTGCATGTTTATAATAAAGAGAAGGAGGAGGTACAACTCTTAGAGGACACAGGGTGGCTTTTTGAGCCCAAAATATATTACTTTGTAAAGTTTACACTTTTTGAGAGGGCTGCGAACATCAGAAAGCCACAGGGATAAACATTTAGGCTTTAACAAATACATGTGATACACGCAGTGATGGGTTGTTACTGGTTCAGACTGGTTCACCTAAACTGGCAGTGCCCATCACGAAGGGGTCACTGAGGGGGTGGTAAAATCCCAGGTGACCGGTTCGATCGCCTCTCCAGCCCCCCTCCGGAAGTGTTTTTCCGGGCAGCCAAAATGGCTGCCTGGAACTGCGCATGCGTCAAACCTCTATTTGACGCATGCACAGTAAAAAATAGAACTGCGCATGTATCAAATGGAGGTTTGATGCACATGCAGATCCGTGCAGCCATTTTGGCTACCCGGAAAGGAAGGGAGCAGGGAGCGCCTTTTGAAGCAGCGGTGGTGGCAGAGGCCTTTCCTCGCCTCTCCGTGCCACCAGGCCACCGCACCGCAGCCGTGGTTTGCCACCACACCAGTTTGCCACTGCGCCGTCGTGGTTCCTGCCTGCCTGCCTGCCTGCCTGCCTGCCTGCCTGCCTGCCTGCTGCCTGCCTGCTGCCTGCCTAAGTAAGTAACGGGTTTGTGTTTGGGGTGGGTGGGTGGACACATTTATGATAGAAGAACACCGTCCTCTGGTGTCAGCCAAGTTTCAGTAATGCATGCCAGGTCAGCCTGCTCTCCCAAGATTCTATAGCAGACCAACCTGACATTCAGCAGCAACAACCTAAGGGAGGTGTCACTCTGGGTCCACTGTCCAGGAACCAGAGATGTAGCCATGGGGCTGGAATGGGGGACAGATGTTAAACATCGGTCCCATGTTCCCTGAGTGTGGTCCACCCCCGCCCCCCTGCAGTATTGCCCCATGCCCATCACCACTGCAATTTGGGCCCCAGGAACCTCACAACCAACTCCAGGCAGAGTGTTATATTTCTCTCCTTCCTGGCCAGGCCATCCCGCACTCCTCCATCCCAGCCGCCCCCTATGCCTACCCCTCAGGTGTCTGATCCCTTCTTGGGGCTTATGGTATGCACTAAGCTACAGTGTCCAGGGCCTCTGCCATTGGCCCCCAGCACTGCTGGCTTGCTTCCACCACCTACCCCAACCATAAACAGCAAGGCCCAACACTCCGGCCCTCCACTCACTGCTGGTATTGCCCCAACTTGAGGGAAGATCTGTAGGTGGTAGCAAGGGCCTTTCCCAGCTCCCCCAGGCCAACAAGGATGGCGGGGCCACAGGATGTAAGAGGGGCCATCCTCCCATGACAACCCTCCCACTATTTACCATGGGCAAGGCCCACATGCCCCTCCATTTCCTCTAGCCACTGAATGTGGCCGGGGGATTTGTAGGGCAGCGGCAGCAGCAGGTCTCTTAGCTTCCTGCCCTCCATCTCCTGCTGTCCCAGGCAGCAGCAAGGTGTTCCTGGCCATTCAGCCTCTTCCGCCCCTCTTTCCTCCGGCCGCCAAAGTGAAGCCAGAGGATTTGTAGGGCAGCAGTGGTGGCGGTGGGGGTGGAGGCAGGTCTCTTGGCCACCTGCCCTCCATCTCCTGCTGTCCTGGGCAGCAGCGAGGTGCTCGTGGCTGCTCAGCCTCTTCCACCCCTCCTTCATCCTGTTAGCTCTTGTCCAGTCCATTGTCATGGACAGGCAACAGTTTCAAACCTGGACAGCATTTTCTGCTGATAATGAAAAGGAGAAACAGAGTTGTCTCATTCGCATATTGACGATGGTATACTCCAAGTAGCTTTCCCACAATATCCCTTAGTTCCTCAACTAGTATATCTTGACTGAAGGAGGATAATAATATTGTGGTTTTTGTTTAGGTTGATTTTGGAGTTGGCATAAAACTATATAGCATATGCAATCAAGCGATAGCTTTTGTTTTACCGAGCTTATTTTGCCTTATACTTCATAGCTATAAAGATTTTATTCTTCACACAGACTGGAAGGAAACCCACAAATATAATCCCTTTTCGCAAAGTGTCTAATTCTTTTCCTCATTCATTTTCCTCAAGCAAAACCACTTTTGCTCAAATTAGAAATCCATCTGGGCAATTTTACTAGCTGAACAATCCACAACAAGTGTGATCAGTGGCTTAAAAAAAACTGTTGTTTAACGCAGTAGAGATTCACTTCTCTCATCTTTTCAGTCCGATAGATGTATCTCTCTATCGGAAATTAAGAATTTTAAGGGAGGAAGGGGATTTCAGTTTTGCAGGAGGAAATTCAAACTTCCATCTAACCCCCATGATCACCATAGCAACTACCAAAAAAGATTTTCAACTTGCTTTCCATCAAGCTTCCTTGAACAACAAGAAGCTTTATCTTGCCAAGTCTGGAATGAAAGTTCATCCAAACAGCTTATCTAGAAGGGGAACATAAGTGTCTGCCCTCCCCACCCCCTAAAATGTTCTGTTTTCATTAAAATTAAATACAAACCAATGAAATTCATACTATTATATGTTGATGTGACATTTCCTAACATACGGGGGTCGGGGGGAGAACATCTTCAAAAGGCTTTTTGTGATATAACAGAAATGATATTTGTTTTCTTATTGCCTGTTTCAGCTTTTGGGGAAATATGCCAAAAGTCACATTGAAAGTATGAGACAGAGCAACACTAGTATACACGCAGTGATGGGATGTAACAGGTTCTCACCAGTTCTCCAGAACCGGTAGTAACTTTTCCCAGTGTCCCGGAGAACCGGTAGCAGCTTTTTTTTTGGGGGGGACACCACTTTCGGGGCTTACCTTTTCACTTGGTGTGCATGCATGCCTACAGTGCTTGGTGTGTATGCACAGCCTCCTTGCTGTCCTCCTTGCTGTCCTTGTGTTGTGGGTGGGTGGGTGGGTTGAGGGTTGTGTGTGTGTGTGTGTGCTTATTTTTATTTTATTTTATTATTTTATTATTTTTTCCCTTTGGCTCTACCCATCTTATGACATCATGACGTTAGCTCCACCCACACTGTGATGACATCACGGTGGGGTAGTAAAATTTTTGACATCCCACCACTGTATACACGGCAGTAAAATAAACATCCCCTGGTGACTGTTGTGTAATACAGTAATACCTCATATAACATTAGTATCGAATAACACTAAAATCGCATAACATTAAGCAATCTGGGGGGAAGAATTGCATTGGATAACATTAAGAGTCTATGGGATGCATCAGATAACAACCGCTAAAGCCTGTGTGGTTACAATGTATCTCTATGGCTCCCATAGGATTTTAACATGCATCAGATAACACTAAAAATCGTATAACATCAAGACTTGTGGAACCAGGTTTTAGTGTTACATGAGGTTTGACTGTACTTCGGTGTGGCTGAGCTCATGCTAACCATCTCTACGAGGTCCACCAGAAAAATCTTCATCGGCTGCTACTCATATCCTAGTACAGTAATACCTCAGATAACGCTAAGACTTGGTTCCACAAGCCTTGGTGTTATCCAATTTTTAGTGTTATCCGATGCATGTTAAAATCCCATGGGATGGATCGGATAACGTTATAGCTCCATAGAGATACATTGTAACCGCACAGGCTTTAGCGGTTGTTATCTGATGCATCCCATAGGACCTTAACGTTATTCGATCCAATTCTCCACCCCAGATTACTTAACGCTTTTTAGCGTTATCCGAGGTAAACATTATCCAAGGTATTACTGTACAGTAAAACCTTGGGTTATGATGGAGGTCTGTTGCAACAGCCTCTGTCATAACACAAAAAATCGTAACCTGAAGCATCCATAGGGATGAATTGAGAATTTTAAAAATGGTCGTGAATTGATCATCATAAACACAAAAAAAAATCAATTAAAAATTCGTAACCCAGGACAGCATTTCCATAGGATTTGCCATCATAAACCGTGGCAAACGTTACCTGAAGTGGTCGTAACCCGAGGTTTTACTGTATACATTTTCCCCTGGAAATCTTTTTCAATTGATGGAAGTGAGAAGAATGACAAACAGGGAAAATGCTATTTGCATGAATTTGTTTAAGATGGATCCCAGCTTGTCATGAAGTGACCCACACACTGTGATCATGGAGCCATCCTGCAGCACACACGAAATGAGACATGCAAGATTTAACACCTGAATTGCAATGGACTACCTTAGCCTTGAGAATATTAACAAGGTGCACCTTCACAGCCAGTACATCTGGCATGGCCTATTCCGCCTCCATGACCATTGGGAATCAGAATAGGGAAGTGATTCCTTCTCGGCTCATTTTGCTGTTTGGCCCAATATGATGGTTTCCAGTGACATTTTCCTCCACTGAGGAAAAGTTCCCCCACCTCAAGGGGCTGACCCACCCATAGCCCATTGGCCCCTTTAGGGAGTCATATTATTTACCACCACCCAACACTCGGCATTGAGTCGCTGGCTGAATGGTCCACCCATTACTGTAGTGGGATATCCGGCCAGACACAACCAGAAAATAACTTGTAGAGATATGCAAGGGCTCTTCAGTTTGGTTTGAAGAACTACTCTGACATTTCAAATGGCAATGCAGTTTGAATGAGTTCAAATCCAATCCCACCTAATTAAGAATCGAATCACAAATGCTGAAATCCACACCCTCACAATGAGACATTGGGAGAACTTTTTTAAATTAATTTTTTAAAAGTCCACAAAAGTATACAGATTTGGAAATACTGTACTCCAATCCCTCTACAGAGATTAACCTGTTAAATTTCAATCAGAAAAACCAAGGGGCTTTTGTGTCTGCCATCTTTAAAATCTCCTTTTAAAAGGTTAAAATTTTGCTCATTCTCTGCATATTATAGTGTCTTTATTGCACACATGCTACTTTTGCACCAAACTTTACTCTGTCAGCGGAATGGGTGACTACCCACATGGTTGAAAAGGACAAAGTAAACACAGGACAAGCACACTAAATAAGCAACATAAATTGTTATCAAAATCAAACCTAATCTAAAAAGTGGGATCTATCATGGAGGATGGGGTTAGTAAGACCACTACCTAATAAAACTACTAAGGGATTGATGGCTGGCACTTGTAAGAAGAAGAAGAAAGAAACATACGAACAGGGATCTCATTGGTTTTTTATGCCACCATAAGTGCACATTGAGCTCTCACTAGTAATTGAACTGCTATTACGAAGCCACAGCATATGATGTAGTGTGGCACAACAAATCAAAATTCAACAAAGCATTCTACACCCCAAATAAAAATGTTAAACTGGGCTTTCGCTCAGCACCAAATTTGGAACAGCAGGAGTAGAGAGGTTTATTTATTTATTTACATTTTTATACCGCCCTTCTCACCGGGGCGACCCAGGGCGGTGGTTTATGACGCTTGGCATCGTATTTGATGACATTTGTTTACATACTTTGGGAGTTATGATTTTTAGGTATAGATATGATTTACCATCACCTCCATTCAGACATGGACAACCATTTCTGCCAGCTGAAAAGAAACAGCTAAAATACATTTTCAAATACCTAACTTATGTATCTTAAAATAATATTAATTATTATTAGCCCCCTTTTTATTAGCATCAAATCCATCAAATATTTGTAGAAAAATTAATAACCTAAAATGTTTCTTCCAAACAGGAAAGCTAGACATTTCTTAATGGTTGATCATGCTCAGTAGAATCTAGCCAGAAAGAACAAACGTTCACTTACCCTTACTTTCTGCATATTTCTTCACCAACTTAATGAGGAGGGCAAAAGAGATTTGAGTTTTGGTGAGTCTTTACTCTTAAAAGGCTAGTGTCCAAAGTCTCCTTTCTCCCCATTTTGAATCTACAAAAATTCGACCAACACAGCTCTTGCTTAACCCAACAGAAAGACTGGTTTTTCTTCTCTCTCCAGTGGCATGCTTTTCATTTAAAAATCCCCTCTAAAATATATTATCCCTTTTCTATTCTTCTTCTTCTTCTTCTTCTTCTTCTTCTTCTTCTTCTTCTTCTTCTTCTTCTTCTTCTTCTTATTATTATTATTATTATTATTATTATTATTATTATTATTATTATTATCATCATCATCATCATCATCATCATCATCATCATCATCATCATCATCATCATCATTATTAAATTACATTTATACTTATCTGAGGACTCAGGGCAGCTTACAGTTTAAAACAGTTAAAACACATCACTTACAGCACAAATTTAAAAATTAAAAGGTTAAAAGATTTAAAAGTTTAAAAAGTTTTTAAAAACAGTTAAAAGACAACAACAGGGAAAGAGGTGGGTGTGGGTCAGGGGTCCTGTGTTATCTCAGGAGCTGAGAGTCTGTCCCACACCCCACACATGCCCCTCCAGCCAGGTCTTCACCCCCTTTCGGAAGGGCAGCAGATCTGTCTGGAGACGTAACTCACTTGGCAGGAGGTTCCATAGAAGATTCCTTTTCAGGTCATTCCCGTGCTTCATGATCACATTTAGAAGCATATGCTTTTGGACAGTGTGATTATCAACGCCATTTGAACATGTTAGAATTAATGATCCCATATTACTGGACAGGCTTCTTCCAATGTAAGTGAACATCAAAGAACATAGCACATGGGGAAGGGTCGGTCTGAGCAAAACCTTCAATCTAGCCCAAGCTATGAAATTAAAGGAACTCTGGGAAGGGTTCTGACCTAATATGGACGAAACAACTGAATGGAGAGAAGAGTAAAGAGATCTTCAGTAATAGTAAACATTGATTGTAGGAAAAGGAATCTTAGGACTGCAGCCTATGTAAAGGTAAAAGTTGCCCTTGCTCGAAAGCCAGTCATATCCGACTCCAGGGTTCAGTGCTCACCTTTGCTTATAGCCAAAGAGCCAGTGCTGTCTGCATTTGCAGATGTTTCCATGGACATGTGGCAGGCATGACTGGACACCGTAGTGCACAGAATGCTGCTCACCTCCCCACCAAAGTGGTACCTATTTATCTTCTTGCACTTTCTTGCTTTTGAACTGCTAGGTTGGCAGGAGCTGGGACAAAGACAGAAGCTCGCTCTGTCGTGCAGCGCTCGGGTCTCGAACTCCTGACCTGCCGACCATCTAGACATCAAGTTCAGTGTCTTAACCACTAAGCCACCATAGTCCTTCTCTCTGCAGTAACTTGTGAGTAAATCTTATGAAAATGGGCTGAAAAGCCAACTTTTCCTAAGCAAAGTTAATGGAATGGGTAATTTATTTCACATAGTAATAGGATGTTCCTTTCAAGTAAACATGGCCTTCATTCATTATTCCATTTATTTCTTTATTGTTCAGTCTTGCTTTCTGGCAGGAAATGAGGACAAACAAAAAGTAAAGGGTGATATATTGGGGGGTGGGGGGAGAATGAACTGAAATAAAATAACAAGAAAGTACCCACACTTTTTCTATGCTCATCTAACATCCTTTGCCTGCAACTGATGCACAGAAAAACCTTATATTTTATAATAAAGGAAAAATACTAAGAAAATATTGAGGTTGATCCAGATCATGTATTGCACTTTGTACTTGCTGAAACATGTAGATAAAACTTGTCTTTAAAAAGGGATCAGATCTCAGCTATGATTATGCTGTGCCTGCACAGAAAAAAACTTGAGGCCTTGTCAGGAGCCTTTCTCAGGGGTCCCAAACTTTATTGTTGTCATGTGCTATCAAGTCACCTTTGACCTACAGTGATATTAAGAAGGGGTCACTTATAATGATAAGGCTTGCACAGCTGTTGGTTGTGGGTTCCTATACAAAGTAAATCCATCTCATCTTCAGGCTCCCTCTTTGCTTGCTGCTTTCAACTTTCCATAACATTACTGTAGTTTTTCCCAGTTAGTCTTGTCTTTTTTATGATGTGCTCAAACTATGACAGTCTCAGTGAGGTTTCCTTTTCCATTTTTGCCTCCAAGGATAGTTCAGGATTGATTTGATTGGGGACCTACTTGTTCATCCTTCTGGTAGTCTCTTTCAGCATCATATTCAGAGGAATTAATTTGGTGTGTGTGTGTGTGTGGGGGGGGTGTTGGCAGATTTCTTCACTCTCCAGGGTCCACATCTGTATACAGTAAATGAAAATACTACAGTGTGGATGATCCTGGCCTTGGCTGCTATTGACTGATCCTTGTCAGTAGTGTAGCGGGAGGCAGCCCACCCCGGGCAGCACATTTTTGGGTGGCAAAATCCCACCCCATGCATGACATCACCAGCAGTGGCGGCAAAGGCAGCGACTGCACTTCATCCCCGCTGCTCTGAGCAGCCTCTGACTCAGGACCCTCTCTTCAGCAGCGTTCGGAAATGCGGATCGCTGCCTTGGGGAAATTTTCAGAGCATTCCCCACTTCAAAATCTGCCACGCTAAGAGAGGCCCTTGGCACACCCGGGATGATGTCATGCTGGAAGTGCCAAGGGCCTCTCTTAGTGTGGCAGATTTTGAAGTGGGGAAGGCTCTGAAAATTTCCCCAAGGCAGCGATCCACATCCGCAAAGGCTGCTGAAGAGATAGGACCAATTGACAGGCTGCTCGGAGCAGCGGGGACAAAGTGTGGTCGCCGCCATAGCTGCTGACCCAAACCCGTGCCAAGGAGTAAACGCCTCGCCTCTCGGCTGCCTCCGCCACCAGGTTCCCACACGCTCTCTGCCCCGGCTCAGCCTCCAAGGGCAACAGGGAGGGTTCAGGAGGCACAGGAGGAAGCAGGGAGGGCATGAAGGGGAGAGGCCAGGGAGTTGGCCGAGCTGGAGGAAAGGAGTCCTTCCCAGGGCGGAGCACGCCCACTCTTCTTGCTGGACAAAAGGTGAGGTGGGGACAGTCCCAGTCACGGCATTGGCAAGAGAAAGGGCTTTGTGAGATGGGTACCATGGATGCAGCGCTGCTGGTGGCCCCCAGGCCAGTGGGAATGATGCCTCCTTGTTGGCTCGGGGACTAGCCTGACTGCTTGGTGCATGACACAGCCATGGAGGTGGTGGATGAGACTGAGGCTCTGCAGTGCTTCTTCAAAGGTAGGTGAGCACCCAGGTGGTCCACCCTGCTATGTGTTGCCCTTTCGCCTCTCGCTCTTCCCGGGAGGAGGCTGGCTTGTCCCAGAGGGATTTGGGGTGGGGTGGCTGGCCACCGTGGCCACCGATCCTTGTACTTGATAATCATTTATAGTTCCTACTATACTGTACTGCCATTTTTAATCTCAGTCTTTTTCTCATTTCTTAGCTGCAGTCTTTGTTTCATTGTTGATTGAACCAAAGTATTTTTTTTAACGCTTTCAGTTTCTTCATTGTCAACATTAAAGTTATGTAGTTCTTTTGTCGTCATGAATTTGTCTTCTTAATGTTCAACTGCAGTCCTGCTTTGACAGTCTTTTCTTCCACTTTCACTAAAAGTCCTTTCGAGCCATTGCTGTTTCCTGCCAGTCAGATGGTGTCATTTTCATATCTTAAATACTGATATTTCTTCCACCAAATTTCACTCCCCCTTCATCTGAATCTTGTCTAGTCTTGCTTGTCTTCTGGGTATAGACGGAACAGATAAGGGGACATTTGCAGTGGTGGGGTCCCCCCAAAAATTACTACCACACTGTGGGCGTGGCATGGTGGGTGTGGCCAGGGGGAAAGCCCTGCATTGCACCCAAATTAGGGCTACTTTATTTCAAAACATGGATGAGTGGAGGCAGCCAGAATTTCTGCTATCGGTTCTGGCGAACTGGTGCGAACCTGCTGATGCCCACTACTGGACACTTGCCTATAAGAAACCATTCTGTAGCTCTGTATTCTGCTCTAATAGTATCTTCTTGTCCACAATATGGGTGCTTTGTGTTCCTTCACACCAGGTTCTCCTGCCCTTTCTCCCACTTGGGTCTAACATGCCAAAAAGAGTGGCAGAGAAACAGGTCATAAGGTATGGTTGGGTGTGTGTTTTTCACCTCTAACTTCCCTGCAAGACTGGAACTGAGGTACACTTTGAAAGAAGGCACTCAAAATCTAAGTATAAGCTTCTAATTTACAAAACGTCTGTCAAGAATGAGTTTCCAGAATGAATGACAGCAGGCATTTTGGCATTATTAAAATGCAGCACTTCTGTGGGGAAAATGACTTGAGGTATGAGCATCTGGAACGAATTTGATCAAGTTTATATCCCGGCTGGAGATGTTTGTAAGCTGCAGGCTCGTGTTTTTATCTATTTCTGATTAAATATTGTCCACATAAATGGCATGCACATTTTTCATCTTTTATTGTTATGGCTGAGAAAGTTTAATCTATACAGAAATTCAATAATGAGTTTGCATTGGCCATCTAGGGAAGATATGATCTACATCAGGGGTGCTCAAACTACGGCCTGTGGGCTGGATCCAACTCCTGTTGTGAATTCATTCGGTGCGCGCCACCCTCACCGCTTCTGGAAGCAGAAGTAAATCGTGCATCAGCGGGTGCATAATGCACCTGCACATGCACAGAACACTGCCATAAATTATCTGCTGCTGTTGTTTATTACTTCATTGTTTTCAAGGTTCTTACAGCGTGACTGCTTTATAATCTGCTCCAGAATTTTCCCTGGGATTAATGTCAGGCTGCCTGATTAGAATTCCCCAGTTTCTCCTTTTTGAAGAGGGATCCAATGTTAGTAAACTTCCTCCAGTCATCTGGCTCTACATATCCCAGCAATAGCCATTACATGGGTACCACATGCCAGTAACAATGGAATGTGCATGATTTCAAGTCTAGATAAGGGATATCATCTGCCTCACACACATATGGAGAATGAATTACTCTATAATGCCTCATAGACATTATAAGATCTGCAACGCATGGGGCAGAGTTTTATCCCTTGCTCTTCACCCCCAAATCTCTCTTCATTATTGCTTTGCTTTCCTTTTATTCCCAACTAAAGACCACAATATTCTAGAAAATATTCTTTGGCCATTTCTCTCTGTGGTTGCAAGAAATACAGTAATACCTCGGATAACGCTAAGACTTGGTTCCACAAGTCTTGGTGCTATCCGATTTTTAGTGTTATCCGATCCATGTTAAAATCCTATGGGATGGATCGGATAACGTTAAAGCTCCATAGAGATACATTGTAACCGCACAGGCTTTAGCAGTTGTTATCCGATACATCCCATAGGACCTCAACGTTATTCGATCCAATTTTCCTCCCCAGATTACTTAACATTATGCGATTTTAGCGTTATCTGAGGTAAACGTTATCCGAGGTATTACTGTACTCTCATTTAGTCTCCTCCCAGGTTATTATACTATTTATCGTACCATTTCCCCATTTAGAGAGAAAAAAATTCTCCCCTTTCATCCAGGAAAGCACAAATGGTGGTAGGTAAAGGTTGCCCTTGCTCGAAAGTCAGTCATATCCGACTCTAGGGTTCAGTGCTCATCTCTGTTTATAGCCAAAGAGCCAGTGCTGTCCGCATCTGCAGAGGTTTCCGTAGAAATGCAGCAGACATGCCTCAATACTGGAGTGCATGGAACACTGTTTACCTTCCCACTGAAGTGGTCCCTATTTATCTACTTGCAATTTCTTGCTTTCGAACTGCTAAATTGGCAGGAGCTGGGACAGAGACAGGAGCTTACCCCGTCATGCAGTACCTGGGAAATGATCTCCGACCTTCCACTCAGCATCTGAACCACTTGAGCCACTGCAGATGCTGGTACAGATATAGATATGAATTAGATTGGGGCCTCTTCAAAATGGTGCAGGATGAATTAGTTCCTGATCTATGTGCCTGCATTTCAGGACCAAAATGGATTGGAGGGCAATGCATGGCCTCTTATTTGCCCCAATCCATGGCAATCCCAACTGCTCTTTTATTTATTTATTTATTTATTTATTTATTTATTTATTTATTTATTTATTTATTTAAGCAAACTTTTATGCCCTCCTCAAAAAGACCCAGGGCAGCTAACACAACTCTCAACACTCTCAAAACTCTGTTTTGTTCCTTGGATGTATTTTCTTCCTTCGATGTCTTTCTTTACCAATTCACTCCCCCACCCTTGATCTTTCTAAATATTATAAATATTTCCCACCACTCATCCAGCCTTCTCTGACATCACTGCAATAAAGGTCTTTCTTTTCCCTTCATGGGAAATACCTATAGATTTTTTTTCAGGATACATTTTTCCTTCTGCAGAAAAAAACAGCTTCCTCAACCTGGGGAGATAAAGGCAAAAAAAAATCAATCACAATATCTCGAATTGAATGGCTATGTAAAAAGCAGTTTTCTTAGTCTAAATGCTACACTAATAAAACACGTAAAATGTCATTTTTATTCATTGGGATTAATAAATGATGTGTTTTAAAAGGTCAGGCTCTGCTGTAATCACTGCTGAGGGAAAGCAGAGTGTGAGATGAATATCAACAGTCAGTATATTAAAAAAAATGTGATGGAGGTGATGTCCTTTGTCATAAATGGTTGGGCTGCCTCGATGTTACAGACTGGCAGATAAAGTGTTGTCTGGCCATCATGCATAGTGGGACTTTACGGAAAGAAGGTGGAAGGGAGCAGTGGTGGGCAGCTAAAAATTTTACTACCACACTGTGGGTGGAGCCATCATAGTGGACGATGTCCCCAAGACCCTCCTGTCAAAGGAATTCCACAACCGAGTGGTTCACAGCACAGCGGTGAGGATCGATTTGGCCCGGGTCCACCGGGGCATGTCAGGAGAGCCTCGGAACGATGGCCGACCAAAGGAAGCAGACCTGGGGCCAGATCCATCTGATGTGTCGTAGGTCAGCCTGGACCCAGGCAATAACCTCAAGGAAGGGGAGGTACCCCAAATCATTCTCGCCCAGGTGAAGAACAAGGATGTCCAAAGGGAATGTGGCATCCGACCTCCTGATGAAACGGAGGAGGTCATGCCAATGCATGCCACTGAACCCATTCCAGACAAGAAAGGCCCTGGTGCCAAATCCAAGCTGGATGCCCACGGGGAAGGAGTTGGCATGACAGGAAGCCCAGTGAACAAAGCTGTCTCCCACGATCCAGTCTTGGGCCGAATCAACCGGGCTTGGACCTGCAATGAGAGAAACAGAGCGTGCAAGTACGGTAGTCACTGGGGAAACAAACGAACTTAGGAGCAGAAATAGCCAGACTCCCACCAGCCCATCCTCTTGATATCATCCAGTGAATAACCCAGGGCAGTGGCGGTGGAAGCCGCCCCAATGCGAAAGGAATGGGTGCCATACCGGATGCCCCAAAGGCCTACATGGGCAAGGACCACCCCAGAGAGCTTCCAAAACAGGTAGCGCATCAACGGAAGCCCAGACTGTTGGACAAACAGGCAGCCAGGGCACTCCCCACACACTCCCAGAAAGTCCAAGAGGGCACGGACTGGGCAAACGTCCAGGTGCGGACAGTGGATGAGACAAACAGAAGCACCCTTCACCCCTTGGTCAGTCTTAGAAACACGAATAGTCAGGTAAACAGAGTCTGACATCAACATGACGTCACCAAATTGAAGGGCCCACAGGGACGAGTCGGACCGAGAAGCGGCCACCAGCTCACTAATACGGAGAGCACCGAAGAAGGCAGTGGAAGCAGCCGCATGGAACAATGCAGCCTCATAACTGTCCGAGCAAACCGCTGACCATGCCGAAGCCATGCCTCGCAGGACAGCAGGGGAGATAGGTTGTCGAGGATCAGCGTGCAGGCCACGCTCGTGAGACCAACCCTCCAGGACCTTGCGGATGCGAAAGTCCCCAAGCATGTCGCGGTATCTGTTCGCCTGAGCCGCGAAGGCAAGGGCCGATAATTGACAACGGATAGTGCGGTGGGGGCAAGACTGCGGTGCCGGAGGTGAGCAAGGTATGGGAGGGCATGCTGGGAAACACTGGGGAACGTTACTACCGGTTGGCAAACTGGTGTGAACCTGTTGCTGCCCATCTCTGGTTATAGTCCAAACCCACAATGCTGCATAAATCTAATGCCGGCTGCCAGGGGAGGAGGAAGCCAGGGCAGGGTGAGGACCTTGCCGCCCCTTCCCCTGTGCCTATGCCGGCTGCCAGGGGAGGAGGAGGCCAGGGCGGGATGGAGACCTTGCCGCCCCTCCCCCTGTGCCCACCCCAACATATTGTAATGTAATGTCTGTAAGCCGCCCTGAGTCGCCACGGCGAGTGGGCGGCAATATAAATTTGAACTAATAAATAATAAGAAATAAATAATAATAAATGCTAACCCCAAAGTGCCTGGGCTAGTTCTTTCATGAGTCTGACTACTTTTAAATTTGTTTTTATCTTATGGCAGTAAGCACACCAAAACAGCAGCATATAGATGCACCTGCCTTTGCAATTTTCCTTGGAAGTCATTTGAAACAAATAATTATATATTTATTTGGATTATTTACCACTCCAAATCAGACAGCTTTATTTGCCAGCAATGCTAATTCTTAAAGCTAACCTACAGCATAAAGTTATACTGAGGGGATCCTGAGAAACATGGGTTCTCTGGAAGAGCGGGGCGTATTTCACATGACAGTCCCAAAGTGGCAGAGAACTATCCTCTCATTCCAAGCTACAGATGTGGGACAATCATGACTAAAATATGAAACAGTAGTAAGGAATGAAATGTAGATGTTGCTTAGCAGGTCAGCTTTTTGCCCTGAGAAGAATACAGATTGACTAATGAAAGTGAATATTTTGCAAACTGCAGGACACATCCAACCAGGTGAGGTACCATAAAGAATCTTGTCATGATCTGACGTGGAGTTAATTGATTCTTTTCTTTTGCAGGAAAGAAAACACCCGTGGACCTCGCCTTATGTTGACAGGCTTAAAAATGCCTGAATTTAACAGTCTCCGTCCGCTGCTTCTAATTATCTGTAGTAGAACGTTTTCTTTCTTAAGCTAAGAAAGGAAAAGATTAGTGTCAGGAGAGAGTCGGAGGAATCAAGTAATTCCACACTTCCTGCAACAGATCGCAAGGGACCTTGGCAACTGAGTGGCAGGCCTGGCCAAGGAAAATCAAAGCAAACCAAAAGGGAGGAAAAGTCTGTGGATCCGCTTCATTGTTTCCATGACTGGAGCATCATTCTGAGTGTCAGATCATTCATCTTTTACCAGCTGCCATTGCCTAGAGATCGGTGTCACAGTTGTTTCTGCTAAATGTACACAGACTGAAGTGTTTTCAGCCAGGAAACCAGATGTGACAGGGACAACCCCTGACTGTGAGAGGGATGCCTGGGTTAATTATGACTGATGCCATAATACTTTTCATAAAGTGCACACTGGCCAAGCTGGCCATTTTTTCTTTCTTGCTGTCATTTCTGGAGTGTTTCCAAAGAGTTCAGCTACAGGGGTCCTTAAGGTCAAGGAGAAAGTAATGGAGGTGTAAAATAGCAAATTACCCTGGAGATGGGAAAACGAAAAATGGGATAACACAGTGGCAAATTAAGCCATGTACATACTACATTGAAAAATATCTCTTCCTTTTCAGGACTTGTTAAATGCTGATATGCTCAGGATCAGCTGAATGTATTTTTTTCATATCCAGAATCTCTCATCGGCCAAGCACTGTTTGATGCTATGTTGACATGCTTTATTTGTTTGTTTGTAATTGGGATGCACTTGAATATTAAGCTAAGGCAAAGATTCTCAACATGCAGTCTGTGGCACCATTTCAAATGACCCCCCCCCCACTGCCTCCACCACACCAGGAAGTGCCACATGGTGGAGGAAGGGTAAAATGGTCGTTTGGCCCCCGAAGCTGTCTGAGGGAGCATGACCTAGTCCCTGGCTTTAACAAGGTTGAGAACTCCTGAGCTAGGACATTGATTTTCAAGCTTCTTTCCCACTGTAATCACATATATCCAGTGGTGGGCATCCTCAGGTTCGCATCAGTTTGCCAGAATCAGTAACAGAAATTCCGGTGGGCCCTGCCCATCCAAGTTTTGAAATAAAGCAGTCCTAATTCAGGTGCAATGCAAGGCTTTCCCCCTGGCCATGCCCACCATACCACACCCACAGTGTAGTAGTAAAAAAAAAGTTGAGCCCACCACTGCTTATCCTTAGAAACCTTCAAATGACTGGGAAATCTCCCCAAGTTTACCAAGGGTTCCCAAACTTTTCAAGCCAGAGGCCAAGTCATGTTCTCTCAGTCAGCTTCAAGGGCCAGACGGCGATTTTGTCCTGCTTGCATGATGGGGGTGGCCATTTGGCCCAACAGCTTCAAAGGGGTGGCCATTTTGTTTCTTGAATGCCCTTGGAGGGGTGGGGGGCCTCATGAAATGGCACTGTGGGACTGATTTGGCCCATGGCCTTAGGATGGGCATTCCTGCTCTAAAGGATGAGATAGGAAAATGCAAGGATCTTTGGTCAGACTGAGCTTCCACCGCCAGTGCCACATTTGATTGGCTGGCTGGCTGGTTGGTCGGTCGGTCAGTTGGTCAGTCAACTAACTGACTGACTGACTGACTGACTGACCGACCGCTTTCTCTGGATGGAGACTCAAGGCTTCTCAAACAGCTAAGGTGTCCCTTGCTCAAAAGCCAGGCATATCCGACTCTAGGGTTCAGTGTTCATCTCTGTTTCAAAGCCGAAGAGCCATCGCTGTCTGCTTCTGCAGACGTTTCCATGGTCATGTGGCAGGCATGACTATACATCGGAGCACAGTGAACGCTGTTTACCTTCCCACCAAAGTGATCCCTGTTTATCTACTTGCAATTTCTTGCTTTCAAACTGCTAGGTTGGCAGGAGCTGGGAGAAAGACGGGAGTTCATTCCGTCCTGCAGTACTCGGGACTCCAATTGCTGACCTCCCGTCTTCCAGTCAGCATCTTAACCTCTTGAACCACTGCAGTCCCTTCTCAAATAGTTAAAAAGGTTAAATTAAAACCCAATAAATTACAATACATTAAAAACATTTAAACTACAGTCAAACCTCGCATATCGAGCATTTCGCTTAGCGAAAAACTCGCACAACGTGCAAGTTTTTTGCTAAACGGTCTGAGTCACATAACAAATTTTTTGCTATGCGAGTCGAACTTTTCCCTATGGAAAAACTTGCATAACGAGCATTTCTATGGGGAAAACTCACATAACAAATTTTTTCACTATGCGAGTTTTCCCCATAGAAACGCTCGTTATGCGAGTTTTTCCATAGGGGAAGTCTGAATCGCATAGCGAAAAATTTGTTATGCGAGTCAGACTCACATAGCGAAAAATTTGTTATGCGAGTCAGACTCGCAAAGCGAATTTTTCGCTATGCGAGCAACCTCGCAAAATGAATTAAATTTGTTATGCGAGGTATGACTGTATAGTAATTAAATACATTAAACGATTAAAACATGATTAAAACTTTTTAAAATACAGTAATACCTCATATAACATTAGTATCGAATAACACGAAAATCGCATTACATCAAGGAATCTGGGAGGAAGAATTGCATCAGATAACATTAAGATCCTATGGGATGCTTCAGATAACAACCGCGAAAGCCTGTGTGGTTACAATGTATCTCTATGGATCCCATAGAGGATCAGATAACACTAAAAATCATATAACACGAAGACTTGTGGAACCAGGTTTTAGTGTTATATGAGGTTTTACTGTACTTTAAAAGCAAACATTAGCTCAGCTAAAAATCAGCATTCAAGGACTCAGTTATTATTGTTACCACCCACCTGAAGAGGTGGATCTTCAGCTGTTGGTGGAAGGATAAAAGGAAGGGGGTCAACCTAACCTCCCAAGGAAGAGCATTATGCAGTCCGGGAGCTGCCACGGAGAATGCCGTTTCTTCTGTTCCCATCAAGAATGCAACAAATGATGGCAAGTGGATTGAGAGAAGAGCCTCATCTGATGATTTTAAGAGCCAAGTAGACTCATATGGAAATATTTGGTCCTTCAGATAGCCTGGACCCAAGCCCTATATGGTAATGACCATCCTCAAACTGCATAGGATCATACTTCTACTCATGTATGTTGTGTATAAAAATATACATTTCACCTCCTTCATTCTTGCAGGCAAAGATGAAAATGTTTAAAGTATTATTTCCACTAAGTGAGGTTATGTATTTTTAGGCATTTTTCATTTTTTGAGGGGAAAGTCACAGAAGTATTTCTATGTTGTTGTTTTTTAACGGTGGCAGATTTATATAATCTGAAGAAAAACCAGGGTTTGGGCCATAATACCGCCAAGCATGTTGGGCCAGTATTCTGCAACATAATCCTTGCGGCTAAAAAATGTTTAAACTTTAGATATTACTATTTTACCGATATTGCTGTTTTACTGACATTGATAGTTGTTATATTTTATATCATACCTTTTATTATGCTATGCATATATTATGATTTTACATGATATATGCTGGATCAAGAGTTCTCAACCTTTTAAAGCCAGGGGCTGGGTCACGCTCCCTCACACAGCTTCGGGGGCTGGATGGCCACTTTGTCCTTCCTCCACATGGCACTTTCGGGGTGTATTGGAGGCGGTGGGGGCCCACATGCAGTGGTGGGATGTCAAAAATTTTACTACCCCACCATGACATCATCACAGTGTGGGCGGAGCTAACATCATGATGTTGTGGGCGGGGCCAAAGAAAATAAAAATAAAAAATGCAAAATAATAAAAAATAAAAATAAGCACACACACACACACACCCTCAGGCCTTTTTAGGAACTGTAGTAGTAAGTTAATATAGGTAAAGGTATTAAATACACATTAAAATACACACAGACACACCACATCCAAAGGTGAGTCACTTACCCTGGGGAGCTTCAGGCTATAGGGAGCTTCAGGCTAGAAGCTTCTCTTCCTCTACCCCACTTGGGAGGACAGAAAGGAGGCTGCACATGTGCACCAAGCATTGTAGGAGTGCATGCACACCAAGCGCTTGGCGTGCATGCGCAGTGGGGGAACCGGCGAAAAGGTAAGCCCCAGAGGTGGTTTCCCCCCCCCAAAAAAAAAAAGCTGCTACCGGTTCTCTAGGACACTGGGAAAAGTTACTACCAGTTCTGGCGAACTGGTGAGAACCTGTTACATCCCATCTCTGCCCACATGAAATGGCGCTGTGGGCTGCATCTATAGGCCACAGGTTAAAAATCCCTGTACTAGATCTTATTTAATTGAACTTAGGTAGACCATTCTACAATTTGTTTTATAATCCCATCATGATATATTTAATCTTGTTGTAGATGTTTTATCTATAATCTGTTCTGGGCTTTGACTGTACTACGGGAAAAATTGAGTTGAATGTTGTTTTTTAACTTCACATTTTGCACAGAAATACTTCTATTTTGCAGAGAAAACCTTCAGTTTTGCACAGAAAGCTTCCTATTCTTCCTTTGTCTCACATGCAAAAGACAGATGTTTTTGTGAATACTGTTCCTAACAAAGAGAAGCCCCCCTTTTTTCACTCATAGCAACTGTCTTTCTTTTTTCCCCTATTCTTTCTCCTTTATTTTCTAAAGAAGCATTTGTATTTTGTTTGTCCTTCTTGAATTTACAGCAATTCACCCCAAACTGTAGTGCTCTCAGAGAGGACAAAAACATGTTACCAATTCTATTGGCAATTGTATAAACTTCATCATACTTGGACATAAGATTCTGTTGAATAGATCAGCTACTTGTATCAAACTCAGCTCTAGTGAACAATGTAATGCTTTATTCCAAGTGGCTGACTCTACTGTGTGACAAAAAAAAATAATTAAATGCGGATGGTGGCAGGTAAGATCTAACATGTTATTTATACACGTTGGTTTCTCGGGACAGTTAAAATAAGTGTTAGTTAACTCTATAGTCTTCTTCTTCTTCTGTGTCTAGGCCAGATGTGAAATTGTCAAAATTAAGGCACCATTTGGTGAGTTCAGTTTGCACTTCCTTTCGCCTGATCTAGTGTGAGAAAGATTAGCTGGCAAAACAAGATTGCCGTTATCAGGGTACACCTGATTGTGATTCAAATATACCACAATCGCCGAGAAAGCTTTTTCTGTGTAAGGTCGCCCTTGCTAGAAAGCCAGTCATATCTGACTCTAGGATTCATTGCTCCTCTCTGTTTATATCCAAAGAGTCAGCACTGTCTGTGACTTAAGACATTTCTGTGGACATGTGGCAGGCATGACTAGACACCAGAGGCACAGAATGCTTCTTACCTTCCCACCGAAGTGGTACCTATTTATCTAATTGCAATTTCTTGCTTTTGAACTGCTAGATTGGCAGGAGCTGGAACAGAGATGGAAGTTCACCCCATCAAGCAGTACTCAAGTGTCGAACTGCTGATCTGTTGACCTTTCAGTCATCAAGTTCAGCTTCTTAACCACTAAGCCCAAAAATTTTTACTATCACACTGTGGGTGTGGTATGGTGGGCGTGGCCAGGGGGAAAGCCCTGTGATGCACCCAAATTAGGACTACTTTATTTCAAAACATGGATGGGTGGGGCTAGCCAGAATTTCTGCTACCGGTTCTGGCAAACTGGTGCGAACCTGCTGATGTCCACCACTGACTAAGCCACTCCAGTCCCCTGTGTACCCCAACACTATAGTTAAACCTGTGTAATTTTCTCCTAGAAAGATGTAGATATAGCTGCCCATTTCGATGGCTTTAAAAGGAGATTAGACTCGTTCATGGAGAATAGGGCCATCAATTAGAATGGGCATGTATCACTTGCAGCATCATGTGGTATGCTTCTGCATAAAAGAATTGCTGGTGAGCATAAAACAGTTTTATAGGTGCATTCATGTCTGCAGGTAGCTCAAGACAGTAACTGGAGAGCATGGTGCCCCCAAACTCTTGGATGAGGCAACTGGTCTTCCATTTACAAGCTGTTTCCAGGTGCTTGGCTCCCGATAGTAACTGACTGGCAGAGCTGTAGCTAGCAATCTTGATAGAGCAATGAGCCCAGAGCATGCCCTCAAATCATGACAACCACATCCAGTGATGGGATGACAAAAAATCTACTACCACGCCATGACGTCACGGACGTCATGGGCGTGGCCAATGTCATGACGTCATGACGTCATGGCCGAAGCCGACGTCATGACGTCATGACGTTGTGGGCGGGGCCAAAAATAAAAATCAATAAAAAATAAAAATAAACATACACACACACACCCCTCCCTCTCAGCCCACCCACCCAGACACAAATAAATAAATAAATAAATAAAATAAAAACAACCACCCACCCAAAACACAAATAAATTACCCCTCGCTTACCTTTCTTGGGACCCGGCACCCCGACTGCGTCCACAGCCGCCGCCGCCGCCGCCAGAGCTGCCTGCACCCCTGTGGCCTCCTCCTCCTCCTCCTCCTTTTTAGCCCGGCTCCGGCCATGGCCAGGGGCGGCGGGCAGCAGTGGCTCCAGCCGCGGCTCCAGCCGCGGCTCCAGCCGCGGCTGTCGAGCCTCCCTGGGCCATCCCCATGCCGCACCACCGCCGCCTGCATTCCTCCTCCGCCAGGCGCCGCAGCTGGGCTAAAAAGGGACCGGCCCATGGAGGAGGCCACAGGAATGTAGCCAATGGCAGCTCCGGCGGCGGCGGGCAGCGGTTGCAGGCACCCAGCCCACAGGCCGCGCCCGGCGGAGGAGGAGGCGTCAGCGGTGCGCCGCACGTCCCCAGGGCATGGGGCTTGTCGGCAGCGGACGGCCCAGGCAGCCCTCAATGTGCCGCGGGGGAGGTGCCCTTCTCAGAGGGCTGGTGCCGCCTCCGCCGTCCTGAAAGCTCTAAACAATTTTTTTTAAATCGGAGCTAAAATGGCTCCAATTGACTGAGCATGTGCAGAAACTCAATCTGACGCATGCGCAATGTGTCAGATTGAGTTTCTGCACATGCGCAGTCAATTGGAGCCATTTTAGCTCCGATTTTTTTTAAAAAAAATTCTTTCGGTGAGGCGTCCGGAACCGGATGCCTCAAAAGTGGACTCCCCTCATGGAGAACCCTCCGGAATTGGTCCTACCGGTTCCAGGGATCTGTCTGGAACCGGGGACATCCCATCACTGACCACATCCTACCCTCCAGCTTGCTCCTTTCTCCTAAACCAGACCAGATTAATAAAAGCCTTGCTCCATTCTGGATCCAATCCACCTGTACCTTAGAAATGTCATCCTACATGCACCTTTCAAAGATGCCCTACACTCAACACTTCCCTGAAATGCCCACTACTTGAGGGCTGCATTGTTCTTCCTGCATCGCCACCTGTTTTACCATGTAGCCTTTCTCTGTCCTATCACTGGATGAGATGGTAGCACAAGGAGACAAAAAAAAAGATGTTGAGGAAGAGAGCACGGCAAATTTCAGCATTAAGTAGACAGAATCCTGTTTCTCAGGCAGTCCACTGAGTGTCAAGCAGAAGTAGAAACTCCGATGGGAGGAAAGGTGAGAGAGACAAAGGGATCAATGTGCCAGGAATGGAGAGAAGGTGTGCCACATGAATGAAAGGTGAAGGGAATGGAGGTAGAGAATCAAGGACTTGGTTGCAGAGATTTTCTTATTTACAGTTAGTTGATTGTGGTAGCAGTGGCTATCACACTTGTACCACTTGAAGGAAACTTGCAGACGGCTATCCTGGATCCTATATAATGTAGCTCTTGTTTTTCATTTGTGTGCCACAAAATTTCAGATCTTAGGTCAAAGTCCTGGTCGCCCTACCCTTGTTACAACTCTTCTGGATTGCTGTTACGTGAACAGAGCATTAAATTAAGTACACCTTCAGTCTGATTCAGTGTACTTCATGTTTTTAATCAACTATGTACAATCCTGGACATATTCAACATATCAGGTAAAACCCATTTTCAACTTGTGTCTTGTCCACTGTAAGAAAGCAGGAGCCTTCTGCCATAGTAACATATATACTCGACTATAAGTCATCCTGAATATAAGTCGAGGTACCTAACTTGGACCTCTAAAACTAGGGAAATAGATTGACCTGAATCTAAGTCGGGAGTGGAAAATGCAGCAGCTGCTAGTGAGTTTCAATAATTAGAATACATGAAAATACAGTAAAATTAATTACTTTAGACACAGGTATGTGTGGGTATGTTTTTGCGTTTTTATGGTAGTGTTAGTGCTTTTATTTTAACTATGTTTGAATTTAGACCACCACAGTTTTGGGGCCCTCGGGATCGTTGACCCGAGTATAAGTCGAGTCCCCTTTTTGGACCTCATCTTGGGGGCTAAAAACCTAGACTTATACTCGAGTATATGCAGTATCTTTTTCAAGGGGTTTCAGATGCCTTGCAAATCATTCCAGTGTGCCCCTTAAATATGTCAGGCTGTAAGACATCTTGCTGGATGTTTTCGTTTCTCGTCCTGTAGTTGAGGCACTAAAATTATTCTCTATGTTTGTTTGAAAATGTTATCGTTCCAGACGAATGTTGGGAGGGTAAGATCTGAAATCCAAACAGCCTTTACATTAGTAGCAGCGAAGTGCGGAAAATGAATTACAGTACTTGCGGTGCGTAGCCCTTCATGAATAATTCAGATCCTCCTCCTCCCCCATGCCAGTGGATCTAATTAGTAATCATCCAAACTATTCTTAAATTATCTGGTTTCCAGTTACTTGCATAGCAACTATCTTCTGTTCCAGTATAATTATTAATCCATTTGCAAGACAGCAGCGCACACACCTTCAATTTGCTGCTGGAAACACCGCGCCCTGAGAAAAGCACACCATCCATTTAGAACGGTCCTTTTAACAGCCGACCTTTCAAGTACTTGGGGCCATAGCGTATCTCCCAGATGAATAGGTAATCTTAAAGGCCTGTCATTACTCCCTGAATATCCTGCTGGCTCATACAGGAGAGATTCTGTATTAAAGACAGCAAAACATAATCATGCCATAAGTAATCACCTATAGCTATATTCCCTCAAGCATTTCACAGAGTAAAACAAGGACAACCTTGTAACCTCATATTCTTGCACCAAGAACACGTCTTAATCCAGCCCCATTACACAACACAGAGAGAGAGAGAGAGAATTCTTAAATCCCTCACCAAACTACAGATCCCAGGATTCTATAGGATGGAGACATGACAATTAAAGTGGAATAAAACAACTAAGGATGGACAATGATTTAAAGATGTCAGCCATCTTGAAGTCAAAAGCTAATGCAGGAACAAAGGCAAATTTGTTCAATTCTACAGTCTTGAAAGAAATGACATATGGCAATGAAAATGGGCTTTAACAGCTGCACAAGAAAAACAGCTGCCAGTAACACAATGAACAATGCTCAGAATCTCACTTCACAATAAAGCAAAAAATCAGGCGAAGATCACTGCTAAAAGACATAGTAACAGAATACCTGATGAACAAATTAAGGTGGGCTGGCCATGTTGCATGTATAAGTGATGATAGTTGGAGTGCCAGAATAATGAATTGGTATCTGAGAGATTGCAAAAGACCTCGGGGAAGACCACCTTGCAGACGGAAAGATTTTCTCCAGAAAAATCTTGAACCAACACAGAGAAGAACTGCCACAGACAGGTCACTATGGACAGAAATTGTGCAGAAAGTTGTTGTGAAGACGTCTACTCATAGAAGGACTCCTCACTGAATAACAACACCAAGGTATTCAAGGTAAAGCCACTAAATATGTAGTATGTAGACATAAGCATATCTTCTGTCTTTATCTCTTAGACATAACAAAATCAAAAGAAGGATAAAAGAGCTCCAGACTAGTTTCCCTGTCATTAGATTGCCTCTTGGGGCAACCGAACACGGGAAACCAATGAAAGGCAATGCTAAGAACTAATAATAATTAATAAATAAACATAAAACACATAAAAATACACATTAAATACACATTAAAATGAATACACATTAAATACACATTAAATAGACATAAAAACATAAATTAAATACACATAAAACACATAAAAATACACATTAAAAATAAATACACATTAAATACACATTAAAATACACAACCACACCCAACACCCAAAGGTGAGTCACTTACCCTGGGGAGCAGGCCATAGGGTACTTCAGGCTATCAGCTTCTTTTCCTCCTCCTTGCTTGGGAGGACAGCAAGGAGGCCGCACATGTGCACCAAGCGTTGTAGGCATGCATGCACACAAAGTGGGGGAACCAGCAAAAAGGTAAGCCCCCGAGGTGGTTCTCCCCAAAAGCCGCTACCAGTTCTCCAGGACACCAGGAAACGTTACTACCGGTTCTGGAAAACTGGTGCGAACCTGTTGCTGCCCATCACTGCTGTCTAGTCAATTCAGACATATGGCGACCCTTTCCATGGCTTTCTAAGAAAATAATACACAGGAATGGTTTACCATTCCTTTCTTTTGGTGGTGCCCTGGGACTATGCAGGTTGCCCATGACTTGAGTACCCAAGCTGGCTCTTCTCCCAGGAGGTGTAGTAGGGAATTGAATTCCCAATGTTTGGCTTCACAACCAGGAACGTAAACCACTGAGCTATTCAGTCAGCCTAATGCTAAGAAAAAGTGGTTCTAAAACTCCAACTTCCCGAGTCAGGAAATGCTTCTTGCCAGCTGGAGAGGGAAACATCCCCTATGTAGTGAAGATCAGTACCCAGCTCCCATTTGAGAGAAACATCACTGTATGAACTTGACATGTGGTGGCAGCAGCAAAAGAAACATTGCTGCCAATATCCTTTGAATATAGATATACCCAGAGCATCCCCGTAATTTGGCATTTGCAATACTAGTTAATGTTAACAGCATTCATCCTAGGGAGAATGCTGCATTTTGCATTAATAAAGGCAAGAATGATACAGAACTGTGAGTAATTAAAAATTTGTGAGTGTTTCCTCATTAGTTCAATATGTTTTGCCAGAACTGACCATTTGGAAAAGTTCTGCATGATAAACTACCGCACACAAATAAAGCGGATGTCACCATAGGAAAGCAGCAATTACTGGGAACAGATTTCTGAGGCCTTAGCCAAATGGGTTACATGATGCGTCCAAGAATATTAAAGATAACTTTGTTGAGCAGCCAGTTCAAAATTAGCATTACCTTGGAGGTTGTCATATGAAGCGATTATCGGATCTGGATAGCCAGTTGAAAATGATGGGCTCTTAATTCCAAGATCTGTAATTGATGGGTCTTTGCCCCCATTTTCATTCCCCCATGACTTCCATAATGCAGTTTTGATCCTCAGGGCTCCTCTCCAGCCAGACATTCAGGGACTGCTCCAGAGAATGTTCCTGTCATTCTGAGTAAAGTGAGGAAATCTCTCTTAGATCCGAGCATCAACCTAATGTATACAAGAAGCTGGCATGAGTCAAAAGAACACAAAAGAGTCATGCTTTCAGGCACCTCTATCCTTTTGGACCTTGGAAATCATTTCTGAAAGTGAAGTCATGTGCTTTTAAAAACTGGCGACACATTCAAAATATCTTATTTTAGTAGACTGAAATGAAACATGCCAACAATGTTTGCCCTTATGCTGACTCATCATGGCTATTTCCCCACCATTCTAAAAGATACAGTCAAACCTCGCATAACGAGCGTTTTGCTTAGCAAAAAACTCGCATAACGAGCAAGTTTTTTGCTAAGCGGTCTGACTCGCATAACGAATTTTTCACTATGCGAGTCGGACTTTTCCCTATGGAAAAACTTGCATAACAAGCATTTCTATGGGGAAAACTCCCCATAGAAATGCTCATTTTGTGAGTTTTTCCATAGGGAAAAGTTCGACTCGCATAGCAAAAAATTCGTTATGCAAGTCTCAGTGGCGTAGCGTGGGGGGCGGGGGGGGCGCATGCCCCGGGCAGCGGCTTTCAGGGGGCGGCAAAATGTCCCCTCCCCACCCTTTGCTGGCGAGCGCCCCCGCGTGCGCTTCGCCGCTTGCAGGCGAGGAGGAGAAAAAGGGGTTTTTTTAGGCGGACAATTCAAGGAGGGGCCCACCCGCCCGGCTGCTTGCCTCCGCCCGCCCAGCCACCCACCCAGCTTGCCGTGAGACGGGGCGCTCGTCGGGGGTGGGTGGCGCCGTGGCGGGGAGCCCCTGGTGGGTGGGTGGGCAGGAGGAGGTGGGCAGCGTGCGCGCGCACGCGGGCCGCCCGCCAGGAGAGCCCCCGACGGCCAGCCAGGTGGGCGGGCCCCTCTTTGAATTGTCCGCCTAAAAAAAAACCCTTTTTCTCCTCCTCGCCTGCAAGCGGCGAAGCGCACGCAGGTTGCTGCCCTCGCGGGCTGAGGGCAACCTGGGGTGATCCTTCCCCACGGAGGGATTCAGCCGCCCGCCAGTTTCACGCTCCCAACCCGGGCCCCGTTGTGGGCAGCTGGCCAAGCGCCTTCCTCCCAGCTCCTCCTCCTCCTCCTCCTCCTTCTCCCGCTAGCCAAGGCGACCCTTCTCCATAGGCTGTTGGTGCCGCGGCTGTACGGCAGCTGGCAGGCCGCGAAGCCTCTGGTGGGGCGCTGGGCTCCCCTCGGCTGTTTGGACCCGAGCGGGCTTCCCGGTTTAGCCCTCTGGGCTTCGCCTATGCCGCCCCGGAGGCCCGCCGCCGCCGCCTCGCCCACTCCACCCGGGCGCGCTCCGTCCCTTGGGGAGGCGTGGGGCTCCTCTGGCTCCCGTTAACCTCCGGCCCGGCCCGGCCCTCCTCCGCCTCCTCCTCCGCCTCGGGCTTCCTGGGAGGGCTGCGCAGTGCTTGGGCGTTGAGCAGCCGGAGAGGTGAAGAAGGACTGGGCCGGCGGGTCCCGCCTTGGCACCGCGAGTAATGGCCCTGCCTGCGCGCCCTCAAGGGGAAGGCGAAGAGGCGGCTTGCTTTCGGAGGTAAGATGGGGGGGGAATCCCCGGGGGATGTTTGCCGCCCCCGGAGAGCCCCCGACGCTACGGCCAGCCGGGCGAGCGATCTGTGGAGATGTGTGGCGCGCGCGAGATCGCGCGCGCGCCGCTAGTCAGCAGGGGGTTGACTTCTGCCTGGGTCGGGGGGAGGGGGCAGCGGCAGCGGCGAGCTGGGGCGGCAGCGGCGAGTTTGTTCTTCGCCCCAGGCGGCTGAAGACTGCGCGACGCCACTGGCAAGTCTGACTCACATAGCGAATTTTTTGCATAGCGAGCAGCCTCGCAGAACGCATTAAATTCGTTATGCGAGGTATGACTGTACTTTAAAGTGCAACGATTCAACTCATTAACCAGCGAACTAGTGAATTAGAATTCTTACAGCTTTAAGAGGACCAAACTTGATGGTCTTAGGGTGTGTCTTTTACTGTCAAAATAATTGGGTTTCCAATTATTTTTTTAAATTGAATGAAGGTCTCTTTGTGCTTCTGTTGGTTTGCATGTCCTTTGTGAAACCTTGCCTCAATGGGTTTATTTCTAAACCTGCAGCTGACACCACCAAGCAGACTTTAGGTTTCTCCTTTCCTCTCCAGTCTCCCATTGTTTTCTTTCTTTCCTTTCCTTTTTCCTTATCTTCACTGCTAACACCAGTCAGCTGTTAGGCAGCCAGCCTCCATTCTGAAAGGGAATGATTTGCCACCGCCACAGTATCCACCCTTACCTCTTTGTCTGCTGCAGAGCAATTCATAGCTGCACCACCCTCATGCATGGTCACCATTGCTGCTGCTCTGCACCAATCAGTTGGCAACAGATTATTATTATTTGTAAATTATATTTAACTGTTATAACATCACAATGGTTCTGTGGTCTGACAGCAAATGAACCACTGTTGTGATCCAGCCCTCCTCCAACTCCCAAGATGAACTGGGTCAGGAGGCACTCCCTATGCCCAGTCCGGTTCTGCCTACACCCAAGACTGAGGATGCCCTGAGCCAGGGACCTCAGCCTGCACCTGGCCCAAGTCTGTTTTCCCCGGCAGCTAACTTGTCAGATCAGGAGCCTGGCTCTGACAGTGATCAGCCCTCAGTCAGAGAAAGGTCCAGGAAACAGCTACACCTGAGATGCAGGCAAGCTAGAGCGAAGCACCAAAGAAGGCTCCCAGCTGATACCGATTAGTACAATTCTTGTGCGAAGACCAACATCGTGCTTGACTCCAGACTGCCTGTCTAGACCCTGACCTGCTTGCTGTGACCCTGACTACTCTGCCAACCCTGATAATGCCCCTGGACACCCTTTGAATTAGACTAGTGACTCGGATTATTGATAAACAGAGCTTGGCTTGCCTCTTGGACTTTGGTATCTGGACTATCCCTGAACAAGTTTCTCTGTGTAGCGCCCAGGCAGGTCAGCACAACCACTGAGCTGTTGTAGCATTATAACCATAAGGATCAGTGGGGTGGGGGTTGCCAACTCAGATTGGTCAGTTCTGATGGGCTTTTAGGCTCTTTTTAGGATCTCAGAGGCAAACTAAGCTTTCAATGGGTAGCAGCAAAGTTTTATTCCAGACAATTTCTAAGCTAAACATAGCATATCAGAGAGTGCAAGTAATAGAAAGAACAAATGTACAGAGAGAAATGCAGATTTAACTATCCTTAGTTGGGTTCCATCTCAGTCCCTTCTTCTCAAGCTACCTGGGTGCCCAAGCTAGGTAGCAAGGGACAGTCTTCTTGTCAATAAGAGAACTCCAAAAATCTGGTTTTAAGGCAGGTGTTTTTATACTGTAAAAATGTTGATGTCATCAGCCTTGGCTCTATGCCCCTCAACTCAAAAGATATCTAAAACTGTCAACAACCACCTGAAGTAATTATTTTGATGCCTTGTCCTTCCAGCTGCAGCCATTGCATCAGCCTATCACATCATTAATAGCTGCTATCTGTGCGAAAACCTAGGGTCACTGTGACTTTGGCTCATCTTTTTTCTCTGTCCAATACTCATTATACACCCCAGTTGTTTTATCTTAAAATTTGGCAACTATTCATCCATTCTGCTTTATCAAGCCGAGGACACAGCTGCTTATCAGACATCATAGCTAAGATTTGGCAGATACTACCCACCTCCTCTATTACAAGATGTCTGGATATCTTGTGTTCTCTTGCCAGACACTTCCTCATCTGTCAAATACACCCTGTCTTACAAATTCCTTGGGAAAATGTCTCTTGTTCAACCAGTATGTCCCTGCCAAAAATACACTGAGTATCAAGGTACAGAGACACTTATATGATTTTTAAGCATCTTAGAGCTGTTGAGTAGGAAAATGGATAATATCACCTATACTCCTCACCATACAATTACCTTTCGGGAAAAGCCCATCATCCCCATTGGCAATACGGGTTGGGTGGGTGTACATTTTCAGACTGCAGGGAATTCTGCAAACTTTACAGGCCAAACCAAGAGGGACAATATGCACCAACACACACATGCACACAGAGGAATACAGTGGTTCAGGAATTGGTGGGAAATAAACAGCACCTGACAGGTTGCTTAAAATAATCTGCATTTTGGCATGCGGATCATATATTCCTCAATCTTTGAATCAATTTCCAACCTGGCAAACCTGACTCAACCTCTTGCTAATCAAGACACACCCTTTGTGATTTAACGTCAATGTCACAATGCTACTTGTTAATGCTTCCGGCTCTGGACATGGTTTGGTCTCTGTTTCAGACACCTCTCCCATCTAGGAATGGAAGATTTGCCAAGAATTGAAGAGGCATACTTGGTTGTCTCCCATAAGTCTATGAGGAGTGGGCTGGTACAGTATTTGCAATGTGAGAAATACCCAAGGGAACAATTTATATCTCCAGGGATGAAATACAAGTGTGCCAACCTCCACAAATCTGTTGGCAGTGGAGAGGTTTGAGGTCTGATTTTTGAAACAATGTTCTTGATAGCTCAGGCTTTGTCTGGCTGAAGTCCTCACTGTGCCAGAGGAAAAGAGTGTCATGATATCCTTGAGCAGAAAGTATTTCATGAATGCTGAGCAACAGGACACATTTAGATGAATTTGTTTCCAGAGATTTTACAAATGATGAATTCCCTGAAGTATCCTGCCACCCTTCTCTCAACTGGATCAATTAATGTCAAATGCACTGATCAAATTTCATTCCCTGTTTTTAATGATTTCTTGGCTGGTATGGGAATTTTCTCTTCCTACTCATTGAACACATTTTAATGAGAATTTTCTATGTAATAGTACTTAAGCCTCTGTTAAATCTGCTGCACCTCTAGCTAAAGCGTTTTAGGAAGAAGGACATAGGAAGGTCCACCCTCTGAGATGTAGGGACAATAGCTGAAGTGGAGGGACCATAGTTTTGCAGGAAAAAGGGTTGTTTTCATCACAGATAGAAGTTGGAAAAGCTCTTGCCTGAAACTATAGAGCCATAGTAGTAAGTCACATCTAGAGTAGCCCAACTGGGTCAGTTTATATTTTAGGAGAGCTGGCTCCTACATAAGTTCTGTTGATTCATGGGTCCACTCTAAATGCAACTTTATTGGATTTTAGCTATTGTCAACAGTACCGATGTTATGTACCCTACTGCCCACTTGAGCAACATTTCTTGCCCACTTATGAAACCTGACAGTGACTGCTACAACAGTTATGGCAGAAGAGAAAGTGAAGGCTTCTACTCCTAGAAGCCTTTCTGCCTTCCTTCCTACTATCATAATTATGAACATCATAGATCAGGGATGGCAAACCTATGCCACACGTGCCAGAGGTGGCACTCAGAGCCCTCTCTGTGGGCACCCGTGCAGTCACCCCAGCACAGAGTTTGCCCCGCCCCTCTGCTCAGCAGCCCAATGGGAGCGCTTTCTCCTTCTCCCAGCACAGAGTTCACCTCTGCCCAGCAGCCCAATGGGAGCATTTCCTTCCTCCTTTGTTGCTATGTTGGCACTTTGTGATATATAAATGGGTTTTGGGTTGCAGTTTTGGGACTCGGTCTCGCCATCACGGTCTCGGGTCGCCATCACTGTCATAGATACTGGGACAATGGAAGGCATATTTCTCCAGAAGCAGGACTCAGATATATTAGAATCTTGGCAGAACCTGGTGGTCACCCTCAAAGCCTGTAAGACCCAGACTTGTTTATCAGAAAGTTATTTGGAGGTTTTATGCAGTAAATATTCTATTTGACATCTGTATTCCTTGTTATTCAATAGTCCTACTGTAGGGGTCAACATAAAAGAGAATGACAGTTATTTAATTGACTTATGAATTGACTCCATTTTAATTCCCTCTTTTATTTTAAAATATGGGTTCCACAGCTATTACGTATGGATTGATTTATATATAGACTGGATTGTCTACAAGTTTTAGCTTTTCTTTCTTTTCTGGGTGCCTAGGTAGAGTTTTTCCTTCTAAGGTTACAAGGCATCAGCTCACCAGTTGAACTGAAGTCTGACACTCCACCTTGTCAGTTCCACACTGTGATAGAGGAGGAAGAGGAGGAAATATACTTGGGGGTACCTGCAGGTACCCAAAGAAAGATGGAACAGAAGTGGAGGATACCCATGCTCAGGTGAAAGTGGAAAGGACATTATGGCATAACTGCTAGTAGCAATGGCAGGGAGTGCTATCCTGTCCCTAGAAGAAGACAAAGAGATGGAGAATGCAATAGAAGCCACACTTGCAGGATTTTCAAGGTCCAGCCCTAATATGAAGAGTTGGCAGTTTCTATTTATTGCGGGAATTCAAGAGGGCCTCAGAGCCCAGGATAGTCATCTGGAAAACTGCCTGTTCCACATCAGCACAGGCAATTTGCAGGGCATCCAGCTTGACTCTGAGGACATCAGCGTTAAACTAAAGGGAGAGAGTGACATCTCTGTTCAGTAAATCCTGACTCTGAAGATTACAAGAGTTGAATCACAGTGATACCTGCCATTGCTGCTTCATTCCTCTTGTTTGGGAAGGAAGAGGAAGAAATTATAAAGATTGGTCTTGCAAGTACACACACACCCAGAATGCCTAAGTGCCATTAGAAAATGCAAACTGCCATTGTCAAAATCCTATACAAACAATAATTAAAATTAAGTGCATATGTGGCTTAGGTATCTGGCTGTGGAACAGTGGTTGGGAGTTCAATTCTTCACTGTCTCTCCCTGGAGAAGAGCCAGCTTGTGTAGCCATGGGCAAGCTGCACACTCCCAGGGCACCTGCAGATAAATAAAATGTGTATTCCCTACTAGGAAACACTGGAAAGGATTGCCATAAATCAGAATGGATTTGATGACATGCGATCAGTGATGGGATGTAACAGGTTCTCACCAGTTTTGCCAGAACTGGTAGTAACTTTTCCCAGTGTCCTGGAGAACTGGTAGCAGCTTTTGTGGAGAACCACCTTCAGCGCTTACCTTTTCACTGGTTGGGTCTATTTTAATGTATTTTTAATTAATTAATTAATTAACGGGTTTGTGTTATGGGTGGGTGGGTGGCTTGAGGGGTGTGTGTGTGTGCTTATTTTTATTTTATTATTATTTTGTATTTTTTTAAAAAATTATTTGGCCCCACCCACATCACAACATCATGATGTTAGTTCCGCCCACACTGATGACATCACGGTGGGGTAGTAAAATTTTTGACATCCCACCACTGCATGCGATTATTATTAATGGGGTGGAAGTGAATTCAGGAAGGTTGCTGATGGCCTTGGGAGAAATTGTCAGAGTTTAAACAATTAATTCAATGTGGAACAACCTTATTTCATGGTGTGTATTTCCTTGGACTCTCTTTTTGTGCATTATAGAACATTCCAATGGGTTGGCAATGCAGACACAAATGTAGGATAATAATAATAGGAGATCTTCAAGGTCTAACCAATGATAGTGATGCTCAATGATAATGAGAGAGAAATAGTTGAACGGTTATACCTTATGTCTGATGATCCACTGAACTAAGTACACTTATGATTGGCTGGGAGGGGGGAGCTGAAGTGTCATACAGAGACATCACTTTCTTTGTTCCTTGAAAGATTGTGTGAATCTCATAGGAAAACATAGACAACTGCAGGTTTGTTTTATTACCAAATATTTATTTTGGCAAAGCAGATATATAATCAGTTGTAGCAGACTTGAAAAACAAACAAGGCTGGTTGCATTTCTGGAGCAGTGTCATGCTCTGAATTCAGAATTCCACCCTGCAACACTTTTTTAAGAGTAGATGAGAGGATTTGTGAAATAACACGGTATATAAAGTATGCAAAAAGGCTTCAGTTTTCTCATAATATATGCAACGAAGAATCCCTAGTGTACCTAGTATTTAGCCTGAAATAAGCCAAGGTTAATAGCTATAATGGGAAATAATCATCCACAGTCAAGCAGTAATTAGGGACCCTAGAAATAATATGAGCCAGTGGTATTCCAGAGGGGCTGCAGAATTTCCTCTTTGTGGAATAACTATGCTGCATTCACAAAATGTGAGGGGAAAATAGTCTTCTTGGTGGCTTTCACTGTATATTTTAACTGAGGCGTATATTTTAACAAGGACATGCATTTGCTAGGACAGGGATTCTCAACCTGTCACCTGCAGGCTGAATGCAACCCACAATGCCACTTCATGTGCCCCCCTGCCTTCACCACGCCAGGAAGTGCCTTGCGGGGGAGGAAGGGCAAAATGGCCGTCCGGTCCCCAAAGATGCTTGAGGGAGCATGACCTGCCCCTGGCTTAAAAAGGTTGAGAACTTTGCTAGGACAATGAGCTGGTTACTTTGTAACACATAGATGCTTCAGTCCTGACCACAGATTTCAGTAGGAAGTCAGAAGCTGGTCTCTGGCTTGTTCTTTTCCTTCTCTTCAGGCTGTCCCTCACCTTCATCTTTCCTCAGAATCTCCCCAAAGTTTGCTTTTAATATCCCCTATGGGGCAAAAAGGAATTTGTACACACCATACTCTAGGACAGGAATGGGCAACTGATTTTGCAGTTTTAAGCAGCCCCAGCAAAACCAAGATTTTCTTGCAAGATGGACCAGGAATACATGCTTTGTTTTGCAGGAGAATCCAGATTCCCAAGACTTTGGGAAGTATGGTTCCTCCTCTTTGGGAAGTATGTGCTTCCCGTGTGCCTTGTTTTACATGTTTACATGGTTACTGTTTAATCTTCAGAATCCTACTGGTGATTTCTGCAGTAGCAATTACACAAATGTACTGCCTCATAGCAACTAGAACACTCTCTGGGCAGTTCACAAGGTAATTAGTGTTTTTGCTCTCAACATGTTGGGAACTTATTTAACCAACTTTGGAAGGGTAGAAGGCTGATTTAACCTTAAATCCAATCAGGATCGAACTCACAACATGAGCAGAGTTTTGGCTGCAGTACAGCCGTTTAACCACTGCACCATGAACACTCACGAAGCTGAATGCATAAATCAAACTCACTGTGGTAAATTGCTGCTCAGTAACAAAATACTGGTCATGTTCAAATCCCTATTCAGCAATGGAAACTCACACATGGGTGCACTGATAAAACTACTCCTTATAAGTCTTAATAGTAGGTGCTGATTTGATGGCACATTACACACATATGTTGAAATTCAGTAGTAAGCTGCAAATAGAGTACGCCTGTTGAATCAGTAGGGAATTGGTGAATCAACTCTTTCATATGTCCCATTGATTCAGCAGGCCTATTCTAGTGTATCTTACTACTGGATTTCACCCACAGTTGTCGTACAAGGAATGCACCCAATTATAGTATAGATCCATGATAGCGAACCTTGGCACTCCAAGTGTTCTTGGACTTCGATTACCAGAAGCTCAGATCAGCACTCCTGCTGATCAGGGCTTCTGGGAACTGACGTTCAAGAACAGCTGGAGTGCCAAGGTTCATCATCGCTGCCATAGATGCATGCCCAGTAATATGACTAGCCCCTCATTGGTAAGTGGCAATTCCCTGTGGTTAATTATGCAGTTTAATTAACATACATAGGCATCACCAACAGGAGTCATGTCATTGTTTTATATTTAAATGGTAACCAGTTACTACTCCACTAGTCATCCTTACTTTTCAGCTTTTCAAACAAGAGATATAAATATATGATAATAATTTCATGTCAGAATTAATTCTGGGTTGAAAGGATTTTTGCTGGAGAAACTCCACTCAGGGCTCCTTTCATGTCCCCAAGATCTTTTCCCACCAAAGTGGTCCCTATTTATCGACTTGCAGTGGCTCAAGTCACTAAGACGCTGACTGGGAGGTGGAAGGTCAGCAGTTCGATTCCCGAGTACTGCAGGACGGAATGAGCTCCTGTCTCTGTCCTAGCTCCTGCCAACCTAGCAGTTTGAAAGCAAGAAATTGCAAGTAGATAAATAGGGACCACTTTGGTGGGAAGGTAACAGCGTTCTGTGCACTCCAGTGTCTAGTCATGCCTGCCACATGACCATGGAAACGTCTGCAGAAGCAGACGGCGCTGGCTCTTTGGCTTAGAAACAGAGATTAGCACTGACCCCTAGAGTTGGATACGACTGGCTTTCGAGCAAGGGAAACCTTTACCTTTACCTAATTTCTCTTCTAGGTTGGCAGGAGCTGAGACAGAGATGGGTGTTCAATCCATCATACAGTACCCGGGTCTCAAACTGCCAACTTGTCAGCCTTCCAGCTAACAAGGTAAGCTTCTTAACCACTGAACCACTACAGTCCCTTAAATATATGATGCCCAGCACCTTATTGAGAAAATTCATATGACAAGGAAAAGATGTGCAGTGGATTTTTCCTCTTGACTTGCTTTCTGGTGTGCAGCTGAGTGCATAACTAGATATTTGTCTGTTTCTTCAACCTGCAGACATGGAGCAGTGGAATAGATGGGCAGAACATAAGGGGATAGGCCTGTTTGTGCAGCTCGTAGCTCACTCAATATAAATCCAAGAGGATTGTAGCCAAAATATCTCAGATCCCTCTAAATGGCCCACCCAATGCAATATTTTATGGGAAATCAGTAATTATTACATGGGAGCTGTAAAGTAACATTATATGTTAAAAGTACAGTTGAACATTCCTCTACAAGCACATTTCAAAACTCACTGCCTAGAGTTAATTGGTTAAATCTCTTTCAGCCAATTGTTGAGACGCCCTCGGTTCCTGTTGACTTTTTCCTAAACAGCTACTGTCAAACCTCGCATAAAGAGTGTTTTGCTTAAAGAGTAACTCACTTAAAGAGCAGAATTTTCTCTGAATGTTTGCTTCGCTTAACAAATAAAACCAATCAAAAACTCGCTTAACAAATAAATCAGGGTTCGCAATCCCCCCCACAATTGGTCACTTACAATGGTGTTTTGCTTAAAGAGCAAACTCGCTTAAAGAGCAATCCTGTGGAACGCATTATGCTCTTTAAGCGAGGTACAACTGTATTTATTTATACTTCTCAAAAATACCACCTGAGTACACTTTCATGAACTTGCAGTCTTCTGAAGCCTGAATTTACCAGCTCTCTTCAAGAGTAGAGTCTTTATAGACAACACAATAAAACAACACAAAATCACAGGATACAGTAATTGAGTTGGAAAGGACCTTTGAGTCCAACCCCCAACCCCCAACCCCTTTTGCTCACCGCAGGAGTCCAAATCAAAGTAGATATGACAAATGGCTGTCCAATTCTTTCTTGAATGCTTCCAGTGTTGGAGCACTCACCATCTCTTGAGGTGTTTCTGTGGAATGACAGCTCCCCTGAGGCTCCTTCTAAAGCACAAGGTTCTCCTGCTCATTTCCCCCCTTTTCTAGGTTGGGAATCTACAAATATTCTTTGCCTCCATCTTCTCTACCATCTAGGACAGGAGTTCTCAACCTTTTTAAGCCAGGGGCTGGATCACGTTTCCTCAGACAGCTTTGGACGCCAGGTAGCCATTTTGCCCTTCCTCCACCACATGGCACTTCCTGGTATGGTGGAGGTGGTGGGAGCCACATGAAATGGTGCCACAGGCCACATCCGGCCCACTGGCCACAAGTTGTTTTTGTATGTCTCACAATTCTGCAATCACACACACACACACCAGATTGCAGTGCATGGTACAAAGCTCCCAATCAGTCCTACCTATCATTCTTAAAAGAAGTTTCTAGTCCTCATTAAAAGAAAGCTGTGGCAAAAAACAACAACCAGGCAGTTTCACAGCACTCATTTCATGGAAACCAAAGGAGCACTTGAAAAGGTGACTTTACTGTGCTGCATAGCTTACTGCTCAATTTAATCACTGGAAAACTGGAATAAATTATGCAAAACTGGGCAGAATACAGTATGAAAAACTGCTCTCTTTTTGTAGTCTGTGATGTCTTAAGACAGAATGTATCTCTGAGCAGAGCTTTTAATACTCAAATTGAAAATTTAATGTTTAACAGGCACTGTAATGTTATAGTAAGAGTCCTGGAACCTTAAATCCTAAGGGGTGGAATGTACAAGATAAATGGTGGCACTGGTCAATCAAAGAGCGGCATCTGGTTGTGCTTGGTATGGGCAAAGCATTAATAAATAATATATAATTAGAAAAGATGCAGGCAAAGCACAGCACCTACTTCAGTTGATGTTCTACTTTAGTTGATAAATATACCTTGGACTTTGTTCTCATTTGGTTTCAAAGAGCCATTAGAGTTGTTCTTGAATTCTTCAAGCAAATTCTGATCTGGTGCTGATGAAAATAATTGGGGGTGTACAAGTTGTGGCATCCAATTTTGTTATACAGTCAAACCTCGCTTAACGAGTGACTCGCTTAGCGAAAAACTCACATAACGAGCGAGTTTTTCGCTAACTGGTCAGACTCGCATAACGAACATTTTCGCTATGTGAGTTTTCGCTATGCGAGTCAGACTTTCCCTATGGAAACGCTCGCATACCAAGCATTTATATGGGGGAAAACTCACATAATGAAAAATTTTCGCTTTGCGAGTCTGACTCACATAGTGAAAATATTCACTACGCGAGTCAGATTTTCCCTATGGAAAACTCACATAATGAGTGTTTCTATGGGAAAAACTCACATAACGAAAAAAATTTGCTATGCAAGTTTTCCCCCTAAAAAAGCTGGTTATGAGAGATTTTCCATAGGAATTTTTGCTATGCAAGTTTGCTAAGCAAGTTTGTTTCACATAGCAAAAAACTCACATAGCGAGCAGCCTCGCAGAACGAATTAAATTTGTTATGCAATGTATGACTGTACAGTCAAACCTCGTATAAAGTGCCTTGCTTAATGACTAACTTGCTTAAATAGCAGAATTTTCTCTGAATGTTCGCTTCGCTTAAAAAATAAAACCAACCAAAAACTCGCTTAAGAACTAAATTGGGGTTCGGAACCCCCCCCCCGCTAGAAGTCACAATTGGTCACTTATAATAGCGTTTTGCTTAAAGAGCAAACTTGCTTAAAGAGCAATCCTGCGGAACACATTATGCTCTTTAAGCAAGGTACAACTGTATCACTATTGTTGCTGTTTGTTATATAAGTATATATAGAATTTTTTTTGTGTGAAGGTTGTGTTTGCAATACTTATTTTATATACATAGATATGGATGCATAATTGCCCCATACAACCAGAGAGTGTTACAGAAGATGCCTTTTATTTTATTTTGGTTGTTTTACATTTTGTTGGGGATTTTATTATGTTATTTGTATGTGCACCACCCAGAGTGGGAAATTTCCCAAATGGGCAGTATAAAAATGCAACAAACAAACAAATAATATCTGGACTCTAGATTACAACTACTGGTACTGCTGTTTTGGCCCCTATGAATTTTTTCTGCTCTGTGTGACCTCTGTGTTAGTTGGATCTTCTTCACTAGCTGCTGCTGCTGCATGTGATGGAAAGTGGTTTGGCATTGCTTCCCCTTTGTTACTGCTTAATATCCATTGTCCACGGTTTGACTTGGGGTTCAATAGAGTTGCTAGAAATGTCCTCCTTCTTTCACAAGAAAGCATGCTTATAGCAGAGCAGGTGCTTTACATTGCTAGCCAAAGTCACACTTTAGGCTGAAAAAAAAACATGCTTTTCTCTCTATGGAATCCCTCATCCTTCTAGACCAGGGTTCCTCAAACATGGCTCTCCAGGTGTTCTTGGACTTCAGTTACCAGAAGCACAAGTCAGCACACCTGCTGATCAAGACTTCTGGGAACTGAAGTCCAAGAACATCTGGAAAGCCCAGTTTGAAGAACTCTTTTCTAGACAGTCTCCTCATTATGATCTCCCTAATGCCAACTATGGGGTCATTTGTCTAAGGATGACTGCCTCCCCACCAAGGGTCTGTATTGCGCTCTCAAAGCTTTGGAGGACATAGATTACTTGACCTATAATGTCCCACTCTTTTCTGCTGAAAGGAGCAGCCATATCAATAGAAGTCTCCAGTACCAAATCATAAAGTGCCCTTGGCTGCTCTAGCTCTCTTTCAGTAGGTAAAAAGTAGAGTTCCATCAAGATGTCACATCCTGGATTAGATAGGGCAGTGGCAATCTCAATTTTTCATGTCTCTCCTGCAAGAAAATTTGCTTCTGAAACTGGAGAAAATGTTTGCCATCTTTCTGGGCTAGTCCATTACATTAGATATGAATGTGCCTTCCATGCTCTGCAAAGCACCCTGAACAGAGAGTGTGGGCCATACACTGCATCTCTCTAATCTCCCCAGCCTGCAGTCCTGCCACCATGTTTGCCCCACTGTCTGTGACAAATGGACTTTGCCTTTCCTTAACAAGACTCCGTTGCTACAGCATGTCTCCCAGATCCTGTTGAATATTGTGTGCTGTATAGCTGCCTTCCATCACAGTCCCATTCAGCTGGATCCTCCTGTAACCTCTCATTGTGGACTGCTCTGTGCCTGATGCATCCACCTTCTACCACTGTCATGTTAAGGAGAGATATGCTTGATTGGCACCCAAGCTGATCTGCAAAGTAAACCACCTATGTCCTGGCTATCCTGGAAGAACTTGGAAAGGGGCAGAAAAAGCCTTATGGAAACAAAAGTTCCAGCTTACTCATCACCTAGGTGAGAAGATAGCCCTGGATGACTAGACACACTATTAGGTGGCGAACACTAGCTTCCTCGATTTGTCACAGAATCCATTACCAATTATGTTGGCAATCTCAAACAGAAGCATTGAGTACCTCTTCCCCCAATGCCCTTGGGCCAGTGTGTTTGAGGAATTGAAGTTTCAGTTCTCAAGAAATCACTCCAGGGTGTCCTGAAATCTAGGTCCTAAAAAATAGGTTTCACTTCTTCCTCTCTAGTAAGCCAAAACATAGCCTTTTGGTTTCTGATCTGTAGGAACAAATGTCCAAGCCTGACCAGGCTATTCTGCTATGGTAATAGAATATACCATACTGCCAGCGACTCAAAGCAGAGTGTCATCTTAACTAACCTGACAACCCTGAGGACTAGTGGCCTTGACAAAGTCCACAGAGAAGGGTGACGGTCCCCAAGTGGGTTAAATCCCATTTGAATCCATCTTGATGAAGGACAGCAGCTTCATCAATACTGGCTTGGGGCTGAGGAGGACTTTGTGTGGTGCGGGTGTCATGCTGCGATGCGGAAGGCAGATGCAAGGCCATGACATTATATTCTCTGGACAGTCTTTATAGCTGATTGCCATGATGATAGCCAGTATTTGGAATCAGATATGGCCCAAGAAGAAGGAGTAAATGTTACTCCAGACATTAGGAATTATTACTATAGGTATTATAGATAGTCAGAGCTATCAAATTTGGATACAGTTTTTTTTTCTTCTCCAAATCTGTAACCAATTCTTCAAATCTCATCAGTCTCTGACATTATACGATGTCGGGCAATGTGGCTCCTCGTTGTTTCTTCAGCAATAAAGTTTTGCAGGGACGGGTTGCTAACCTGATGCCCAACCCTCCTCCTTTCTCACCCAGGCTTGGGTGCATTTTATTGGTAAATGTAAGATGCATTCAATTTGATCTTTTCCTTCAGTTTTTGAGATAAAACTGGTTTGAAATATCTATTGTTCCATGTTTTCATGATGGCTATAGCAAGGTATACATGTGCCAATGGAATAGAAATTCAGAAATATCTTAATTTAAATTGGGATTCAGAGGGAGTAAAACAGAGGAAAGGGTGAACCAATGGAAATAACAAAGAAATGAAGTAAAGGAAAATTCCCATATGTACTACAGCAATATATGCAGTGATGGGAGGTTACCGGTTCAGACCGGTTCACCCGAACTGGTAGCACCCCATCAGGGGGATGGGGGGGAGGGTTAAACCCCCGGGTGACCGGTTCGGTCACCTCTCCACCCCCCTCAGAAATGTATTTCTGGTCAGCCATTTTGGGCAGTCCATTTGACACATGCGCAGTTCTATTTTTTAGTGCGCATACGTCAAATAGAGGTTTGACACATGTGCACTAAAAAAAGAACTGTGCATGCATCAAACAGAGGTTTGACGCATGCATGGACAGGACATATTTTATTTATTTATTTTTGCTCTGTCCATGACATCATGACGTTGGCTACACCCACGACATAATGACATCACAATGTCACAGTGGGGTGGCGGAAATTTTGACAACCCACCACTGAATATATGCACATAGAGGGAAATGTTATAAATAAATGTTTTAAAAGCAACAAACAGTAGAGGGCTTTCTGACCATTACTCTAGGCTGCATAACTCTTTGAAAACTGGACAGCTGGTTTAACAGGAAAGGAAAATTATGCTTTTAGCACAATCAATCTTTTTTGCATCCATCTTTTCGAGCCATAACAGGAGAAATTTATTGTGGCTGTTGTTTCCTCTCATGTTTTGTCTAATTAATCTTTATGCATGGCTGAGACTCATAGAGACAAAATCCTTGCTGTATCTCCACTCCATTTAAAACAAAAATAGCAGGGCTGCCCTCACTTCCAGACTTTGTATGGAAAATGCAACACAATCTATTAACTCTATTGCCCATAATTCAAGCACAACATATATCCATTCTGAGACCTCTTTCCCCCACTTGGCAGTACATCAATACAATCTGAGCCAAAGCTGCCTTGCTCAACACTTATTGATCTGTCTGCATGTTCATTGTTTATTACAAAATGTTCATTGTCAGTTTGGGTCCTGCTATTATTATCTTATCAAAGAGGAAACCGAGTGTACAATTTAAAACTGCCAAATGACCAAGGTCTGCTATATTGAGAACCTACAAAATATCCATAGCAAATGCACACCAATTGTATCTGGTATAGAATTGTTACCGTTGTGGACTATTTCATAAATAAAAATAGTAAACAACTGTGATTAGCCAGCAAATCAGAATATTATTTTGTTAATCTTAACAGCAAGAACTTAATATCAAGAAAACCAAGATCATGGCAACAGGTCCTATCAGTCCCTGGAAAATAGATGGGGAAGAAGTAGAAGCAGTGACAGATTTTACTTTCTTAGGATCAAAGCTCACTGCAGAGGGTGATTGCAGCCATGAAATAAAAAAGTGACTGATTTTTGGGAGGCAAGCGATGAGAAACCTGGGGAACATAGTTAAAAGTAGAGACATCACATTGCAAACAAAAATTCTCCTAGTCAAAGCAATGGTATTCCCGGTGGCAATGTATGGTTGTGAGAGCTGGACCATTAGGAAAGCTGAGCGCAGAAGAATAGATGCCTTTGAGATAAGGTGCTGGAGGAGAGTTTTGAGAGTCCCCTGGACAGTGAAGAGAACAAATAGGTCAATCTTAGAAGAAATCAACCCTGACTTCTCCCTTGAAGGTCAAATAGTAAAGATGAAGCTAAAGTACTTTGGACATCAAATGAGAAGAGAGGATTCGCTTGAGAAAGCCTTGATGCTGGGAAAGGTGGAGGGCAAAAGAAAAAGGGGGGCCAAAAATGAGATGGCTAGATGGTATTGGAGACACAATGGGTACAGAACTGAACGAGTTGAGGAGGATGGTGGAGGACAGAAGTGCCTGGCGGACAGTGGTCCATAGGGTCGCAGAGGGTCGGAGTCAACTGTGCAACTGAACAACAACAATCTATTTCTTAAAGCAGTTTGCTAGTTCTAACCAGGTGGATGCTCTGGGGGATAAAACATTATTTTTGGTTGTATATTCATAGACCAAAAGCAAGATTTCTCATATTTAGCCTGCCTGGTAATGTCCCAAATTACTAGATGCTCAGGGGGCAGCACTGAGTCACATCCAGTATAAAGATTTCCGACAACTCTCAAGGTGCAAGCCCAATTTCTCAGAAGAGGGTGAGCCCATTACAGACAGTTTGAATGAGACCAGTTCAACACTTTCTGACCACCTGAAATCTGACCAATGTAATTAATAACTCCCCAGATGACTTAACTCAGTGATCTTATAAGAACAGTAAAGGACATGGGGGATGAACTAGAAACTGGTGGCAAATTGGCTGAAATCCCATTGTGCAACTATTTGTGCATAATGTGAAGCTGCAGCAGGAGTAGACAGGGCAGATGTAATATCTGTGAAGCCTTTCCAACAGTGTGCTGTGCAACTGTCCTGTCATTAACTACTTTGACCAATTGTGTAACCATGATGTCAACTGGGCAACCAATTGTGCAACTGCAACAGGAAGCACACAATTGACTGTGTAATTCTGCCTGCCTAGGACACTTCTTCAGGTTTAGCTTTATATTAGACCAACATGAGCAAGACTTCATCCATGATACTATAAAATCTTACAGGGCAAAACAATTTCTCCAGCACAGATTTCTGGAAAAGACCATTCATGTAGGACTAGAATCACTAAAGCACAGCACCCACAATTCTCTCCTCAGATAGCTGGTCCCAGTGTTGAGATATTCTAAGAACTGTCTTTCTTAGAGCATCGGCTGAAGTCACTGTTGAATTATTAAGGACACTATACATCACGCCAGTGTCAACAAGGAAAGTTTATATTGGGCCAGGGGCTCATCATTCCTCCGAAGACCTTCAACACAAACACATACACACAGAAAAACAGGCAAGCAATTGTTACATGTGAATACATCGAGAGCCCTTCTGCCTTCATCAATGAAGTAGTAGTGGAATATCTAGTGATAGCGTGAACTAAGGTAGGGAAGCTTCTCTGCTGCCTAATGGTGGATCTGTACTGCGTTAAAACCTGGTCACCAGTTCTACCAAGTCCCAGCTAGCATTGAGGCTTTCAGGTTTGTTTGTTTGTCTGTCTGTCTGTTTGTCTGTCTGTCTGTCTGTCTGTCTGTCTGTTTGTTTGTTTGTCTGTTTGTTTGTTTGTTTGTTTGTATTTATTCACTGCCCTCCTCACGAAGGTGACCCAGGGCGGCTCACAAATCAATGTGAAATTACTTGTACAGTAATACCTCATATAACATTAGTATCGAATAACACGAAAATCGCATAACATTAAGGAATCTGGGGGGAAGAATTGCATCAGATAACATTAAGATCCTATGGGATGCTTCAGATAACAACCGCTAAAGCCTGTGTGGTTACAATGTATCTCTATGGATCCCATAGAGGATCAGATAACACTAAAAATCATATAACACCAAGACTTGTGGAACCAGGTTTTAGTGTTATATGAGGTTTTACTTGTACTTATGTAGTATCCACACACTCAACAGTCAGGAGTAAGGGAAGAGAGTGAGTGGGGAAGGAACTGATGTGTGCATTACTTATAGCAGGGGTGCCCAATGTTTTTGGGCCACGAGCTGGTCATGTGGTTCAGGGAGCTAGTCACTCTGGCCCATGAGCCAGATCCAGCCCCCAACACCAATTCATCCAGCCCTTCATCGCTCCCAGAAGTGGAAGTAAAATGCTTCCCGGAGCGATGAGGGCAGTGTCAGGGGCCAGATCTAGCCCACGGGCCATAGTTTGGACATCCCTGACTTATGGTGTTGTCTGGATCAAGACAGGGAATGGAGTGCTATGTGCCCATTTTCAGAATCAGCTGGTCCACAAGCTGTTGTGATTATTAACCTTCTCTGAGGTTTTGTTCCTGAAAGCTCAGGAAATAGGATGCCACAAACTTGGTAGTAATAGCCAAGACTTGCTGCATTATTTCTCTCCTGTTTTAGCTAGCCTGACAAAGTTGGCAAAGTGGCTGAGCAGATTAAGGTCCTGCTCTTGGTCCTGTTTGCCATCTTTCTTCATCAGCCAAAGCATTAATCAAAACTGGCCAATTAAAGGCTTAACATTATAGATTTTTTTTTAAAAAAAATAATGTGTCCCACCACTACCACCAAAGACCAATGTCTGAAAGCAGAACAGTCCTGGAATGGAACAAGTTTACTAGCAATGGAATATGCTGCTTTCTAAACAGCAATTTACGTGCTGTTGCAGGGACAGTTTGCAAACTAAATCAATCAGCTGTCCATTAGCCCTAGAAACATGGAAGCTGGGAAAGGAGACAATATACAGCAGAAACAGTGTCTGAAATCCTGTTGTGCAGTTATGTACAAGGCATGATTTGTCATGGCAAATTGCTTAAGTTAAGAAATCTCTACAGAAATTATGTTATATGCCAAGGTATGTGACTCAGTATCCAGAAGACTGCAGCAACAAAGGTGAATTAACTTACATCAATGCACTGCTAAAAGCTAACATCTTTTGTATAATTGCACAACAGTATTTTGATCACTATCTCTTATCTCTTTTCTTTATTTTGTGTGTATTTTACAATAGGTAAAGAGTTTCTTCTGGAACCAAGGGAATTGCAGACCAGCAAAGGAAAAAAGCATGCAAAACTGAAAACATTAAAAGATTGTGTTCTGATTTGGGATAGAAAAAAAGTGTAATAAAAAGTAGAAAATCATTCACTAAAGTTATTTTTATACAATTCATCAGTTCTCTATAAAGTTTAATCATACTAAATTATTGTGTACCCATACATGCCGGCGTATAAGACGACTGGGCATATAAGATGACCCCCCAACATTTCCACTCAAAATATAGAGTTTGTTATATACTCACTGTATAAGACTACCCCCTCACATCAGATTTGATTTCAACATCTCCCTGTGGCTGGCACTAGTGCACAAGTATGCATGTGCGAGCTCTGCTTAGACAAGGGGCGGGTGGAGCACCGCTGCTTCCCGCCGAGCAGAATGGGCTGGTCATGCCGAAAAGGCTGGCACCCCTGTCTCGCTGCTGATGCTTGCCACAGCCACGCTGGATACCGCGTGACACTGGATGGTATGTAGAATGAGGTGGGTGGGCATCAGGAGGCCACTATGGGCACCAGGCGGGCATCGGGAGGCCACTATGGGCAGCTATGTCTATCCCAACTGAAGTGCACCTGGCATATAAGATGACCCCTCCCACACACACACTTGGAAGCATGTTTTTCAGGGGGGGGAAGTAGTCTTATACGCCAGCATATACAGTAAGTGTAAAGTTTAAACCTGCACAATAATTTATTTTCAGCAATTATTTATCATCATAATCATCATCATCATTATCACATTTTTATACTACCCATTTGGGATGTTTCTGACTCTGGCCAGCACACATACAAATAAAATAATAACATAATAAAACAAACAACAAAATAAAATGAAACCACCAAATAAGTACACCTCAAAATAAAATACAGTAATTCCTCGGATAACGTTTACCTCAGATAACACTAAAATCGCATAACGTTAAGTAATCTGGGGAGGGAAATTGGATCAAATAACGTTAAGGTCCTATGGGATGGATCAGATAACCGCTAAAGCCTGTGTGGTTACAATATATCTCTATGGAGCTTTAACGTTATCCGATTCATCCCATAGGATTTTAACATGCATCGGATAACACTGAAAATCGGATAACACCAAGACTTGTGGAACCAAGTCTTAGCATTATCAGAGGTATTACTGTACTTGGCATTTGTAGGTACTGAAGGTCAATTGACCACCTGTTGTTACCTTGGATAATTTGGAGTAGTTTTTCAGGTAGGAGTCCGCACATTCGCAGACATCTCCGCAACGGCATTCCACACATGCAAATGGCTTGAGAAATTAAGTCCATCTGCATGAGGTTTTTTAGCCATTTGAATATGTCACCCACTGGCTAGGCGGACCATGAAGTGTGTCCTCCTTGAGCAAGGTATCCAATGGAGGACGCTTTGATGAGTTTTAGTCCCGGCCTAACATCATTGACAAGAGATGGGTAATGCTGCCTAGTTAGACGGCACAAGCCCCTGTGCCTCAACAACGCCGGAGTGGGTGGGGAGGAGGTATTGTTGAGACTGTAATATTATGCTCCTACAGGGGAAAAGTTAAATAAAATAATAACAAAAATTATACAGCTAGAATCTGTTGTTATACTTTTTCTATTTATTTTAATAAATTGTTTATTTTATTTTCTCTATTTTTAAGTCACATTTTTAGCTTGCTTATTTATTTTTGTGGAATTTTTCATGAAACAAAATAAAGAAGTAGACCCAGAATGTGTAAAAAGGCTTCTATTTCTGATTTCAGAGAATACAACATCTCAAAATCTATGGTATAATTCAATCAAAATAAATTCCTAAAGCATCTCCTACCTGGACACTCATGAGTTTTTATGGAATATCGTCACCCATCCTTAATGACTGTCAAGATCCCTACAAAGGGCACATTCCCCATCTCTACCCTTCCAAAGATTCTCAATTCTCCATTGCAGGAAATATCTGTTAATAGCCATAAACCTTTTCAAGTACCACTCAGAGCCATTTGTGCTGTGATTGACAAGGCAATAAAAGTGTTAATGAAGGAAACCAGCATGTCCAAAAAAATAACAGGTGCCAAAAAGAAAAACAATTATTTTGTCAATATGTGTAGACTCCTTTCAAAGTTTTTGATAATATTGTCTGATGAAAGATTTGTATAATTAAAGAAAGGCTCCTTCTATGGTGTACTCAGACAGACATTAAATTAAAAATGAAGAGAAAGCAGGATGGGTGAATATATCAAAGTTTGAGTCTAAAATCTTCAATTAAGGGAAACAAACAAAAGCATTGCTGGTTTAGACCACTAATCCATTTTGTCTCCAATGATGGACAGCCAGATCCTGTTGGAAATCTCAGAAGCAGAAGACAAAAAAAGGTGACTATCCTGTTAGTATATCGTACATGGAGGGATAATTCCCTTCCTACCTTGGAAATGTTACTATTTTTCGACCACAACTCCCAGAATTCTCTGTTACATTAGAATAGGACAAGTGCAGTGCTATAAACAGTATTTTTCTTCTGATTCCAAACACTGAATATTCTCATGGCAATTGGTCTTGAAGATTGTCATGAGGACAATATAATGCAGTGGCCTTCCATTTGCCTTCTGAATCTCAGCGTGACACCCATACCACTGATCCAGTTCCACAAGTCAATTTCTGGTCCTGGGCCCCACAAAGTCCTCCTCAGCCCCAGGCCAGTATTGATGAAGCTGCTGCCCTCCATCAAGATGGATTCAAGTGGGATTTAATCCTCTTGGGGACTATCACCCTTCACTGTGGAATTCGCCACACAAGGCCAGTAGTCCTCAGGATTTTCAAGTTAGTTAACCACAGCCTGATGATTGGCGTTGAGTCGCTGGCAGTATGGTCTACTCTATTACCATAGGAAGATAAGCTGCCCAGATGAGTGCAGTGCTATAGACAATGGGTTTACTGTTGTACAAAAAGAAGTGATCAGCTATATAAGTTATAGCTCATATTGGAAACTGGAGAAGGGCCAGATAATTATTTGAGCACCTGAATTATAGCCTTGCTTGTTGAAGAGATCATAATGTTACCTCTTTTTACTTAGAAATGACCTTTAAAGACCATGGTTGTAACTTAGGAAAAGGGTAGAAAGACGTAAATGATTTAAGGGCTGATGCCTGATAGAAAAGGTAACCAAACCAAATGTTCACAGCAAAGAAGGCTGACAGTTCTGACAGGGATACAGTGGTCAAAATGCTTCAGATGCTTGCAGGATGATCACTTGCAGAAGAGTTTAATTGCATGTCCCTCTCATATTCCCCAGTAGGAGATATACACAGAGACGTGCTGCCTTGGATTCTGGAGGTAATATCTCAGGCAGTGGTGGGATGTCAAAATTTTTACTACCCCACCGTGATGTCATCACAGTGTAGGCGGAGCTAACGTCATGATGTCATGATGTGGGTGGGGCCAAAGAAAAAATTAAAAAATAATAAAATAAATTAAAAATAAGCACGCACGCACACACACACACACACCTCAACCCACCCACCCACAACACAAACCCGTAAATAAATAAATTAAATAAATAAATAAATACAATAAAAATTACATTAAAATACAACCCCCAAACATAAAACAACCCACCCCCCACCCCACCCCAAACATAAACCCGTCCTTACCTGTTAGTATAAGTGCCTGGGCACCACCATGTTGCAAGATGGATATGGTCATTGTACCGGTTCTCTAGGATAATATGCCTTAATGTAAATGTAAAACAGCTGTACCTCCTTAAGGGTTCTCTAATTGGAACAGCAATTGGAACAGCACAGGTGTAGCTTATTGATGAGGTAACTTCAAGACTTTGCTTAAAACCCCCAAGCCAGACCACCAGGCCTGCCAGCCGCCAGGCCTTTTTAGGAACTGTGGTAGTACATCAATATAGGTAAAGGTATTAAATACACATTAAAATACACACAGACACACTACATCCAAAGGTGAGTCACTTACCCTGGGGAGCAGGCTATAGGGAGCTTCAGGCTAGCAGCTTCTCTTCCTCCTTCCTGCTTGGGAGGACAGCAAGGAGGCCGTGCATACGCATCAAGCACTGTAGGCGTGCATGCACACTAAGTGGTTCCCCCCCAAAGGTGGTTTCTTTTCCTCCTCCTCCCCCCCCCCCCAAGCTGCTACCGGTTCTCCGGGCCACTGGGAAGAGTTACTACCGGTTCTGGCGAACTGGTGAGAACCTGTTACATCCCATCGCTGATCTCAGGGCTATCCGGTTAACATCTCATTTGATGACATTTCAGGCACAGACTTTGTGAGATCACAGAGGTGAAAATTCCCTGACCTGGGAGCAACCACAAAAAATATGTCTCTATCAGAATGATCTTCTCTGGAGAAGTGAGGGCCATAATTCAGGTTGCACAGTATCTGATGGGGTTCAGGGCCATAGCCAGGGGGTGGCCAGGGTGGACGTCAGCCACCCTGAGTTAGCAGTTTGCCCACCCTCAAACTCCCAGCTGCTTATATATATGACATATATACAGTGGTACCTCGCTTAAACAGCATAATGCATTCCACGGGATTGCTCTTTAAGCGAGTTTGCTCTTTAAGCCAAACAGCATTGTAAGTGACCATATGTGACTTCTGGTGGGGGAGATTGTGAACCCTGATTTTGTTGTTAAGCGAGTTTTTGGTTGGTTTTAATAGTTAAGCAAGTCGACCATTCAGAGGAAATTCTGCTCTTTAAGCGAGTTAGTCTTTAAACGAGATGCTCTTTATGCGAGGTTTTACGTACAGTTGTATCTCGCTTAAAGAGCATAATGTGTCCCACAGGATTGCTCTTTAAGCGAGTTTGCTCTTCAATTGAAACACCATTGTAAGTGACTATATGGGTCTTCGGGTGGGGGAGATTGCAAACCCTGATTTTGTTGGTAAGCGAGTTTTTGGTTAGTTTTAGTTGTTAAGCGAAGCGAACATTCAGAGAAAATTCTGCTCTTTAAGTGAGGTGCTCTTTATGTGAGGTTTGATGGTATATGACATTGTTGCCCATCCTGAAAAATATTCACCCATCCACATCTAGAATCCTGGCTAAGGCACTGGTGGGGTTAAAGAAGATAACCTTGGCTAAACAGGTTATAGTACGTACATTCAGTCCAATGATTATATACTGCAAAGATTAGTATACTGAGCTTTTGTTACCTGAAGAATTACAAATCTTTTATTTAAAATTGAAATACTCCCTATTTCCTTGTCTAATTGTTTTACATAATTTGGGGTATGGGGACATCTCAAAACACAGCAGAATTGTCCTTTTATTTATTTATTTATTTATTTGGATTTCTATACTGCCCTACTTGGTGTGACCAACTCAGGGCGGTGTAAAAACAAATAAAATACAATCAACCAATAGAACATAATACAGTAATACCTCGGATAATGCTAAGACTTGGTTCCACAAGTCTTGGTGCTATCCGATTTTTAGTGTTATCCGATCCATGTTAAAATCCTATTGGATGGATCGGATAACGTTAAAGTTCCATAGAGATACATTGTAACCGCACAGGCTTTAGCGGTTGTTATCCGATCCATCCCATAGGACCTTAACGTTATTCGATTCAATTCTCCTCCCCAGATTACTTAACGTTATGCGATTTTAGCGTTATCCGAGGTAAACGTTATCTGAGGTATTACTGTAATAGGGCAAGCAATGCTGTGACAGACCACCACATAGTAAAACAGAAACAGTGTGGCAATGCAAACAAGCAACAAACATTACTGCACAATCCATAATACAAAGCAAGATACAGTCCCAAAATATAATACAGTATAACAATATAATGACAAGATATAACAATATAATAATAAGAAAATTCAATCCTAACAGTACAAAACAATATAGTCACATCAACGTTCCCTCAACTAACGGCAGTCTCTTCCTCCAGCGAGATGGCAGAGGCCCGGAGGGAGGGCGGGAGTGTCCTCTCGCCGGCCGCAGCCAAAGGATCTTTTATCGGCTGCTGGGCCAAGGTGACGGGGCCTGGCGGGAGGGGGGGAGCATCGCCTCACTGCCCGCAGGTGCTGGCAATCTTCTCTTCCTCCAGGCGAGATGACAGGGGCAGGACATCCACCTGCAGCTGTTTGGCATCTCCCTGCCGAGATGGTGAGCGTGCTTACTCTACCGCCACCGCTGTTGAACTTTTATTGGCCACCGGGCCATGATGACGGGGCCCGGGGGAGGGCGGGAGCATTGCCTCATGGCCCGCAGGTGTTCAGCATCTCCCCGGCAAGATGGTGAACCCACTCTAGAGGACACAAAAATGTTTAAGGACACAAACATGGCCCTGAGGAATCTCTTAACTGAGGCATGGTGCTTCAGATAGTCTGGACTCAAGTTGTGTAGGCCGTATTGGTCATGACCAATGCTTTCAACTGAGTTCAGAAATAGGCTGGTAGATGGTGCCATTTTTGTGAGTTTCACAATCCTTTTAGACAAGCCCAACCAACAACAGTATCACAGATTTTTGGACCAGCGAAAGTTTCTGAGCAGTCTGCAAAGGCATCCTCCTAACTAACCAAGATAGTGATCCATTTGAATAGGAGATATCTCCAAATAGAGGGCTATTTGCTGCAAAACAGTACACATGGCCACTCTAATTCTCCCTTCCTCGATAAAGGAAAGTTGCCGTGGCACTCATAGGAGCATTTGTGGACTTGGAACAAAGAACTTTATTCAACTTATAATAAATCCAGTTTTATTCAATGTGGGTTTTGGGGAACACCTAATTCTCACCTGCTGTGGTCATTTTCCTTGTAGTTTGACAGGGAAGCCTGCAAGAGAGAGGCTCCTGTTTATGTGTAGGTGCTACATGCTGGCAAGAATCCAGATATTTCTGGCTTTTTTGGTTGTACATAAAACCTTTCCACCAGTTGGAAAATCCCTTCTTCAGATTCCTCCACCAGTGCATGGCAGCATGTGTTCCCATCTGAGAGTGATTGTCAAACCAGATTTAAAAATGTCTAAACAGAGTTCTTGACTGGATATGGTGGAAAAGGGATCCAGAGAACTGGCTCCCAAATATGTTGCATTTGAGGCCAATTTCAGCAGTTCATCCCTTCACTATAAGCAACTAGAATCCTGTTTCCATCGCTCTGTTCCCAAGTGTATTAAAGTTTCCTTTTCACAATTAATGCTTTCTATTGTCCTGATAAGCTGGTCATCTTCTTCTTCCTTGTCTAAGCCAGATGTGCAACTGCCAAAGTGAAGGCACCTTTTGCTGAGTTCATTCTGCAGCTCCTTTCACTTGACCTAGTGTGAGAAAGACTAGCCAGCAACACAAGGTTGCCGTTACCACGGTATTGCCCAACTGTGGTTCAAAAACATCACAATCTTCAAGGAGGCTCTTTCTGTGTATTCCAGTGAGCTGGTAAATCCCAGGGACTGACACAAGAGGATAATGACGACAAAGGCCTGATATGGCTGCTGGTGAAAGGGAAAGGGGTGAGCGCCAGCAAACGTGTGTGAATGCCCACCGGCAAGCGCAGTGGTGGAGAGATTAGTTTAGCCTTGTGTCTTATGGAGGTTGATTCAAGGACACCTATCAATCACCGAAGTGACAGCAGGCATAGAGATTTAATTGGAGATTCACTGAACCTTTAATGATGCAGCAGCAAAAAATAAGAGGGAGGACTGGGGTTCCAGCGCTGCTCCTTCCCTTTTCTTGGGTTAATTTGTAGAAAGAAGAAGAAAATGAATTTATGCAGCGAAGACACTCCACTTTCATTGTTTCCATCTACAGCAATAAGAGTACTCTGAGGAAGACTAGAGTGCTTGGAGAAATTCTCTACTGTATTGCTAAAGGTAAAGTTAAAGGTTTCCCTTGCTCGAAAGCCATTCGTACCCGACTCTAGGGTTCAGTGCTCATCTCTGTTTTATAGTCAAAGAGCCAGCACTGTGTGTGTCTGCAGATGTTTCTGTGGACACATGGTGGACATGCCTAAACGCTGTTTACCTTCCCACTGAAGTGGGTCCTATTTATCTACTTGCAATTTCTTGCTTTCAAACGGCTAGGTTGGCAGGGGCTGGGACAGAGGCAGGGGCTCATTCCGTCCTGCAGTACCCGGGAATTGAACTGCTGACCTCGCACCTTCCAGTCAGTGTCTTAGCCACTTGAGCCACTGCAGTCCCACCACTCTATTGCTACTCAGACATAAAATGAAACTGTGAAAAGGCCTTTGTAGTTCAAATGCTTGCCTTACTTGATACTTCTTTCTGAATGCAGTACATAGGAAGTGAATATGTTAGAGAAATATACAGTACCCTAAAGAGATTACCAATTGTTCACATGCATGATGTCTGTAACTACACTGGCTTAAATTGATCCATCACTGAGGTTTGCCTCTCCCAGTCCACGACTTCCTCCTCCTCTTTCTTTTCTCCAACATCAAACTTTTGACTGTTACCCAGTGGCGTAGTATGGGGGGCAGGGGGGCGGATGCCCCAGGCAGCGGCTTTCAGGGGGCGGCAAAATGTCCCCACCGCTTTGGCCTCCCTCTGCCTGGGCTTAGGAAGCAGGACTTCCCAGGCAGAAGGCGCCCCTTTTGCTGTGCCGGCGGCCAGACTGCCCCCTCTTTGCCTCCCGCCAGCCATGGCTGCCCTTGCTCTGCCTCCTCTGCCACATACCCCTGACGAGCGCCCTGTGCGCACGCTGCTCACCTCCGCCCACCCACCCACCCACCCAGCTAGCCGTCAGGGGCTCTCCGCCACCTACCCCTGATGAGCGCCCCGCGTGCGCGCGTGGTGCTCACCTCCGCCCGCCCACCCACCCACCCAGCTAGCCATCAGGGGCTCACCCTGACGGCTAGCTGGGTGGGTGGGTGGGCGGGCGGAGGTGAGCAGTGCGCGCAGGGACGCTTGTCAGGGGTAGGTGGCGGAGGAGGCAGAGCAAGGGCAGCCACGGCTGGCGGGAGGCAAAGAGGGGGCAGCCTGGCTGCCGGCGGAGCAAAAGGGCCACCTTCTGCCTGGGTCCTGGGGGGGGGGGGGTGGCGGCAGCGGCGAGCTGGGGGGGGAGCGAGTTTGTTCTTCGCCCCAGGCGGCTGAAGTCTGCGCGACGCCACTGCTGTCACCCCTGGAGAGAGGGAGGTATGTCTTCTTCTCTCTTGGTCAAAGCAGAAATTAACAGCATTCCCTACAGTTAAGCTGATTTCCCTCCTTTTAGTGTAAGGGAACAACCACAGAGTGAAACTTTCAGGAGAATGGAAAGAGCCTGGCCCCATTACTCTTCTCAACAAAGAACTGGGAACAGCTGGTACAGAATAAGCCTTGGTTGCAGAGCATATGATAAGGCAGGCCATAAGTGGGGATTTAGCTGGGATCTTATCTTGTTTGCCTTTTTTCTCAAGCTAAGATGGTTTACAAATAATGAAACAAGGGTGATGGAAAGCTTCTTGCAATGATTTCCAAACCAGCATCTTCATCATGAAATGGTTTTGCAGCTATCAACGAAGAAATGGCAGGAAAAGGCAAATGAACTGAAGGGATGCATTTCTTTATTCCACGTTAAAGTTCTACGAGATCAGGAAGAAGCTATTCACACACACACCTTTTATTTTGGCTTGTTATTGTTTGTTCTGAAGGGCCACAGGACTTAGCAGGGCCTGTGTCCAAAAGCAACTTCTTAGCAAACCGCTTCTCTCCTAAGAAAATACAGAAATCTGTTTTTAAAATATGTAAAAAATAAAATCCCTAGTGCGAAATCTTTCCTTCATCATCGTCACCATCTTCTCGGAACCTCAAGAGACACCGTGGATTATTTTTAATAATTTTTCTTATGAATTTTTCTTATGAATTTTTTATGGTTTTAAACATAACTATTATACTAGTTTTAACCTGTGATTTTAATCCATGTTGTAAGCCACCCAGAGTCGGGTTTACCCGATTGGGGCGGGATAATAAATATGACTAATAATAATTATTATTATTATTATCAAGTCCAGCCCCTGTCAAGGAAGCACAGTGGGGATTTCAACTCTCAATCTCTCTAGCAGTTCAATAGATGTGCGTGTGTCTTACGTGATCGTAAATTAAAAGCCATGGCCAGAAGCAGTAAAACCAGAGATGAAATTAAATGGGAAGCACCATGGCACCGAACTCTGTGCTCCAGGATGAGGAGGAGGAGAAGGGGGTGGGGATACAAAAATTCATGGATTTTGCCACTAGACAAACCAAACAAGATTTGTGTAATTTTGATGGCAGGAAAAATGTTAATATCATCCGAGACAAACCAGGTACCTTAATGAGAAGAAAAGCCCTCAAAAACATCACAGTCTTCAAGGAGGCTCTTTCTGTGTATTCCAGTGAGCTGGTAAATCCCAGGGACTGACACAAGAGGGTAATGATCATGTTAGTTTGTCCTGGGAATGGAATTGTACTTTCTAAGTGGTTTGTGTATATATAAGCTACTTGTCACTGGGAACAACCCTACCATTCATAGGATAAGTCAACTTATGCTCCAAAAGTTTGGGGTTCCCCACTGACACCCAGTGTTAAAAAGGGAAGGTAAACGTCACCCTTGCTTGAAAGCCATTTGTATCCCACTCTAGGGTTCAGGCCTCATCTTTGTTTATAGCCAAAGAGGCAGTGCTGTGTGCTTCTGCAGATGTTTCCATGTACATGTGGCAGGCATGCTTCAACACTGGAGTGCACGGGATGCTGTTTACCTTCCCACCAAAGTGGTACCTATTTATCTACTTGCAATTTCTTGCTTTTGAATTGCTAGGTTGGCAGGAGCGGGGACAGAGACGGGAGGTCACTCTGTCATGTAGTACCCGGAAATCAAACTCTGACCTTCCAGTCAGAAAGTTCAGCATCGTAACCACTTGAGCCACTGCCAGAGTTGTGCAGGGCACCATGGGAAGGCACTGGACAGAGAGTGGTGGAGGCGCCTATTGGGGTGTTGGGGGGAATCCCATACATTGCTATTGGTGCCCCAGGGTGCCAGAGGTGAGGGCAGGGTGGTTCAAAGCCCGATTGCCTGATATACCAGCACGCACCTAGCCACTGCAGTTAGGGCGGCCAACCATCCCGCATTCTGCGCGGCAATCCCATTTAAGGAGGGGGAATTTCGACTTACCCTTGTTTCGAAAATGGTACTGGACCTCCCCCGTTGCGTCACGGAAGCACCGGTTTCCACTCCGACCGGCAGGCAGTTAAAGAGAAACGGAGCCGAAATGACTCCAATAAACTGCGCCTGCGCAGAGACCCAGTTTGGCGCCAGATTGGGTCTCTGTGCAGGCGCAGTTTATTGGAGTCATTTCGGCTCCGTTTCTCTTTAACTGCCTGCCGGTCGGAGTGGAAACCGGTGCTTCCGTGACGCAACAGGGGAGGTCCGGTACCATTTTCGAAACAAGGGTAAGTCGAAATTCCCCCTCCCTAAATGGGATTGCCACGCAGAATGCGGGACGGTTGGCCGCCCCGACTGCAGTCCCAGTGTTAAAAAGGACAAGCATGCAAAGTTGTACTTATCTCCCACAACCCAAGTTAAGGTTGATGAGCATCATGTGTTTCACCTTGAGATTATTAGAGGAGGGGAAATGAATATAAATTTAAAATAAGCCAGCAAAAATGTCTTCATGTTAGAAGATTCTGTACAATATAAGAGCCAATAGCGACGTACTCTCAGAAGCATGTAAGTGCAGGGAGAAAAAAAAAGATCATAACCCCAAAATATGTGGAATGAATCGATATCACTGCTGCTGCATCTATAGTACACAAGGACACCCAAGGGACTGGGGCCAATTACCATGTTGGATGGGATAATGAATGTGTCTTACCTTGATTGAGAACATGTATGGATACTCTAGAAATCAGGAGCTTTTTACTCAGTTATTGCAAACAGAGCTGCAAGAACAGGGTATCTAAACAGATATGAAAGAAAGATCTTTACAGAGAAAGGTGTATACCAGTTATGGAGACTTTACTCCTTAATCCTTCTTCTCCAAACATTATGGCTACAGAGCGTACCACCTTATTCACACCTCTCTATGGAAAATTGGGTTTTTAAAAACCACCCTCTAAGACCCAGGGACATTGTGATATACCTTAAAAGCCTAAGTGGCACATAGAAGGAGTCTGCCTGTTTTCCTCCACTAAAGGAAAAATTTGGAACACAGCCTGGTATCGCAAAATATTTGCTAAGAACCTTAGACTGCAGTATTTATAATAGTATTAAAACGGATTTAGTATCCAGTTTGGGGTCATAAAAAGTTGGGAATGTCAAATGCTCAACAGTATCATTCAGACAGTAAATTATTCATTGAGCTACCAGATTCTAACACCATCAGAACTATGAAGCTTCCTTAGATAGCAGGATGATCTAAGAAACAGAAAAAACAGCAACACATTTTGGATTTGTTAAATGAAAGAAATAGAAATACAATGCAAAACCCCTCCATACAATTAAAACTCAAGTTATAAAAAACTGTGAAATATACATATAAAGTACAATAAAACCCCAATTTACATAAAAAGTCCGTTCCATAGCAGATGTTTTATGTAAATTGATGCATCCCATAGGGTTGCATTGAAAAATTAAAAAAGGTCTAACCAGACCAAAAGAATGGAAGGGCATGGATTTGGATCCTTTCCTCTCCCAAGGCTGCTCACGTTGGCTTGGTCGGGAACAACGTGTGCAGCCCCAGGAGATAAATGGATCCAAACCCTTACCCTTCCATACTTCGGGACAAAGCACAGCAATGACCTGGGCAGAGAAGGGGAGGCAAAGGCTGGAAGGGTAAGGGTTTGGATCCATTTCTCTCGAGGGGCTTCCTACGTAGGCTTCCTTGACAAGAATGCGGGCAGCCCCAGTCCCAGTAGAAGCAAGGGGGACTCTGGAAAACATGGCTGCAATTGTCAGTCTTTCCTCCTCCGCTGCCTCCACCGCCACCATGGTAAGTGATCTCTTGCGACTTCTGGCGGTGGGGGCGGGTGGTGTAGGGTGGAATTTTAAAGTTGGGGTTTTGCTGTAACTAGCTTTCTCTTTTTAAAAAATCTTTTCAACAATCTAGTTTAAAATGACTGGGCAAACAATTACATTTTGAAATGTTGCTGTTAAGAATGCAGTGTTGTTGCCAGAGGTGAGGAGACTGCAGTATCAAACAAAAAAACTTCCATCATTCATTTCCAAACTCTGCTTTATTTGTATCCAATTTTTCAACAAACAATATGATCAAAACAGCTCACAAAAGAATCAGTAAAAGGACAGTTCAATCCCATGGGAAACAAATCTCTCTTAACAAATAAATAAAATATCGATTAAAAATATCATGATAATTGCACAAAAGCATCGATAATATAAAGCATCAGCCAATAAATGTTATAAAAATCCCACAATAGCCATCAATAACAAAGAACAAATCTAACATATAAAAATAACTAATAAACAGCAACAATAACAAAATAACCAATACTTTCATTATTTATCTCAATAACCCAAATGTATCTCAACACAGGAATAATTTTTGGCCAGGGAGAATTTTGGCCCTGACCCCAATTCTCCCCTCATTTGGAATACCTATTGGATGCCCTTTTGATTAGCATCTGGATTCCAACTAGCCCTTCTCCCAGGAGCGACCTGCCCCTTCCATTCACATACCACTAAACTGCCTCCAGCAATAGGCTGCGGCAGTGGGGGAACAGGGAAGTCTCTCCCTCTATGTCCCTGACCCCCCCTTCCTCTGACAGATGCAAGACTGCTATGGCTCCTATTTTCCCCAAGCTTTCTTGAGCATCATCATTGTGGTAATGCCTGAGAAAAATAGATGATCAGATGTTGCTAAACCTCATTTCCCTGCTTAACCCCAGTATATTGTTGCAACCCAGGATGGGAAGAAAAGGAAAATCTCCCAACTGAAAGGAAGTTGGGTAATTTCCCCTGACATCTTGTACTGTGGTGAAACTGAGGAAACTACAGCAGGAAAGGAAAGGACTTCACTCCACTGAGGAAGCAATAAGAGGACCCCTTATACTTCTGGACTGTGTTGTGATGGATCACAAAGTACTGGGGGAATGGATGTCCTGTTCTAAAGGTAAAGCAAGAATAGAAGCAGATTTAGATCAGAAGAAAGAGGTCCTTCTTGCAACCAAGAGGAGCCAAGATTGTAACAGAGTTAAAACAATGCTTGCCTTGGTTGGTTGTGGCAATGTGATGCCCCCTTCTCTTTCTCGGGCTGAGATCAGATGCATGAAATCTCCCTATCATCCACTCTGAATGTGAAGGACTACAAGAAATGTAGTAAAGGACTTAAAGATATGACCAAAGTTCTACTGTGAGATACAACCTGGAAATTGTAATTCACACAGAAAAAGCAATGAATCTCTATATGGTTTCAGGCTGTCAATTTACTTTCTGGTTCAGCATAGTGCCCCCTGCTTGTAGAGATAACCCAGAGGTAGGATTGTTGTGTAGGGGCAAGGAGGAGGTAAGATCTCAAAGGATTTCAGAACTGTATGCAGATCAAAACTATCAGAATGATATAAAGTGGATCATATGCTTAGATGAGGACCATTTGATTTCTAAAACCTACATACTGCTCTTGGAATTAGATGTAGAAGAGGAAAAGATTAGAGACTGCATTGTTGATTAAGGAAATAATTTTGGCTATAATATTCAATTAAAGCAGTGGGAAGACAGGTGGAAATTTGGTTTGAAGTTTGCTACAAGTTTTAATTCTATAGAAAATTTCTACCAAATGATGCATAGATGTTACCTGATGACAAGCAAGCTGTTCTAAAATGTATAAGGGAGTTAATAATAGATTTTTGAAATGTCAAGAGATGGAAGATTCTTTCTACAATATGTGATGGACATGGAAAGTGGCTGAAAGATATTATGAGGGAAATATATCTAATGGTGCCATAAACATCAAAATTTAACTTGCAAATGTCACCAGAACTGTATCTGTTGAGCCTAATTATATAATTCTATAGGTACCAGAGAGGCACTGTTTACATAGTAGGCCCTCATAGAAAGATGTAGAGACATGATATGTGATGTGCATGCATGTTTTATAGTTTAAGCCTTTGACAAATGCCAGCATGAGATGATCGTAGCACTGAAGAAAATACGTGTAGATGATAAAGATATCAGAATCATCACCAACCTTTATTGGAATCAGACAGATCAAGTCAGAATTGAAGAGCAACTGACAGAGCAGGTTCAAATTTGCAGAGGTGTGAGACAAGGCTGTATGTTGTCCCCGACACTGCTTAACATATATATTCAAAGAGTATTTTTTTTCAGAAGCACTATCAGGTTTAAACATTGGCATTAAAATTAATGGGGAATGCCTGAAGAACATCCGATATGCTGATGACACAGTTTTGTTGGCCACAAACCTTGCAAATCTTTAGTTAATGCTGGATCGAGTTAGAGTATCAAGCACCGACTGTGGTTTGGATCTCAACATCAAGAAGATGAAATATCGGTTGTAAGAGCAGAGAGTGAGTTGCCCCACACACACATACACACATTGTGAGAAAGTTTCCCTTTCCCTCTGTGTTTAGGAGGCACTGGACGGAGGGGGTGGGAGCAATCTTGATAACAATGGAGATGAACCAGGATGGTTCTGAATTATCTGCAGAAGGCATTCCAACAGATTGAGTTGATTTTGGGGAGTGAGAAAAAGGGGCGGGAGGCCTCAAGTGAGTGACTTTGGTAATTAATCCCAAATGGGCCTGGTGATTGGAGGACATCTGGTGGGAAGGGGGAGAATGGGATTTGGAGTGATGTAACACTATTAAAATGCATGTACCCCTTTGTAAACTGAACTGTGCCTAGCATGAGTTTTCTGTTCTCCTATCCTGTGCTGATACGCAAACCACTCAGCCGGAGGGGGGGGGGCTTCAATGTAAGGGGGCAGAAGCCCTGCTGGCTTCTAGTTAAGTCTATTGTTTTGGTGCTCTTGCCTATGTATGCTCTGTGACATCTTTGCCTTTCAATAAACATCCAGACTACTGAAAATCATGTGATCTGTCTCGGAGGGAACCAGGGCTGGGGGAAGGCAACACTACTAAGGGAGGTCCTCAGCCTTATATCGGTTATAAGCCAAACACCAACTCAAGGCAAGCTAATTGCAGGAACACAAGAAATTGAAAGAGTGGCTACAATTGTCTATTTGGGGAGTATATTAAATGAAAATTTGGATCCAGAGGTAGAGATTAAAATATGAATCAAAAAAGCAAGATCTACCTTCATAAAAATGAGACATTTGTTATGCAGTAGAGATCCAATTCTCGCTACAAAGATTCAAATAGTGTGTTGTTATGTATTCCCAGTTTTGCTATATGGAATCAAAGCTTAGTCATTGACTAAAGCATCTGAAAAGAGAATCAAAGCTTTTGAAATGTGAATGTATAGACGGTTGCTAAGGAGAGAAGACTGGAAAAACATTTTTCATCATCTGCAAGCAAGACTGGGGCACTTATTACACTACCTAAGGAACAATTTGACTCATTATGTGCAGGAATAATTTTGAAGACTCCAACCAGTGCTGAGGGAATTGGCAAACCAAGATCAGCAATTCTATCAACCTGGACACCGTGCAGTTCTTCCTATAGGCAGACCTGCAATATGCGCCTTCCCTCCTAGTTTCCCCCCAGTTTGACATGAAATGCACCTAAGAGGAAGGGACTTTGACAATTACTACTTTTGTAAAATCACTGAGTCATTTGGTTTGGATCTGTGGATATCCCTTTACAATTTTGGACACCTCCTCATCCAGAATGGTTTAAATATCCAGAGCTTGTCTTTTCCTGTAATTATTATTTATTTGAAGCATTTGCATAGCAAAGCAAGCAATCATAATGTTGAAAACAGATTAAATACACTTGAATACAGTCTTTTAGGTAAAAATTGATGGGGACCTGCTTCAAGTATATCTGAACATAATTTTGAGCTTAAAAAATAGAAAAATAAATATTTCCATAAAGAGTGGGAAAGTGTCTTGAAAAATCCATCTCATTACACTTCAAAATGGTTGTGAGAATAATCTGGGGCATATCTTTATTGTTTAAACGTACAGGTTACAAGAAAGAGGAAAAATAATAACACTCTATTTGCACAGCTGTGCATGTTCTCAGTCATTTATCAACAGCTAAGCATAATGACTGCAGTGGCTCAAGTGGTTAAGACACTGAACTCGATGATTGGAGTTCAATTCCCAAATACTGCATGATGGCGTGAGCTCCCATCTCTGTCCCAGCTCCCATCAACCTAGCAGGCCAAAAGCAAGAAACTGCAAGTTTATAAATAGGTACTGCTTCGATGGGAAGGTAAACTGCATTATGTGCACTCTGGTGTTGAGGCATGCCTGCACCGTGTCCACGGAAACATCTGCAGACGCAGACAGCACTGGCTCTTTGGCCATAAACAGAGATGAACACTGAACCCTAGAGTAAGATTCAACTGGCTTTCGAGCAAGGGTGACCTTTACAGTGGTGGGATGTCAAAAATTTTACTACCCCACCATGATGTCATCACAGTGTGGGCGGAGCTAACATCATGACATCATGATGTCATGGGCGGGACCAAAGAAAAATAATAAATAATAAAATAAAAATAAGCACACACACACACACACCTCTCAACCCACCCACCCACCCACAACACAAACCCATAAATAAATTAATTAAATAAATAAAATAAAAATTACATTAAAATACACACACACACACACACACCAAACACAAATCAACCCACCCACCCCAAACATAAACCAGTCACTTACCTGTTAGTATAAGTGCCTGGGCAGCACCATGTTGCAAGATGGATATGGTCATCGAACCAGTTCTCTAGGATAATATGCCTTAATATAAATGTAAAACAGCTGTACCTCCTTAAGGATTCTCCAATTGGAACAGCAATTGAAACAGCACAGGTGTAGCTTATTGATGAGGTAACTCCAAGACTTTGCTTAAAAACCCCAAGCCAGGCCACCAGGCCTTTTTAGGAATTGTGGTAGTATGTCAATATAGGTAAAGGTATTAAATACACATTAAAATACACATAGACACCCCACATAGCACATTATCAAAGCTGCAGAATAGGTTGAATCAAATGGAACAACATAGTACAAGAAGTACAAGGGTGGAAAGTCAATTAACTATCTTTGCATGAAATAATTTCCTCTAAATGTACAATAAAAGAAGGACATGCTGGGAGTTTTAAGGTCATAGATGTATATTTCCTAATTTTGCCTACTCTTTAACATGGTTCAGCAAAACCCAAATTAAGTAGGGAGACAACAAATAACTGCCGAACTACCAATCCTAATAGTGTCAAAACTAGAAAGCTCCCCTCCATTGGGAAGTAAAGTAAAGCAGCTAGGTAAGGGCATCTCAAATAAAAGAAATAGAAGTGGGTTTTTAGACCAATGCAGACTTCTAAACAAAGGACAGGTAGAGGAGACAGTCATAAGAGACCTAGGGCTTAAAACTGTGTGCTGTCAAACTGATTCTGACTTATGATGACCCTTTCCAGGGTTTGCTATGTAGACAGTACACAGTAATGGTTTACCATTACCTTGTTTGGGAGCACCTGGACCTGTGCAATTTGCACAAGTTGGCTCTTCTCCCAGGAGGCACAGTGAGGAATTGAATGCCACATTGTTTGGTTTCACAGACATTTACCAAAACCACTGATACATATCCCAAAATGGCTTTTCCAAGCTCAACAGATGCCTACTGAAAGAAACTAATGGAACTGGTTGTCCTTTTGCACCCTTATTTGTTCAAGGGCTTTTCTCAGTGGCACCCTTTTTGATATATTGAAAGAAGGCAAGCACTTGGAGTTGATCAGTCAGCCAGCATGCCTGCCTGCCCAGGAGCAAGCAAATAGCAAAGTTCTATCCTGCATAATGATAAGGCTGTCCTAAACCCAAAGGATTGCCAATAATAATGCTGCACCTACCAAATCTATATGTATATTGTATGTAGAACTGCTAAGTTTGTAACCAGGGCAGCGGCTATCAGCCAATATATTGAACAAATTGGGGTATCCTGCAAGAGAAATTAATTTGTCTAATATTGGATGTGTCGAATCATCACATATGTATAATAGGCATTTTATTGCTGCATTTTTCTGTTTATATTCCGTTTTGGTACCAGTATATGCATTGTGTTGATTTTATTGATATGTTCATAAAACCAATCTATTCATAAATAAATATCTATGTAGTAAGAGCATCAGATGCTCACCTCCATAGAACATAGTAGCCCAGTCCTTCATGCATATCCTATACTCAGAATATTATCAGTTCACATTAACCTTAAGGAATCTTTCTCCCGCTGTGTTTTGCAAAAGCCCACATGCCGGCTTCTACCACACACAGGCACTTCACGTTTCCCTCCATGCTAGGCAGGCTCCATTCATTTGTCATGGGGGGGGGGGGGGTTGTACGTTTCATCACAGACACTTATGCTATCATCCAACATCCTTCATTTTAATTAGACCAGCTCTGGTCTGCCTTCCCTTCCTGCTGCTTTCGATGCGCCCCCTCCTGCAAATTAATCAAGGAATATCTAAGAAGATAGGAAACAATTACAATGCGATTCCTCACTGGGGTGATTAAATCAACACAGATTTGCAATTTCTCATTCAGTATGGCTGCTACCCAAACCCAAACTTCCCTTTAGATGTAAAATATGTCTGATAAGGCTTGTTGTATAAATTAAGCCTCCTAATGTTTAAATAAAAAAAGCTTAGTATAGGGGAGCTGTGAGCCCCCAGGGTGCATTTAATGGGGAACATTTTATCAATCAGCAATTATACCAAGGAGAGTGGAACAAATCTGAGAGAAGTGGGCACACTAAATTCAGGAAGCGTTTGGCAAGTAGCGGTTTCAAACAAATAGAAAATAGTGTTTGGGAAACTGCCCAGCCAAATATCAACAAGATATGATATTAGTTATGATGTAGCACATCCAGGGCTTGCAAGACAGAAGCGTGGCATAGTGGGGACAGTGGGGGCGGCCTGCCCCGGGCGGCACTTTTTTGGGGATGGCAACATTTCACAATAAATAATAATAATATCTTGTAATCTGAACTAAAAATTTGAACCATTTTATTTATTTTTATTTTTTGTACCTACAATTCAGACTGATCAAATTGAGCACTGAACTTTTTATTATTTAATCTGTGATGGAACCGGGGAATCCCTTTTCTTTAAATGAGTGTAGTCATCTCACTTCCTCTAGTGACAGGTTGAGAATCCCTGTCCTTAAGTAACAAATAACTATTTGTGATCTAGGCCATGGCAAATTTGCCCATCAGTGATTAGTAAGGAAAGCTCGGTGTAGACGATATTATTATCCATTGATAATATCTTTTGTTCATTTTGGTGTGGCCCATTCAGTGGCATTGCATAGGGGAGGCAAGGGGGCAGGCGGCCCTGGGAGGCACTTTTTGGGCTATGTGTGTTCTTTACAATTCTCAGAAGCCCTAGCAGGAGTGGGCACCAGCATCCACCACGGGGTGGCAAATTTGGCTTCAGACCCAGGCGGCTGAAATCCACGCAATGTTACTGGGCCCGTTATATTTCTATTTGGTTGTTTTGAACTTATCTATTTGTTTTATTTATTTTAACTAATTTATTTATATGACTGGTTTAATTTTTTTTGTTCAGCACCCTGGGTAGTTTGGACTAAAGCAGGGGTATACAAATATAACAAATACATACATATTATGGAGATAATCTCTTTTATTCAGAAACATAAATCAAACTGGAAAAGGCTGACTTTGTTGATAACTGGTAGATCAGTTTCAAAATTGAATATCTCTCCTTGAAAGTCACAAAGAAAACCCCAAAGCTGTGATCTTCCCTTGCTATAAAACATGAGAGGCAGCAGCCCCGGCCCCCACTGTGCAACTCAATCCTCTAAATTAAACATTGGTTAAAATATCCATAAGAACAGGTGCCTATTAGATTCACAGTGGTAAGGTATTCTCTTTAAACAAAATACTGCTTCTAAACATGTTCTTTTGAACCCAGCATGGCCCTTGGGAGTACATTTTTTGCTGTAAGGAAATCTTGCTGAGGAATTCTTTACATGTCCACTCAGAAGTCAATCCTATTAAGTTCAGTGGTGCTTACTAAAGTTACTGCCTATGTAGTAAGAGTCTTAAGCACTTGCAATATAGCAATAGCTGAGTTAGCTCTTTGGGTGTCATTCCCTGGATACCTCTAACCTGCATATAAGTAAATGTAAAACCAACATGCTCAAGTGGGGGCTGCTGGCAGACAAAAACACACTTTACACACTTTACACACACACACACACACACACACACACACACACACACACACACACACACACACACACACACACACACACACACACACACACACACACACACACACACACACACACACACTAAAGAGACGACACAAGTTTATGGATTTATAATTGGCCACTTTATTCCAGTATTTAATATCTGTGGATAAAAAACAGCCTGTGCTGCGGTGGTAGCACGAGGAGGCGGGTTACTTATTACGCCACCCGTTTTTCACTTTTTATTGTGTTCCTACCAATTATCACTTGGTGATCGAACTGATCTCTTTATTCCCTCACGAAGCCGCCGAGCTTTCATGAGGCTCCTTTCCAGAACTTAATCTTGACAGGCCCACCTTAGATCTTACACCTTTCAAGATGGCCTGCCGTGCCAATTACCTTAACAATTAATTGTATTAATTCTCCAAATTATTATCATTCCCGTGCTACCCGCCAGATGGGACCGAAGAAAGATGTACACTCTAAAAATGACGCACCAGTGTGGGAGGGGCGAAAAAAGCCAGGAACCCCAGAATCCAATGCAGGGTTCCTGGCCAAACATTCCCATCCGGCCCAATTAAGCAACCAAATAATTCACGCTGGGGGGAAGGGGGGAGGGTGGGCAAGCAGCTGGACGTCCGGGCCAAAATGGAGTCCAGGAACGGAGCCAGCTCCATTTATAGGTCTGGCCCTGCCCTGTGATGTCCTTTGTTGTGCGTCTTCCTGTGTGGAAGCACGCAAAGTGCACGCCAGAGACATTTGCCTCCAACGCCCGCCCAGTGTGAATGTGGAGAGATACAGTATCCCAGCTCATTTACTCATCTGCCAATTACTGCCAGAAACATGCACCTATGAGGACCTGAGTTTGGCCAACAAAAAAGCCAAGAAAGTGGCTTCATTTAGGCAGTCCAGGGACACGAAAGAAGAAGTGACTGGCCATGTTGATTTAGGATTCTGGGAGATGTAGTCTAAAACAACAACTTCTCCAACTTGAATAGTAGCAACAATGTAACAACCTCCATCCAGGTCTCTTTGTACTGATTTGCTTATCCAAGGAATAGATTAAACCCAATTCCTTTTATATTGTCAAGGAATAGATTAAGCCCAATTCCTTTTATATTGCCAAGGAATAGATTAAACCCAATTCCTTTTATATTGCTTCCCAACATACCTTAAATATTCCTTGGTAGCTTACTGGAGTCAGCCCATCCCACACTCGCTTAGCAAGCGTATGATTGTAATAATAGTTGGGTTCATCAAAAGAAAGCTCAAGCGGGCTAGATGGTTTTAGAGAGATGCAACAAAGCATTTCTTAAGTTCTTAGATGAGCAATTCACAGTGCTGTTTGAGTCTCCTGCTTACTACACACAAAATACAGATTGTGTGGCAGGTCTTTAATTAACTGCAGGCTGGAGGAAGTGGTTGGATACATGCTCCATTTTCAATCATTTTCTTTTCATTATTGGAAAATGTCTAGAGAGACATTTACCAAAACCACTGTCAAAAAGTTCCTCTTGCCTTCTTCAACAAGTGCTTATATTGTGGCAATTAAGGCACGGGAAATACTTCATTTGAATAACAGTCCATTAACAAGCATTAATTTCAGGTACTCTTTAGAAGAGAGTGAGCTGCTACACAGTTAATGAAGAATCAAATTATTCAGGTGCATAAGCAAAACAGGATAGTAACTAAAAGTACTATTGTGTTCTGAAGCATGTTTAAACCCTGTAGTTCTAAAATGGGGCTGGGGAATTGTTTTAAAAATCACTACTGCTTAAGAAGGATTAAAGTTTATTTGGGGGGCGGGGTGGAGTGGCATTATCGAAATAAAAATATGAAACATACCTGTGCCTGTAATCTATTGTGCAGTATTACTCCTATCCTAAGCTACATTGAGGGACTTGCGGTGGCTCAAGTGGTTAAGACGCTGAACTTGCTGACTGGAAGGTCGGAGTTCGATTCCTTGGCACTGCATGATGGAGTGAGCTCTCATCTCTGTCCCAGCTCCTGCCAACCTAGCAGTCTGAAAGCAAGAAAGTGCAAGTAGATAAATAGGGACCACTTTGGTGGTCCATGCACTACGGTGTCTAGTCATGCCTGTCACATGTCTACAGAAACATCTGCAGACGCAGACAGCACTGGCTCTTTGGCTATAAACAGAGATGAGCACTGAACCATAGAGTCGGATACGACTGACTTTCGAGCCAGGGCGACCTTTTCCTAGATTGGCCAAGATTACAGCCTGGAAATTAAGTGATGAGGCAGGGGAAACAGATATACCTTCCAAGGCCTATTATTGTGTAGAATTGTGCAGATTGAAGACGTTATAGATAGAATTTCCTCAGCCATTGGATAAATAGTCCATAGCGGTTGCACCAGCACCAATTTACCCACTCTTCTGACTTAACTGTCTTTTTCATGAATGCACCCTTATAAACAAAATAGACACCTCCCAACCAGGAGTCATACAAATCAATCAGCTTGCCGTTTCATCCATAAACATTCTCTCACACTTCTCAGTTGTCATAACTGTTGCTCCTGGCTTACATATCACCCTAGGCCTACACGACTGTCATCGACCCCTGAAAATCGATGTAAACCTATTTACAAAACATATTTATGGTGCAAAATCACCTCAGAGCCAAACAAGGTCCACCTCTCGGAGGTCCAAATTCAAACATACCTCAATGTGGCCTTTTTGCGGATTTGGAAAAGTGGGAGACTATCCAAACTGGATGAGTATCCCTTTTCCTTTACCAGAGCCCCACAAAATGATTACTATGGTATCACTGAGTAATCTTTGATTTAGCAACCAAATGCATTCAACTGGAAAGTGGACTGTCTGGAAAAAAACATCTTTCGGTCCCTGATAAGGTGCTGTCAAGAATATCCAGGCTGAAAACAAAGGCATGTATTTATGGGAATTTGAGACCGGTGGAAGCCAGCCTCTTAGCAGAGACTTGGGAATAGACTGATATTGTCTACCTTTGATGTCTGTGGTCCAACCAAAACTGGGAATATTCCTTAGTATATAGCATTACCTTCTTAATAACTGCATAGGTAATGGTCTACTCCTTGCTCAATAGCCAGTCATATCTGATTCTAGGGGGTGGTGCTCATCTTGATTTACAGCCAAAGAGCCAGCACTGTCTACATCTGCAGACGTTTTTGTGGTTGTGTGGCTGGTATGACTAGATCCCGGGGAGCGCAGAACACTGTTACCTTTCCCACCAAAGCATTACCCTTTTATCTACTTGCAATTTCTTCCTTTCGAACTGCTAGGTTGGCAGGAGTTAGGGCAGATGATAAGTGTTCACTCATTCATGCAGCACAAGGGTCTCAAACTGATGACCTGCCGACCTTCCAGTTGTCAAACTCAGCGTTTTAACTACTAAGCCACCATGACCCAAATCTATACCTGTGTTATTTATTTATTTATTTATTTATTACTCACTTTTCTACCACCATCCCGTCACCGAGGTGACTCCAGGTGAATCACAAAAAATAAAAACACACAAAAATATCAAAATAGCATTAAAATTGAATTATTTAAAATTAAGAATTTTTTTTAAAAAATAGATTTTTTTTTTTTAAATGCCCTCCCAATACCGCATACTAAATTGATAAAAGAGCTAGCCAATTTCAGCTGGACAAATCGTTGTGTAAAAAAGTTCAAGCTGTCAGAGGTAGGTATATATATATATATATATATAATACGGCCTATGCAAATTTGCTGTGGTAATAACTTTTGAGATATATAACTATGTAGGAGTTTGCCACAAGCTTTTTCTCTCTCCCCTCCCCCCCCCCGCACTCAGTCTCTCAGCGTTAATATAGAAAGGAGCAGCCAGCTTCTATAAACCTAAAAATGCTTCTTTATTGGCATTCATGTTGCTTTTGAATCTCACTAGCCTTTCTTTACAATTGCATTAACTCAGGACATTTCAACCACACCAAGCTAATTCATTCACTTTAAATTTCCTCAACATGTCAAGGTTTCATCTGGAATTCAATTGACATAGAGACATGCATTAACGTGTAAAAAAAAAACATTTTCCAGACTTCTTCACCCGCACTTAAACAAATCCCAGACAACAACTGTAAGCACATTCTACAGATTATCAATGTGTGTTTCTTCATCACGGCCTCTCATAGGGATGCGATCCCATAATACATATTTAAGTTTCTCTTGCTGCCATTCTGAATGAGTAAAATCAAGGAACTATGACTGTGAAATTGCCTTTAGCAATTCCGCACAGCAGGCAGCGACTGGCTAATAGTTTCTTCAGACTGCCTTGGCAGATGTGCCAGGTTTCTGTGCAACTGTCTGCCACATCACAGTGAAACCCCTCAGATAAGTCCCTTTTATTAATGCTCGCAGATGTAATTAATCCATAGGATCATTTTGTAGTGTCAGCGACACCATATGGGCTATGCATGGTTTTGAAGGACTCGCTATTCACTGGCAACTCCAGCAAGATCAATGCTGAATGCCTGATAGCCCTGCTTAATGCAAGAGAGTGAAGAGGGAGAATCCCAGCATTTCTGAGCAAACCTTGCTGCTACGTGTTCATCAGTTGGCAACTGCTCTTAGAGTTTTATAGCTATCGACACCTGAGTGGTATAGTTGGAGTGACTGAGAGAGACTTTTCTGGGCTGAAGTGACTGTATCTATCCAGACTCAACCAATCATTTATTTCCACCTCTGAATTTAAAGAGAGTCCATATCTCTTTGCTCTGTGTTCTTTCCCTCTCTTTGTCAGTTGATGTCCATCGTTTGTTGCTGTTTATTTGTTAAGTTGATTGATGGCATGTATGCTGTAAAGAAAACAGCATACATACTTCTGAAATTCCAAGCAACAGAAAGTGTAATTCTTTCTCCCACAAAAGTTTCAAAGTGAGTTGCTGAGCTTTTGAATGCCAGTTAATGAGAATGGGGTGGGCCCTGGGAGACATGTAGCTATTCTCCTCTGTGAGACAATGTACTGTACTTCAGCTGTGTAGCTAAAGAGAATTTTGCTAGAAATTCAAAAGTCTGTAATAACGGCAGCATTAAGTAATAATATCAGTGTTGGGCTCCAGCAGGTTCGTGAGAACCGGTAGTAAAACTGCCCTGCCCGCTGCCCTGCCCTACCCACCTCCTCTTCCTCCTCCTCTCACCCCACTCTGGACGCAGCTCCAAAATCCTTACTGCTGCGTCTGGGTGCCCGGAGTGGGGCGAAGCTGAGCCAACAGTTACTCTGCTGCAGTTACTCTTTAAAGGAAAATTAGAGCATCAAAGTGTAATTGCTAACTAATGGTCTGATGAAGTGGACTCAGTCTACAAAAGCTCACATTAAAATACAGTCAAACCTCACATAAAGAGTGCTTCGCATAAAGAGTAAATAGCTTAAAGAGCAGAATTTTCTCTCAATGTTCACTTCGCTTAACAAATAAAACCAACCAAAAACTTGCATAACAAATAAATCAGAGCTCACAATCCCCCCAAAATTGGTCATTTACAATGGTGTTTCGCTTAAAGAGCAAACTCAATTAATGAGCAATCCTGTGGAACGCATTATGCTCTTTAAGCAAGGTACAACTGTACAGCAGATTAACTGTTCCCACCCAGTCACATGGCCACACCCACAGAGTTGGCCATGCCCACAGTGCGGTAATAAAAAAAAATTGAAGCCCACCGTTGAATAATACGTATATGTGAACAAATAATCATATATTAATTTCCCATCCATTCCCAGTATCCAGCACATGAGCATGTATTGTTAAGGTCTATTTCTTTGAGCCAACTTTTGGAGTTGAGAATTCATATAGGCAAGGGAACAAGAATCTACAACAAATGGATTCAGCTTTACTCACTTGTCACCTGCTCTTAGCCTTCATAAAGGAACAAACTGTGATCTAAACAAACTAAAACCTCTTTCATTTATTATAACAAGGATGGTGTGTGCACGTTTTATCCCCCGAAGAGTGATTTTTCTGAATTAAAATTGGGCAGCATGGCCACAGATCATGTTTGGCAAGTCTGAACGTTGTAACCTCCCCCTCTTTTTCTAAGCCCTGGTACTGCCCTACATGGAATCAGTGGACCATTTAATATTTTGTCCTGCCTTGAGGGCCAGTCTTTTATCATATGCTGCTGCTGCTGCACAATGTGATCATCAGGAACATATGACAACAGCATAGAGCAGGGGTTCCCAAACTTTAAGCAGGGGCCGGGTCATGCTTTCTCAGTCAGTTTCGAGGGCCAAATGGCCATTTTGCCCTGCCTGCTTGGTGGGGGTGGCCATTTTGTCCCAACAGCTTCAAAGGGGTGGCCATTTTGTTTCTTGAATGCCCTTGGAGGGATGGGTGGCCACATGAAATGGTGCTGTGGGTCAGATCCAGCCCAGGGGGCTTAGTTTGGGAACCCCTGGCATAGAGGCATCATTTGTAATGTACGTGAAGACTCAAGGCATAGTCATTGAAAGAAAAAGAGGAAAGCTACAAGCCATTTAGCTTATTGTGGATAAATGGTTGAAAAGCATAATTAAAAATAGAATTATGAAGGAACAGAAAATCTGTCTTGCTGGCAGAAGAATTAGAATGGATTGTGCAATCAAGTTCTGCTTCACTAACCACTGGATTTTCTAACTGTGCTAACAATCGTATACATAGAAATGATTTGCAACATTACTCAGTATTCAGAGGTTTCCAAAAAGATTTGACAGAGCCCCTCATCAAATGTTTATAAATCAGTAACTTTGGAATAACAAGTCAAGTTCCCTTATGGATTAGAAACTGATTAAATAGGAGGCAGAATGTGCCTGTGAAAAGAAAAGGAGGGAGCACCCAAGGTTAGGAATGGGTAGAGTAAGACATTGGGATATATGGAATGGAGGCAACCAGTGGTGGGCATCAGCAGGTTCGCACCAGTTCGGCAGAACCGGTAGCAGAAATTCTGGCTGCCACCGCCCATCCAAGTTTTGAAATGAAGTACAGTAATACCTCGGATAATGTTAACCTCGGATAACGCTAAAATCGCATAACGTTAAGTAATCTGGGGAGGAGAATTGGATCGAATAACGTTAAGGTCCTATGGGATGGATCGGATAACAACCGCTAAAGCCTATGCAGTTACAATGTATCTCTGTGGAGCTTTAACGTTATCTGATCCATCCCATAGGATTTTAACATGCATCAGATAACACTAAAAATTGGATAACACCAAGACTTGTGGAACCAAGTTTAGCGTTATCCGAGGTATTACTGTAGTCCTAATTCGGGTGCAATACAGGGCTTTCCCCCTGCTCGCACCCACCATACCACGCCCACAGTGTGGCAGCAAATGTTTTGGAGCCCACCACTGGAGGAAACACTAGAATATTCCCAGGGGTGGGAAAGAGTTCTGAGTGGTGGAAGGGCAGCTCTATAGAGTGGCTGGTGACAGAAGACTATATGATGAGAAGCAGTGTGGAATAATATAGAAAACGCTGCCATCGAAACACACATTCAAAACCGACTCTTACATTAATCGAAAATGGCAGCTGCTCATCCATCAAGAGCCCAAAGTGCACTTTTTTAAAAAAAAAACTGCCACGACCACCGTCACTTGTCTCATAGTTAGACACTCAACCCTAATACATTATGACACCTCCCCTCAAAAATGTTTCCCAAAAGTGCTATCTGCAAATTGGGTCGCAAAACTGGAAAAGGATGGTTTGAAAAAACCAGAAAAACTCCAGATCAGTGTCCTACCAGCAAGTGACAGTTCCAGACAGGGAATTTACGAAGCCAAAGACTATCATCCGAAAGTGGCAGCCAGTAGAGACAAACAAGAAATTGACAAGCAGCAGCAAGATGCACATTCATAGCAAGATAGCCAGCAGGAATTGAGCAAACAGGTGTGGCTGCCATCAGTCCAAACACAGTGTGGGTATTTTTGTTCAAAGGAATGAGTCTTGGTGTCTGAGACATTTATTTGAAGCTGATGTTGCTGGCCAGTTTGCTCTATGTAGTGGTGGCCAACCTATGGCACGGGTGCCAGAGGTGGCACTCAGAGCCCTCTCTGTGGAGTCACCCCAGCACAGTTTGCCCCACCACTCTGCCCAGCAACCCAATGGGAGCACTTCCTCCCTCCCCAGCACAAAGTTCACCCCGCCCCTCTGCCCAACAGCCCAATGGAAGAGTTTCCTCCCCCCAGCAGAGTTTGCTCCACCCCTCTGGCCAGTAGCACAATGGGAGTGTTTCCTTCCTCCCTTGTTGCTATGTTGGCACTTTACTATAAATAAGTGGGTTTTGGGTTGCACTTTGGGCACTCGATCTCTAAAAGGTTCGCCATCACTGCTCTAGGTCTTCCTGTGATTGGTGACATGCTTCTGCAGATGCCATTTGTTCCCCAGCAATTACCTCTTTCTGAGAAACATCCCTCAGAGTCTTGGGTCAAGCCTGACCCATTCTTCTTCTCTACTCCAGAAAACTAGGCAAGCTCTCAAATCTTCATCTCAGTCAAGATCTAGGTCAGGGGTTCTCAACCTTTTCATGCTCCCTCAGACAGCTGATTGGGCTGGGCAGTCATTCTGCCCTGCCTGCACAATGTGGGTAGCCATTTTAGGGGGGCATTTTGTCCCAACAGCTTCAAAATGGGGGCCATTTGGTTTCTCCCTGGAAGGAGAGAGGGAGATGCCAAACATCAATAGAGGCTTCAGACCCCCTCCCCTCCCTGACTGACACTAATGAGATTGCCTGAAAGGGTGAGTGGGGCTTTTTAATGAGGCTAGTCCCTCCTTGTGGGACTGGGGTCCTAGAGGGGGAGTTGGGTGAGACAAGGTCAGGAGCCCAATGGTTCTCTACCACCACCACCCCACACAGTGCCATTTCATGTGGTCCCCCACCCTTGCTCCTGCCGCCACAGCCAGAAACTTTTCCATGTGTGGTTCTTTTTAAATGGAAACAAGTTTGAAATGCTGTTTACATTAAAAAGGAACCACACATGGCACAGCTTCCAGTAGCGGCAGGAGCAAGGGCGGCAGGCCACATGAAACGGTGCTACAGGCCAGATCCAGCACATGGGCCGTAGGTTGAGAACCTCAGGTCTTGGTATTCCTCCTCAAAAAGCTTGGCTTCTAAGTTTTGAGAGTCTTCTTTTAGGAATGCCACAACATCCTCGCTAGGGGATTCCTCACACAAGACTTCAAGAAGTACAATCACATGATGAACTTTGGATTTCTTGAAACAACCATCGCCAGCTTCTTCTGCTCTGCAACTACTGCCCACAAACAAACAATTGTTCCGGTTTCACCACCACCCTGCCTTGACAAGGACGGCCTAGGATTCTTCACATAGCTTGCTGAGGCGAGGGTGCGCAAATGGGTGATGACTGGTCCTGTCTTTCTCCTTCTCACTGCCTCTTTCCCCTCAATTAGTATTGTGGAGTTGGGAGAGGTAAGGATGAACACTTGCACTCTTTACCTTCTTGCATCTTAGGGAGATTTCTTTAGCTCCGGATTTAATGTTTGTGGGTTTAAACTGCTTTAGTGCTTTTCTTGGGGCACAAAGTAAGACCCTCCTTGAAGAATGTGGTATTTTTGAACCACAATCAGGCATATCTCAGGCAACGGCTGCCTTGTGCCGGCTAATCTTTCTTACATTAGGTTGAGTGAAAGGAACTGCAGAATGAACTCACCAAAAGGTGCAGTTTTTATGTCTTTATTCAAATGTTGCCGTTATGCCTCTTCAGTACTGGTTTTAATCAGTGGTGGGCTGCGAAAAAATTTACTACCCCACCGTAGGTGGAGCTGATGTCATGAGCGGAGCCAACATCATGTCATCATGGGCGGAGCCAATGTCATGATATCATGACATTGTGGGCTGAGCCAAAGGAAAAGAAATTTTTAAAATTAAAAAAATAAAATAAAAATTAAGTAAAAACACACATTAAAATTAAAATAATCAACCAACCCACCCCAAACACAAATCAACCCACCCACCCACCCACCCCAAACACAAACCCGTCACTTACTTGGCTTGGGGTCGGGGAGCAGGCACTAGGCAGGCAGGCAGTAGGCAGGAGGCAGGAGGCAGGAACTGCAGTGGTGCAGCGGCAAACCGTAGTGGTGGCAAACTGCCGCTGCGGCAAACCACTGCTGTGGCAAACCGGCGCAGCATGTTGCAGAAATGCTGCTGCCACTTTTCCAGGCATGGCCCACACCCTTTCTGGGCAGCCAAAATGGCTACCCAGAACTGCGCATGTGTCAAATCTCCATTTGACGTATGCATAATTCCAGGCAGCCATTTTGGCTGCCCAGAAATACACATCCGGAGGGCGGCCAGTCGTCTGGGGGTTTACCACCACCCCGGCGATCCCCTCCAGATCGCCACTACCAGTTTGGGCAAACCAGTCCGAACCAGTAGCAGCCCATCGCTGGGTTTAACCCTATTTTTAGGCACTATCACCACAAGGAGCTGATGTTGGATATCATAAAAGAGCAGCAACTTGTAATTTAAGTTCATATTACAATGTTTTGATTTCTAGGGATGTTGGAGAGCCCCTTGTGAGATTCTGTGTCTCAGTTTTCAGAATGCCCACATTAACTTTGGTACTGTGCTTGATTGGGAAGTCAGCCAGCCATGGGCCAGCCCTTTCGACTGCCATTTTGAGCAGAAAGGCAAGGTTAAGATTAAGGAATGTAAGGTTTGTTTTATTTCCTTGTGCTTCTAACTAGCTTTTAAATAGCTTGCAGTTCAGCATAAAAAATGGACTTTATGCACCACCTGTTGTTTTACAAGCCCTTGAGCTGAACCAGAACAACTCAAGTTGGATCCTATTATGGCCGGCAAGAGGTCCCCACTGTCCTTGATCAAGGACAGATTCATTTTATTACCCTATCTTGTGTGTTATGTTTCCACCTGATTAGTCCAAGAAACCATTTTATTACTAAATGAATTAGCAGACCATCTTGATTTCAAAATCATCAGCATTCCCTAATTAATTTTAAGCGCTCCACAGGTAGATGTTTTTTAAAATCTGTGCAAAAAGGCAGTAACTCCACGAACCATAGAACAATATTAGTTGAACTGAATCATGGAACAGAAAAGGGAAACGGTGATGGAGAACCTGAAGATGGTTTGAGAGACCCATCTGATGCTGCTACATCAGAGACAGAGGCAGGAAGATAGTGAGAAATACTACCGCAGTGACTCATAACGGATCTTCTCATACAGAGAATACAATCTTTATCAGGGGTGGGGTTGAGGTTGTAGGTGTGGACTGGCACAATCAAATGTGCTCAATAACTAACCCAAACCCATCTATACCAGAGCTCTGAAGTAATTAGTTAAGAGTAATACAATTACCCATGTATGTTATGTGCAATCAGCTTGGAACCAAATCATATCAACCCAAATTGGGCTTTTAAAGGACACCACACAGATCAACCTCTAATTATCCGTAGCTCGTTGTTTTCCTTCTCCATAATGTATGAGACCACCAACTACTAAAATTTGGCAACTCCGCCCTTCATGCACTATCAATTATTCTATGCCAGTGATGGCAAACCTTAGCACTCTGGATTTTCTTGAACTTCAATTCCCAGAAGCCTTGATCAGCAGGAGTACTGACTTAGGCTTCTGGGAATTGAAGTCCAAGAACACCTGGAGTGCCAAGGTTTGCCATCACTGTTCTATGCTGTGCGTCTGAAACATCAGAGGTGCAGACAAAGTCTTGCTCTTTCTGAACGAATTACAAAGCAAAAAGATACTAATTTGCCAAATGCCTACTGAAGCATGCTCGTGTCAGAATAAACTGTTTTTCTCTCTTAAGGGTGCACTGTTTCGAGATGTGGATTCAGCATCTTATTTAGTGAGCCCTTCTCACCCTCACTTAACATAAGGCATGATTACCGTCCTGTAGCAAGCAAAGGGGAAAAAGAAGTACCTTATCAAAGAGTTTGCCACTTAAATTCCCAGAGGAAGGGGGAAATGTAGGTAAGAGAAAGGAGAAGTGAAAGACATCAATAAGTAATGAATGTTTCCTAGTGCAACAAGGGAAAGCAGATGCACTCTGAGAGAGATAGAAAGAGACCTGAGCGAAATCAAAGACGAAGTTAATACAGATGGAATCAATAAAAGCAAACGAAATAATCCCAGATCTTGCTGCCTCTTCAGAGGCTGCTGTTATTTCCTTGTGAAAACAGACCATTGCCTGCAGAGATGAATTAATTGCTTTTTTTATGGGTTGAGATCTGTTTGTTTCTATGAAAATACATCGTTTTTGCTGCCTTCTAAATATAGAATCGCTAACGTAACCTTTTAACAGGTACAAAATATGCAGATTTGTTTGTGGCACACCTTCGACAAATGGGAAAGGACATTGCATTCTACTTGAGTTGATTCTGATTGAAATGAGACTCTTAACAGCAAGCAATCCAGTATGTGTTTATTTATTTATTTTTTAAAAACATTCTTCTCCAGAATAGGTAATTTAATTCCACTTCTCTATGAATATGAGTGCAAGTGCAACTTGTCTTTTTTTAAAAAAATCCCTCTCTATCAAGGTGGAAATTGAACATTTCTGCTAAAATATGTAGAGGTAAAAGGAATATTTTAATGGCAAATGGGACAATTCTGTGACCTAATACTGCCCTCTAGTGATCTTCTGAAGACACACTTCACAGGGATAATTTTTAATCCAACACAGGGACAAAATTCTAGGGCATTAGCCACATTAGACTGCAGTGGCTCAAGTGGTTAAGATGCTGAACTTGAAGACTGGAAGGTTCAAAACCCGGGTACTGCATGACAGAGTGAACTCCTGTCTCTGTCCCAGCTCCTGCCAACCTAGCAGTTCGAAACCAAGAAATTGCAAGTAGATAAATAGGTACCACTTCAGTGGGAAGGTAACAGCATTCCATGTACTCTGGTGTGTAGTCATGCCAGCCACATGTCCATTGAAACATCTGCAGATGGGAGACAGCACTAGCTCTTTGGCTAACAAGGGCGACCCTGTGCCAACTGGTGCATCTACAGAATATATTGAGAGTAGACTCAATGTAAAGAAAACCAAGATAATGGCAACAGGCCCTATCAGTCCCTGGAAAATAGATGGGGAAGAAGTAGAAGCAGTGACAGATTTTACTTTCTTAGAATCAAAGCTCACTGCAGATGGTGATTGCAGCCATGAAATAAAAAGGCGAATGATTCTTGGGAGGCAAGCGCTGAGAAACCTGGGGAACATAGTTAAAAGTAGAGACATCACATTGTAAACAAAAATTCGTATAGTCAAAGCAAAGGTATTTCCGGTGGCAATGTATGGTTATGAGAGCTGGACCATTAGGAAAGCTGAGCGCCTTTGAGATGTGGTGTTGGAGGACAGTTTTGAGAGTCCCCTGGAAAGCGAGGAGAACAAATCAGTCAATCTTAGAAGAAATTAACCCTGACTGTTCCTTAGAAGGTCAAATAGTAAAGATGAGGCTAAAGTACTTTGGACATCAAATGAGAAGAGAGAATTCGCTTGAGAAAGCCTTGATGCTGGGATGGGTGGAGGGCAAAAGAAGAAGGGGGCGGCCAAAAATGAGATGGCTGAATGGTATTGTAGACGCAATGGGCACAAAGCTGAGTGAGTTGAGGAGGATGGTGGAGGACAGAAGTGCCTGGCGGACAGTGGGCCATGAGGTCGCAAAGGGTCGGAATCGACTGTGCGACTGAACAACAACAAAAGAAGAATGCTACTTTTAAAACCTAATTTACTTAAATTTGATTGCACTCCTACTCTTTAATGCAAAAGTGTCGATTTCAATGATAATGCCTTAACCTCATGGTATTACTGTACTGTATTTCCAAGTTCCTGTTTTGCCTTCATCCATCATCTGCCTCAGTTTTATGGGTGCTGGCTGACAAAATATATATGTACTAGTATCCATTTCTTATTTTTTGCAATACTACAAGTAATTTGATTATTTTTATATTTAAAAAAATTAAATGTTTAACTAACGTATATGTTTTCTCTTGGGTCCACATTTTCACAGGTGCAAATTGAACCCATGATACAGGCAAGTACTTTAAAATGCGAGTTACAACTTACAGGCAAGCACAGAAGTATTTTGCTTTGCAGCTGGTCACTTATGGCACCAAACTTTATTTCTCACAGATCTTGTCCTGAGAGATGAAAGGCTTCTTCTTCTTTGACCTTGTGGTGATAATACTTGGACTATCGCCCACAACTGGCCATCAATCACAAAAGGGCCCCTGTTAGGTCCAAAATCAGCAATAATCTCTATTAATATAGAGCAGTGATGGCAAACCTTTTTGAGATTGATTGCCCAAACTGCAACCCAAAACCCACTTATTTATTGCAAAGTGCCAACACAGCAACAGGGGAGGGAGGAAGTGCTCCCATGTGGCTAATGGGCAGAGGGGTGGGCAAACTCTGTGCTGGGGGAAAGAAGCACTCCCATTGGACTGCTGGGAAGAAGGGCAGGGTCAACTCTGTGCTGGGGTGACCACACAGGTGCCCAGAGAGGGCTTCGAGTGCCACCTCTGGCACACGTGTCATAGGTTCACCATCACTGATATGGAGGACTTGCCTTCGCCTAAAAAAATTATTGCAGTAGCTCACCCAGACCCATGATTGTGATATATTTTGTATTTTAAAACCAACATGAATGGGGTGCATTTTCACATGGTTTCATGAGCATACATGAATGCACATTCAATGTGTGAAGATTTCTTGTGCAAAATCTGACTCTCTGCTGCCTTATATGTATGCCCATGTCTTTCATCCATGCTTATTTTTTTTTAAAAAAATATTCAGACAATCAGAGGGATAACCTGCTCTGTATACAGAAGTGAGACTCCTATTTAATCTATATCAGAGAATAAACAAAACAAAAAATGTTGTAGCACCTTGAATCCTAATTGTTAAATTAGTCTTAAATTTAAGTTAGTCTTCAAGGCGCTACATTTTTGTTTTGTTTATTCTCTGATATGGTTGAAACACAGACTAACACGGCTACTATTCCAAATTTTTTAAAAAATATTTAATCCAGGATATCAATTAGGTGTACAGATATATCAGGATTACATGGACATACAATAGTTATACTGATTCACTTAAAAAAACACGTCACTGTACAGTAATACCTCGGATAACGCTAAAACTTGGTTCCACAAGTCTTGGTGTTATCCAATTTTTAGTGTTATCCGATCCATGTTAAAATCCTATCGGATGGATCAGATAACATTAAAGCTCCATAGAGATACATTGTAACCGCACAGGCTTTAGCGGTTGCTATCCGATCCATCCCATAGGACCTTAACGTTATTTGATGCAATTCTCCTCCCCAGATTACTTAACGTTATGTAATTTTAGTGTTATCGAGGTAAATGTTATCCGATGTATTACTGTATATACTCATGTAAAGCATAGACGGGCAACTTCAGAGGGTGGATGGGTATCAAATTTAAGAATACAAACCTGCTGAGGCAGCAACAGGCCCATAACAGATTTAAAGAAAAAGAATTAGAGGGGGGGGGGATATAGGTATTTCTATTGTTATTATTTTCATTTTGAGGGGGAGGACTTGGGGGAATTTTTATGAGAATTAGCCCTTCTAGAGCAGTGGTTCCCAACAAGGGGTACACAGCCCACTAGTGGACTTCAATTCCCAGAAGCCTCAGTCAGTACATTGGCTGATCAGTGCTTTGAAGAAATGACTTAGGCTTCTGGGAATTGAAGTCCAAAAACCAGCATTTGGGAAACACTGTTCTAGAGGCCTCAAGAAGTTTCCTTTTGCATCCCACAAAAACTGTTTTGCTTTTTTCCTAACATGGGGATTCTAACTGAGTCTGGCCAGGTTACGCTGCCATGGTAATAGAGTAAACACTACTATCAGCAAATCAGCTCAGATTGTCAGGCAGCAGTCATAGTTGACAAACTGACAACCTTGAGGACTAATGACCTTGGATGGCCAAGTCCACATGGGGAAGGGTGATGGCCCCCAAGTGGATTAAATCCCACTTTAATCCATTTTGATGGAGGGCAACAGTTTCATCAATAGTGACCTAGAGCTGATGAGGACTATGTGTGCCAAAAGGGCTCAAGACCAGAAAGTGACTTGCAGAATTGGATCAGTGGTATGGCTGTCACGCTGCATGGAAGGCCACTGTATTATAGTCTCAGGACAATCTTCATGGCTGATCGCGATGATGATCGCCAATATTTAAAATTGTATATGGCACAAGAGAATGAAGCAAACTCTGAAGTGCCCTTAAGCAGTCAGCCCCCAAATGATGTGTATCCCTGTGCAGTGAATGTAATTTGTGAACACTTTAAAGAGAATCATGTAAGCTGCCATGAAGAGTTCCCCTGAGGGAGAACTGTGTAGGGCGTATGTCATTTTAGGAGCTTAATGCGTCAATAATTTGCAGATCGGCTTCAATTCCCTGCTGTGTCCTCTTGCTAGGTACTTCATATGGAGGAAAAGAACATTGCAAGACATCATTCTTTGCTGTTTGTGGGCTATTCCATCCCCTACAAACGGATTTAGGCGAAAGTGTTAAATGCAAAGTGGGCTGTGTGTGCAGAGTAAAAACTATTACCCAACCCAACCCACGTCACAATACAGTAAAACGCCGGATAATGCTAAAACTTGTTTCCACAAGTCTTGGTGTTATCCGATTTTTAGTGTTATCCGATCCATGTTAAAATCCTATGGGATGGATTGGATAAAGTTAAAGCTCCATAGAGATACATTGTAACTGCACAGGCTTTAGCGGTTGTTATCCGATCCATCCCATAGGACCTTAACGTTATTCGATCCAATTCTCCTCCCCAGATCACTTAACGTTATGCGATTTTAGCGTTATCCGATCCAATCGTTATCTGGTGTTTTACTGTACCAAGATCACAGGGCAGGTCTATTAAGGCACATCTGCCTTAGCTTCCATTTTTCTGGCTCTGTGAAATTTGAGCCAAAATGACCTAACCTTAACTCTGCTCTTCAACTGGCCAGTTTTTAAAATCATTAATTGTGTTATCTCATCAGATCTAATTTGTTGGAGGACTTTGAGACACATCATTATTTTAAAACCAGAGTAATAAGAAGGGCAACTTCAAGCTGAGAATTAGCCTACATTCTATTGGGCTACACTGCAGTTGAGAATATGGAATGTCTTTTCCATCAGTCTTTCAGAAAGGCAGCTGTACATTTATTTATTTTAATAATACCTACAGTAAAACCTCACATAAAGACCACTTCACTTAGAGACTAACTTGCTTAAAGAGCAGAATTTTCTCTGAATGGTCCCTTTGCTTAACAACTAACACCAACCCAAAACTTGCTTAACAAATAAATTGTGGTTCGCAATCCCCCCCCCCCCACCGCTAGAAGTCACAATTGGTCACTTACAATGGTGTTTCACTTAAAGAGCAAACTTGTGGAAAGCATTATGCTCTTTAAGTGAGGTACAACTGTACAGTAAAACACTGGATAACGATTGGATCGGATAACGCTAAAATTACATAACGTTAAAGAGAAGAATTGGATCGAATAACGTTAAGGTCCTATGGGATGGATCGGATAACAACCGCTAAAGCTTGTGCGGTTACAATGTATCTCTGTGGAGCTTTAACGTTATCTGATCCATCCCATAGGATTTTAACATGGATCGGATAACACTAAAAATCGGATAACACCAAGACTTGTGGAACCAAGTTTTAGTGTTATCCAGTGTTTTACTGTATTTGTTTCCCTGCAAATTAGACTGTTAGTCTATTGTAGCAAGAACAGTTCATCTTGGGGCACCCACACAATTAACAAATTATGGCATTAGCTTTCATAATACTTGTATACAACTGCCTCCAGAATATGAATATAAAAGGGTTCACAACGTATAAAGGTAAAGGTCTCCCTGGCTCAAAAGCTAATCCAAGTCCAACTCTAAGGTACAGGCCTCATCTGTGTTTACAGCCAAAGAGCCTGTAACTGTCATTCTTTGAGTGGTCAACTGTGAATTCACACTGATGGGTTTTGCACGTGCATGGGAAACCTGATATCAGAGCTTTTGAACGCAGCTCCTCCAGTGGCTTAGTGGTTAAGGCGCTGAGCTGGAAAAGGAAGGTCGGGTTTTGATACCCGAGAGCTGCACTTGGGGACATGAAAAGAGCCTCATTCGGGTCGGGTGTCCCCTGAGTGGAATTTCTCCAGCAAAAATCCTTTCAACCCAGAGTAATCTGACACGAAAATGAAGAGCTTTTCAATGAATTAGAAAAAGCCCTAATGAAAAGGTCTGTGTGGATTCAGAGACCACGAAGAACCACACTTCATCAACATCAGAAAAGCACAAGACCTGTCTATGGGGAGAACAATGTGAAAACTACAGCTCTTTACTTGAGCTGTTTTGCCGTTTAAATTTGTTTTAATATTTTGCTTTGTACATTGTTTTGTGGCGCAAACATAGTTAATATCTGAATAAAGAGAAACTGCATACGTACATCCAAGTTAATGGCACAGAAGGATATTCTTTAGTTTTACATTAGAACTGAAGAAACAGACCAGCGTCTAGCCAACGTATCTCCCAAACTCAACTCCAATTCCCTCTTCTCCTTCAACCATGCAATTACAATCAGTTGAAGGTGAGAGAGCCATGCATGAGCAAAAGACAGAATGTTACAATTTCAGATTGGCAGATGAGCAAACTGAATCCATTGGAAAACATCACTTGCTCCTATACCTTGACTAATGTTATTCTAAAGGTAGACTTTGGACAAACCACCTTAAATCTACTCTTACTTCAGCGAACCAGGTGCCAAGTTTATATCATTATTTAGCAGGAAGAAATAGCTGGCAAATACAAGTCACCTGAAGCTAGCACGTCTGAGCAGCAGGGTCTTTTAGATAGGACAGCACCCTGGAGCCAACTTCTTCCTATCTCTGATGCAATTCTGCAACTGGCTGACATTGTCCTTCAATCAAAGGAGGAGAACCTTCAGCCTGTCATATGCTGTTATGCTCCAGATTCCATCATATCTGACAACTGGACATACTGGCTGGGGATGATGATGCGTCCCCGCTGCTCCCAGAAGTCGGCCCAGCCGGGCGAGGACTCTAGCCGGGAGCGCCTGGACTGCCTCACCTGCCGGAACTCCTGAGTCCCGCCCCGCACTGGGCTTTAAAAGACCATTTCGGCAAGTCGCTGCCGTGGCTTCTGGAGCCTGCTTGTAGTTAGGGTGAGAGGCCTGATATTGTTGGATCATGTATTTTTATATTGTATTACTGAGATTATACTATGTATATGTAGCTGGAATTGTAAATTTTGTAACTTTGTTTTGCAGTGTGGTTTTGTTTTATTGCACTGCTGTATTATATTGTTATATTTATTGTATTATACTGTATTACTTTTGATTATGTTATATTACTTTCAATTGTGTTATATGTATGGCTTCTGTGAACCGCCCCGAGTTGGTTTTACCGAGTAGGGTGGTATACAAATTGGATTAATAATAACAACAACAATAATAACAACATGCAGGTCACAAGTTGATCAGATACCATAGTAGGCTTACTCAGCAACCTTGAGATTGAAAGGGAGTCATTTAAAGTTTATCTGAATAATCTATTGTTGCTAATGGCTGGGTGAAACTGCATTCTTGTGCTTGCTTGTCTGTCATCTTGGTTGACCACAACCCTTCTCCCGTCGAGCCCCTGAATTTGGTATATAAAGAACATGCCTGTAAGTTTCATTCTTTGTCTGATGAAGTGGAATTGATCCACGAAAGCTAACAATAAAAATATAGCAGTTCGTCTTTAAAGTGCTACTGTGTTTTTTTATTTTATTTTGTTTATTTTGCTTTGTTTTGTTTTCTGAGATGCCTGAACAACAACATAGTTGGTGGAAGAGTGCCTCCCAACCAGATGAGATTTAAGTTAAAAATGAGAAGATGGCAATAAACTCAAGTAGGATAGGATCACAGATAGCATGGTGAAGTGCAGTGTTGGCAAACCTTTTAGAGACCAAGTGCCCAAACTGCAACCCAAAAAACACTTATTTATTGCAAAGTGCCAACACAGCAATAGGAGAGGAAGTAAACACTCCAATTGGGCTGCTGGGCAGAGGTGCGGGGCAAACTCTGTGCTGGGGAGAGGAAGGAAGCACTCCCATTGGGCTACTGGGCAGAGGGACAGAGTGTACTCTGTGCTGGGGTGACTTGCACGGATTCCCACAGAGAGGGCTACGAGTGATACCTCTGGCACGCATGCCATAAGTTCGCCATCACTGGTGTAGTGGATATAGTGACAGACTAAGTCTTGGATGACTCATTCAAATCTCATGAGGGGACAGGCTACTGGTAAAACCACTTCTTCTCTACATCACATACTTGAAACCCCTATTAGTCACTATAAATTGGATGTGACTTGATGGCATATAACACAACAAGATGCTAACATAAATATTGATAAGTTTATTTCTTTCGTCTGAGTTAAATCTGGAGAATAATAGTTTCCTACCTTTACACTTTAAAAATTATAAAGAACATAAAGAAATACCTTAGAAGAATCAAACTATATAACCATGATTATAATTTTATTAACAGATAACACTTACACACAAAAAGTAATGAACAATGAAGCAGGGAAAAGATATAATAGCATCACCTGATGCTGAACTGAACTATTAAACACTGGACATTTAAGTATGAGTATTCCTACACACAAATACATATAATTTCCTCTCCTGGTTATGGTTACACAAAAGCTCCACCTCAATTCCTAGCCCTGCTACATGACCCTTATCACAACAGAGCAGCAGTTTTTCAGACTTAACTCAGCTCCATCTCACTTCCTTAGTGCAGGATGCTTTGAAACAGCGCTGATCTTGACTTACGCACGAGAAATCCTGCCAGCTTATCCCACTCAATGGTTGAAAACAATTTCATGTAAACTAATTTTTTCTATGTGAAGTATTTTTAAAAAACAACTCACAGCTGGTTATCTCCCCCCCACCCACCACCCACCCACCCCTGGAAAGGCTCATCTCACTTAGGGCCGAATTATCTCATTTCAAAATAAAACACAAGATAATTTATGAAACATGAATGATCAGAAAAACATAGTGTAAACTTTGAAAAATTAATTTATTTCTTAGACTGGAAAACATAATGGGAGAGCTAAGTAAAAAAACTTATTTAAGAGTGCCCTCCCAAATTTATTGAGTTCGAGATGGTCCTCCTTCAAATCCAAATATGAGGATTAGGCTTCATTGATTCTGAGGCCTGAAATAGAAGAGGGGGGGGGGGATGTTAGAATAAAACATTTGACAGCTGTTTCTTGAAAGAATTTTCCCAAATTAGTGGAGTAAAGGCAAAATATAAACAGATGCTACTCTGATTTCTTTATATAAAATTATCTTCACCAACTTAAACAAATCTAAATTTCAGATAAGCTTGTGCTCTTCGCTCCAATCTTTTAAAAAGCAATTGAAGACGATGCTTTTTGAGGAGGCCTTTGTAAATGTTTCACCTATCCCTGGCTTTTAGACTGGGGCCCAGCTTATACTTTCCCAGTTCAGCAGCGTAGAACATGGGTCTGCTGTATTTTGGCCCAATTTTATGGCATGTTTACTGTCGGTTTTATTGTAGCTTATTTTTATTATAATTGTATGGGGGTACTTTTTAAATGTCTCTTTTTTGTATGGGGAATTTTATGTTGTTAGCTGCCTCATATTGGGATTTATTCTCCCTAGAGAGAATTAATAATGATAATGATAATGATAATAATAATAATCTACTGGCCTTTTTACAGTCAGGAATTCAGGTGGACAGCTATTATCTTGGTGCTTCTCAAGTGCTACACATTATTGTTACAGTAAAACACCGGATAACGATTGGATCGGATAACGCTAAAATCGCATAACGTTAAGTAATCTGGGGAGGAGAATTGGATCGAATAACATTAAGGTCCTATGGGATGGATCGTGTAACAACCGCTAAAGCCTGTGCGTTTACAATGTATCTCTATGAAGCTTTAACGTTATCTGATCCATGCATTTTAACATGCATCGGATAACACTAAAAATCGGATGACACCAAGACTTGTGGAACCAAGTTTTAACGTTATCCAGTGTTTTACTGTATTGTGCTTACTATTATGAATTACAGACTATTTTCCAGTAAAAGCCCTAATATGCTAAGAAACCCTGGAAGCAAAACTAAATATTAACATCCTTCTCATGTCTTGCTCATCTCCTTATGCAAAATACTGTAATACCCTGGTTAATGTGTGCACCGCACAGTGTTAAAACTGGGTAACGTGGGGAATTTCAGGCAATCTTTTGCACTGCACATTAAGATAACGTTGTGCGACGCAAAAGTTTGCCTCAAATTCCCCAACATTGATCTCTGCCCCAAAGTCTGCAGGACTGGAGACCAGCCCTGGGGGTTTGGGGCAGAGATCTCCGGAGGCCCAAGCGTTAGATCGCCGGTTTTCCTCGGGGTGAGAGCGTGCGTGCACTCTCACCCCAAGGAAACCAGCGATCAGACGCTCAGAGTAGCAGTTTGGTTGGGGGGGAGGGTGCACGCACCCGTTCTCCTCCCAACCAAACCGCCACTGTGATGCTTGGAGTGGCAGTTTGGTGGTGGGAGAGCACACACGCCCATTTTCCCCCCAACCAAATCAGCTTTGACATGCTAAGCGACAGTTTGGTCAGGGGTGAGGGCATGCCCGCCCATTCTCTCCCCAGCAAAACTGGTGCTGTGACGTTCTGAGTGGCGGTTTGGTTGGGGAGAGGCCAGGCATGCACGCCATCACCCCAACCAAACTGGCGTTTGGCTCGATCAGCCTGCCTCTTTGGAAAGGGCAATGGGATTCTACGCATGGAATCCCCGGTGCCCTTTTCAAAGAGGCAGGTAGATTTACCCCCTGTTCCCTTTCCTTTTCGGAAAGGGAACCAGGCTTTTTTTTTTAACATTGTGCAACCAATGTATCACACAACGTTAAAAACCGGATAATGCTAAGACTTGTGGAACCAAGTTTTAGCGTTATCCGGGGTATTAGTGTAATTAAAAATGAAGGAAATCATATTGATGACAACATCTCTAGCAGGCTGCTATTCTTAAGCAGGTGGAAGTTGCTGCAGTTAGTCAGGAATAGAGATCAGAGGCAAGACTTGCCACAAAAGCTGAGACAGCCTAAACTCATTATGTATGGAACCCCTTTCTCTCTGTCAGATGCCTGTATCCTTTAGGGCTATAATAAAACATTTCCTTTATCAGCTGACATTTATTCCTATTAGAATAGTTATGTGAAGGTGACTTTAGTCCAGGGGTGACCAAACTATAGCCCAGGGGCCGGATGCAGCCTTGATGCCAATTCATCCGGCCCACAAAGCCCTCATTGCTCCTGGAAGCGAAAGTAAAACGCGCCTGTACAGGCGTGTTTTACTTCTGCTTCTGGGCGCAACGAGGGCTTTGTGAGTCAGATTAATTGGCATCAGGGCTGCAGCGAGGCCCCAGGCCATAGTGACCAGTCCCCTGAACAACATGACCTGCCCATGGCCCAAAAAGTTTGGGCACCCCTGCTTTATCCCATACACCATCATCCTGTAGCATGCAAACACCGTTCCATTTTGTATACATTGGGGTGTTCCCAGAACTTGCACAAAGAGGCATTCAGTACTTCCTTGTGCATGAAAATAATAATAATTATTTTTTTGGGGGGGATCTCCAATTGCAAGTCACACAATGTGAAAACTCCATGGGTAGAATATTACACTGTACCTGAGATTAAAAGGGCAATGGCTTTCATGTTAAATTCAGTGAAAAGTGAGAAGGAATGTAGAGCTAATTTACACAAGAATAACTCCCCAGACTTGGCCCTCTGCCAGTAAAAACATTTGGAAGTCGAACACAAATTAAAAAGTTATTTGCTTTCTACCTAGTTTAGTTGAGTTCAACCTGTCTGGCCAGACATCCTGCTGCGGTAATGGAGTAGACCGTACAGCCAGTGACTCAATGCCGAGTGTCAGGCGGCGGTTAACTAACCTGACTCCCTAAAGGGGCCAACGGCTATGGACAGATGAGCCCCTTTAGGTGGGGTGATGGTCACCCTCAGTGGAGGAAATGCCACTGGAAACCAACATATTGGGCCCAACAACAAAATGAGCGGAGGAGGAACTCTGATTCCCAATGGTCATGGAGGTGGAAGAGGCTATGCAAGATGGATTGGCTGTGAAGGCACACCTTCTCCATATCCTCAAGGCTGTAATTATTATTATTATTTATTACACTTGATACCCCGCCCCAATCGGGAGAACCCGACTCTGAGTGGCTTACAAGACACTAAAAATAAAAGTAAAAACATAAGAACAATTTACACCAATAAAAGCATCAAAGTTAAAAGGTCATCAAAAATTTACCACAAAAATTAAAAACAATACACAGTCCCACTTCCAGACCCAGGGTGGCAATCCTTTAAATAAGCCACCTGGTAAGGGAACTCGTATTCCCGGGTCCCCAAACCTGACCTGCCAGCCAGGTTTTCAAGCCCTTCCAGAAGGGCAGGAGCTCTGTCTGAAGGCGCAGTTCGGTGGGCAGGAGGTTCCAGAGGGCCGGGGCGGACACGGAGAAGGCTCTCCTCCTGGTGCAGGCGAGATGCGCCATTCTCGCCGAAGGAACAACGAGGGAGCCTGTCCGATCCGCCCTGGTGGGACGGACAGATGTTCTTGGGGTGACGCGGTCTCTTAGGTATCCTGGCCCACTACCATATAGGGCTTTAAAGGTAATAACCAGCACCTTGAATTGCACCCGGAGACATACTGGCAACCAATGCAGCTCCCGGAGCAGCGGTGAAGCATGAGCATAACGCCCACACCCCACCACTACCCGGGCCGCCGCATTTTGGACCAGCTGGAGTCTCCGGATGGTCATCAGGGGCAGCCCCATGTAGAGCGCATTGCAGTAATCAAGTCTGGAGGTGACCAACGCATGTGTGACCATAAGCAGAGCGTCCCGGTCCAGGAGTGGGCGTAACTGGCGTATTACACGAAGTTGTGCAAAGGCCCTCCTGGCCACGGCTGCCACCTGCTCTTCGAACAGTAGCCGTGAGTCCAGGAGGACCACCAGATTATGCACTGGGTCTGTTTGGGGCAGAACTGCCCCATCCAGCACCAAAGATGGCAGCTCCTGGGTTAACACAGGACCCCTTACCCACAGCCACTCAGTCTTGCCGGGATTCAGCTGTAGCCCGTTGTCCCCCATCCAGACCTTAACAGCCTCCAGACACCTGGAAAGGACTTCCACCGCACCGATTGGGTCCCCACGGGCGGAGATGTATAACTGGGTATCATCTGCATATTGATGATACCTTACCCCGTGGGAACGGATGATCTCGCCCAGCGGCTTCATATAGATGTTAAACAGGAGAGGAGAAAGTACCGAACCCTGAGGCACCCCGTATTGCAGGGGCCTAGGGCTGGACTTCTCCTTCTCCAGGCACACCGACTGGGTCCTGCCCCTCAGGAATGAGGCAAACCAGGACAGCACTGTGCCCTGGATCCCCAGACCCTGGAGCCTACCCAGAAGGATGCCATGATCGACAGTATCAAAAGCCGCTGAGAGATCGAGAAGAGCAAGGACAGACGGTTCCCCTCTGTTAAATCCTGCATGTCATGCTTCATGTGTGCCATGGCTCCGAGATCATAGTGTGTGGGTCATTTCATGGCAAGATGGGATCCACCTTAAACAAAATCACACCAGTGACATTTTTCCTGCTTGGGGGGGGGGGAATGCATTCTTGGATATGAGCTGCAGTTGACAACAAGTTTAGTTCATCATTCATGCTCATTTTTCATATTCCTTATATTTAAAGGTAAACCTCCACAAAGGAAATAGTTTTAATACTCTCCTTTAATACTCTCCATTGTTAAGAAAACTTCAACTGTTACAGCTGTTTGGAGTCAAAGGATGAACAGGGTGCCTAATTGTTCTTGTAAGCTCAGAGGTAAATCATGATGGTTTCAGGAAAAGTAAGTCACACTTCCCTAATGTCAAAGCAAGGAAATGGGACAGACAGTGCTTCAGACATAGAAGGGTTGCCTGAAAATTCAGGGATCTGCCCAGTAATTTCATTCATCAATTCAATCCTTTGCTCAGCCCCAATAAAGAGTATACGTGGCAGGAAGAGGGGAAATGTATCCCAAGCAAAGAATTTAAAATGACATTAGAAGGTCTTTGCTTTTGTCAGTTTGAAGTTGTCACTAAACGAACTTAATTTCATGTTATTTGGCATTCAGCTCCACCTGCTGATGAATCGTTAACATTAGCAGCACATTCAGACAAGATCTTTGGTTTATCCCTAACACATATATCAACAAATGTTAACAGCAAGAAGAGTAATGATAGGAGTCAGATTTTTTTAAATTGTTGAACACATTAAAGGAAATATATTTAAAACAAAGAATTGGTCAGATTGTAGAGTCATTTACCATTTAAAGGAATTTACAGGGCTGCAGAATGAGTCTTTTGGAATTGTTAGTTTAGCACAATGCCTAAAACTGGTTTCTTCGTTGTACAGTATTTCTCTTAAAATGTGTGCATTTTTCAAAACAATTACATACATACAGTCAAACCTCGCATAAAGAGCGCCTCGCTTAAAGAGTAACTCACTTAAAGAGCAGAATTTTCTCTGAATGTTCACTTCGCTTAACAAATAACACCAACCAAAAACTCGCTTAACAAATAAATCGGAGTTCGCAATCCCCCCCCACAATTGGTCACTTACAATGGTGTTTTGCTTAAAGAGCAATTCTGTGGAATGCATTATGCTCTTTAAGTGAGGTACAACTGTATTAAAAATCAGCATTTCTTTGCTTAAGCGTAATTAGAACGTTAATACTCTCAAGACAACACGGATCTGAAATGGTGAAACCAGTAATTTCCGCTCCCACCTTTACAACAAATTAAATTGAGACAAAAATTACAAACACACTTCACCAAATGATTATTAATAAAAATTAGGATTTTTGTTTATAAAGTTGACCAAAATGCAAGGGATGTCCATAGGTTTTACAACTCAGTCATAGTATTTTTATTTTATTCTCTTGGGTATTTTCCCCCATGAACAGAATGTACTTTGCTGTAGATTATAGTTTTTTTCCCGACAGATACACCAACAGCATGAACGCTTTCGAATGTCCACATGCATTGAGAGTCAAGACGCAACTTCAAATCTCAATAAGTTTTACAGAGTTCTTCAAAGAGACAGTATCACATTATCTAGAGGAGTCAGATTTATATGTACACCTACAAATACGCTGCTAGAACTGTAGATTGCACAGTATGTTGGAACAAAGGGATTTCCCCCCATTTACCTTGTGCAAGAGAAGGGAGATGAAAAGGGGGAGGGGATATGGAAAATACACAAAATAAAAGCTTTTACAATTAGTGGTAGATTCCATTTGGGAAAATTTGGGCAAAAAAGATGTTGCAGACCTGAAGAATTTGCAGAACTGACATAAACAAATTGTACCCAAGATATGCATTTGAGGCGGCTTTTTCTAAAAGGCTGCATTTTTATTTTGGAAGTCTCCCAGCACCACCACCACCCGCACCCCCTTGACCCTGCTGCCCGTAGCAGTTTGAAAAGACAGTCCTTGTAGGACTGTGTTTTGGTATGTGAAGCCAAAAACAGGCAAGGAAAGAGGCAGCCAAGGAGAGGTCAACCTCTCTTAGAAATTTTTTGTTATGTGGGTTTTCCACATAGGGACACCAATTCACATAGTGAAAATTTTCGTTATACGAGTTTTCCCCATAAGGAGCACTATTTTTGCATAGCAAAAATTTTCGTTATGCGAGGTGCCATGTTTTTCAATTTATTTTCGTTATGCAGTTATTTTTTGTGTGTGCAGTAAGAGGAATTCATTATTCGATGTTCCATTGTACAGCTGTACCTCGCTTAAAGAGCATAATGCGTTCCAAAGGATTGCTCTTTAAGTGAAACACCATTATAAGTGACCAATTATGGGGGGGATTGCGAACCCCAATTTATTTGTTAAGCGAGTTTTCGGTTGGTTTTATTTGTTAAGCGAAGCGAACATTCAGAGAAAATTCTGCTCTTTAAGCGAGTTACTCTTTATGCGAGGTTTGACTGTATGTCTAATTTTCTATTGTAAAGGTTTTTTAATATCTTGTAAGCCACCCAGAGTGGGAAAATATCCTGGATGGGTCGGATATAAATGGAATGAATGAATGACTAAATTGACCTGGATCCAGCCTTATGAGTAGTTATTGATTTCAATAGGGCTAACCCTGAATGCAATCCAGTATTTTTCCTACCTGTTTCCTTTCAGTTGGGTGAAGAGGATGACACATTCTTTATTCAAGACATTACGTATATTGTATACATTCCCTACAATGAGAAACCAACATTGTTATTATAGAACAATCAGTTCTTCTATTCTAGAAATGTAGAAGTTATTTAGTTACAGTTAAGCTAATGAAAAGATGTGCTTCTCAAATTGCTTACGTGGCAGACTGGCAATTTTCTTCCAGTGCATCAGGGATCAGTGTACGGTTGATGATTTGGTGGTCCCAACAATTTGGAATGCCCTTCCAACTTATATTTACCTGGCTCTCTCCCTTCAGGAATTCCACAAATCCATAAAAGCTGAACTGTTTATAGCAGGAGTTCCCAACCTTTTCAAGCCGGGGGCTGAGTCACGTTCTTTCAGTCAGCTTTGAGGGCCGGACGGCCATTTTGCCCTCCCTGCACGATGGGGGTGGCCATTTTGTCCCAACAACTTTAAAGGGTAGGCCATTTTGTTTCTCAAATGCCCTTGGAGGGATGGGGGGCCACATGAAATGGCACTGTGGGCCAGATCCAGCCCATGGACCGTAGGCTGGGAACCCCTGGTTTATAGAGAGGCATTGTACAATATTTTGCTCCTCCCTTGCCCCCAACTGGTAACTTCCCAATTACCAGCCATTAACAACTTTTATTTCTACCATTATACATAGTCATACCTCACATAACAAATTTAATTTGTTTTGTGAGGCTGCTTGCTATGCAAGTTTTTCGCTATGTGAAACAAACTGGAACAGCGAAAATTCCTATGGAAAAACTCGTATAACGAGCTTTTTTAGGGGGAAAACTCGCATAGCGAAAAAATTTTCATTATGCGACTTTCCCCCAAAGAAACGCTCGCTATGCGAGCATTTCCATAGGGAAAGTCTGACTCGCATAGCGAAAATTTTCGTTATGCAAGGCAGACTGGTTTGCGAAAAACCCATTCATTATGCGAGTTTTTCGCTAAGTGAGGTTTGACTGTATGCCAATTAAAATCCACAATAAGATTCCGGTATCTTCATATTCTACACACAGCACAGGCCACATGCTCAAATAATGCAAGCATCAGGCATGAAACTCACTGGACCAGTTACACTCTCTTACTCTGATCTGCCTTGAATGGTTGATATAAAGATAAAGTAAGGAATAAGAGTTTTATACCCCGCCTTGAGCTGTAGTTTCCATGTTTGAAACTGGGTAGGTAAAGTCTGCAGAAATTTTAGAAATCACAAGAGAATTCGGTGTGTGTGTGTATCTGTGTGTGTGTCTGTGTGTGTAATCACCAGGAGAGCTGAACACAATTTCTAAAAATGGAGACAGACTTTCAGTAATTCTACGGGAGTCCCATAGCTTACTTAAGCAAATGTATGCCGAATAAAATGATTTGGGTAAATTTGGTTTGAACACTTAATTTATGTACTGGTTGTGAAATTCAGGTTCTCAGCACAGATATTTTAAAGCATGGAACAGAAAAGCGAAACGCCATTGTAAGTGACCAATTGTGGGGTGGATTGCAAAACCCCGATTTATTTGTTAAGCGAGTTTTTGGTTGGTTTTATTTGTTAAGCGAAGTGAACATTCAGAGAAAATTCTGCTCTTTAAGCGAGTTACTCTTTAAGCGAAGCGCTCTTTATGCGAGGTTTGACTGTATAAAATTACTTATTTCTTGCCTCATCTCTGTCCTAGACATCTTCTGTCAATTATTGATAATAAATTAAGTAAATATACCAAAAATAAATAAAGGAAACTTTTTAGCAGCTGCCAATATATATACTAGTGAAGATCAAAACATCCTTTAGAACAGGGGTGTCCAAACTATGGCCCATGGGCTGGATCTGGCTAACACAAATTTATCCGGTCTGCACCGCCTTCATGACTCCCAGAAGCAAAATGTGCCCACTCATGCGTAGAACACTACTGTAAATGCACTCGCGGCTGTCATAAACACGTTCTGCACATGTGCGGGCATGCTTTACTTCCACTTCTGGTGGGAGGAACCCTGTGACTAGCCCATGACCTGAAAAGTTTGGGCCCCCCTGCTTTAGAGAAATATCTGTCAATTAACAACAGTATAGCAACTGACATCTATTTTCTCAAGTTATACAAAATTGCTACAGAGCCACTTGACACAGTCATATTTTAAAGAATGGGTTGTTATTGAATCTGATTTTTAAAAGTTTACTTTCTAAAATTGCTTTTCTGTGCTAGCATACTAAACATATTTGCAAGAAATATTAAATATCAAACATATTCATTTTAAAACAATTATTATATCACACAATAAATTCAAATAAACCAAAGTCAAATTCAATGGCACAATTAATACAAAAAAAGATTTAAAATAAATATTTGACCAATTAATAACAATGAATAGCAGTTCAATAATTATGAGGGAGTTTGGAAGCAGAATCTTCTCCTTAGTCAGATATTTTGCAATTTCCTTTCTCTGTTTTCTAAAGAGGTGTTGGTACTAAACTGATTCCTTCTCTTATTTTCAATACAATGCAACCAAGTGAAGAAATGATATACAGTTGTACCTCGCTTAAAGAGCATAATGTGTTTCACGGGCTTGCTCTTTAAATGAGTTTGCTCTTTAAGCGAAACACCATTGTAAGTGACCAATTGTAACTTCTGGTGGGGGTGTGGGATTGCGAACCCTGATTTAGTTGTTAAGCGAGTTTTTGGTTGGTTTTATTTGTTAAGCGAAGCAACCCATTCAGAGAAAATTCTGCTCTTTAAGCGAGTTGCTCTCTAAGCAAGGTGGTCTTTATGCGAGGTTTTACTGTACTGTATTCTCCCAAAATAGGGGCATAATGAGCATCTCCTCCTTACGTCAGATCTAGAAGCACCAAGGAGAAGTGTTGGGTCACTTGTACTTGTTCTATGAAACACAAGACGTAACCCTTAGCTATGCAGATGTGCATGAAGCAGGGCTGCAACACTGCTGGAGGGGAAAATATTTTCTAAAGAATTTAATGCCTCTTTAGATCTTTACTTGTCTAGCATTTTGCACTCTTAAAATTTTTCATTTGGCAGGAATTGGTACACTTGCCTGGTGGAATGAAGAAATAGTCCCCAACAGTCAAAGAGTAACACTGGTCATACAGAGTCAGAAGAACTTTGCCCTGTGTAATGTGAAAAACCTGCAAAATAAAATAAAATGGCAAGCATTATTTCAAGGGCACAAGCCAACTTCTGGCAATATAGTGACCATCACTTTATTCAGGCTTTCAGAAAAAGGTTAAATTGAACACATGAGCAGGAAGAGAATTCTAGCCCATCCCGTCATTCCCTTCATGTAAAGAAGTGCAGCCTGAAGGGCAGAGAGAGTTTATTGCATGCAGATACTCTCCCATATGACCAGGAACTGTGATTTCCCCCAATATCTCCAATCACATGGAGAGACCCTATATCAATCAATCAAACTTTATTGTGGTCAATGACCAGTACAGTAAAAAGGGTTTAGGTGCATGAAATACCATCCAAAATGCACCCCCGTAAACACATTCATTTGAATTAAAACAAAATAGAATAAAATCAGTTTTTAAAGTTATGCTACATTTGGGACAAGTGTCTGGTTTAAAAAGAATAAAACAGCTCATAAAACAGTTTAAAAATTATACTTGCAGTAATAAAATAAGGATAAAAATGTCTTTCTAAAAATGCACATAGTAGATACCAACTGCATTAGTAGGGGATAAACAGAATTACTAGTGCACAATTAAAACTATTATTGTTGGTTTTTAACCTGTCCCTGCTGTAGCAGGTACTGCCTAATGCTATGTACCCTGGTAGCCCTCCAAGCAAATCTGGCAACAGCAACCATCAGGTCAGTGATTCTATCTGAAAGCATGACTCTAAACATGTGGTTATTCAACTCAATCTGAAGGAAGGCAGCAATATGGTCATGTCTGAGATTGTCATAAAATTGGCAGTCTAGGAGCATGTGTTCAGATGTCTCCACCTTCCCAGCCTGACAAATACATAAGTGCTCCTGAACAGGAACTTTCTTAAATAACCGTTCTCTGAATGCTGATGGTAACATGTTAAAATGCAAAAGAGTGTATGATATCCTATGCTCTGGGTTACTTAAGCTGGATAAGTAAAATAAGGACCTCATATTGTTGAATGGGGGGGCATTTCAAAGAGCAGACTATTTTATTTAAATCGTGTTGCCGGTGGGTATCCAATATCCTTTGTTTTGTCTCCTTTGCTCGAGCAGAAGCAAAAGAAGCAACAAACTGCTTTGAAAGGCCATATGAAGCCAGTTTTCCTTCAAGAATAGATATCCATACAGCTGCTGTGCTATCTGACAACATTTTTCTTTTCTTTTTACTCTCTTAACACAGAGAGGTGACAGGTAAGACTAGAACTGTCTCCCTAACTTATGTGTTCAAACTAACACTTTTTCTGAGTGTCTGAACAGGGATAATATTTATTTTGAACCTAAAAACTCATGCATATAAACATATTGAAAAGGGTCACCTTCTTCCATAGGTTAACAACCAAGTGACATTGTCAAATCAAGGAACCACAAAGATGTACCTTTCACAAAAATCATAGTGAACTGGAGCAAACTGATTAACAAGTGTGGCATACAGATTAATGAAACAGTAGAATTTTGTATCCAGGTCCTTCTGGAGTCCCTTCCAGAGTGAGACGTGACTTCTTAAATAAGGAATGCACAAGTCGCATTTCATAGTATACTTTGCTGCCATAGACTGTATACAGTTCTGATGTTACTCTACTCAGATAATGCTGGAATCAAGCAATTAATCATAAAAAGTAACAGGAACTGCTATCAGTAGATAGTATCACTAGAGGATGAATTATGCCCAGATATAAAGAACTTGTTTTTAGAAAGACTCCATGGAACATCTAATGCAGGGGTGACCAAACTGCGGCCCATGGGCCGGCTCTGGCCTGCAGCGCCATTTCATGTGGCCTGTCGCCACCACTCCCAAAAGCAGATGTGTTTACGACAGCCACTTACGCTTCTTATGGCAGTGTTTGCTGTCAGAGGAACCACGTTACCAGCCTGCGGTGTGAAAAGTTTGGCCACCCCAATCTAATGTTTCTGTATTTTTTCCTAAAGTATACATCCTGCAATCCTAGATACCATTAATTGTATTTTCCTCCCAAATCGACCACATACCCATGTTCCCAACAAGCTGCTAGGGTAAGGCCTGACAATTTTGGTCAAAAAGGGTTTTGTAAGTTAATTTATATCAAACAACTGACATCAAGGATTCAACAAATGAAATTGTGCCCATTCAATTAGCCTGCCACACTATACCCAACTTTGATAACAGCTGGTGCTGGACTGTCACCACAAACTGGAGGTCCAAGTCTCTTTTCTCTTTTCTCCCTGGTAGCATAAAAAAACTAGAATGGAATGTGATTACACTCAATATCCCTGCTTACAACAGTCAAAGAAATAGGAGAGCTATAGTGTGATTGTATTAAAGGTTGCTGGTTTCAGAGGCAGCCTCAAAGGCTGTGCTATCTAATTCAGAATTTCTATTGAAGAAGCTGAACTTGATTAAACCTTCTCATCTAAAGGAAGACTGCACACAGTGACTCTTGGGACTAAGGATACTCCGAAAAAGCAGTTTCTGTCTGCTTAGAACCAAGTTGTACAAAACTGCTGAGTGGTTGAAGAGTATTGTGTACTGAGTCCTCCCTGTGAGCAAAAACCTCCAGTGATTTTAATCTTTCTAGTAAAGGTAAAGGTTGCCCTTGCTCAAAAGCCAGTTGTATCCAACTCTAGGGCTCAGTGCTCATCTCTGTTTATAGCCAAAGAGGCAGCGCTGACATTTCTGCAGACATTTCTGTGGACACGTGGCAGACATGCCTCAACATCAGAGTGCACGGAATGCTGTTTACCTTCCCACCAAAGTGGTCCCTATTTATCTACAGTAATACTTCGGGTAACGTTTGCATCAGATAATGCTAAAACCGCATAATGTTAAGCAATCTGGGGAGAAAATTGCATCGAATAATGTTAAGATCCTATGGGATGCATTGGATAACATTCGCTAAAGCCTGTGCGGTTATCTCTATGGAGTTTTAACGTTATCTGATGCATCCCCTAGGATTTTAACATTCATCGGACAGCATTAAAAATCAGATAACACTAAGACTTGTGGAACCAAGTTTTAGCATTATCCAAGGTTTTACTCTACTTGCAATTTCTTGCTTTCGAACTACCAGAGGCTGGGATAGAGACGGGAGCTCACTCCATCATCCAGAGCCCAGGAATCAAACTCCGACCTTCCAGTTAGCGAGTTCAGCATCTTAACCACTTGAGCCACCACAGTCCCTAACCTTGCATAAAGTACAAAAGATTACGCATATAAACTTGCTACGATTTTGGAACTGTGAAATTCTGCCTTTTCTCTTTGGGTTTTACTGAACTAGCCAAGGGGGAGGGAAAGAGCACAATATCCTGAGTAAATTTCCAATGACAGACTTCTCCACCCCCTGCTTCCCTGCACAGAATCAATACACTGGAGAAGCAAACCTGTCTCTGAACAGCTTCGCCAGCTGGCACTACCTTACGATAAAAAAAAGATGTTTTCTTTAAAAGAAAAGATAAGCTGCCATTGCTTCAAAGGGAAAATCTATATGTACTGAATTATTAACATAGCTTTAGACACTTGTAACAGTGAAAATAGGAATAAATATGCCATGTATTGCAAATATTACTCTCATGAATATGCTTAAGAACACATTTTCTTGTTTTATTATCATTTACAATTTTTTTATTTGTAAATTTTATTTGTAAAACAGAATTATTATTGCAGCGTCCTCAACTTGAGAAGGTTACAGTACCTTAACACTAAGTGAAACAAAAAATAGAACCATAATAAAACAACAAAGCTCTCCCATACAACTGCACCTGCTGAGATGTATAAGATGGTGACTCAAAACTCATGGATTTATTTATTTATTTAATCAAATTTATATTCCGCTCTACTCGCACAGGTGACTCAGGGTGGAGCACAACCGACATACAATACACAGTTAAAAACTCCAAAGGAAACAAATTAAAAGATTAAAAACCAATTAAAACAATCTCTCATTCCCTTGACTGAAGGAACAAACGGAATAAGAGGAATAAGAGGGCAGTTGTAGGATGTTAAATAAGCAGGCAGGGAGGGGTCAATGAACCATCACAACCCCACACCATTCCTGCCAGCCAAGTTTTCAGACCCCTCCTAAAAGCCAGTAGCTCCGTCTGGAGGCGCAGCTCCAAAGGCTGGCGGTTCCATAGAGTCGGAGCGAACAGGAAGAAGGTCCTCTTTCTAGTGCCAGAGAGTCGAGCCTCTCTGGCGGATGGCACAACTAAAGCACCTCTCCGGTCCGCTCTGGTGGGATGGACAGATAGCCTTGGGGAGATGCAGTCTCTCAAGTAACCTAGCCCACTACAATGTAGGGCTTTAAAGGTAATGACCAGCACCTTGAATTGCACCCGGAGGGAAACTGGTAACCAGTGCAACTCCCGAAGCAGTGGGGATTCATGCAAATAATGCCCACATCCCAACACCACCCAGCAGGCCTTTCCTAAGCTATCCATGTATCTATTACTACATAAACATAAGTGGGAAGAAAATGCAAACACAGACGAAGCTTTAATTAACAAGGTATACAATAATGGATATACTCACCAGTGTATCTGTATGGGAATACTGATATCCTTTTTCTTTTAATGGTTTTAATGTCATTTTGCCAGCAGAAAAGGAGGGTGTCGTCAGATATTTATATATGGATACGGTTTCATTATTGGTGAAAAACATGTGTGAACTACCACTACTCACGCATTCTGTTACAAAATCAGAAAAATATTTAGTTATTCATAAGAAATGCTGAGGTCAGAAAAACATATAGCTTTACATTTTTAGCCATGTGCAAGTAACCGAACATTTCATTTGCAAGATAATCCTCAGCAAACTGAGAAAGTTTGTCATAGTGAACGCCACTACTATCAGACTGTATATCAGAGATGAATATTTTCAGAAGTTATACTATGAAAAACAGAAAATTCAAAAGGTGAAATATAAAAAGTAGAAGTATGGTATGATTTGGGTGATGGGGAGAAAGAAATCTAAATTATCACCGTGTTTCCTTTAATAATACAAAATCAGAACAGTTCAGGTTCTTGTCCTTAACCAGAATAATATCTAAGCAAGGGTCATACTCACTTAGAAGTACCTCTTGATTAGATGCCATATCAAACACAACAGCTGGCTGAGATGGATCTTTTAAGGAAACAATTGAGCTGTTTGTTATGTTCTCTGAAAGACAGAAGTTCAAACAGAGAATGGAATTCTAGACTACACAGTGATTTTGGTTCATCAACACAAAAGCCAAAAAGTCCATCCCCTAAGAAGTATTGACGGCTATTACAGTGGATTTGTCATCTGCTGAGATAAGTCTGCATATTGTTTTTAACTTTTCAGTTTGTACAACAAATGGATATTAAACCAAGTCAAACATAAGTAAGCCATCAGGAAAAATTAAAATACAGCTAAAATAGTTACAAAACATCTTCCAGGTGAGATAGCTATATGATACCTTGGACACTAGCCAATTACCATCATGGACAGGGTTTTGGCATAAAATGCAGAACTATCTCTCTCTCACCCAAGCTTAAGATTAGTTCAAGCAACCTACTGAATGTAATGTAGATATTTCCCAAATAGGCCCACTTTTGTTTAAATGAATACAGTCAAACCTTGCATAAACAGTGTTTCGCTTAAAGAGTAACTCGCTTAAAGAGCAGAATTTTCTCTGAATGTTCACTTCGCTTAACAAATAAAACCAACCAAAAACTCGCTTAACAAATAAATTGGGGTTTGCAGTACTCCCCACAATTGGTCACTTACAATGGTGTTTCGCTTAAAGAGCAAACTCGCTTAAAGAGCAATCCTGTGGAACGCATTATGCGCTTTAAGCGAGGTACCACTGTACCTGTCGTCAACTTCAGTCTACAAGATTTTTGATTCATTCAGCCTGGTTCTACCTTTTAAATACTACCAATGGATGTGGGCTTTGTGTACATAGCTAGACAGAGATATACTTGCACTATGGTGAAAAAGGCCCCCCTACTTGTGATGAATACATAATTCTCAATGTTCCTGTTCTCTGCCATTCTGATGAACATACCTTGTTCCACATCAGGCTTTTTTGTCTTTTTAGGTTTAGGTTTCCTGGGTTCATTCTGTTCAGGTGATATTATGCCACCAATCATAAAGCCTCCTGAAACAAATGAAGTGTTAAAGAATCATTTCTAGATAGCAATGATTTTAAATTACTTCCCATAAATCAAGGCCACATGGAGAGTGGGGTGACAGTATAAACTATGCCAGATTAGTTCTTGTCAGGTCTGCACACCTTTGAAAATAATCTCCTCCTTAGGATGTATTAGTACATTTTCCCTCAGAGTATTTATTTCACAAACACATGGGTGTTTTCCAAACACAGAAATAGATATAAAACAAACACTGAGTAACAACGCACAAGGTAGGTGCAGTTATGCTCACAGTACCTGCTTTACCATTATGTTCAATGAGATCAACTCACATCGCCGATGACTGCTACTCGCGTGCGTGCGTGCGTGTGTTGATAGATGTATCTCTGGTGACAGGAAAAGTGCCACTGGCATGAATTTGTTTAAGGTGGATTGCAGCTTGCCATACAGTGACCCACACACTGTGATCTCGGAGCAGCACGTATGAAATGAGACATATAGAATTTGACACCAGGACTGCAATGGACTGCCACAGCCTTGAGCATATTAACAAGGTGCACCATCACAGCCAGTCCATCTGGCATAGCCTCTTCCGCCTCCATGACTGTTGGGAATCAGAATAGTAAAGTGGTTCCTCCTCCGCTCATTTTGCCGTTGGGTCCAATATGATGGTTTCCAGTGGCATTCCCTCCACTGAGGGGGGCCATCTCCCCACCTAAAAGGACTGTTGGCCCCTTTAGGGAGTCAGGTTATTTACCACCGCCCAACACTTGCCGTTGAGTCAATGGCTCTAACGTCTACTCCAGTACCATAGCGGGATGTCTGGCCAGATGCAACCCACACAAATTAGACAGTAACACCCAAGCAATAGTATAATGCCCCATCTGGTAGTAAAAATATATAGTATAAGAATATATTGAGACACAACATTAAGTTTGTCAATAAAACACAATTTATCTTAAAACATTCAAATAAAACCCAAGTCTTACATCTTTTGCTGCACAAAATATTTTGTTAAGTGTAAAAATTAATACCTGAAGGTCTTGTCTTGTAGTTCACACGTTCTCCTCGCCAATACTCTAGTGGTTTAATACGCATTCTTTTGGTTCGACGGACATTGGGTGTATTGGTAGGTAGTACTAATGAATAAGAAACAAAAGTGCATCTGAGGAAGTCATGTCCAGAAGCAGCAGAACAAAAAGAACAGAAGGGAATGGCAACATTCTGCACCTATGATATCTATGGAGCATTCCCGAGAGGCCGACACACTTAGTTCCCTATTGACCTCTTGCTAAGCAGAAACTCCTATCAGTGCAGTAATGCATGATCACACTGTTTGTGTAACTGTTATCAGAGGAAGCAGTCATTTTCACAAAGAAAACATGCCCTCCAGCTATGGATTGGTAATTTTTGTTGTTGCTGCTGCTTATTGTTATTGTTATACATAACAGGGACAGTTTGACATTAATTCTGAATCTACTTCTACCATCCCCTAATTTTAATGTAAAAAGACTGTGGTGGCTTATTGGTTAAGACGCTGACTCAATGACTGGAAGGTCAGCAGTTAGAGACCCGAGTGCTGCATGACAACGTGAACTCCCATCTATCTCCCAGCTCCTGCCAACCCAGCAGTCCGAAAGCAAGAAATTGCAAGTAGATAAATAGGAAACACTTTGGTGGGAGTAAACAGTGTTCCATGTCTAGTTATGCCTGCCACATGACCGCGGAAAAGTCTGCAGATGTCAAGGCTCTTTGGCTGTAAATGGAGAGGAGCACCACACCCCTAGAAATGAACATGACAAACTTTCGGGCAAGGAAAGCCTTTACCTTTACCTAATTTTAATGTGCCTTCTTGTAAACAGGCAGTCAGGTGAAAGTTCTAACTGGAGATTTTCTTATTTTATAAAGTTTTTTTCTTCTTTTAGGAATAAAATAATCTTACCCAGTTTGTGCTTTAGTGAACTGAAAACCAATCCATCTGAATCCTCTTCCATATTTCCAGATCCATCTTTAAAAACAGAGAAAGATATTAGGAACTGTTAGATTCAGTGCATTAGATGCACCTCATCTAGGTGAATTATTACAATTAGACTCAATGTCATTGAAATATTGCAAACTAATCAAAACATGCATCAACTTAATCAACAATACAGTGGTACCTCGGTTAAAGAGCATAATGCATTCCACAGGATTGCTCTTTAAGCGAGTTTGCTCTTTAAGCGAAACACCATTGTAAATGACCAATTATAGGCGGTACTGCAAACCCCAATTTATTTGTTAAGCGAGTTTTTGGTTGGTTTTATTTGCTAAGCGAAGCAAACATTCATAGAAAATTCTGCTCTTTAAGCGAGTTACTCTTTAAGCCAAACGCTCTTTATGTGAGGTTTGACTGTACTATGAATCCATGCAGAACTGCCTTCTCTGTCTGGTTTTGATGGGAAAAGATAGGCTCCATGAAAGAACTGCCTTTTCTGTCTGGTTCAGTGAGCAGTTGGATAAATTGATATATGAATGAAATGTAACAAATTGAACCAGTCCAGGTAAAGGAGTCCTAAAACTCAAGTAATGAAAACTCGCATCATTTGCATGTTCTATTGGCAAGATTGGCAGGATGTTAATTGCCAAGATCCTACTATCTTTTCTACATTGATCTAACTGGCATAAAACTTGCTAGTGATCTACTGAAGGTTAAGAAGGTGCTGTTGTGCAACTTAGTGCGCAACACAAAAGGCATCGTTTAACTTATCAGCTTGCAGGAATTCACCAACAAGATTTATACCAAGTCCACAATGCCAGGAGGCATTAACTATGAATTTTGGTCAAAGTTTTCAATATTTTCAATGTTCACTACCCATATTAGCAAGGTGGTGCCACCTTAACATTAATTCCCAGCAAAGGTCATTTTGCATGCCCCCATCCCCCACACATACACACACACCCTCACGTGTGGTCCACTTCAATCCCTATATCACAGGTAGGTTGCCCAGATACTGTGCTCCATGTGTCCGAAGAAGTGAACTGTAATCCACAGAAGCTCACAATTAAATCTATGAATCTTAAAGGGGCATTATGAGTTTATTTTGATTTTTTTTCAGCTAAAACAGGGTAAACAAACAACAGCCATGACAATTGCTTTTTGTTTGGGTGAAAAATGGTTAATTGATGGAAAAAAGGAATCTGCTTCTGGGATTTTCCCTTGTTTGGTGTCTCTATGTGAATTGTAAAAAGCACAAGAGCGTATCCTAAAGGCCATCTCGATTGCTGTCATTGGTGTTGTTCGCATTTAGGCTGCTCTTTGCTATATAGTCAAACCTCGCATAAAGAGCACCTCGCTTAAAGAGTAACCCGCTTAAAGAGCAGCATTTTCTCTGAATGTTTGCTTTGCTTAACAAATAAAACCAACCAAAAACTCGCTTAACAAATAAATCAGGGTTTGCACCCCCCCCCCACACACAATTGGTCACTTACAATGGTGTTTCGCTTAAAGAGCAAACGTGCTTAAAAGAACAATCCTTTGGAACGCATTATGCTCTTTAAGTGAGGCACAACTGTATACAGTCATACCTCGCATAACGAATTTAATTCGTTCTGGGAAGCTGCTCACTATGCGAGTTTTTTGCTATGCGAGTCAGACTTGCATAACGAATTTTTTGCTATGCGAGTCGGAGTTTTTCCTATGGAAAAACTCGCATAACGAGCGTTTCAAGGGGAAAACTCACATAGAGAAAAATTTGTTATGCGAGTCAGACCGCTTAGCAAAAAACTTGCTCATTATGTGAGCTTTTCGCTAAGTGAAACGCTCGTTATGCGAGGTTTGACTGTACAGCTTAGCATCCTATTTCTGAATAGATAAATTATTTAGGTTAGGGGTTCCCAACCTGCAGCCCACGGGCAGGCCCTGGCCTGCAGCACCACTTCATGTGGCCCTCTGCTGCCGCGTGGAAGTGGGCATGTTTACAACAGCCGTAAAACGTCCCCTCACATGTGTAAATGTGGTTACATCAGCTGTAAATGCGTCCACGGCTGTGGCAAACGTGGAAGTGGGCGCATTTACGACAGCCATAAATGCACCTGCTTCGGGGGGGCGTGTTCCATCCCACTCAGCTGTCCGAGGGGGGGGGGGGTCAGGCTCGCAGCATAAAAAGGTTGGGAATCCCTGATTTAGGTAGTTAGCTAGTTGTATTTATTGATTTTATCTATAGGTCCTGCCGATCTCCTAGCGAAGTAACTCAAGGTACCATACAAAAGCTAAAAATATGTCTGCTTAACATTGCAATGAATTAAGAAATTAATAATATGTTCTGATTAAACCTAAACTGTGTTAAAAATATCAGTTAAAAACCTTAAAACATATAAACATAAATGTAAAAAAATAACATGTTAGATTTGTCTGAATTGAAGTTCAAGAACAGCTGGAGTGCCAAGGTTCACCATCACTGATATAGGAGCTACAGATCTTTAAATAGCCCAGATCAAAGTCACATGAGGCTTTATAGATCATAGTCTGAATTGGGCTTGGAACTGGATTAGCAGCCAGTGAAGATGACTGTAATAAAGGTGTTATTTTAACTGTAACAGGCTCCAGTCTGCAGTTTGGCTACAGCATTTCGAACCAGTTTATAAACTGTCTTCAAGACAGTGTTTCGGAGAAAGCCAAAGCTAACTAAGGCATGTGTTAATGTAGCCAAGTCGGATATTTTTAGGAATGGGTTCAGCTGGCACACCCAGCTAAAGCAGCATAAGCACACTCCTAGCCATCACCAAAACCTGACCATCGGCCTCAGGGGCGAGACCAGCCAATACAGCCAAGGTGTGACCTTGTTTCCAGTGGGGGAGTGAAACTCTATCTAACATGAGATGAATCTCTAAATATTGTGGCATCTTTAATACTTACAGATTTATTTCTGTGTTAATTTTCACAGATTTGTGATCCATTTTTATGTTATATGTATGGTTACATGTATGGTTTTTGTGAACCGCCCTGAGTCGGTTTTTACCAAGTAGGGCGGTATACAAATCAAATTAATAATAATAATAATAATAATAATAATAATAATAATAATAATAATAATAATAATAATAATAATAATAATAATAATAATAATAATAATAATAATAATAGACACATTTCCTGTGTCAGATGAAATGGACTATAAGTCACAAAAGCTCACACTGAACATAAATGCACTGTAATACTTTAGTTTTTGCTGTACCAGAGTAGTACATCTACCTCTATAATAAATATATGCAATGGTACTCAGTAAAAGAAACAGAATGTAGAAAATCAGCATTGTGATGCGTTACCTGAATTTGAATCCTCCACATCATGTTCAGGGGTCAATATAGTACTACCAACTGGGCCACTAAAAATGAACGTAGGCATGTTTAGATGGGGCAAACATATTACAGAAGAGAAAGCTGGGAACAAAATATTGCAGTCCAAAACGATTGTCACTGTATATCGGGGTGCCCAAACTTGGCCCACAGGCTGGATGCAGCCTCCGACACCAATTCATCCAGCCCACAAAGCCCTCGTCACTTATGGAAGTGTAAGTAAAACAGGCCCGTACTTCTGCTTCTGGGAGTAATGAGGGCTTTGTGGGCCGGATGAATTGGTGTTAGGGCCGGATCTGGCCCATGGGCCATAATTTGGACACCCCTGCTGTAAATCCGTGACAATAGCCAAAATTCTGTCATGGCTTTATGCTGGTGTAAGTGTGCTCACTTAAATCACAGGAATTGGTACTGATTAGTGAGTTGCCACTCACATTCCTTATTGCATGTCAGTCCCAGAACTTGGAATTCAAGTGTCAACTTGTTAATTAATGGCAATTTGCTGTTGCAATTTACACAACTGCATATACAAGAAACTAAGCCTGCACTAGGATTGGGCTTCTATAGTGGAATTCCGCATAACGAAGGGCTCTTATAGCGAAAAACTTGCATAACAAAGGAAAACAAAAACAAAATGGCACCTCGCATAGTGAACATTTTTATTATGGGAAAATAACATTTTCTATGGGGAATTTTTGCATAACACAAATTCCTATGGGGAAACTCGCATAACAAAAATATTTTCGCTATGCAATTTTCCTCATAGGAATTTCTGCTATGTGGAAAAATTGTTGTTATGCAAGTTTCCCATAGGGATTTTCACAATTTAAAAAAATTCATAGTGAACAACTTTGTGGAACAGATTATTTTCGCTATGCGGAGTTCCACTGTACAGTAATACCTCAGATAACGCTATGACTTGGTTCCACAAGTCTTGGTGTTATCCAATTTTCAGTGTTATCCGATGCATGTTAAAATCCTATGAGATGGATCGGATAACGTTAAAGCTCCACAGAGATACATTGTAACCGCACAGGCTTTAATGGTTGTTATCCAATCCATCCCGTAGGACCTTAACGTTATTCAATCCAATTCTCCTCCCCAGATTACTTAACGTTATGCGATTTTAGCGTTATCTGAGGTAAACGTTATCTGACGTATTACTGTATAAGAAAACTCATGTAAAACATAGCATTCGTGAAAATACTTAACTTTTGGAATAGCTGGTAAAAAACTTAGTCTGCAATTTAAAAAACTAAGAATCATGCAACCCCATGCCTCCTATACACCATCTTTCCACCCACATCTGCAACAGTATATTAGTGTAAAGCAAAATCCACAAAATCTGTTATCAGTAGCCTCCTATTCTATGGCTTTTAAATCAAGAGACAAGGTTTTAAAGGCCCTTCTGTAGTTCAGAGATCAATATAACCCAACACATCCAGAAAGGATTCTGCTAGATACTTAGTCAATTAATCTTTTCCTACAAAATATGCTGTCCTCTACCAAGACAACCATACAACAAGCCAGACTTTAGAGTAAAAGGTCTAAGGCAGTGATGGTGAGCCTTTTAGAGACTGAGTGCCCAAACTGCAACCCCAAACCCACTTATTTATTGCAAAGTGCCAACATGGCAGCAGGGGAGGGAGGAAACACTCCCATTGGCTGCTGGGCAGAGAGGTGGCGCAAACTCTGTGATGGGGGGAGGGAGAAAGCGCTCACATTGGGCTGCTGGGCAGAGGAGTGGGGCAAACTCTATGCTGGGGCGACTGCACGGTTACCCACAAAGGGCTCTGAGTGCCACCTCTGGCACACGTGCCATAGGTTCACCACCACTAGTCTAAGGCATAAAATTCCACAGCTGCTTCTAGGGCAGTACATTCTGCCTGTTTAAAAATAATTGTTTCTTGTAAAAGGGCCAAAAATAATTAAAATAAACTTTTCATTAAGAGTTACTAAAGGTTTTGAAACCTTTCAAATTGGCCAATAAGGTGGGATATGAGTACAACAAACAAATAGGATTAAGTACAACAAGGTATGATACATTGTACAACATAGCAATGACGGTACCCAATTTTGCAAGAGTTGATTTCCGCATGTTGTCTTTCTAAATTATAATTATATGGACTTCTCTCCACATAATTCACATGCATTTACAGAGAAATCAGTTATTAGTAATGAGTTCAATTGCATACAGCTATCTTGTGATCTAATCCTTCATTGGTTTACTTGTTAATTATAATATTGCTTTCATGTTTCACTTAACTAAAGCTTTCTATTTTATTTGCCATGTTTAAAAATTCAAACGCAACCAAACTTTAGAAAGATATCAACAATGGACTACTAAGGATTGAAAGCATGAGTTTCAGCAAGTTCTAAAGCTGTGACAACAAGCTCTAGCTAAGAAGTGACTAATCTGCACTAAGCTTGAAAATTTTAAGCACAGTATTTAAGCACTGCATATATTTTAAAAAATCATTTGGAGAAGAATGTCTAATGTAGTTATACTTCTCTATCCAATCTATTCCGAAAGGAAAATTATGCCTTTATTATAACAAAGTCGACAAGGAAAACAAATCTAAATCTGCCACGAAATATTTTTGCAAAGCCACATGCAAAAGAGAGGACTAGGACAATATAATATAATTTCCAAGATGCAGAGAATTCAGTTTCTAGTTTGATATAAATTTTGACATAAATAGTAAAGGAGATTACCTGACATTGTTCATATTTACATCTGGTGCACAAAAATTCCTGAAAAAAGCAAATTGTTAAGAAGAACAAGGTAACCTTTGTAACTGTTATTATTTATTTATTTATTTATTCAAAGTTCTATTCCATCCTATTTGCATGGGCGACTCAGGGCGGAGTACAAAAAATCATGAAAAGACATAAAAATCACAATTCATAAAAACCAGATTAAAATCTAAAAAAAAATTAAAATAGCAATTAAGCAGGCTGAAAACAATTATATGCAACAATTCAAAGACATCATTAAACCAGCTGTTGTGTGTTTCTACCCAAGTCTTCAGAAACATTTAAATAAATACAAAAGCTATTCACTGTATATTTCAGGACAAGAGCTGAATCTAATCTAGGCTTTTTGCTCAATAGAGCAAAAATAGTGACTGCAGTGGCTCAAGTCACTAAGATGCTGACTGGGAGGCGGGAGGTCAGCAGTTCGATTCCCGAGTACTGCAGGACGGAATGAGCTCCTGTCTCTGTCCCAGCTCCTGCCAACCTAGCAGTTCAAAAGCAAGAAATTGCAAGTAGATAAATAGGGACCACTTCGGTGGGAAGGTAACAGTCTTCCATGTGCTCCGGTGTCTAGTCATGCCTGCCACATGACCATGGAAACGTTTGCAGAAGCAGACAGCGCTGGCACTTCGGCTTAGAAACAGAGATGAGCACTGACCCCTAGAGTCGGATATGACTGGCTTTTGAGCAAGGGAAACCTTTACCTTTACTAGTGGTTTTATAGATTCCAGCTTATCTGGATGTGGACATAGCTAACCAATATACAGCTGTAGAGAACCTATGCATTTGAGTCATGCCTAATGGTGTTCTCATATCACAATAATGAAGTCATATCGCCCTGGGGTCATTCCATATCAATTCAACCAAAAAAAATTAACTTTCTCACCCAACATCTCAGATTTTGGTGAAACTTGGCTTATTTGTTCTACCCACAAAGATAAGTACCCATGCCAAATGTTAACACTCTATCTCACTTCGTTTCCATTTTATAGGCTTTTGAAGTTTTGTATTTTTGGCAATTGTAACCAACGGATGTCGCGAAATGAAGGTCGCTGACATTTTGAAAATAATTTATAACTTTTTTATTTACCATCCAATCTTGATGAAAGTTTGTAGTCTTTTTCTTCAGAAAATGAGGATTCTAGAAAAAAATACATAATACCTCTAAGAAAACCTAAGTCTGAAAAAATATTTTCGTTTACATCTTTGTATTTTTTAAAAAAACCAAAACATAGGTCAGCGTAAAATTCCATATCACAGAAAGGGTATGTGATAATCACAAAATCTTTTTTTCAAAATGATCCTTACTAAATGGGCTATCAAATGCAGAAAAAAAATTGATGGGGTTTTGATACCTTTGTTGTGTTTCATTATGTTATATATTAGTTTTTCAAATTGTTTTATTCACCGATTTTACTGAGTAATAAGGATTTTAAGGGATTAAAATTCTCTAGGTTTGGACTATTATGAAGATTGGACAACTACCTATTTTATGATCAGTTGATAACATAATATTTTAACCAGAATTGTCTTCTTCGATAACTTAATTTTAGACTAACTCAACAACATAAAGAAACGATAAGGTCTGGAAACTTACCAATGTATTTGATATTTCCAATATTTACATTCTTCAACTTCTACAGTAACAAATTTAATGGAGGTTTGACATTTTCTCTTCAATTGACCTCATACATTTTTCAGAAAACCTGTAGGTCCTTCCAGTTGAAGTGTCAGGAGGATCAACAATTGAGAGTACATGAGGTATAGGCACAGCGCAAATGTCCTCTCGCTTAGGCCAATAAAATGATGGGGATGGCCCTGCAGGATGTAAAAACTGAACTGTCACATCACCTTCTTCTTTGTTCACTTCAGTTATGATTCCAAAGTACCATAGATTATCATATTTACAAGCCACATAGCACGATGGGTTCAAATTTTCTTCTCTCACAAATGATGTTAATTTGTTCTTTAAGTCAAACGTGAGGGCGGGTTTCTTGTCAGTACTGATCCTTCTTGCTTCCAACAGTCTACTGGCCTGTTCAGAATGTCATTTTATTAATTCATGCTGCACATTTGGAAGAAAGCTACAGAGACCTAACAAAAATGTTGGTATGTGAAAACCCAAGTCGTGAGTGTATGTTAAGACATTGTAACCTTTGCCCACCAAAAGGAAATCTGACAAGTTTTTTACTAGCAAAATTTGAAGATTTTGACGAAGATGACACCATTGAATTTAATCAGTGGATTTCAACTGATAGAACGCAAATGATAAGACAAACAGCAAAAATTGAAGACTACATAGAAGACCTGTCATCTAAATTGGAAAAACTTGTTCCCCACTCTTTCATAACAAAGTCACAATCACAGTTTTTTTAAAACACTGAAGGAATCATCTGATATAAACATTGCTGCAGTATCAATGGATTTTAGTGAAAATTACTCTTTCACTATCCAGGATGAAGCCCAGGGATACCACTGGACATCAGACTCTTGCACTAAGCAGTATAACAGGTGAAAGATTAGTCTCGTCTCTCTGTGTTATATCTGATGACATGAAACATGATGTTTCTATGGTCTACAAAATCCAAGAAATAGTAAAAGAATTCATTAAAGAACAGTATTCACATGTAACAGAGATCCACTACTTCAGTGATGGCTGTGCAGGCCAATATAAAAATAAATTTTATTTTATTAATCTTTGCCTGCATGAAAAAGATTTTAAATTCAAGGCCCAGTGGTCGTTTTTTGCGACTAGTCACGGGAAAACTGAATGTGATGGGATTGGGGGTACTGTGAAAAGATTAGCAAGAAAGGAAAGTCTACAGCGACCTCTTGAAAATCAAATACTGTCTCCATTACATTTGTTCGAGTTTTGTAAATCAAACATTACGAAAGTTAATTTTTATTTTATTTCTAAAGATGACATGTCGAAGATACGCTCTGACTTGGAGAAACGCTTTGTAGACATACAAACAGTTCCAGGAACCAGAAGTTTCCATAACTTTAAGCCAATAGACTGTTTGGGGAACTTGGAAGCAAGAAGGATCAGTACTGACAAGAAACCCGCCCTCACGTTTGACTTAAAGAACAAATTAACATCATTTGTGAGAGAAGAAAATTTGAAGTTCCCATCGTGCTATGTGGCTTGTAAATATGATAATCTATGGTACAGTAACACCCCGTATAACGCGAGTACCGTATAGCGCTAAAACCGCATAACATTACAAGATTTTCGGGAAAAATCTTGTATCGAATAATGTGATTTTTAACGTTATCCGATACAGTCGTTCTTAGCAGCAGGGTGGCTGGAAAGCTGAACGGGGTTCTCCGTTCAGCTTCCCAGCCACCCTGCAGCTACGGAGGCAGGGGTGGAGAGGCTGGAAAGCTGACGGGGGGCTCCCCCATCGGCTTACCCAGCCACCCCACAGCTGCGGAGGCATGGGTGGGTGGCTAGGGAAGCCGACAGGGAGTCCCCGTCAGCTTCCCCAGCCACCCTGCAGCTGTAGATCGGGTCCTCTGATCTCTCTGGAGGTGTTTCTGGGCTTCCCCGACGTCCTGAGCCAGTGCAGCAAGCCAGAATGTCAGAGTTCGAATCCCGACATTCTGGCTTGCTGCACTGGCTCAGGACGTCGGGGAAGCCCAGAAACACCTTGGATCGGGTCCCCACACCTCCCTGGACCCAGCGGGGGGGTCAGAACCCCAAAATTGGTTAAAAAAACGGACATTTTTTTTACAAATTTTGGGGTCTCTGACCCCCCCCACCGGGTCCAGGGAGGTGGGCAGACACGATCCAAGCTTTTTCTGGGCTTCCCCGACGTCCTGAGCCAGTGTAGCAAGCCAGAATGTCAGAGTTCGAATCCCGACATTCTGGCTTGCTGCACTGGCTCAGGACGTCGGGGAAGCCCAGAAACACCTTGGATCAGGTCCCCACACCTCCCTGGACCCAGCAGGGGGGTCAGAAACCCCAAAATTGGTAAAAAAAATGGACATTTTTTTTTACAAATTTTGGGGTCTCTGACCCCCCGCCGGGTCCAGGGAGGTGGGCAGACCCGATCCAAGCTTTTTCTGGGCTTCCCCGACGTCCTGAGCCAGTGTAGCAAGCCAGAATGTCAGAGTTCGAATCCCGACATTCTGGGTTGCTGCACTGGCTCAGGACGTCGGGGAAGCCCAGAAACACCTTGGATCGGGTCCCCACACCTCCCTGGACCCAGCGGGGGGGTCAGAAACCCCAAAATTGGTAAAAAAAAATGGACGTGTTTTTTTTTTTACCAATTTTGGGGTCTCTGACCCCCCCCCCCGCTGGGTCCAGGGAGGTGGGGAAACCCGCTCCAAGCTGTTTCCAAAGTTCTCCCACCTCCCTGGAGGCAGCAGCAAGCCAAAATGTCAGGATTCAAATTCCGATGTTCTCGCTTCCTGCAGCCTCCAGGGAAACAGGGCTTTTTTAAACATTGTGTGTTCAATGTATCGCACAACGTTAAAAACCGAATAACGACGGGACTTGTGGAACCAAGTCATAACGTTATTCGGGGTACTAGTGTACTTTGGAATCATAACTGAAGTGAACAAAGAAGAAGGTGATGTGACAGTTCAGTTTTTACATCCTGCAGGGCCATCCCCATCATTTTATTGGCCTAAGCGAGAGGACATTTGCGCTGTGCCTATACCTCATGTACTCTCAATTGTTGATCCTCCTGACACTTCAACTGGAAGGACCTACAGGTTTTCTGAAAAATGTATGAGGTCAATTGAAGAGAAAATGTCAAACCTCCATTAAATTTGTTACTGTAGAAGTTGAAGAATGTAAATATTGGAAATATCAAATACATTGGTAAGTTTCCAGACCTTATCGTTTCTTTATGTTGTTGAGTTAGTCTAAAATTAAGTTATCGAAGAAGACAATTCTGGTTAAAATATTATGTTATCAACTGATCATAAAATAGGTAGTTGTCCAATCTTCATAATAGTCCAAACCTAGAGAATTTTAATCCCTTAAAATCCTTATTACTCAGTAAAATCGGTGAATAAAACAATTTGAAAAACTAATATATAACATAATGAAACACAACAAAGGTATCAAAACCCCATCAATTTTTTTTCTGCATTTGATAGCCCATTTAGTAAGGATCATTTTGAAAAAAAGATTTTGTGATTATCACATACCCTTTCTGTGATATGGAATTTTACGCTGACCTATGTTTTGGTTTTTTTAAAAAATACAAAGATGTAAACGAAAATATTCTTTCAGACTTAGGTTTTCTTAGAGGTATTATGTATTTTTTTCTAGAATCCTCATTTTCTGAAGAAAAAGACTACAAACTTTCATCAAGATTGGATGGTAAATAAAAAAGTTATAAATTATTTTCAAAATGTCAGCGACCTTCATTTCGCGACATCCGTTGGTTACAATTGCCAAAAATACAAAACTTCAAAAGCCTATAAAATGGAAACGAAGTGAGATAGAGTGTTAACATTTGGCATGGGTACTTATCTTTGTGGGTAGAACAAATAAGCCAAGTTTCACCAAAATCTGAGATGTTGGGTGAGATAGCCTGGTTGAACTGACACGGAATTACCCCCTGTAAAGACGCATACATTTATGATGATATAAAGTTTAACCAATGAGTTTAGTTATCCACCAAAGCTCTCCACTATAAGCATTAGTCTTCAAGATGGCACAGGACTGTTGTCCCCCTGCCAAAGAACACTATTCTTGACCTTTCATTTTGGTTTTCTCTTAGAGAATATGATTTGTAAGAGCACTAGAAAAGCACATTCCAGATTTTTTTCCCCAAAAGGAAATGGTGGAGAACCTTCAAGCAATCATCTGTTATCTATAAACCCAAAAAACAACAGAGAAATTAATATTAATTGTAATTTACTGGAATGTCTTAGGAAAAACAAGAGAAACAGAGGAAGAAAGTACAGTGGAACCCCGTATAACGATTGCATCGTAGTGATGAAATCGTATGAGTGCTTTTTTAAAAAATTGTATCGTACAACGATTTTTACCGTTGTACGATACAATTTTTTTAAAATGCAAAAGCCAGGTGGCTTTAGAGAGACGTGGGGGAGCCTTCCACCGTCCCCCCAAGCCCCTTTGTGAACTGGCAGCTCTGGGCTGCTTTCCTCCTGTGAAGTGCACTCCTAAGGGGAAAGCAGCCCAGCGCTGTTAGCGAAAGGGATTCTCTCTGGTCCCCTTCCGCAAACAACAGGGGGACCAGCGAGAATCCGTTTCGCTCGTAGCATGGGTGGGTCTGGGCCAGAGAAGCACTTTCCAAGGAGTAAAGCGCTTCTCCGGCCCAAGGCCCCCGCGCTGTGAAACAGATTCCTGCTGGTCTTCCTGTTGTTTGCGCAAGGGGACTAGTGAGAATCCCTCTCACTAACAGCCAGGGGTGCCTTCGGCTGGAGAAGCATTTTAACTTTGGGAAAGTGCTGCTCCAGCCAAAGGCACCCCTGCGCTCTTAGCGAGAGGGATTCTCGCGGGTCTCCCTGTTGTTTGAGCAAGGGCACCAACCGAAATCCCTCTCGCTAACAGCGCAGGGGTGCCTTTGGTTGGAGAAGCACTTTACCCTTGGCTGCATTTTTAAATGCCCACTTTGGAAGAGATTCAAAGACCTGCAAATCAACATTTTTTGGTTTAGAACCCATTCTTTGTCTGGGGAATAAATGTATTACTAAACAAATTAATGTAGAATTTAAAAGGATGAAAAAAAACTTACTGCAATGATTGTGTGTTGCAGTTTTGCTGGTTCATGGAAGCATTTAATCTCCCCTCTGTCCAACTTTGTTCAGAAGGAGTCTCTTGAGAAGAAAGAGTTCCACAAACATTACTGTCCATACCTACTAAAAATGTCTGCCCTCCTTTTTGACACGACATCTTTCCTGAATGGTTTGTGCTTTGCATTTCATCAGAATGTCCATTTTCATCCACTTCTTTTTGCTGTTCTTCTTCATGCTCACTTTCAAAGCTCTCCTTGGAAGCTAGTATCTTGCTTCTCCTTCTGGTGGTTTTAACAATGGATCCTTCAACATTACTCCTGTGAGTCTGCAGTGGTTTTTTAGATGATGCAATGCTCTGACAATTTTGCCTTTTAAACGATTTATTAGGGGTTGGTGCTGATGGCCGTGCAATGGGTCCTACTGAACAAATAGGTTTCAAGGCAGAAATTGTATCCTCAGAGTGAACATTTGAATCATGAGACTCCCGACTGTCCTCTGAAATCAAGAACACGGTTCCATATTCTTCGCTCTCTTTATTCTCCAATTCTTTCGAGATATTTGTTTCTTCCGCATTTTTTTTACTGACAGAAGAGCACTGTTTTATATTTAGAACAGGTTGCAAAATGTTTTGTTTCTGTTTCAACAAAGATGCACGATCCTCTGACAGGCTTCCAACTTTAGCGTTTCTGTCATTCATTTCTACAGATGTATCGTTTTTGGAACATCTTTGCCGCCTTCTTTCCTGAGTCGAATTTGAATTCAACAGTGACTTCACACCTACTGTGGGCATGATTTCATTAGTCCTTGACACATTCTGCAAGCCATCAACAGTCCGTCCAGCAATATTTGTCGACTTCATCTCAGTTTGCTTTGCTGGTTTTGGTGTGACAAGTTTTTGTGATGCCCTTTTATCTCCTCTTTTTACACCATGCTGCTGCATACCCTTTTTTGATTGAGATGGCATATTTACTGAGCTCTTTCTTTGTGGCTTTAGATTTTTCCCCAATGATGAAATCCAAGAAGAAGAAGGGATGCCAAATGACTCTTCTATCAGAAATTCACACTCATCTTCTGGCTCTACATTTGCTATATTTCTAGTAAGAGAAGATAAATTGTTGAATTTCTCACATATCACCAAAGGACTGGACTGGACCAGACCAAACCAGACCAAGTAAATACAGATACACAGATACAAATTAAAAATGAACCCCCCCCGAAAAACATATCAGTTGGGGAGGTACAGCATCTTGAGAATATTCAAATTTTCTGGTGTGTGTGTGTGTGATCATAATAACTTAACCTAGGCAATCTTCAAACATTTGGGCTTCAGCTAGAAATTCAGACTTCGATGGTCTAGATCAGAGTTTCACAACCGCTGGTCTGTGTGCCTAATCTGGCCAGTGTATCTCATTAATCAGCCCTCAGTGAGAACCCAGGCACTTCTAGACATGCCCACCACCAGAAGTCACGATATGTCACTTACTGCAGCAGCAGGAATTGTGTGGTTTTTCTGGAGTTTTGGTCCACTTGGACAATTTTCCAATGCTTCCCCACTTCATTTCAGCTGCTCAAACACACCTCTGGGCAACTTGATCAAGCAGAGGGATCTTGCGTCAGTGGCTTGGTTATCAGCACGGAATCAGGAAGTTGCCCAGCGGCACGTTCGAGCAGGCAAAACAAAGCAGGGAGGCATCGGAAAATTATCCAAACAGAGTGAACATGCTCCAAAAAGCCTCCTGCTGTTGTGGGAGAGGCTGCACAGGAAGCTGGAAAGACGGTGTGAGTCCCGCTGCCACCTATGATGTTGAAAACATAAGTCCAGGGAGCAACCACGCCTCCAACCCCTGGAAGGGAGAATCAGGAGAGGGTCTGGCCCCTGGCAGGAAATGTTGCGAACCCCTGGTCTAGATTAATGAACATAAACTTGATGACCCCGATAAACAACTGGAAGCCTCTTGTCAGTCAGCAACTACATCTGTAGGAATAGTCCTACAGATGGTGCTGGACTGCAGCTCCTAGTATTCCTCATCATGGATTATACTAACAATGGGTGATGTGGGTTGCAGCTCATCTGGAAGGCCAAAGTTTGCCCACACCTCTTTTTAAATGAAAACCATGAGAAAAGCTTCACTTCTATTATTGATCAGGGAAATATTCCACCTTAAGTATTTGGAAACATTTAACACAATCTATTTATTTAACCTTAAGGTTATTGTTTATTTATTTACATAACTTTTGCATCACCATTCTCCCATATAGGGACTTGAAGTAGCTGGAATGTCTTTGAATCGAAAACATGGGTGCAGTAAACCTAGGGAGAAAAAAACTGTATAGAACATCCAGCAAAATATCAATCTGACTCCTGCATGTAAGATAGTGGTTTAAATCCAATAACTGCAGATAGAGCAGGCTCATGGAATCAGTGGGGATCTGGTTATTCAACTCCTCTATGTTCCTTTGATTCAATGGGCCTACTCTAGTTGTGATTACTGCTGGATTTCAGCCTTTCTTTTATAAAGCTAGAATAGATCAGAGCTTGTCAACCTTGGGCCCCCAGATGTTCTTGGACTTCAATTTGCAAAGACCTGATCAGCAGGTGTAATGACTTGGGTGTCTGGTAATTGAAGTTCAAGAACTCCTGGGGGCCCAAAGTTGAGAAACTCTGGAGTAAATTATACGCATGTCTTGAGCACTTCACCAAATTCATATTAATCAAATAGGAAACGGAAATGGATTCACCCCTGACAAAATTTACCTAAATGTTTTAGGCAAAATTTGCTTAATATCCAGGTAGCAAAATTTTGTTTACAGAAGCTTTGTGGTGGAGTTTTGTAACCTTATAGAAGTCTCCTGTAATACACATATGGATCAGACTGAAGAAGTAAAAATAAGAAGTCCCTAGTCTGTGCAGGATTTCACACTTCTATTTTATTTTACTTTATTCTGCCTTATAAAATTAGTGCTACATTAACTGCTTCTGCAATATAGAATTCAAGGTTTGTGCCATTGAGAGCATTTAAATTTTTAAATTTTTACCTGGATGTTTTTTAAATAATTCATTTTAACTGCATTTTAAGCATTACATTTTTTTTTTAAAAAAAGATTACCTCTTGTTTTACTGTGCTGGTTGTAGATCATAATAAAGTGATTATGTACATGGAACATTAAAACCAACAATAAAGAAGTTTCCGCATCCTATTGAAGTCATGCCCCTTAATCTCAAAGGCCTTTACCATGTTTTAACCTGGTACATAAATGAGGTTAATGCCAGCACCAACTGAGCTTCTAAGAGGAAAGCAGGGCTTCCTCCCCAGCAGATCTTAATGATCAAACAGATGTATATAGAAATAGGTATTCCCTCAATTATTCAGGTCAATTAAGGCTTTACAGGTCATCATTAACACTTTTACCTCAGATCTGAAGCATACTCAAACATATCAGCTAGAGAGGCACATCTCTCTAGCACCAGAAGGAGGGTCTTCTCCATGTCCGCCCCAGCCCTTTGGAACCTCCTGCCAACTGAGTTACGCCTACAGAGCTACTGCCCTTTTGGAAGGGCCTAAAAACCTGGCTGGCAGGGCAGGTGTGGGGCTCAAGTAATACGGGGTCCCACGTTAGGTGGCTGCTCTGATGGGATAGCCACCCCTCTCTCGCACTTTTAAACTTTTAAAAACCTTTTTATCCTTTTAAATCTTTGAGGATTTTTTTGTAAATTTATAGTTTTATTATTATTATGTTTTGAAGTTGATTTGGTTTCTGGGTTTGTGGGGTGGTGGTGGGATTGTTTGGTTTGCACTCATTTGTGTAACTTTTTTTCTTTTTGTGAGCCGCCTAGGGTCGGGTTCACCTGATTGGGGCGGGATAATAAATTTAAATAAATAAATAAATATGTGCCTACAGCACAAGGATAAGGACATTCCAGAGATCCAAAGGCTGCACATTCCCATCCCTGACCCTTAAAGGGGGACACATGTATGTTGTATAAATCATTTTAACTGAAAGTCCCTCATGTACTCTAGTAGCAACTTTTAAAATATGTATATTAAACATTTATGTGTAGTGGGCCGGGTGTGCTTGGAGGCCAAACCATAGATAAAGTGCACCATACAGGGAAACTTCAAGCGATTCTTTTCTTTGTTCACTTATGCAGGAAACCTGGAGATAACATTTGTCCCCCCCCCCCTCCATGACTACAATGAGTCTGTTCTTTGCCTTTGTACAGAGAACACAAAGAAAAACAGTCTGAGTTTCCCAGGAGTCCATTATTGCATTCTGCTCCCATAGCTCCAAGACTTCTCACCTTGCAGAAGTAAAGCAATAGATTAGAGCAGGGCTGCACAAACTACAGCCTATGGGCCGGATTTGGCCCCTGATGCTAATTCATACAGCCCACACCACCCTCATTGTTTTACTTCTGCTTCTGGAAACAAGGATGACATCGGCTGAAAACTGGCATCAGGGGCCGGATCCAGCCCATGGGCCACAGTTTGGCCACCCCTGGTTTAAGCAGAGAATGGCAGCTTAAAATCTATCTCATCCTGTTGCAAAACAGATTGCAAGGAGTGTTTTATTTCCACTTCCAGTGGGAGGAACCACGGGACCGGCCCACGGCCCAAAAAGTTTGGGCACCCTTGCAACAGAGGCTATCTGCCTTTATACACTTTTTATACAACAAGAGCTTACAGAATGACAAAGTCACTCTCCTAGTAACTGCCCAAACCTTCCTTGAGATGTGCTTTCAGCTGCTTACCGTTGTGTAAAAGAACATGTTATAGCTTCAAATGATCCCAGAGACTCAGATATCTCCTTTTCATTGGAAGATGCAGCTGAACTTTTTGCTTTTTCAACAGAAAGTCCCTTTACTGCTTTCCTTGAATGATAACTCTCAGAGTTTCCAACATCTCGGCTGCTCTGCAAATCCATTTCACATGCCTCATCCTTAGAATGTACTCTGTATGCAAGGTAAGACAGAAATTAAGCCGCTCATACTTTTATCCTCAAAATTTATCTTAAAACATATCCTAGAATCTGCTCTGTAAAGAGTAATTTTCTTAATTACTGATAAAGTTTACTTTCTCATGCACTCCTATGAGATTCATGTTATTCATTTTTACTGAATGCCTATTGCTTAAATGTATTTTTTGTAAGCCATGTTTATATAGCTATTCTTAAGTTAGACAGGAAGTAGTGGATAAATACAGTGGTATATACTTAAGTATAAGCCAACCCGAATATAAACCGAGGTACCTAATTTTGACCTGAAAACCTAGGAAAATAGATTGACCCAAGTATACGCCGAGGATGGAAAATGCAGCACCTGTTACTGAGTTTCAACAATCAAAATACATGAAAATATGGTAAAATTAAATTTTTTTTTTTGCACGTCTCAATCCAACGCAGAATTGGGACCCTTGTGGTTACTGACCTGAGTATAAGCCATTTCACTTTTTTGGGGCTCATTTTTGGGTCTAAAAAACTAGGCTTAATCAAGTATATACAGTATCTTTTACTCTCTAAAAATGCTGTCATTATATAAGACTCTACAGTTGGATGTAATCTATGACCACTACAGCCATGGGTAGTTAGAAAACTCTTGGTCCATTATTGGTTTAAATTTAAATTTTTTAAAACATCCTACAAACTTAGGATGAAATGCTGCAAAGTGATGTCCTAGCCTCTTATTCTATTCACCTTTCCCTTATGCCCTTCCTTTACCTTATGCCCTTCCTAGAACATATGCCTGTGTGGTTTGTTTGTTTTTTTTGAACAAGATTTTGCCCACATTGTATCTTTGTGCGTGGTGTAAACATATGTTTCACCAGTCTCTGACCAACAATACTTCACCTTCCATGAAAGGATTATTTTGTTGTGCATTGTGAAGACTGCTTTCTTAGTTGGTTAGGACTCAGTTGCCCTCAGTTTCTCAATGTTGCTTGTCATTGAACCTCATTAGTTTGGCTGCAACGAAATGTGTATGGGGACCAGAACTTGGGCTCAAAAGACTACTGCATGTTCCAACCTCTCATTCATATTCTTCTATACTCCATCCTACTATAACATCTGGCAAACATCAGAGCCATGTGGCACCATCAAACTATCATATTTCTCGTGGCATATGTTTTTAGGATTTATAACCCAACTTATTAGATGCATGCAATTTTATTCTCAATTGGATTATCTACTGATATTTATACACAAAATATATAGTTCAGGTTTTTTGTATCATTTTCTCTATTTTGGGAAAATGTTGAAGGGTAGCTTTTTATATTCAAAGCACTAACAATAAAATATTTATTACAACTTTGACTGTTCAGTTTTCAAACCTTTTGTCACCTCTCCTTTTTCTTAACTGCTTAGGAAACTTAAATACAGGAACATGTTGCTCCATCTGTAATTCTGGGTATATTTGTAATTATTGTTAAAATAAATTGGCTATACAATTCAATTTTACATATATCCAAAATAATTTAAAAATTGGCTAAAATCCATAGTATAGTGTAACTAAAGTAGACCCATTAAATCAGTCGATATTTGGTGAGTCAACTCCTCTGTAAGTTCCAAATATTAAATGGGACTACTCTAGTCAAAATTTACTATTGGATTTCAGTCTTTATGTACTATATTACATACTAGATTGACATAATTTGAGTTGTCCCACTGAAATAAATGGACCTTGCATTTATAGTTTTGTGTTCTCGAAGTACAGTAGTACCTCGGATAACGTTATGACTTGGTTCCACAAGTCATAACGTTATCCAGTTTTTAACATTGTGCGATGCATTGATTGCACAATGTTAAAAAAAATCCCTGTTCCCTTTCCAAAGAGGAAAGGGAACAGGGGGCCAATCTGGTTTGCTTAGCACCTTAGGACCTTGCTGCCCCTCCCCCTGTGCCTATACCAACTGCCAGGGGAAGAAGAAGCCAGGGCAGGATGAGGACCTTGCCGCCCCTCCCCCTGTGTCCACCCCAACATATTGTAATATAATGTAATGTAATGTAATGTAATGTATCGTCTGTAAGCCGCCCTGAGTCGCCACGGTGAGTGGGCGGCAATATAAATTTGAACTAATAAAATAAATAAATAAATAAATAGGCCGGGGGGGGGGGGGTCTGAAAAGAAGGGACCCAAGCCTCTCTTGGGTTCCTTCTTTTTAGAAACCTCCGTCTGGCTTGCTAAAGAGCTTAGCTATCGGAGGGGGGGGGGGGTCCTAACAGAGGCTTGGATCCCTTATCCCAGCCTCTATTAAGAAGACACCCCCCCACCTGGGTAGCTAAGACCCTTACCAAGCCAGGCTGGGGGGAGGGGGTTCTAAAAAGAAGGTAGGATTTTTCCCCTACCTTCTTTTTAGAAACCCCCATCTGGCTTGCTAAAGAGCTTAGCAATCCAGGTGGGGGGGGGGGGCTTCCTAACAGAGGCTTGGATCCCTTATCCCAGGCTCTATTAAGAAGACCCCCCCCCGCCTGGGTAGCTAAGACCCTTACCAAGCCAGGCCAGGGGGGGGGGTCTAAAAAGAAGGTGGGATTTTTCCTCCTACCTTCTTTTTAGAAACCTCCGTCTGGCTTGCTAAAGAGCTTAGCAATCCAGGCCGGGGGGTGGGGGCTTCCTAACAGAGGATTGGATCCCTTATCCCTGGCTCTATTAAGAAGATCACCACCGCGCCTGGGTAGCATAGACCCTTACCAAGCCAGGCAGAGGGGAGGGATTCTAAAAAGAAGGTAGGATTCCCCCCCCACACACACACACACCTTCTTTTTAGAAACCTCCATCTAGCTTGCTAAAGAGTTTAGCAATCCAGGCAGGGGGGGGCTTCCTAACAGAGGATTGGATCCCTTATCCCTGGCTCTATTAAGAAGACCACCACCGCGCCTGGGTAGCATAGACCCTTACCAAGCCAGGCAGAGGGGAGGGATTCTAAAAAGAAGGTAGGATTCCCCCCCCCACACACACACACCTTCTTTTTAGAAACCTCCATCTAGCTTGCTAAAGAGTTTAGCAATCCAGGCAGGGGGGGGCTTCCTAACAGAGACTTGGATCCCTTATCCCAGCCTCTATTAAGAAGACACCCCCCCACCTGGGTAGCTAAGACCCTTACCAAGCCAGGCAAGGGTGGGATCCACAGCTGCAGGTTGGCAGGGGAAGCCGACGGAGAAACCCGTTCAGCTTTCCAGCCACCCTGCTGCTACGAATGACTGCATCGGATAACGCTAGCAGATCGTTATCTGATGCAAAATTTCTTTAGAAATTTTGCAGCGTTATCTGATTTTAGCGTTATCTGATGCAGTTGTTATCCGAGGTATTACTGTATGTCTGGCCTAGACACGGAAGATGAACATTTGAAAAGAAATCAAGAACGGCATATTTCACCTTTTCCCCCACCCCCACCCCTCAAAAATTGCTTTTTTGACCTCCAGAACAGATTTAATGTTTTTCAATGCATTCCTATGGGAAACCACATTTCAGATAAAGTAATTTTTGCTTTAAGAAATGTCCTGGGGAACACATTAATTATGCTATCCAAGGTGCCACTGTAGTGCTTTCCTATGGATTCGATATAGTTTCAAGAGTTTACATCTCTAATGACCACCACAGAAATTACTAGAGAGCCCAAAATATACAATATCAAAAGGCAAAATCCATCCATTTGACAGCTAACCAAGTATTGACTAAAACAATTATAAGATGCAAAATTTTCTAGGACAAATAGCTATGTTAGCCTATTGCAGCAAAAGAGTTGTCTTTAACAGCTAACAAATCTTTTTTGGCAAAAGTTTTACACAGATTGTGTTCTGCTTCATGAGATGTAATATGTAGTTTACCATTTCCTCACTATTCTTGAATTATGTGGACTGTTACACAATATTTAATTCAGACGTAACTTACGTTCCATCACATTTCTCATCTTCCATCAAAAGAGCCGGTGATCCTAAAGATATCATATCAACATCCTCATGTAGAGAAGATGATGCATGGCTTTTACTTGATGTTTCAGTATCTTTAGAGACATTCAGAACTGCTTTGTTGTAAGAACAAACAAAATAAGTAGAATAGCGTCATCTTTACTCTTTCCAACATGAGACAATTTATGTAGTATCTTCTCATTTCTTTAAAAGGTCATGTTCTGCGGCTGCTTTATATTTCCCCTCTCAAAACTGATTTTAGAAATATCTTTGTGATTTATGATCATTTACAAAACAGAACATCATTTTATTCATATATAAAATTCACTATTAAAAACACTGATAAAATCCAGATACTATATTTGCTAAAACAATCCCAAATCTTTTGTCATCTTGGTAAAAACTATTCAATAACATTCTGACTTGGAGGGTTTTTTTTGTAGTTTTCTGACTGCCAGAGCAAACTGCGCTTGTCGGCAGCAACTCATATCCAAGAATACATTTTTCCCCCGACGCAGGAAAAATGCCATTGGTGTGAATTTGTTTAAGGTGGATCCCATCTTGCCATGAAGTGACCTACACACTATGATCATGGAGCCATTTCCTGTGGCATATATGAAATGAGACATGCAGGATTTAACACTGCAATGGACTGCCGCAGTCTTGAGGATATTATCAAGGTGCATCTTCACAGCCAGCATCTTCCACCTCCATGACCATTGGGAATCAGAGTTCCTCCTCCGCTTATTTTGCCATTAGGCTCAATATGATGGTTTCAAGTGGCATTTCCTTCACTGAGGTGACCATCACCCCACCTAAAGGGGCTCATCCGCCTTTAGCCATTGGCCCCTTTAGGGAGTCAGGTTATTTACCACCACACAACACTTGGTGTTAAGTCTCTGGCTGTACGGTCTACTCCATTATCATAGCGGGATGTTGGGCCAGACATGCCCCAGACATGGAGTATATTATAAAAGCCTGGTTGTCAGCCAGTAGAACTACCATTGCTTCTGCTGGAGTTGATTGATTGATTGATTTGATTTGTATGCCCACCCACTCAGCATACACCGACTCAGGGCGGCTCACAAAAATCACAACATATCAAACATTACAGTACAATAAAATATAACAATACAATAAAATGTAACAATGCAATATAACAATGCAGTAAAATATAACAATACAATATAATGTATCAGTGCAATAAAACATAAAAGACCAACACATACATTGACAATTGTGGCAAAGGGACCATAATCTCCTGAATTAGCCACCAGCTATCCCCAGCTGTTCCTCCTTCCTCAGGCTGGGTGGGTGAGAAGCCAGGGGACAGAGCAAGCAGTTTTTAAACAGTACCCACCTTCCCCAGCTGTTCCTCTTTCCCCTGACATCAGAGACCAAGGCAATTCTATGAAAATACTCAGCGATGGGCAGCCAAAATTTTTACTACCACTGTGGGTGAACCTGACATCATGGGTGGAGCCAACATCATGATGTCATGGGCGAAGCCAACATCATGATGTCATGGGCGAAGCCAACATCATGATGTCATGGGTGGAGCCAATGATGTGGGTGGAGCCAAAGTTAACCCCTCCCCCATAAAAATACAGTACAGGCTGGCTGGAGGTGCCCGACACCCCCAGCCAGCCCGATCCCAAAGCAGGCAGGCTGCCTCCTTTAAGATCGGGCTGGCTGAGGGTATCAGGGACCTCCAGGTAGCCCAATATTAAAGGAGACAGCCTGCTCGGGCAGGCTCCTTTAAGATCGGGCTGTCTGGGGCTGTCAGGAGTTCCTTTAAGATGTGGCTAAACAATAGGAGTTAAAAATCTTTCTCTTGAATCCTTATAAAGAGGACAGAACATTAAATAATGGATTATATCTTCAACCTGATCATATCCGTAGAAACATATCTGCTTCTCAACTGGACACCCCCCCTTTTATATCTACCTTCCCGAGATGCAGAATCTAAGTTCTGTAAAGGCTCAGTGAACTTGTGGAAAGGTCACTACCTCCAGATAATGTGGTCTCACATGATTTGCTTGTAGTTGGGGATACCAGTTAGAAAACTGGGACCCAACAATAGCAGCTCTATCTTGATAAATATCTGTTTCAAAAATCCATCTTGAGGATTAGAGAGTCAAAACTAAGGCACTTATCTAAAGTAAGATACAGTAAAACTTCGGATAACACTAAAACTTAGTTCCACAAGTCTTGGTGTTATCCGATTTTCAGTGTTATCCGATGCATGTTAAAATCCTATGGGATGCATCGGATAACGTTAAAGGTCCATAGAGATACACTGTAACTGCACAGGCTTTAGCGGTTGTTATCCGATCCATCCCATAGGATCTTAACGTTATTCGAGGCAATTCTCCCTCCCCAGATTGCTTAACATTATGCGATTTTAGCGTTATCCGAGGTATTACTGTAATCTTTTAATTTGTCAGAACGGAACTGTGCCCAAAACTGATTGTATTCTATTAATATTAATAGCAAACATTAATTTTAAAAGCCTGGCATTGTCTAGTCATGCAAAGCTAATTTCACTCACCTGAATGAGTGTCTTGTATATTTAGAGATGGTAAAAAGGTGAAGATATTAAAGACGCTGTTTCCATCCTTCACATTTTTATTATTACCGTGCTCTGGTTGTTCTTTCTGGCAATCACAGAGTGGAACAGAAATGGAAGGAGGCAGAGTTAACAACCTCCAAAAAACATGGTATAGTAAACAAAATTAAAGAAATCTTCTCTTTAGTATAATAGCAGTTCGAGGTGTAGCATTTCCAGAAATTATGAATTTATGGGGCAATTAGTTGACTTCATCTCCCCCCCCCCCCCGAATAATCAGAGGTTTTGGGGGGAAATTAACATACAAACAATATGTATATTCATATCAGACTTACCTTTATCTTACTGGTTTGTAACATAAAATGTTTCACTTCTATAGATTGCCTCTCTTAGAAAACTTCATACTACCTATAACTAAAATTCTGAATAAATACCTTGCCCTAAAAATAATTTCATTTATTTTAAAACATAAAATATTTCAGTGGAGTGGTTCCTACATCCTCAAATATTTCCAATTTTTCTACTTTAAAAATGAAACGTCCTCAGGGGAAATTTCCCCCGTTAACTTTTTTCTTTTTTCAATCACAGACCATATGTCATAAACTGCTAACAGTAACAAAATAAGTTAGCACTTCTTCAATCAAATCACCTTCTGACCAAATATGCTACCATAAGATAAATTTCATGTTACAAACAAAAAATTATGTGATAAATATAGTGTTTGAGAAAGAAACAATTTACATATTTGCTTTGAGATGGAACTTGGTCTTGATCGCGGTCCGAACTGGAGGATGAGCATGATGCGGCAGGCGAATATACTTTAAATTCCTTGGCACAAGCTAAAAAGAAAAAAAAAAGCATAATGAGGGCAAGTCTGGAAGCATACATTATGTTGCTATTTTAAATAGATAGAAATATTCCAAGCTAAAATGATCCTTCCAGGGTTTTGCAGCCTTGGGTCCCCGGATATTCTTGGACTTCAATTTCCAGAAGTTCTGGACAGCAGCTGTGCTGACTTGGGCTTCTGGTAATTGAAGACCAAGAACATTCAGGGGCCAAAGGTTGGAAAACCAAAATACACAACTCCACTTAATAACATTTCAGCAGCAAGAATGCATTTGAATTAAATGTCAACACTGCTGTTGCTGATTTACATAAGAAAAATTTTATTATAGCAGCAAACTTCTTCATCTTTCGTATCTAGGTCAGGCTTTGAACTGCCAAAATGAAGTCACCTTTTGGTGAATTCATTCCATAGTTCCTGTCGCTTGATTTAGTGCTATTCATTTATGAGGTGCTGGTTGTCTTCTTGCACATGCATCTGCTAATACAACTGGGAGCATGCGTAAGAATGCTACAAGTTCGCAAATAGCAATTTGAGACTAAGACTTATGCAAGCATAAATTAGCAATAGGATCCTAACTAATGGGCAAAATCCTGTTGGCATAAAGTTAGTCTGCCTAAACTGGACCAGGCACATCAAATAACTTGAATAAATTGAAGGCTTCCTGCCCTTTCTCCTTTTCAGGTTACAAAATTCCTTAGGGATTATTTTTGCTCAGGGGAAGACTTTGGAAGCCTTAGGATGAGGGAAGACTTTAATAACACCTTATAAATTATTTAAATTGTTTTTAAATTGCTTTTAGAGTTTTTAACTGTGTTTTGTATGTTTGGTTAATTGGTTGTAATCCGCCCTGAGTCGCTCATGCGAGTAGGGTGGGATATAAATTCAAATGAATAAATAAATAAATCTGACAGCAGTTCTTCAGCATTAAAGGCTTCTCCTCCCGATCATGAGAATCCCAACGGCTTCTCAGAGGCAATAGCAAGCCTTAGGGAACTTTGGAACCTGCAAGAAGAAGGATAGTGAGCTTTCAGCTAGTTCCGTGATGGCGAATCTTGGCACTCCAGGTGTTTTTGGACTTCCAATTCCCAGGAGCCCAAGTCTCTGCGAATCCACCCAAATTAGTTTACTACACACAATGAACCCATTCATGTGGATTTACAAAGACTTCAGCTTCTGGGAAATAAAGTCTAAGAACACCTGGAGTGCCACGGTTCGCCATCAACTCAGCTAGTTCAAACTAATTATTTACAGCAGGGGTCCCCACACTTTTAAAGCCAGGGGCCAGTTCATGGCCTCTTAGACCGTTGTGGGGCCAGATTGGTGGTGCTGCCACCACCGGTGGTGGAGACCACCCCAAGTCCACCCCCTCCCCTCCTTACCAGCTTACTGGAGGAGCTGTATATTGTAAGTGAAAGGGGGGTCCAGGCTGTACCAGGGCAGATGTTTTAAGGCTTACAATATCCGCCCTGCTACAGAGCACCATTAGGGAGACACCAAGCCGAGCGGAGGGGGCAAGGATTGAGGCAGCGGTAGCAGAAGCGAGGGCCAGATGATTTGATGCCATGGCCAGATTCAGCCTGCATTTCGGAGTTTGGGGACCCCTGATTTACAGAGTCAAAGACGTAATTTTATACAACAGAATTCTGTCCAATATATTTAATATCTATGCAGCATGTGACATTCTGTGTGATTTTATGTAGACCTGTAGAACAGAAACCAACAGGCATGTTAGTACTACAGGAGAGGAATTTTCAGTCAATGGAATGCATTGGTGTTCGCTCAGCAGCAAATGGGAAAAGAGGAAGAAGCATAAAAGTGGGTGCTAGAGGTGGGAATGAAGAAAGTTTAGAATCTGAAGGGCCACCTGTTTTAGAAACAACTTTCATGTCATCAGTAGTATTGTGATAAATTTGGATATCCCATATCCCTCCCTGTGTTATGAAAACAGCTTGCATATTGCATTTATTTGTTAGCTATTCACAAAATAGAATACTTACTGTCAAAACAGCCTTGTATATATTGCAGTACATTTTTTCCTTGTTTATCGAAGGCCTGTCTTTGACTGAAAGAAAAGGAAAAAATCATGAAAAAACACCTAGTCAAACCTCGCATAAAGACCGCCGCGCTTAAAGAGTAACTTGCTTAAAGAGCACAATTTTCTCTGAATGTTTGCTTAACAAATAAAACCAACCAAAAACTCACTTAACAAATAAATCAGGGTTCACAATCCCCCCACCAGAAGTCACAATTGATAACTTACAATGGTGTTTCGCTTAAAGAGCAAACTCGCTTAAAGAGCAATCCTGTGGAACACATTATGCTCTTTAAGCGAGGTACAACTATACTTAAAAATGCTTCCAATTTGCCTTATTGTAAATAGATTTAAAATTATGTTAAACCTCTAATATTAGCTTGCCAAATAATGATAAATGGCAGACACCAATTTGACCTATAATATCCTGATTTCCAAAAGGATAACCAGAAGAACATATTTTAAAAAGTGTCCATGCAGCTCTGGACTCAGATGTACTATCTGCACCACTGCTAATGCTAACATATTGAAAACAAGAAAAGGCTAACTTCCTGCTTCAAACCAGTGATTGTAAGAATATTTGGATTCCAAAATGCATCTATAGCAGCAGTTTTTAACATGAACTAGTACAGTGGTACCTCGCTTAAAGAGCATAGTGTGTTCCACATTATTGCTCTTCAAGCGAGTTTGCTCTTTAAGCAAAACACCATTGTAAGTGAACAATTGTGACTTCTGGTGGGAGGGATTGCAAACGCGATTTATTTGTTAAGCGAGTTTTTGGTTGGTTATATTTGTTAAGCGAACATTCAGAGAAAATTCTGCTCTTTAAGCAAGTTACTCTTTAAGTGAGGCACTCTTTATGAGAGGTTTGACTGTACTGATACTCATCCAATGACAGTAGTTATAGAAAACTATTATCATTTGGAGATTAAACAAAAAAAATGTTGTGCACCTTAAAAACTAATTCCTGAATTTTGTGCTCTTTTATTTATTCTTAAGCAATATTTTTGTCTGAAGGTAACTTTATAAAGTTAAAAATACCAAAGTAAAAAACCATGCATGAAGGCTATAGAGAAAGACAAGTTACAAGACAAGATCATGAAATGATCAATTTGTTTAAAAAACTTAGAGGAGTTCACAAACTGGAAACTGTAAATAGAAAATAAACACACACACAAAAGGAATGAAAGTAACCATCTAAAGCTCCACATGCATAAAAATGCATGCAAACTACATCAATAGTGATTTGTGAGTTCATTTTATTTAAGAGAATGGTTAGTCATAGGCAAGCTCCACAGTCCAAGAGCACCTCCAGATGAGAGGAATGGTAAACCACTTCTATATATTCTCTACCTAGAAAACTGTGGAAACAGTTACTACAAGTTAGAATTGGTCTGACAGCACACAATTATTATCATTATTATTATTACTATTGAATGGCCACAGAGGAAATGTAAGTGGAACTAATTCCTGTCCAAAATGTGTAGACAAATCCAGGTAGGCGGGCGAGTTCTTCTATACATGTTTTTTAGCAAATCGCTGGTTTATCCTATTATACTTTAACTTACACAAATAAGCTGTCATGATCAGTTTAAAATATACAGTAAAACACTAGATAACGATTGGATCAGATAACGCTAAAATCGCATAATGTTAAGTAATCTGGGGAGAAGAATTGGATCGAATAATGTTAAGGTCCTATGGGATGGATCGTATGACAACCGCTAAAGCCTGTGTGGTTACAATGTATCTCTATGGAGCTTTAAGTTATCCGATCCATCCCACAGGATTTTAACATGCATCGGATAACACTAAAAATCGGATAACACCAAGACTTGTGGAACCAAGTTTTAGCATTATCCGGTGTTTTTCTGTACCTATATTATGCGAGGGACTGCAGTGGCTCAAGTAGTTTATTTATTTATTTATTTATCACTTCTATACTGCCCATCAAATCAAAACAGACAACCAACAAATACGTCACAAAATAACATAAAATAAAATAAAGTGGTTAAGACGCTGAACTCACTGACTCAAAAGTCAGAGTTCTATTCCCGGATACTGCATGACGGAGTGAGCTCCTGTCTCTGTCCCAGCTTCTGCCAACCTAGCAGTTTGAAAGCAAGAAATTGCAAGTAGATAAGTAGGGTCCACGTTGGTGGGAAGGTAAACAGTGTTTTGTGTTGAGGCATGACTGCCACACATCCACAGAAATGTCTGCAGACACAAACAGCACTGGCCCATTGGCTATAAACAGAGATGAGCACCAAACCCTAGAGTCATATACGACTGGCTTTTGCACAAAGGTGACTTTTCCCTTTTCCTATATGTGTATGAAAGAAGGGGTACACAGATTTCTGACAGGATTGTACTTTAGCTAATAGATAATGAACAGGATCCATACAACTAACTTTAGGCACTTGCATAAGTTTTTGTTAAACTTCATTTACAACAGACACCAATGTTCCATATTTTAAACTATTTATATGAAACTTCGTGGTCACTTAAGTGGTTTTCTCATTTATTCTAGGGACTAATTTTCAAGAAACAAACTGTAACACAACAAGCTTCTTTAGAAAATAGTTGCCTGGCATTTTTGGATTCTAGGCAATATGAAATACTAAAATCAGAAAAAGTATCATACTTATACAAAAACAATGTTATTTGTTACAGGACAACATTTAGGAAATAAACACCAATTACCCTTCTCTATTGAAGTATCGTTGTCTATAGTTCGTTTTTAAATGATTCTGTAGGCAACAAAGAAAATATTATGAAGAGGCTTCTGGAAATGGACATAACACAACAATTTATATTCTTGATGCTTTCAACCCATTCTCAATTATAGCTGGTCACAAATCAGGAAAAAAATATTATAAAAACATATCCTCTTAATTATTAAAAATGACTTTCAACTAAGTCACATATTTAAGAGTACAGTACTTCTAAAAATTAAACTATACTAGAGCATAAGCAGTTATAACAATCACAGCAAAATAAATAAAAAACCCTTACACCCCAAGCAATTTCTCTAGCGGTGCTCTCATAAGCATTTTTTTTTGTCCTGGCTATTTCATCTAACCAGCTTTTATACCACTACTTGATCTTCCTTTACTACCAGTAACCTTCTCTGCAGTGATTGGAGTTGCTGGGCCTTGGCACTCGAAGGCATTTTTCCAATGGGAATATTTATTGAATTAGTACCTTGTGTTAGCAGGGGTGCCGAAACTTTTTGCACCGGAGGCCTGACCACGTCCCCGGAACAGCTGAGTAGGCCAGACCGCCCCCCTGGAAATGGGTGTCTGCATACACTTCTTGGTTCAGTACGGACGCTTCCGCACATGTGCAAGCAAGTCCTCGCCAAATCAGGAGGTGAATACGGACGCATACGCAAATGTGCAGAAGTGGCTGTATTCACTTCCTGGTTTGGCAAGGGTGTTGCAGGCCTGATGGAATGGCTTCAGGGTCTGTATGTGGCCCATGGTTTGGCATGCCTTGTCTAAGGTTTTGGAACACGATACTGTATCTTGAATTCTGCCATTATAGAATTAATTGTTATGGTTTTCACTAAAATCTTCAGAGTTTAAAGGGCCAATTTGCTGTAATTACAGCAGATTGTAACCCCCAACTATAGTGTAACCAACATATTGCAGACTATTGTAATAATAATAAAAAACACATTGTAAGAATTGCAAATGGTTTCTTTATATTTCCAACTACCAACATTGTTTATGGTACAAATGACCTGGCTCTGAAGACTAGCTAAAGAGCAGCTGGTGGTTTTTTTAATGACTATAATAAACTATTTTCCAAATTTCAATTGTAAAAGCATTTATTTATTTATTTATTTTTAGGGCCATTTTTCCATATCCTTCTTTAGCCTTGTAACATTTTATGTACATGAAAATTTTACATTCTGACAGGACGAGAGCTTCATTCAGTCAATCAAGATAGCAGCAAAGACAATTTCATTAGTCTGCAAAGCCCTCAAACTGATTCCATTAATCCATCCATGATTGTTATTATTCCAATACTCCTTCTGAAGCTCCCTCAAGTCCAAGTCCCTTCTTGCTTTGCAGGTTTTCAAAATTATACAAATACGAATAAATAAATAAATAAATAGCTTAGTACAGTAGTACCCAACACAACAAAAAAGCCCCGTTCCACAGAACTCTTCATTATGCAGTTTTTTCCGTTATGCGGATAAAATGGGTGATACCCCGTATAACGGGGAAAAAGTTTGTTATACAGGGTTTAAATTAAGCAGGGTATACCTCAGTTAACAAAACCCCCGTAGAACAAAAAAAATCATTATGCAGGGGTATCGCGATTGCCTAACGAATGCTTCGTTGTACGGATTTTTCATTATATGAAGTGTTCGTTATGCGGGGTGCCACTGTAGTGGCTTTGATAGGATATCTGTCATCTCTTTAGTCAGACAGGAGACTATCTGGATAGTCCCTTTCTTGGTCAGTTCATGCTCCAGCTGGTACCTGATGCCAATGTGTTTGGTGTATACATTTGGTGAAGCCTCATTCCTGTAAGGGACTGCGGTGGGTTATTGGTTAAGACCCTGAACTCGATGACTGGAAGGTTGGCAGGTCAGCAGTTCAATACCTGAGTGCTGCATGACAGAGTGAGCTCCTGTCTCTGTCCCAGTTCCTGTCAAACTTACAGTTGCAAAGCATGAAATTGCAAGTAGATAAACAGGTACCACTTTGGTGGGAAGGAAAACAGTGGTCCGTGTGCTCATGTCCAGTCATGCCTGCCACAAGACCACAGAAACATCAGCAGACACAGACTACGATGGCTCTTTGGCTATAAACAGAGATGAGCACACTAGAATCACACAACTGGCTTTCAAGCAAGGGCGGCCTTGGCCATTACTATAGCACTAACCCAGTGGTTCCCAACATGGGGCCCATGTTCCACAGGGGGACTTCAATTCCCAGAAGCCTAAGTCAATATACTGGCTGACCAGAGCTTTGGGGAATTAACTTAGGTTTCTGGGAATTGAAATCCAAAAAACCAAAGGTTAGGAAACAGTGCACTAACTGCTATGGGGCAGTATATATGTAATGGCTATTGCTTAAGATGGTTAAGATGCTGAACTTGATGACTGGGAGGTTTGCCGTTCGAGACCCAAGTGCTGCAAGAAAGGGTGAGCGCCCGTCTCTGTCCCAGCTCCTGCCAACCTGGCAGTTTGAAAGCAAGAAATTGCAAGTACTGTAGATAAATAGGGGCCACTTTGGTGAGAAGGTAACTTTACTTTACTATTCATATTTGCTATCCCGCCCCAATCAGGCAAGCCCGACTCTGGGCGGCTTACAGCATAGATTAAAAACATATCAATATTTAATTTTTTAAAAAAATTCATGAAAATTAAAACAGTATCGGGAGTATGATCAGAAAGGGTGGATTATCTCTAGACTAGCCACCCCACATGGGATCCCCCATTCCTGGATCCCCACACTTGTCCTGCCAGCCAGGTTTTTAAGCTCTTCCGGAAGGGCAGGAGCTCTGTCTGCAGGTGCAGCTCAGTTGGGAGGAGGTTCCAGAGGGCCGGGGCGAACAGAGAAGGCCCTCTTCCTGGTGCTAGCGAGGCGAGCCTCCCTACCAGATGGAATAACAAGAGAGCCCCTCCGATCCGCCCTGGTGGGACGGACAGATGTTCTTAGGGTGATGCGGTCTCTTAGGTATCCTGGTCCACTACCATATAGGGCTTTAAAGGTAATGACCAGCACCTTGAATTGCACCCGGAGACATACTGGCAACCAGTGCAGCTCCCGAAGCAGTGGTGAGACCCGAGCATAACGCCCTCGCCCCATCACTACCCGGGCCGCCGCATTTTGGACCAGCTGCAGTCTCCGAATGGTCACCAAGGGCAGCCCCATGTAGAGCGCATTACAGTAATCAAGTCTGGAGGTGACCAAAGCGTGCGTGACCATGAGCAAGGCGTCCCAGTCTAGGAGTGGGCGTAACTGGCGTATTACACGGAGTTGTGCAAAAGCCCTCCTGGCCACGGCTGCCAGCTGCTCTTCGAACAGTAGTCGTGAGTCCAGGAGGACCCCCAGATTACGCACCGGGTCTGTTTGGGGCAAGGCTGCCCCATCCAGAACCAAAGCTGGCAACTCCCGTGATAACACGGGGCCCCTGACCCACAGCCACTCAGTCTTGCTGTAGCCCGTTGTCCCCCATCCAGACCTTAACAGCCTCCAGGCACCTGGAAAGGACTTCCACCGGACCGCTTGGGTCCCCACGGGCAGAGATGTACAACTGGGTATCATCTGCATATTGATGATACCTCACCCCGTGGGAACGGATTATCTCACCCAGTGGCTTCATGTAGATGTTAAACAGAAGAGGAGAGAGCACCGAGCCCTGAGGCACCCCAGTGTTACCTGCAGTCTGGTGTCTAGTCATGCCTGCCACATGTCCATGGAGACGTCTGCAGACGCAAACAGTACTGAACCCTAGAGTCGGATACGACTGGCTTTCGAGCAAGGGCGACCCTTTACCTTTACTATAGCACTAATGGCTATAATAATAACCTCGTATCAGAAGTTACTCGGGGTTGAAAGGATTTTTTTTTTGCTGGAGAGACTCCGCTCCTTTCATTGTCTCCAAGTCCAAGTGCAGCCCCTCGGGTACCGAACCCCGGCCCTCCAGTGTGCAAGCTCAGCGCCTTAACCACTAAGCCACCGGGGAAGTCACAGGACCGCCCAGCCATTCTCTTACCAAGGGGTCCATAGCGACGGGCCTTTGGCTCGCTGAGGCCGCGAAAGACGAGCGACGCCTCCTTTCCTCCTCCGTTTAAAAACGTCGGCCGCTCCCGCGCCGCCGACGCACCGAAGGGAAAGGCCGCTGGTTGGTCTGTTTGCTGTTAACGTCATAATAGGCGGCCGGGGAAGGGGCGGAGAGACTGACTGAGAGGAAGGGAAGACGCTTTGGGCAAGGCTAACATAGAGCTATGGTTGAAATTTTTGAAAGAGGTACCCGTATTAAGGCTGTGCTCAAGCATCTCCAGAGTAAACAAAAACAACCAAAAGGTGGTGGCACCTTAAAGACTAACTGCTGATTTTTTTTAAAATATGAGCTTTTATGGACCAAGGCCACTTTTTACGTTAGACTAGAGCAGGGCTTCTCAACCTGAGGCCCATGGGCCGGATGCGGCCCACACAGTGGTGGGATGTCAAAAATTTTACTACCCCACTGTGATGTCATCACAGTGTGGGTGGAGCTAACATCATGATGTCATGTCATGGGCGGGGCCAAAGAAAAAAAAATACAAAATAATAAAAATAGGAAGCTTCAGGCTATATAGGGAGCTTCAGGCTAGCAGCTTCTCTTCCTCCTCCCCGTTTGGGAGGACAGCAAGGAGGCCGTGCATATGTGCCAAGCACTAGGCGTGCATGCACACCAAGTGCTTGGCATGCATGCGCAGTGGGGGAACCAGTGAAAAGGTAAGCCCCGAAGGTGGTTCCCCCCCAAAGCTGCTACAGGTTCTCTGGGACACTGGGGAAAATTACTACCAGTTCTGGAGAACTGGTGAGAACCTGTTCCATCCCATCACTGGGCCCACAGCACCATTTCATGTGCGCCCTCTACCACACCTGGAAGTCCCATGTGGTGGAGGAAGGGTAAAATGGCCATCCGGACCCCAAAAACTGTTTGAGGGAGCGTGACCCGGCCCCCGGCTTTAAAAGGTTGAGAACTCCGGGACTAGAGTAAGACCTCTTGTCACCAATTTAAGCACATCAGGTACAGAGGTACGCAATGGCTGTCAGCCCAACAGAAAAACGTACCTTTTTACAGGGGACTGTGGTCGCATAGTGGTTAAGACGTTGAACTCGATGACTGGAAGGTTGGTAGGTCAGCAATTCCAAGACCCGAATGCTGCATGACGGAGTGAGCTCCCATCTCTGTCCCGGATCCTGCCAGCCTAGCAGTTTGAAAGCAAGCAATTGCAAGTAGATAAATAGGTACCACTTCTGTGGGAAGATGAAGTGTTCTTTGCACTTTGGTGTTGAGGCATGCCTGCCACATGTTCACGGAGACGTCTGCACACAGTGCTGGCTCTGGCTGTAAACAGATTAGCACTGAAACCTAGTCAGATATGACTGGCTTTCGAACAAGGGCCAACTTTACTTTTTTGCAACTGACAATAATGAAAAATCCCTGGCTGTTATTCAAACTTGCTATGAAGCCTACCCCTATTGATTTGCAAATAGTTGCAAAACAAACTTCTCTTGCAAGCCGATTCATCACATCCAAAGGATGGATGCAAAATAAACATTGTGGCATTACACAAGCTATAGGTCTATAGACACCTGCTTACAGTTAACGTGTGCAGAAGATGAAATTGCAGGTTTATTTTGGAGCACGACATTTCTTCAGTCTCCTAGTGCAGGTAATCAAGGGAGAAACATGATTTAAATATAGCTGTTGATTGAACAGTCAAGTCGTCGTCCCGTCCCGTCCCCCCCCCCCCGCAAAAAAAATATTGATAATGCAGATGTTTGTCATGTTTCTTGTTTCAGGTTCCTTGGGCTTTTTGGGCAGAGGCATGGAAAGAGTTTGATTTTTTTGAACAGTGGAACTCCAGAATTTTTCTTTACCTGTTTCAAAATGTGGACTGCAAAGTAAATTCAGGCATTTTTCACAGTAGGCAATGTTGACTGAATTGTCCCAAATCTGCCAGTAAGACAACTACCAGTTACATAGCATTTCACTTCCCCTGCACTGCCTTACATTGAAACAGAAAATTCTTCAGCTTTGGGTAAAATAGAAATGCAAGTTATACCCCGGATAACGATTGCATCGGATAATGCTAGAATCGGATAACGATGCAAGTTTTTTTGAAAAAACTTGCATCGGATAAGGATTCTGGATGATTCTTAGCGTTATCCGAGGCAATGGTCTGCGGGTGTGGGGTGGTTTGGGTAGAATTACCCAATCCACCCCCCCCCCACCCGCAGCGGTCTCTGTGATTGCAGTAGGGTCGGGGGAAAGCACACGCCTTTCCCCCGACCCTACTGCAGTCGCAGAGACTGCTTGTGTCTCTTTCCCTCCCTGTATTTAAACTACAGGGAGGGGGAGAGAGACGTGATTGGGTCTCTAGAGAACCAATCACATCTCTCTCTTTCCCCCTCCCTGTAGTTTAAAAACAGGGAGGGAAAGAAAGAGACACAAGCAGTCTCTCTTTCTCCCTGTAGTTTAAATACAGGGAGGAAAAGAGTAAGATGCGCTATCCGGGGTATTACTGTATAGCAAAGTCTTGCAGCGATTCACAACAAAAATTTATAGTTATGCTAGTATAGTTTTACAAGTAGATTCTGAAGTTAAGAATAAATGTCTTGAGTATCTACTAGCCTAGCCCTCCTACAGACAGAATCAATTATTTGGGGATATTTGTATTGCTTTCTAAAGGTCACACCAACCAAATAGTAAGTAGCCATTGTTAGTCTGACTACTGAAACTGTACTCTGGCAAACCACTGATTGCTTATATCACAGGTTGGCAACCTTTTTAGGTCAAGGGCTGGGTCATGCTCTCTCAGACAGTTAAGGCGGCTGGACTGGTGGTCCCCCTGCCGTAAACACATCCGCAGCTGCCATAAACATCCACGGCTGACGTAAATGCATTTAAGGCTGTCATAAATGAGTCTGCAGCCAATTCTGGTGGTGGCTAAAGCAAGGGCACAGGCTGGATGATTTGGTCCCAGGGACAGGATCCGGCCCATGGGCTGTAGGTTGCTGACCCCTGGTCTATATGAACCTGAGAAAGCTACTGACTTTCTCTCCCGCTAATAACTAATGCTCAACTCTACTCTAGGCAATTCAAAAATGAAGACAACAGGAAAATAGCTCTGAACAACCTATAAGCTAAACAGAACCCTCAGTAGGATCAGTACCAATAACAGCTCATCTCAAAAATAAATTATCCAAAATAGTAAGTTCAAACTCTCAAAATAGTTCAACAGTATCATTATTACTAAACTAACTTGGGAATTCTTTGGTGAAAAAAAGGTTTTCAATATTTTATGAAAACCGAAGAGTAGGGACTTCTAATTTCAAATGGTTAAGAATTCCGTATTGTAGGAGGCACCAGCCTTTACCCAGGATTTACCTTGCTCTGGCAGGTGATCCTTGATTTTTATTACATTAGATCCAACACTGATTCTTTCTTAAAAAGAGCGAGAGAACACTAGGAAGCTATTATTGTTCTCAATTCCCAATAGCATTGCTTTCCTAAAAATGTTTCCATGACAGATGAATATTCAAAAGTTCTCTCAGATCAAGTTCCAAGACAATACAAGGAACTTGCATGTTATTCTACTGCATGTTACTCTACTGCTGGACAAATGTTGGGTACCAAATAATCCTATAAAGTCTTGATTACATAAAGAAGTAACATTAAAGACCAGGTGTTGGTCTGGTCATATTTTCACAATATTATATACAGTATCTGACTTTTCCCACAAGCCATTAATAATTTTTAATGTAAAAACATGAATGCTTATGATACAACATTCTCCAAACCAAACCAATGACAAGTCAAGTCACAATCAAATGGTATGTTTTCAAATTATTTAATATGAAAAAGATGAAATGCAGTTTTCATCACTGCTTAGACCGGGTATACATCATATTCTGTGTAAAGAAACAAAAATCAGGCCTTCAAAATGTATTAATTCAGGGAGAAACATAAACTGGATGTACACAAAGTCCTTGTATTTTTTCTTTAAACTGAAAGCACTCTTTTCTTGAAATCACATTCGTGAGTTGAATAATCCTCAAGACAGACTGAGCAGCTGCACAATATTTAGGGAGACAATTTGTTTAGGCTGCTTCCTGTTTTCTACACTTCTAAGAATAATGTCTGCAAGGAAGACTCGCTGGAAAATGTTCTTCACATTCAAGCCTACTGATGTATGACATCAAATGCAATTTTGCAAATGCAAAGAGTCTTGTTGCTACCTTTGAACACTGATCAATCTAAGAAAAAAATAAAATAAGATATGCTAGCACAAGACACGATCACACCATGATTGTAAAAATAAGGTAAACAAATAAACCACTCATCATATCCCAGTGGAAATTCCTTACAGCAATCTTTTTATTACTATTTTTATATCTTTTTGTGTTCACAGTAGCTTCCCCAATTCATAACTATTTAAAACTAGAAGAAGACAAAACCAGCTCAGTCAAAAATATCATTGGTATATTACATCATTGAGCTATATGTTTTCATTGCCAACATGGCAACACACACAGATTCAATGTCCTTCCATCTCCTATTGTCACAGGGTACTTATCCTCTTAATTGATTTAAAGTATCTATTAAACAAAATTAAATTAAGAGACAAGTTATCAAATGCATTAAATTATAATTAACTGTAAACTCTATTTTTAGGAAAATACAATAAAATATACAAAGAGTGGCTACTTTTTAAGACTCATTTCCAAATTGTGGACTAATTTTGAGATGGATTGCAGTTCAAAAAATAATTACATCTTTGGTGCTCAAGTGCCTAGAAAAACAGGACAACCGACAAGTTGTTACGTTGTTATAAACTGTATAATGATTTTACAAATGCTGTTTAAAACTATTGATATACCCACATCTTTCATGATGTCCTACTTTAAGAACATTGTCTGAAGCCACTGTAGATATTAATAATTTCTCAAGAGCTAAACATTTGGGAAGTGGACATTTTGGAAGCACATTCTTGCTACAAAAGTGGAGAAAACAGGCCAACTGTAGTAAATGTGGGGTACTTGTATTAAGAAGCAAAAACGAACTAGTAAGACTAAGCACTGCACCACTGCTTCACTATGGTCAAAATTACTTCTCTCTTCCCTCTACAAATGTACTTTACATTGGACTATAGAAGTTTAATTATCTAGTCCATTTCATTATTAGATTCCTGACAACTAAAACATGATATCTGTATCAAAATGCTTTACAGAACCTACCACACCAAGAGAAAAAAGACTCTAAAATAAATGATCAATATAAAAATACAAGAGGGTATAACCCAAAGAGAGATGGGTACATTCAAGTCTTCCAATTTGGGCATGAGCATACTGGCATCATATAGTTATGTATCATCTGTGAAACTCAAAAAGTTTAGACTCCCAAGGGCGAAAATGAAAGAACAGCAGTAGTACTGGCATATAATTATACTGTCCTTAAATCTTGCTCTTCCCCAATTACATAAATTGGGAACATAGGAAATGTGTACTTCCAACAACAGAAGGGGTGTGAGCAAGAAGCAGTAACTTCTTTTCCTAGCCGAACTCATCTTCCCAAAGTCTTCTCCCTTCAACTGTTTTTGCCCTCTGCCAGAGTCTCATGTTGAAAGCTCACCTTGGAGCATTTCAAGTGACAGGTCTATCAGAAGAGAAGCAAGGGGTGGTGATACACTCCTCGGTTAATACCCATTTTTGTTTTGATTAGACTTTGCAAACACAGTACATTGTTCTGCCTCCAAGCATATAGTCCTGCCCTATGATCATGTAACTGTCACAATATCACAAACTTTAAAGCTGTCTGAAAGGATATAAAAGTTGACATGTTTCAGCTAAAAGTTCAATACTTGTTATGTTCAGTTTATACCAATGTATTAGGAATCTCTTCATACACAAGAAAAATTAGCCAACTTCTCTGAAGCAGTGCAAAAAAGAAGTCCTGAACAACTCTTCTTGGAAAGAAAGATTTGCAACAGTAGTTGCACTCCCCTAATGGGCCAGAATCTTATCTACTTATACAACCATATAACTACAATTGTGTAAGCCTCCCCCTGTGCAACAGGCTCTCCTTTCTACACTCAATTGTACAAACAAGTGCCTGCAGGATGGGAAAAACTCCCATACAATTGCTCTGTCACATAACGTTTATCTCCAATTGGTTTTAGGCCATGTTGCCTTGCTTTGGTATCAACAGAAACATTTTTAGAGGAAACAGAAATCACAATTTTAGCTTTCTCCTCTGAAATTATTTCACTGCAACATTTTTCACACTTAGAATGTTAATTTCCTTCAGAAAGCAACAAAAAGAAAGATAGATTTTGTTACTGCAGGGATCATCATCAAAATGCCGGCCTATGTCTAACCTATAGCAGGAAAAAAAGAGTGTGGCAAAAATAAGCCTGAATGTGGGGTAATAGGCATTTTATCCATAACTTGACTGACATCTCATCTAACAATGTTTCTGTAACACAGATTTTTCTACTTGTTAGTCTGGTCTTCCTGTAGAGATTAGCAGATGTGTGTTTTCTTCAAAAAGCACCCAAAGTTTCGCCAAGCTGAGCTTCTTCCTTAGCTGCATAGAGCTATAAAATGGTACAGACAGATAAATTGAAAATCCGGTCTGCTGTAGAACTTCTTACTGGCTTCTGCTGTTTTGTTTCCAAATTAAGGCCTCAGCAAAATATTTAGTACCATTTTAAAAAAATATGGTGTTCCACTTGCATGGGATCCTTTTACACCATGAACAGTATACCTGCCTCAGTTATTTTCCTGTGCAAAATAGTATCTAACTGGCGGTCCTGGCAAGTCTTCTTCACCATCTGTTTCTGGAGCAAATGACACTGTGAGATCTACATACTTCTTGTTTGCTGCTGGTTTCACAAGTTTTTGCATCCTAGAAGATAAGTTTCAAAAAATAAGGCAGCAGCAAATGAATCTCAGTAGAGTCAACCTTTTCTGATGACCACAAACAAATTCAACTCACACATTTTAATGAGTCCTATACTCTAAGAAATCAGGGCCCTGTAGAGACATAGCAAAAATCAATTTTGAAATGTGCAAATCAGCAGGAGGAAAAAACCACCTCTTTGAAGAAAGGCTACTTTAAAACCAGCTTTGCCTCATATCCTCAGACATTCGGCAGGCTTGAAAATACAAAGCAAACACAAAAACCAACTACAGTAAAACACCGGATAACGATTGGATCAGATAACGCTAAAATCGCATAACGTGAAGTAATCTGGGGAGGAGAATTGGATCAAATAACGTTAAGGTCCTATGGGATGGATCGGATAACAACCGCTAAAGCCTGTGCGGTTACAATTTATCTCTATGGAGCTCTAATGTTATCCGATCCATCCCATAGGATTTTAACATGCATTGGATAACACAAAAAATCGGATAACACTAAGACTTGTGGAACCAAGTTTTAGCGTTACCAGGTGTTTTACTGTATAGGAAAAAAGAATGAACAGTTCTGTTTTGACTGTTCATCTGGGTGAATAATATAACATGGCATCCAGAATCCAATCCTCATGGAATGAGGTAAACTGGCCTGGGTCATAAAAGTATGCTTCTACCTATTTATTTTTTATTTATTTTATTTATATTTCAACTCGTATGCCGCCCCACTCACAATGCGACTCTGGGCAGCTAACAAAGATATTTGTATCATATTTCTCTTTTTATTATGAAATACAGTAGTTTTGAAACTCAACATTTACCAGTCTAAAAACAGTAACAATGAACAGAAATGTAGCTTTTTCATAAATGAAATGTGAAAAGTTAACTTCTATAATCTAAATGCAACTGGTTAAAAAAAAAAGGAAGTTTCATGCTGGCTTCACCACCGAAAAGCATCTTAGTTTACCATCCCTTAAAAATCAGACGAAGCAGCTGTTTTCATCCAATTTGCCCTAGATATATCTGGAATCTAACAAAGAATTATTTGCCACTTATTTTAAAAAGTTTAGGACATTTGAGCTTCTTCCATTATGTGATCTATATAAATGACAGACATTACCTATGAGCTCATGCTTAGGGGCCAGAATCGAAACATAGCACCAAACTGCTTCTAAGTAATCTGGCACTGGCTGTATTCTTTAACACATCCCCAACTGCACATCATAATATTTTTAATTTGCTGCTTAAGGGTTAAAATCCTCTTGAAGCAATTTTACACTGTGCAAGCAGGATGTAGTCACCATCGTGCGACAGTATTATTTAATTTTGATTATTGAAAACTTCCAAGCCTTAGTTCCCGAGGCTCCCTTTTGACCTGTGGGAGACATGGCATGGTGGGGAGCCTTTAATAGCCAAAAATGACCACCAGGTTGCCACAGGATTGGGACCACTGGTGAAGATTTTTGCCCTACCATTCAGTTCAAGGCTTGTAAACTCAGAACTTGCAATCTAGGTATGAAGTATTCATTATGTATTACCATTGGAAGATGATTACATCATCTTACTAGTACGGCATAAAATCGAGTAAGATGATTGCAGCCAATTAATACTTACGTCAGCTTCAATCGTTTGACATGCCCTGGCATTACAGGAACATACAGCATTTTAACTCCCTGAACCACCATTGTCGGCTCAATTCCATATTTTTCCTGAAAGACACACACAGAAATAATTTGAATTACAGTACATAGAGAATGAACTTAGAAAAAGCCAAAGAACAAGAAACAGCAATAATATACCCCACTCAGCTGATGTTATTACATATTTAATATAAATATCTTACTTTGACAGCATTTATGAAATCCAAAAGGGTGAAATCTTCTTTTCCATAAATAGTCCATCTATCCCAGATTGTAAAAGATATCCCATTTCTGTCACAAAATAAGAACATGAAATATTTATGTACACAAAACCTGTTGCTGAAATATGTTTTAAATTGCTTGGTATTATGGACAATTTTAAAATGTGGTTGATTAATTAATCAAAGGGGTATAGCATGCTGGATTTCCCTAGGACACTAGATATGACCATCAGTTGCCCTGAATATACTCCATAATGTCTGACTATGCGGCTACGGTAATGGAGTACACCTTACAGCCAGAGACTCAACGCTGAGTATTGGGCGGCAGTAAATAACCTGACTCCCTAAAGGGGCCAACACAGGGTGGGATGTCAAAATATTTACTACCCCACCGTGACATCACACAGTGTGGGCAGAGCTAACGTCATGACATCATGGGCGGAGCCGACATCATAACGTCATGATGTTGTAGGCGGGGCCAAAGAAAAAATATATAAAATAAAATAAAAATAAGCGCGCGCGCACACACACACACCCTCAACCTACCCACCCACCCATAACACAAACCTGTAAATAAAATACATAAATACATAAAATAAAAATACATTAAAATACAACCAACCAACCCAACCCAAACACAAATCAACCAGAGTTTTTAAACCAGAGCTTAAAGCTTATACTGGCTAATCTTTCTCATACTAGGTCTGATGGAAGGAACTACAGAATGAACTCACTACAAGATGGCTTCATTTTGGCACTTTCCAACTTTTCAACAGTTAAAGAAGTTAGGTACTAAGTCTTTGCCTAACCAGTTCTCTAGGATAATATGCCTTAATGTAAATGTAAAACAGCTGTACCTCCTTAAGGGTTCTCCAATTGGAACAGCAATTGGAACAGCACAGGTGTAGCTTATTGATGAGGTAACTCCAAGACCTTGCTTAAAAACCCCAAGTCAGGCCGCCAGCTCCCAGGCCTTTTTAGGAACTGTGGTAGTAAGTCAATATAGGTAAAGGTATTAAATACACATTAAAATACACACAGACATACCACATCCAAAGGTGAGTTACTTACCCTGGGGAGCAGCCTATAGGGAGCTTCAGGCTAGCAGCTTCTCTTCCTCCTCTGTGCTTGGGAGGACAGCAAGGAGGCCATGCATACACGCCAAGCACTGTAGGCATGCATGCACACCAAGTGATTGGTGTGTATGCACATTGGGGGAATCAGTGAAAAGGTAAGCCCCAAAGGTGGTTCCCCCCAAAAGCTGCTACCGGTTCTCCGGGACACTGGGAAAAGTTACTACCAGTTCTGGCAAACTGGTGGGAACCTGTTACATCCCATCACTGGGCTAACAGCTACAGCTAGGGGCGATGGTCCCCTCAGTGGAGGAAATGCCAATAGAAACCATCATACTGGGCTCAATGGCAAAATGAGCGGAGGAGGAACCATTTCATCCTGATTCCCAATGGTCATGGAAGCAGAAAAGGCCATGCCAGATGGACTGGCTGTGAGGGCGCACCTTGATAATATCCTCAAGGGTGCGGCAGTCCATTGCAGCCCCGGGGTTAAATCCTGCATGTCTCATTTCATATATGCTGCAGAAGATGGCTTCAAGATCCTAGTGTGTGGGTCACTTCTTGGCAAGCTGGAATCCACCCTAAACAAATCCATGCCAATGGCATGTTCCCTGCTTCAGGAGAAAATGCATTCTTGGATACAAGTTGCAAGCCACTGTCGACTCCATTTTTTTAAAAAAAATAAACTTGCTTAACTGAAGCTACTTACTAGGAATGGGACTTTCAGGTTAACTTGAAAAGGAAGAAACACTCCAGAAACCATCTTATTTTCCCCCTCTTTCATTTGAGCTTCTTCTTATGTGGCTTTCGAATAGAGACTCATACAAGATTCACAATTCCAAAAGGGAGGTTAATGGCCTTTTATTTTCACAATGTTTGGAGTGATCCCCACCCCACCCCGGTTCCTTTATTACTCTCTGGAATGCCTATCCATGACCTGGTTGACTACTGCCTGTAGTGCTGGACTGAGCTGTCAAAGAGATAGAAGAAAAAGGTTGTCTCCCCCGTCCTCCATATTTCAGGTCTTTGGGTTGGAAGGGTTTGATAATGTTGCCCTTAGCAAGTATGTGTATATTACACTTGGATTACGGTCATGATGACAATTCTTTTTTCTTACCTGTATTGTTTCCCACTACCAATTCATGAGAATACAGGATATGGTGATGTTACGTTAAATGTGAACTTTATCGAACTTTTAGTGCCTGCACAGCTTGGGGGATGACTGATTTTTCTTTCTTTGTACTGTCTTTAGTCCATTTTTGGTGGATATTGTCAGTTGCCTTATTCCTCCTTTTCTGGGATGGGTGAAGGAAGTAATGTTAAGGATTCGGTAGGGTTTAATTAGATCTAGTACCGTGCTTCCCAAAGTGGGGCACATGCCCCACAGGTGGCAATATGATTTGGGAGGGGGGGGGAAATCGAGCTTGTTTAGACCAACTTAATGGCCTTTTAGGCTTTCTCCATGTGAATAGTTCACTTTTTGAATAATAAGAATTATATGTCACCAGGGGTTTTGGGGTGGCATCAGGCTTTTAAAGATGCTTAGGTGGGGAATGGCCAAAATGATTGAAACAGTAAAGTTTTTCCCACCAGCACATCTCCATTATTTACCTAATTTCTGTTTACCTTATTTCTGTTTTTCGCACTTCGGCTGTTTCTGTGAAGACAATTATTGGAATAGCCAAGTTGAAGAAACAATTCTTATAAGCTTCAAAAGGGTAGCCGCCCACTATTTTGATCAATTCCAATGCAACCTAGGGAACAGAAAGAAATGTAAAAGCTAAAAATCTTTAATGTATTTTACCATGTGCCCATAACTGTTGATACTATTGCTTGTTCTAATGTGCATAATAGTATAAGCCGAGTATAAGCAGTTTTTTTAGCTCCAAAAATGAGGTCCAAAAAGGGTACAGTAATACCTCATATAACATTAGTATCGAATAACACTAAAATCGCATAACATTAAGGAATCTGGGGGGAAGAATTGCATCAGATAACATTAAGATCCTATGGGATGCTTCAGATAACAACCGCTAAAGATACAATGTATCTCTATGGATCCCATAGGATTTTAACATGCATCAGATAACACTAAAAATCATATAACACCAAGAATTGTGGAACCAGGTTTTAGCGTTATATGAGGTTTTACTGTACTTGGCTTATACACTGGCCAACAACCACAAGGGTCTAAAAATATGTTTTTGAAGTGATTCAGCAGTTTAAAAGTAAGCAATTCCGTCTGGAGTCATAGCTCAATTGGCAGGAGATTCCACAGGGCCAGAGCAGACACAGAGAAGGCCCTCTTTCTGGTGCTAGAGGCGCGAGCCTCTCCAGCAGATGTCACAATAAGAGAGCCTCTCCAGTCCACTCTGGTGGGACGGACAGATGTTCTCCAGGTGACGCGGTCTCTTAAGATCCTGTCCCGCTACCATGTAGGGCTTTAAAGGTCATTACCAGCAGCGTGAATTGCACCCGGAGGCACACAGGCAACCAGTGCAGCTCCTGAAGGAGTGGTGGGGTTTTCAGTATTGTTATCATGGGGACACAAGTACAGTGGTACCTCGCTTAAAGAGCATAATGCGCTCTACGGGAACGCTCTTTAAGCGAGTTTGCTCTTTAAGTGAAACTCCATTGTAAGTGACCAATTGTGACTTCTGCCAGGGGGACTGCAAACCCCGATTTGGCTGTTAAGCAAGTTTTTGGTTGGTTTTAGTTGTTAAGCGAGGTGACCATTCAGAGAAAATTCTGCTCTTTAAACGAGTTAGTCTTTAAGCGAGGCACTCTTTATGCAAGGTTTTACTGTACTAGATTTGTCTTTTGGCACATGTTTTGTACATGTTTTCCATTTTTCTGGGGAAAATAAAATTCCGTTTCTCAAAACCTCCTTCCCATTTCTTTTGAACCATGTGTACCCCCCTCCTCTATCACTATGACTTCTAAAAAGACAAACAACCACATGTGCTTGTGTGTAGAGATTATTATTTTACAATGTGCAATTATTTATCACTTCAAAGAGCTGACACTATAGTAACAAAGAGAAAGTTGGTCATCAGAAAAGGAGATTGAGCAATCTATGTTTTCTCTATCAAACTGTAATTCAATGACAACCTTGTTGTGCTGGTGAATCTTTCTCACACTAGGTCAGGCAAAAGGAACTGCAGAATGAATTCATCATTTTGACAGTTTAAAGTCTGATCTAGACACAAAAGAAGAATGACTCATTAGCTAGAAATGTGTGTATGTGTGTGGAAAAGTGCACCATTCTTCACTCACCAAGCCAGACACAGCCGCTGTAGAAGTTGCAATGGCAGGAATAATCTTTCCCGCAATTCGTTTTGTTTTGAGTCTGTCTGCTGGTTCTATGTTATACATTCTGGCTCGCAAATTGGAAGCTGCTGTTATGAAGTCTATATGCCCATTACTGTCATCATCCTTTTCAAAAGCAAGTTCCTTCATTTGTAAGTCATCTGTTCCAAGACAAAAGTCATAGTTACTTTGAATTACTTAGATTCTCAGTTACTTTTTTGTTATACTGAAATCTTAAATTCTCTGTTATACTGAAACACTTATTCTTGTTAAAGGATAAGCATAAATTTCTTTAAAACTCTCTCTCATCCATCTGGGATATTCTCCCACTCTGGGCAGTGTACAATAGATTAGGAAATTTGTACAACTATATTTAACAATATAAAATAGTTGTACCCAGTGACGGGATGTAACAGGTTCCCACCAGTCCGCCAGAACCGGTAGCAGCTTTCCCCAGCGCCCCGGAGAACCGGTAGCAGCTTTTTTTTTTTTTTTTTTTTGGGGGGGGGGAACCACCTTCAGGGCTTACCTTTTCACTGGTTCCCCCACTGTGCATGAGCACCAAGCACTTGGTGTGCATGCACGCCTACAGTGCTTGGCACGTATGCATGGATTCCTTGCTGTCCTCCCAAGCAGGGAGGAGGAAGAGAAGCTGCTAGCCTGAAGCTCCCTATAGCCTGCTCCCAGGGTAAGTGACTCACCTTTGGATGTGGTGTGTCTGTGTGTATTTAATACCTTTACCTATATTGACGTACTAACACAGTTCCTAAAAAGACCTGGCGGCCGGCAGGCCGTGCTTGGGGTTTTTAAGCAAAATCTTGGAGTTACCTCATCAATAAGCTACACCTGTGCTGTTCCGATTGCTGTTCCAATTGGAGAACCCTTAAGGAGGTACAGCTGTTTTACATTTACATTAAGGCATATTATCCTAGAGAACTGGTATGATGACCATATCCATCTTACAACATGGTGCTGCCCAGGCACTTATACTAACAGGTCAGTGACGGGTTTGTGTTTGGGGTGGGTTGAGGGGTGTGTGTGTATGCTTATTTTTGTAATATTTTCTTTGGCCCCACCCACAACGTCATGACGTCAGCTCTGCCCACACTGTGATGACATCACGGTGGGGTAGTAAAATTTTTGACATCCCACCACTGGTTGTACCCCTTCCTAGACCATTAATACAGTTACAGTAGGGTCTGGATTAGGGATTCTCAACCTGCAGCCCATGGGCTGAATGCGGCCCACACCAACATTTAATGTGGCCCCACCACCACCTTCACCACACCAGGAAGTGCTGTGTGGTGTAGGAAGGGGGAAATGGCCATTTGGCCCCTGAAGCTGTCTGAGGGAGCTTTAAAAGGTTGAGAACTCCTGGTTTGGATGGTACAATATACAGTAAAACCCTGGGTTATGGATACCTTGGACAATGGAAAACTTGACTTACAAAAGGAAATTCTGAGGAAATGATGTCCCGTTTTACGGAAAAAACTCACAATACAGAAAGTTTTGGGGGGTGTTCCAATGCTTCCCAGGGCAGTGGGAGGGTGTTTGGAGCATTTCTGCTCCATTTTTGAAAATTTCCATCGCCTTTTGGCTCCAGCAGAAGCTCTCCCCGCAACCAGGAATTGCTGGAAATTCCCCCTGCCTCATAAGCTGTTAGGCGGGCACTTATCCTGCAATTACCAGGGCTGGCCACTAGATGGTGGTGACAAAAATGTTATAAATATGCCTTGAAAATATTTTTTGTAAAAAACCAAAAAAACTTATTTTTTCTGTTCTAAACTCTTTGGGAAGTGTTCTTTGGAATTTCTCAATGTGTATTCGCCACTTTAGAAAGAGTTTGGAACAGAAAAATTAAGGGTTTTTGGCTCTTTTCTAACATCCAGAATATTTCTTTTTAATTATTATTTCAATGCATTCCTGTGAGAAATTGTGCTTCACGTTACAGAAAAATCACTTTACAGAAATGTATTAATTCCATATCCTGGGGTTTCATTGTATTTTACATGAAACTGCCTTTAAAAATAATGCAGACATCATAGGTAATTCAGAAAGCAGCAGCTAAACTCTCAGCCAGCAACACCTCTCTATCATTTCATTTGCTGGCCTGTTCCTGGATACAAAGGGGATTCCTGAGGGATAACCTTATTCTATATGACTCTGCATCTCCACTGAGACCATTAAGACAGATCAATGTGTGTTTTGCTCACATTCAAAATGCAAAAGATGGAAATCAAGGAAAACATTCTGACATTTACTAACTCAAGCTCATTTGTTTACGTCTGAAAGGTGGCATTACAAAAAAACCCTAGTAATTACTACTCACTCTTTGTAGCTTCATTGGCTAATATTGCAGTCCCTAACTGAAGAACAGCATTCCTTTCATCCTCACTGCTTATTGGAATAGGATCAGGTTTCCTCACTGTTTCATCTGTCTGTACAACCTGCGAATATTAATGATAAAAAGAGCAAACATTACTGCAAGAAACACTTTCTGTAGAATACTTCCCCTGCACTGTATAATTTATCAACAAAAAGACCTATTCATAAGATTCTTTTAGAAATTAGTAACTGTGTGATCGCTAGTTCTAGTATTACCTAAAGGAACGTATTTTATAATTATTAGGTAAAAGTTGCCCTTGCTCGAAAGCCACTTGTAATCTGTCTGACTCATCTTCGTTTATAGCTAAAGAGTGGCCACTGTCTGTGTCTGCAGAGGTTTCTGTGGTCATGTGGCAAGCATGACTAGATACCAGAGCGCATGGAACGCTGTTATTTTCCCACCAAAGTGGTACCTAATTATCTACTTGCAATTTCTTGTTTTCGAACTGCTCGGTTGGTAGAAACTGGAACAGAGATGGGAGCTCATTCAGTTGTACAGAATTTGGGTCTTGAACTGCTGATCTGCTGACCTTTCAGTCATCAGGTTCAGCTTTTTAACCACTAAGTCACCACAGTCACTCAAAAAAAACAAACAACCATATATACCTGTGGATTTTTATAAATTTTAAAAACATTTTTAAATTTTATAATTGTAATTTTGATGTTTTTAACAATGGGTTTGGGTTGGGTTTTATTATGCTTTTATGATGTTGTAAACCGCCCTGGGTTGCCCCGGCGAGAAGGGCGGTATAAAAATGTAAATAAATAAATAAATAAATATAGTCCTCAATAAAGGTATTTATTATACAAATTAAACAAGAAAAATAATTATCATTTATAACATATTTTAAAGTATTAAAGTATTAATGTTATATGCACTATTTTCTCATGTTCATTATGTTATATGCATCCTAAAATGAGAGACTGTGACCCTCCAGATGTTTTCAGTCCCTAAATGTCATTCTCATTAGCCAGCCTATCCAGAGGTGATGGACAGCCTGAAATAATTGTTGCTTGTCCTTGCTACTTCATACTGGAAACAGGACTGATGTAAAGAAAGAATACCCAATGTAAAATTAGCAGGTTAACTGACTGTTACTGCTGTTATACAGGGGAACCAAACCAGAAACCAATCTACAGAACCTCTAACAAATATGTAGGCATTAATAATTGTGTGCTGTCAAGTCAATATTGACTTATGGAAATCCGTTCCAGTGTTTTCAAGTACAGTAAAACCTTGCATAAAAAGTGCCTCGCTTACTAACTTGCTTAAAGAGCAGAATTTTCTATGAATGGTCGCCTTGCTTAACAACTAAACCCAACCAAAATCTCTCTTAACAACTAAATCGGGCTTTGCAAACTCCCACCCCCACCCCCCACCCCAGCCACAAGTCCCAATTGGTCACTTACAATGCTGTTTGGCTTAAAGAGCAAACTCACTTAAAGAGCAATCCTGTGGAATGCATTATGCTTTTTAAGCGAGGTACCAATGTACTCAGAAATGATTTACCATTCCCTTCTTCTGGGATACCCTGGGACCATAGCTACACAGACCAGCTATTCTTCCAGGAGGCACTGTGGAGAATCAAACCCCCAACCTCTGATATCTAAACCACTAGGCCAGTGATGGCGAACCTTGGCACTCCAGATGTTTACTGCGATTCATCCGGCCCGTGCCACCCTCGTCGTTCCCAGAGCAACGAGGGCAGCACGGGTCGGATGAATTGCAGTAAATCCATTCATGTGGATTCAAGGGGGCTTGGGCTTCTGGAAATTGAAGTCCAAGAACATCTGGAGTGTTAAGGTTCGTCATCAGTGCGCTAGGCTATCCACCCAACTAAACTGTTAAGAAGAAAAGAGGAGGAATGAAAAGGCACATTACTTAGCTTCTAAACTTACTTTGTTAGAAGGGCGAAACTCTTGAATTTTCAGCCCAGAAATTATCTTTAAAATGGTTTCTTCTGATGTATCCTGCATTTAATTAAAAACAACAGTATCAGATATGAAATGGGTATAATCATGTGTCATCTAGTCCATGTGAACAAAATATAAAGCTACTGATATACTAACACAAAACACAAATCTGCAAAAAAGTTATGCATGTACTAACACAAATCTGTTTTCTTCCCATTAAATAGATGAATATACAAAGCGGAGGGAGGCAACAAAATACAGTCAAACCTCGCATAAAGAGCGTTTCGCTTAAAGAGAAACTCACTTAAAGAGCAGAATTTTCTCTGAATGTTCGCCTCGCTTAACAAATAAAACCAACCAAAAACTCGCTTAATAAATTGGGGTTCACAATCCCCCCCCCCGGTCACTTACAATGGTGTTTCACTTAAAGAGCAAACTTGCTTAAAGAGCAATCCTGCGGAACGCATTATGCCCTTTAAGCGAGGTACAACTGTATATTCACTTTAATTACTTACCGAGGGTTGGGGGGGATTATAACATAAAATACAATATTAGGAAAAATAAGTAAAGAAGATACATAGTAGAGGCATATTTGACCCAGAAGTTATTCAAAGACTCTGGGCACAAAAGTCTTTTGCTATAAATAGCAGAAGAAATGCTTCCACTATCAAACTAAAGGCTGGATTTTGAAATACAGTACTGTACATTTTTCTTGTACTCATCATAAAATGTTTTTACTTTTTAAAGTACAGTAATACCTCGGATAACACTAAGACTTGGTTCCACAAGTCTTGGTGTTATCCGATTTTTAGTGTTATCCGATTCATGTTAAAATCCTATGGGATGGATTGGATAACGTTAAAGCTCCATAGAGATATATTGTAACCGCACAGGCTTTAGCGGTTGTTATCCGATCCATCCCATAGGAACTTAACGCTATTCGATCCAATTCTCCTCCCCAGATTGCTTAACGTTATGCGATTTTAGTGTTATCCGAGGTAAACGTTTTCTGAGGTATTACTGTAATTTGTAAAATAAACAGCCAGGGGCAGGGGAGAGAAAATATTAGGCTGCTCACCTCTTCTGTAAAAGGAATACAGTAAATAGTTGCAAACAGTTTTGCTGTACTCAGTATAAAGCTGTAATGCCTGGATGGGTGAAAAAGGTGAAAAATAGAGATTGCTGTATATTTTTCATTACATCTTCACACAATCATATATATCATAAATCTTAATAAAAGCTACTGTCAAGAAAAAAATGAAGTTCATTAAGCAGATATGCCAAAGAGCTGAATGAACAGGTTGACATGTTTGCCTCTGATTAAACCTTTTCCTCCATCAATTTGTTTCTTTCAAGAGACACACTAAGCATTTTTTAAAAGACGGAGTCCAAAGAAATTTCTTACAACAGACCTCTTCAGAATATCGCTATGCGACACTATCTCTAGCAGGCACTATGCAAATGCAAACAACCCATGGCGTTAGCCTAAAAGGCTTATCATCTAAACCAGGGCTCCCCAATCTTTTTTGCACCACGGACCGGTTTCATGCTAAACAATTTTTCCACTGATTGCTGTAGCTCAAGAAACAAGGAGGGGCCCAGCCGCTTGCCAGCCACACCGTTTGACCCAGGCAGTGAAGTATCACACTACACACAGGTGGGTGGTTGAGCCCTGCCGTAGTTAAACTACATGAAGAAGAGGCCTGGCCACCTGTCTATCTGCTATGTCTGAAGCCTGTGCTCCCTCTCTGTTTGCCGGGCAGAACTGGCGGAGCACACTGAGGGCAGAAGGCTGTAATCAGGGCTCCCAGTGCCACCCACCTCCCTCCAGGCCGCTTCAGGACAGCCCGTGGCCCAGTGCCAGTCCGCAGCCCGGTGGTTGGGGACCCCTGATCTAAAATTAATGCTTTAAAATAACTCAAAAGAGATCTGAGTAACAGTAGCTCTTTCCAGCAAACAGTTTAAAGTTCCAGACTGTTAACATGGTAACGTGAAGTAATATTTTTAATGGTGACACCATGAACGTGGATATTATGGAACATCTCACATGGAGTGTGTACTATCCCAGATCATTCCCACAGGGATCACAGAAAAAAGGAAAAGCACATTGCCCTATAAGGGTGGGTTTCGGATCATAAAGTAAGAATTCACCCTAAAAGATGTTAAATACTCCAGTTCATTTGACAAAACACTTGTGAATATCAATATTAAACTGTTTCCATAAACTCACAAATGATACATGGCCCTTGCCCCTTATAATAACCAGTCAACTTATCCATTTCCACAATTCAGTGAGGTGATCATGACTTATAAAGCCCTATATATCTTGGGTGCAGGCTCTTTGTACAGCTATGTCTCCCCATGTAGGCTTGCCCAGGTTTTAATATCTTCAGAGAAGGCCTTTCTTTCTGTCTCAACTCCTTCACAGCACATGTGGTGAAGACTTAAGAATAGGCCTTCTGGATGTCTCCTCCCAGTCTGCAGAACTTCCTCTTCAAGTAGGCTAGACTCACCTCCTCCTTGCTTACCTGCCACTACAGAATGAAGACTTTATTATTTAGAAAGGCCTTTGACCATTTATTGGCTGACATTTTGTTGCTTACCCTACCAGACTGAGCCTACTGAATTCATAGGTTTGTGAACTCCTCTGTAAATTACATTCATTCAAATTATCTTAATCTAGGATCGACTTACTATGCTAAAATAAGTGAGTTAGACTAGGCACTTTGAATCAATGGAACTTGTGGAAGAGTTGATTCACCAAATCCCCATTGATTCAGTAGGACTAGTCTAGAGCAACATTCAGCCCCTGGCTCCGTCATGGACGTTGAGCCCCGGGCTCTGTCGGAGACATGGTGGCCTTGTATGTCTTTTCTGATTTTTCGGTATTTGCTGCTGATTTTTTTGTATTGATTTTTTTTTGGTATTGTACTTCCCTATATTATACAGTAATGCCTCGGATAACGTTTATCTAGGATAACGCTAAAATCACATAACGTTAAGTAATGTAGGGAGGAGAATTGGATCGAATAATGTTAAGGTCCTATGGGATGGATCGGATAACAACCGCTAAAGTCTGTGCGGTTACAATGTATCTCTATGGAGCTTTAACGTTATCCGATCCATCCCATAGGATTTTAACATGCATTGGATAACACTAAAAATTGGATAACAGGAAGACTTGTGGAACCAAGTCTTAGCGTTATCCAAGGTATTACTGTACTAAGTTTTATTTATATGTGAAATTGTAGCATTGTTGCAATATTGTTAGCCGCTCTGAGTTGCCTTGGCAAGGAGAGCAGCATACAAATCTAATAAATAAATAAAATATTACACTAATCCACAGGATTTCAGGCACTTGACACTCAGGAAGAGTGTTTTTAAAAATGGGTGCTATACATTTTGTGTTTTTAATTTTTAAAACTTCTTTTAATTCAATACTTGTGGTTAACTTAATTGTGCTTCAGTATTATCACTCAGTATGTTTTTCATCTGTATCTGTTTTCAGTCCACATTGTCAGCTGCTCTGGACCTGACATTGGAGACAGTCCAGAAATGAATTAAGAAAACAAAACAGAAAAATAATTTACTTACAAAGGATCGTTGAAATCAAATTGTATTGGGAAAGGTGGCCTCTTTGGTGACTGCCAAAACAAACCTAGTGGTTGAAAAAAAGGCAAGTTAATTCTTTAAAGCAGCAAAAAGAAATACTAGTAAGAATGTACTTAAAATTTTACTTTACTTACTGCCATCTTTTAATCGTGTATCAATGGGAAAGGAATGAAGTAACTGGAGGGCCTAGATGAAAAAGATTTTTTTAAAATATAATTAATCACGTACAGTGAAATGCCGCATAAAGAATGCTTCGTATAATGAAAATTCCGTACAACAAAGCGTCTGTGCGATAATCGCGATACCCTGCATAACGGGGTATACCCCGGTTAACAAAAACCCTGTATAACGAACATTTTCTTTTCGTTATGCAGGGTATCGCCCATTTGATCCACATACCAGGGAAAACCACATAGCGAAGAGCTCCGTGGAACAGAGCTTTTTCATTATGCAGAGTTCTACTGTACAGTATTTGTTGGCATATAAGACACATTCCATTTTTTACAGACGTTTTAAAGGGAAAATATAATTTCCTACATTTTTTCATGAATTTCCAAATTTAACTCCAGGAGCCAAAGAGAGTGGGATGGGGGGAGCAGGCTCCTTTGAATCCATTTCACTGACCCTCCCACCACCAACTGGGGAGAGTGGGGTGGAGGGGAAACGGAGGGTTCTTTGAATCCTTTCCGCCCCACTATCCTACCACCAGCAGGGGAGTGAAGGATCCTTTAAGCCAATATTCCACCCCGTCTTTGCTGATATTCAGGAGGTGAGGAAGGCAGGATCAGCTGGGCACAAGTGCTCCTTTAGAAGCCACCCTTCACTCAGCTCCTAACGGTCAAGGGAGGCCACCAAACAGCACCGGTGGGTGGGGGTGAGTGTGGTTTTAAAAATAGCTCTTTCCTGTCTCCAGCCACCGCAACAGTGTTAGGCGGGGGGGGGGGGTCTTTTACTGGCATATAAGACACATGCCCTTTTTCAGGTGTATTTAAGGGCAGGGTGTGTCTTATACGACAGCAAATACGGTACCTTGGAATCCATGAAGTCTTTTTGAATCCAAACTTGTTTTTTACATAAAGGAAAAAGGCATTCTCATTAGCTGTTAAAATACACAATCCCATCATTTTTTACTGGGAAATCTTTCCCCTGAGACAACTAAAGTAATACAAAATAAATATGACAAATACTAAAATATTACCAGTATAACTGGTAAGAGAGGATTCACTTGAGAAAGCCTTGATGCTGGGAAAGGTGGAGGGCAAAAGAAGAAGGGGGTGGCCAAAAATGAGATGGCTGGATGGTACTGTAGACGCAATGGGCACAGAGCTGGGCGGATTGAGGAGGATGGTGGAGGAGAGAAGTGCCGGGCGGACAGTGGTCCATGGGGTCGCAAAGGCTCGGAACCGACTGTGCGACTGAGCAACAACAAATTCCAGTGAAGCTATTGGACTTTTCCTCTAATCTTGAACAGGTTTAATACACTTGGGATTTAATAAATAATCTGACAACCAGGAAGTCTATAGATGAGACTTCACAAAATTCTAAGGCAGTAAAGAGACGGGCTGGCATGTTAGGCACAGAAGTCTCCATCGCCCATCCACCAATCTACTTGGTTTCTGTACTGCTTGAAAGGGAGCAGAAACCATTCCTGAACAATGTCACAACCCCACCCCATCGTGCCTGTTAGAACGCAAGAAATGCCGAGGAAAGGAAAGAACTGTTGAACAGAGAGGAAGCCCGTGGGAGTAAACGCCGAAAATTTTATTTCAGTTTAGTTTAGGTAACACATTTCCAAACTTCTCAAATGTCTTCGTGTTCAAAACAAAAAACAACAGATTACTTCAACTAGGCCCAAATCTTATTGTGCTGAAGTATTAAAAGTTTGGGTTTGAATCATTTTGTTTTCAAACATAAAAGGCTCACAACCCAAAAAGCTCCTAATCTTTAATGAATATATAGCTGGCAAGCAGAACACAATCTTCTCCGTAGAGAAAAAGATTTTAAAGGTATAAGAAATAATTATACAGTAATACCTCGGATAACGCTAAGGCTTGGTTCCACAAGTCTTGGTGTTATCCAATTTTTAGTGTTATCCGAGCATGTTAAAATCCTATGGGATGGATCAGATAACGTTAAAGCTCCATAGAGATACATTGTAACCGCACAGGCTTTAGCGGTTGTAATCCGATCCATCCCATAGGACCTTAACGTTATTCGATCCAATTCTCCTCCCCACATTACTTAACGTTATGCGATTTTAGCGTTATCCAAGGTAAACGTTATCCGAAGTATTACTGTATTCAGAATATGTAGCAACAGGGCGAACTCTGTGCTTTTCAAATTGTCAACTGACAAAATTAGCCACCATAACTAAAACAGATTCACATAGTTACCTTATGATTAAAATATTTCTCAAATTTTAATCTTGCTAATTCAACACATTGGGTCCACCGTCTTGGTCTCCTACTGAGGCACTTGATTACTTGGAAAGAACCCTCCAAACTCTCTCCAGATTTAATTCTCTAGGAAAAGGGAAATGGACAAATTTAGGGCAATCAGCAAACATACTTTTACCACCACAGTATGGATAAGTAAGGAGTTGGAATCAATCCAGCACATAGCTTGCACTTGCAAAATATATCTAGTGGATAATGAGTACTATAGGAGTGTGTTTGGACCAGTTTCCCAGCCTTTGGTTATTTGGACTTCAATTCCGAGAAGTCTAAGTCAATTCCCCAAAGCACTGATCAGCCAATGTACTGACTTAGGCTTCTGGGAATTTAAGTCCCCCTGTGGGGCATGGGATCCACGTTGGGAACCACTGGTCTAGACCAGTGGTTCCCAACAGGGGGTACACAGCCCACAAGTGGACTCCAATTCCCAGCAACCTAAGTCAGTACATTGGCTGATCAGTGCTTTGGGGAAATGACTTAGGCTTCTGGGAATTGAAGTCCACAAACCAGCATTTGGGAACCACTGGTCTAGACTTTAGAAAGAAATGTGGGTGGTGGGTATAAAAATGAAGATGGAATCCATTTAGTGTAGCCTAGTATCTCATGCTATGCTCACCTTCTCCTTTGCTGTTTAACCTGCACTCTGCAAATGCTCTGGAACCATACTTAAGTTCTACCATACTGTTGATTATTTGCTCTGGGTAGTTTATTTATTTTTGTGGGAACTGTTCTGAAACTGTGTGGCACAAAAGCTTTTGAACATTACTTTGCTCTACTACCTTTTGATATTATTATTTGAAAAGGTTTTTTAACGTTTTCACCACCTTTAATATGTTATATTATATTCTGGGAAGAAGAGAGTTGCAGATGCTAATCCAAACTACCTTTAGCTATTCATCAGAAATCTATGTCCTTTGTGGGTATTTTAGTATCCCTACTTCATGAGATTAGCACAAGAGTCAGTACTTAACCTTGTGAAACTTTGGTTAACTCTCAGGTGCACTGGAAAGTCATGTTTCCCTGGCCATCAGCACATTTAGTTGTGCTTAAGCTTAATCACAGGAAATCTGGGTAGTGTGGTTGAGTGGTCCTTTCTGACTTGGCCAAACCCTTGACGCTAACCAAGATTACCTGTTCAATTCCTGCTCTTACTTATCTGGGCCCATAGTTATGTCCTTTATATAAGAGCAATTATCCAACAGAATAAGTGATTATATTCATTTCATTGCTTCCTAAAATTATGGCAATAAAACATGGCAAAGTAAAATTGTGAGCAGCTGTTGCAATGAAACTGCTAAAACTCTATTACTAGCCCACTATGGAATGTGTATGAAAGCATTTATGCTAGATTTGGAAAAGCACATTTCATCTCCTTTGCATTTGACTTTAGGTTGAAGCAGCAAAAACTAGTTCAGCCTTTATCGCTGTTAGCTGACTGGAGGAACATGGCGAGAACATACCGGAAAACTGCCACATAAAACCCAGGCAGTATGACCAACTACATGTTAAGAGCTACAAAAGCAAAATTAATAAATATTTGAAGCATTCCAAATGCAAAAGGGCATGATAAAGTAGATCATTACCTGTAAAACATCTTCTGCTGATGGATAGGTTTGCCAAAACTTGTTAAATAGGGAAGGCTTGTGTGAAAAAGCACTTTCAAACTAAAACAAGAAAGTATTTATAAGAAAACAGTATTGAATATTCCTTTCACCTAATACCTCCTGTCCGTTCCCCCGCCCCCAGGCTAAAATTCAGTGCTACAATTGAAACTCAGGGGCTGGCTATGCTGTTGTATTCAACATTTATTTTAATGGGGCTTATTTGAGTGTAAATCACACTTCACTGTGCTGTTAAGGTGCTCATACTAAAGTTTACCTTGTCTCTTGCCCATTGTATTGTGTGTTCAGTGGCTGCTGGAAAAGACTTTAATGTACAAAATGGTATTTCTTCTTCCGGTGGATCTCGCTGCATATAAAAGAAAGAGAGAATGGCAGATAGATAGGTTATGGGATCTTGCATTAGAACTTGTCTGTTTTAATCTTCGTTATTCCTATCATTAGATCACCACCTTTCTACATGTTAACCACCAACTTAATTGTGCTTAAGCACCTATTTGAAACAACTACACTGTCTTTTTAAAAAATCCCCCACAGCTGAATTTAAAACATCACATTTGATCATTCAAAAGCATCGTCATCCTTATATATTGCTTCTATGGATGGAGCACTTACATGACTGTTGTATGATTCCGTTAGATGAGGCAGGATAACTTCAGTATGTCCTTTTGTTCCCATGGTTCCAGAGTCCAACAGAGGACGTAGGTTTGCCAGGCAGCGACTACAAAAAGGAAATAAACAATAAATAGCCACAGCTATTACAAACCTAGGCATTACAAACCCAGGCATTGTTGTTGTTTAGCCACACAATTGAGTCTGATCCATCATGAGCCCATGCACCACAGCATATCAAGATCCTCTGCCATCCGCCATCCTCTGCAGTCTGCCCAGATCCACACCCACGAAATCAACTATACTATCTAGCAATCTTGTTGTCTGCTGCCCACTCTTGCTTTTGCCTTCAACCTTTCCTAGCATCAACGCCTTCTCAAGTAAGTCTTCTTATTTGGTGGCCAAAGTATTTGAGCTTTAGCTTCAGCATCGAACCTCCATTCATAGTTCTTCAGGCACTCTGTCTGTTAAGTCTAATCCCCTAAATCTATTCTTCACCTTCACAGTATATTTATAAGGGGCGAGATCTAGGTCATACGTGAATGGCGTAATGGGCTTCCCTCTACTTTCTTCATTCTAAGCTTGAATGTTGCAATTACCGTAGTTGCTCATGATCTGAGCCATCCTCAGCTCCCAGTCTCATTTTTACTTTACTTACTTCTCTATTGTTGGCTGCAAAGTACACAATCAATCTGATTTTGGTTTTGGCCATCTGCTGAAGTCCATATGTAGAGTTGCCTCTTAGGCTGTTGCAAGGGGTTTTCCTATGACCAGTGTGTTCTCTTGAGAGAACTCTGATAGCCTTTGCCCTGCTTCATTTTGTACTCAAGGCCAAACTTGCCCATTACTCTGGTTACTTTTTGACTTCCTACTTTGGCATTCCAGTCCCCTATGATGATAGACATATTTTTTGTGTGTTAGCTGCTAGCGGTTATGTTCAAACAATTGACTAAAATAGAAGCTATTTTATCAGGATCCTACATTTTCTGTCTGTAGACATATTGGCAACTAAATAATTCATCAAGTTGCAAGCTTTTATCAATTAGAAGTTTTGGTAAAGCTACAGAATAAGAATCCTTTAAAGTAGCAAATGTTGCTGCCATCAAGCATAATGTAGTCTTTCAAAACTGCTACAATCTGATCAAAGAACAAACAAAAAATCAGGAAAATAGGAACAGCAAAACAAACCCATAGAAGCCAAAAGACTGAAACATCTCTATGAAATGGATTTGTAAACTGAACTTGAGTCCCCTTGCTTGAATTACCTATTGCATGCACTGATATGCATATAAGTGAGCTCATGTTTAATGTCTGGAAAAAACGGCAAGTTGGGGGTAAGGTCAAAAAAAAGGAGAACATACACAATACAAATGTAAACTTCAAATTGTGTTTTAAACAATTGGTCCTAAATAACCTACCTGTCAATGTATCTCCTTGCTTCCACATTATCTAATGCAGTAACAACTATATCTTGCTTGGTGTAGAAATCATCGTTATAAATATTTTCAGTAGCTGGAGATACTTTGTTAAGATGCGAGTCAATTTTCATTTGAGTGTTGATGCTAAGTATTGCCGCTGCAGCAGTGTAGCTTTTGGGCTTCTATTGAAAGTTAAAACATTTTAAACCTGGTTACTATACTGTTATAAGCAGAGATTGATACACCACAGAACTAGAGTTCAAAACTACTGAATCAAAGAACATTCTTGGGCATCGGTTATTCAGTGGAGGGGATATAACTAATGCCAAACCAAAAATATAATACAAAAAAGTACATAAACTCAATACAAACCTGACTTCTAACCAAAAACAAGGCATAATTCATTTACTTTGCAACATTAGGCAGGCTCTTTAATGCTGGAAAGTTTAAAGGCTAGTTTATATTCTGATCTTACTTCCACGATATACAGTACTGTATACATAATTTTTCATTCAAAGGTCTGTTTTCTATAAAGATGTTTGACAAACTTAATAGATCAAGTTCTACTCTGAAGTTGAATGATTCTTCAAAACAGAAAATGTTAGCAAACACTTCCTAAAACAGAAGTTTCTTCCATAGAAGTACAGAAATCACGTCTAAAACACATTGTATACTATGCACAAGCACAGGTCTGCTCAGCTGGTTTTGAAATCTCATCTAGTGCAGTCACTAATGGTTAAGAAGCTTGCCTTGTTAGCTGGAAGGCTGGCAAGTCGGCAGTTCGAGACCTGGGTACTGCATTTTATGGCAACTTTAATATACAAATAAAATTCTTGTTCACTCCATTTGCAGAATAAGCCTATTAGTCTGGTGAGCATGTGGTCTGTATGCAATCCATGAATAGAATTTGACTCTTGTGTCTAGTGCTGCACTTATTATCTGGTTCTGTGTTCATTTTCATATTTTATGGATGGAAAGATGGAATACAAAAAATGATGATGATAATGAAAACAAATGCAGTATAGCAGTTGAGTATGGTTTACAGTAATACCTCGGATAACGTTTACCTCGGTTAACGCTAAAATCGCATAACTTTAAGTAATCTGGGGAGGAGAATTGGATCGAATAATGTTAAGGTCCTATGGGATGGATCGGATAACAACGGCTAAAGCCTGCACGGTTACAATGTATCTCTATGGAGCTTTAACGTTATCCAATACATCCCATAGGATTTTAACATGGATCGGATAACACTAAAAATCGGATAACACCAAGACTTGTGGAACCAAGTCTTAGCGTTATCCGAGGTATTACTGTACTTCATGAAGTAGTTCTTCTTGGCCATGTAACTCCAGATTCTTTCAAATGAAGATATCAAACATGGACCCTTGTTCTTCTGAAGCACATACTATAACACTTAGATGTATACTCGTAGCTAGCATACAGAGGTTAATCATATACAGTCAAACCTCGCATAAAGAGTGCCTTGCTTAAAGAGTAACTCGCTTAAAGAGCAGAATTTTCTCTGAATGTTCACTTCGCTTAACAAATAAAACCAACCAAAAACTCGCCTAACAAATAAGTCGGGGCTCACAATCCTCCCCTCCCCCAGAAGTCACAACTAGTCATTTACAATGGTGTTTCACTTAAAGAGCAATCCTATGGTACACATTATGCTCTTTAAGCGAGATAGAACTGTACAGTATTTATCAGCAGGAAGATTAAAGCATATCAAAGAACAAACAAAACAAAACATAAATTTATGCCATGAAGTCTCACTCTGATGAAATGGGCCTGATCCCTGAAAGCTAACATTAAAATATAGCAGTTATTCTTTAAAGTGCCATGTTTTTGTTTGTTTTTTTGTTTACTCTCTGATATGCTTAAAACACAGAATAACATGGCTACTATTCCAAGCGGTTACCCCAAGATTAAGGTTATGGAGGATAAGTTATTTTGAACCAGCCCTCTAAGATAAATGCATTCACTCCATTACCATTCTTGACATTTTCTGAAAAACATTTTTAAAATTCAGTGTCAACCTACCTGTATGTGATGAGGCCGAAAGAGAAACTGTCTATTTAAGTTTGATTTTTCTATTAAGTCAGGATCTGTAATCGTAACCTACAATAGTTTGGAAAACCAGAAAGATCAAAATGTAGCCATGGTTTAAAATATCAATCATTTTATCATTTTCACCAGCAGGATCGGTTCTTGAAATCCTTAGTGCAGCCAACCACCTATGGTGCATATTTTGCGTATCCTGTGTTACACCTCATCCCCTCTGAAATTCATCCTATTTTGAACAGAATTTCCTGTTCAAAGGGTGAGCTAAAACAACAGACTTTGCTAGTGGATCAAATTACACAATGACATTAGGTTTGTTTTTACACTTGAAAATTATCTGAAGTTATTTAATAAAGACTGATTGATGGACCCATCCAAATATCAAAATTGCTAGGGTAGATCAACTCCAGACGGCCAATGTAGTACAGAGCACAGTGTGATAAAACTATAACTTAGAAGACTTGGATTCAGATCCATGTTCAGACAACCGAGGGATATAATACTAAAGGTAAAGGTCTCCCTTGCTGGAAAGCCAGTCGTATCCAACTCTAAGGTTCAGTACTCATCTCTGTTTACAGCCAAAGAGCCAGCACTGACTGCAATTCCAGACATTTCTGTGGACGTGTGGCAGGCATGCCTAGCCACTGGAGTGCACAGAACACTGTTTACCTTCCCACCAAAGTGGTACCTATTTATCTACTTTGCTTTCAAACTGCTAGGCTGGCAGGAGCTGGGACACAGACAGGAACTCACTCCATCGTGCAGCACTCAGGTCTCGACCTGCTCACCTGCCAACCTTCCAGTCACCAAGTTCAGCGTCTTAACCACTAAGCCACTGCAGTCCCTTTAACATTGTGCAGTCTGCAATGTTAAAACCACTCCTTAAATGTTTCACATACTGTACCTTGAAAACTCTATTAGGGTTACTGTAAATCAGACATGACTTAATAACACAATTCAACTCCATCTCCAAACTTTAATGGTTGTACTTTTACCAAAAGAGAATTCTTCAAAAATATGGAAGTGAACGCTAAAATAGCACTAAAATGGCTACTGGCAGAAGAGCATACTTTAGAGTTCTATTGAGAAATTAGCCAGACAGAGGTTCCCTTGTAAGTTCTGTAGCACATATGGCACATCTGGTGAGTTGTCAAAAAATCAAGGACAAATTGTATTTAAGTACAGTAAGAGAAACTGAAACCAATATGGAATATAAAACATACCATTCCTCTTCCTGGGTCAGTGCCAACACCAATGAGTGCAAAGTTTTTTAACATTTCACAGCCTATAGCACCACAGCCAATCTGCATAATTTTAAAAAATGAAAAATGATTAAGATTTTCAGACCTTATCAAGTTCAACTTCAAGTCATTTTTCTCGGATAAAACTAGAATGCACAAAAATTATGCAAAATATCACTAAACAGTCTGGGCCCTAAGGACAACTGTCATATTACATTTTTTAATTTATTTGATAAATATTTAACACAATTTTTCAAATGTGTAATAAAACGTCAAAATTTTAAATGGCTGGCTACACTTACCTCTGAAGCAAAGAAGTAATACACTTAGATCCATCCAAAACAATACAAGATATTGGTTGATACTGCTAAATGCATTCTAACTCAACTTTAACTGGACATTTTTGCAAGCCTTTTAAACTCCTAATTTAAATTCTAAGTGTTAAAAAATGGGTGGGATTCAAGATTCTAATTGACACATAGTGCCGTAACAATTAAACTAGGAGTTTTCAACCTTTTAAAGCCAGGGGCCAGGTCATGCTTCCTCAGACAGCTTCGGGGGCCAGACAGCCATTTTGTCCTTCCTCCACCACATGGCACTTCCTGGTATGGTGGAGGTGGGCCACATGAAATGGTGCCGAGGGCCAAATCTGGCCCGTGGGCCACAGACTGAGAATCCCTGATGTAAACATTACTCTATTGGTTTCTGTTACTGTTTGTTGTTGTTCAGTCGCACAGTCGATTCCGACCCTCTGCGACCCCATGGACCATTGCCCGCCAGGCACTCCTGTTCTCCGCCATCCCCCTCAACTCACTGAGCTCTGTGCCCATTGTCTCCACAATACCATCTAACCATCTCATCTTGGGCCGTCCCCTTCTTCTTTTGCCCTCGACCCTTCCAAGCATCAAGGCTTTCTCAAGTGAATCCTCTCTTCTCATTTGATGTCCAAAGTACTTTAGCTTCATCTTTACAATTTGACTTTCTAAGGAGCAGTCAGGGTTTATTTCTTCTAAGATTGACCTATTTGTTCTCCTCGCTGTCCAGGGGACTCTCAAAACTCTCCTCCAACACCACATCTCAAAGGCATCTATTCTTCTGCGCTCAGCTTTCCTAATGGTCCAGCTCTCACAACCATACATTGCCACAGGGAATACCATTGCTTTGACAATACGAATTTTTGTTTTCAATATGATGTCTCTACTTTTCATTATGCTCCCCAGGTTTCTCATTGCTTGCCTCCCAAGAATCAATCGCCTTTTTATTTCATGGCTGCAATCCCCATCTGCAGTGAGTTTTGATCCCAAGAAAGTAAAATCTGTCACGGCTTCTACTTCTTCCCCATTTATTTTCCATGGACTGATAGGGCCTGTTGCCATTATCTTTGTTTTCTTGATATTGAGTCTCAAGCCAGCCTTTTCACTTTCTTCTTTCAACCTAATCAGGAGCTTCTTTAGGTCCTCCTCACTTTCAGCCATTAGGGTGGTATCATCTGCATATCTCAAATTGTTGATGTTTCTCCCAGCAATTTTGATCCCAAATTGTGATTCCTCCATCCCTGCATTGCACATTATGTGCTCTGTGTATAAGTTGAATAAGCAGGGTGACAAACTGCAGCCTTGTCTTACTCCTTTTCCTATTCCAAACCACTCTGTCATTCCGTATTCTGTCCTAACTGTTGCTTCTTGCTTCATGTACAAATTTCTCATGAGGCATATAAGGTGTTCTGGGATTCCCATCTCTTTAATTACTTGCCACATTTTGTTGTGGTCGACACAGTCAAAAGCCTTCGTGTAATCAATGAAACAGAAGTATACTTGTTTCTGATATTCCTTTGTTTTTTCCATGATCCATCTTATGTTGGCGATGTGGTCTCTGGTCCCCCTGCCTCTTCTGAACCCCGCCTGCACTTCTGGTAACTCTCTCTCCACATGCTGTTGCAGTCTATCCTGTATTATCTTAAGCATCACCTTGCTCGCGTGTGGGATGAGCGCAATTGTTCGATAATTTGAACAGTCCTTGGCATTACCCTTTTTGGGGATTGGAACATATACTGATCTTTTCCAATCTTGTGGCCATTGTTTTGTTTTCCAAATCTGCTGGCATATAGAATGTAATAATTTGATTCCATCATCTTTTAGAGCTTTGAAAAGTTCAACTTGGATACCATCATCTCCGCTGGCTTTGTTGTTTGCAGTGTTTTGTAGGGCCTTTCTGACTTCACTCTCTAGGATGTCTGGCTCCTGTTCAATGTTCTCATCATTGTGATTATCAGGGGTGTTGAGGTCCTTTCTGTAGAGTTCCTCTGTGTACTCTTTCCATCTTTTCTTAATCTCTTTTGCATCAGCTAATTCCTTGCCATCTTTGTCCTTTATCATGGTCATTTTTGCTTTAAACGTTCCCTTGAGATCCCCAATTTTTTTGAAAAGCTCTCTGGTCCTACCTTTTGTGTTGTTTTCTTCTATTTCTTTGCACTGTTCATTCAGGTAGGTTTCCTTATCTCTCCTTGCTTTTCTTTGAAATTCTATATTCAAGTGATTGTATTTTTCCCTTTCTCCTTTGCTCTTCCCTTCCTTCTTTCCTCTGCTATTTTAAGAGCCTCATCGGACAACCACTTAGCTTTCTTACGCTTCTTTTCTTTTGGTATGGTTTTTCTTGCTGCTTCCTGCATGATGTCCCGCATCTCTGTCCATAATTCTTCTGGCTCTCTGTCTATCTGGTCCAAGCCATTAAATCTGTTCCACACCTCCACTGTGTATTCCCAAGGAATATTGTCTAGGTCATATCTGTCTGGCCTAATTGTTTTTCCTATTTTCTTTAGTCTAAGCCTGAATTTTGCAATCAGTAGGTTGTGATCTGAGCCACAATCTGCCCCTGGTCTTGTTTTTGCTGATTGTATGGAAGTTCTCCATACAAGTTCTCTGTTACTGTAACACAGCACAATACAGCTTGACCACTCCACATAGACCATGCATATCTTGCAATTTTTTGGTTTATAAAGTAATCTTATCAACCTTATGTTAATAGCCATACTTACTAGGAAAACATTCAGAATTTGCAGCTTCTGGCACAATGAATCTCCAATGCAGACTCTCAAGGCATCATACCTGTCTCCCCTGTTACAGTTACAGAAAGAAAAAAAGTTCCACAATTTCTTACCAACTTGTATGCCCAATTAGCACTAAAACAGACCAGAAGGTAAATCTGGCATTGATCATTATGACCATCTTCTGATTACACTACAATGCATATGTTCAGTGTTACTTCTGACCCTAGTGGTTAGATATGCCCCACGTTCTGGTCTTACATCCATCTTTGTTCTGCTCAGGATGATATAATGAAATCAGATGCTGCATGCACAGTCACCTTATGGGCAATCCTGGCCAGTCAAATCAGGTATCTCCCACAAGCAGACTGGGCAAAAGAACAGGGCAGAGGTATGCTAGGTTCTTAGTGCAGGTAGAGGAGATTAAGCTTCCTTATTCTACATGCTAAAACAGTGATGGCCAACCTTGGCACTCCAGGTGTTCTTGGACTTCAATTCCCAGAAGCCCTGATCAGCAAGAGTGCTGACTTGGGCTTCTGGGAATTGAAGTCCAAGAAAACTTGGAGTGCCAAGGTTGGCCATCACAGTGCTAAGACATTGCAGATTGTGGGTAATAAGTATTTGTATGTCTTATTGTGCAGTTGCTTCTGTCCCTATGCATGCAAACAAAAAAAGAGTATGAAATGAACCTCTGCCAATGGTTAAATGAGATATCTGAAGAGAAATGGGTTGAACGTAAATATATTACAGTAAAACCCCAACTTACATATGCTTTAAGTTACATAAAATTCAACTTGTATAAGGATTTTTAGCTAAAATGGTGTCCCAATTTATGTAAATGGCCTACATGGTAAAAGCCCTACATGGTAGTGGGCTAGGATACCTAAGAGACCACCTCACCCCAAGAACATCTGTCCGTCCCACCAGAGCGGACCGGAGAGGCTCTCTGGTTCTGCCATCAGCTAGAGAGGCGCACCTCTCTGGCACCAGAAGGAGGGCCTTCTCTGTGTCTGCTCTAGCCCTATGGAACCTCCTGCCAACGGAGCTACGTCTCCAGACGGAGTTGCTGCCCTTTAGGAAGAATCTAAAAACATGGATGGTGGGGTAGGTATGGGGTATGGGTTGCACAATGCCCCCAGCTTGCTGGCTGGTTTAAGCCCCCTCTCCCTCAACTTTTTAATCGGTAAGATGTAGTAACTTGCCGATCTTTTAAATTTTTAAGATTTTAAATTTTACTCCTTTATAGTCTTAAATTTGAGGTTTTTAGGGAATATTTTTGTCTTCGTTGTTTTTATGATGTGTAAACCGCCCTGAGTCACCTCGGTGAGGAGGGTTGTGGATAAATATGAATAAATAAATAAAAATAAAATAAATGTCCCAATTTACATAACACGATTTCCTATGGCTTTGCTTCAGTTTACGTAAAAAAATTATTTTTCCTATGGATTTGCTTCGATTTAAGTAAAATTAATTTACATAAAAGGTTATGGAGCAGACTTTTTATGTAAGCAGTTTTTTTTTACTATAATTCTTTTTTAATGTGAACACGGTAAAGGAATGGACAAAAGCTAACAGGCTGAAGCTGAACCCTAACAAGATGGAGGTTTTGGTGTTTGAGAGGCCGTCTGCCCAACTAGGAGACCTGGTCCCTACCCTGGACGGAACTACACTTACCCCTAGAGACCAGGTCCGCAACCTGGGAGTCATTAGGGACCCATTACTCTCATTTAAACAACATATAGCGGCACTGTCCAAAGCTGCTTTTTACCAACTCTGCAAGATTACAGTTACACTCCTACTTGGACAGACAGTCTCTCATAAACCTGACCCATTGGTAATCTCATGGATAGACTACTGTACTGCTCTCTATGTGGGGCTGCCCTTGTGTCTGACACGGAGATTATAACGGGTCCAGAATGCAGCAGCCAGGCTGGTGACAGACATGAAGAAATTCAATCATATTTCCTCAGCCTTGGCAGACCTGCACTGGTTACCTGTTGCTCACTGTGTCAGATACAAGATTTGGGACTTTGTTGTACGTCAGAGCATCTCTCCCTTAGAACAACTCCCCGCATCACCCACTCATCATAGTCTACGCAGCTCCAGGTGCCAACCCCGAGACTGGCCAGACAGTCTATAACAAGAAACAGAGCCTTCTCAGTGGTGGCACCAATGCTGTGGAACACACTACCAATGGAGCTTGCACCAGGTCCCATCCCTGGATTTATGTTTTTTTTTAATTAAAAAAAATCCTATTCAAGGAAGCTTTTCAGAATGTGATCCTCTTAGCAATAAACCAACCAGTATTTTAGGATTCTCTGTGCCCATAGATGCCAGTTATTTTATTTATTTATTTATTTATTTATTCATTCATTCATTCATTTTTTATTTGGTCAGTTTATTTTTTATTTGTTGTGTGTTTTATTATGTTATTTTGATAGTTATATGCACACCGCCCAGAGTGGGATGCAATACATAAATAAATAAAATCACAACACATCCCTTTGAACAACAGGTCAGAACACTGAGGATGTGGGACAAAAGCACAACCTCCGTTCTGTCATGAACTGCACTATACAACTGCTCTTTCACCACATCCTACTTCCCAGTGCGCTTTTGATGATAAAGAGAAGGAACTGTGTATTTTAAACACACGGAGAAGGTGAAGTATAAATGATAAATATGTCAGTTTTATTTTACTATTTTTAAACATTTACCTTGGAAGGAATTCTTCACCGCTGACATTTTCCAGATATGTGACTAATTCTAATGCATCAATATATAGCTGAAGAGAAATAAATAAACCCATCATGTACCATCACTGTAAAGTATACATTTTAATAAATAACTTGAAAAGGCAGGGATGGCAGCTTTCTATTTTGTACCAATCCAGACTGCAAACAAGGAACTGTTATATTTATGAATACTCACGCCACCTAAAAATGTTCCTATGATCAAGTAGGGATCCAGCAATGGTAAATATTTCTCTTCTATATTTGCTACAAGCAGGACCATTTAGATGAAACATATAAAATCTGACACTTCCTCTTATGCTACAGTGTGGTCTAAGACAACAGATTTATTACATCCATCTAAGACCTCATTATTTGTAATATATAGATAAGTTCCTGCTTACTTCAAAAACCATATATATACACAGTACAGTCAAAGAAATACAAAAACAATCATCCGATCCATCCCATAGGATTTTAACATCAATCGAGTAACACTAAAAATCAGATAACACCAAGACGTGTGGAACCAAGTCTTAGCGTTATCCGAGGTATTACTGTATATAAAACAGAACAGCAAAAAAAGTCAAAAAAATGTTGTGGCACCTTACGTCTGATGAAGTGGACTTGGTCCACAAAAGCTCACATTTAAGTAAGGGAGTTAATCTTTAAGGTGCCACAATTTTTGTATTGTTTTGGTGATTTTTTATTTACTCTCAGACATACATTATGTTATATGCATCTTGTAACTCACTATTTATCAATTGATTTTATTCTGTCTCCAAATATCCCTAGTCTCTCCTGCTGCATTCCCAAAGAGAACAATTAAGAGCAACATTTAGGGGAATAACTAGAACACCTAAACAAAATCAAGCCGGCAATATTAGGAGAGGGAGCAGAAACTTCCCTCAAGACAAACTTCTCACCCATCCTGCCTCTCCCTTTCTGAATTCATGCAAATGGTTTCCACATAAAAACCTACATACAAATCATAAACCTAACCATTAATGTAAAACTTCAATCGTAAGCATAATTGCTTGAATGTTAACTATTAGAATCTATAGGCTACAGTTCAGCAATAAACATTTCTTTTGTGGCTCCTTACCAAAATGTTTGTAGTGTCACCACTATAAGCTCAATGATAATACACAGAGCATCAAATGCCTTCCTATGCCAATGAACGTTAACAACATCCATTAGCATAATGATGACTACTCTTGAGTTTCAGATAAACAGTTACAGATGTACATATTCAACATTTTGGTAGCTAAATCTAAATGATTATCCAATCCATGGAGCAAGATTTGTGCTCATATGCCTCCTCCTGTAATTCATGTAATTCATTTCTTCCTTTTTTTGTCTAAACAGGTAAACTACGGTTTAAGCAAGCCTTCCAATTCAGGTTTCCAAGCCTGCAAGAATTATTTGGGAGCTAGTAAATCCAGTTTGCCAATTCAGGCATAACAACTAATCAAAGTTTCTTAAAAGAGAAGCACCAATTAAGTCCTGTAGGAAGAAGGGGAAAGAGTAAACGGAAAAGGTTTTCGTTTGTTAGTTTATAAACTATTTTATATTTACACTGTCCCCTCTGACAAGAGGATTCTCTTTTATGGTTTTTGTCCTTTTAATGTTGAATTTTACTTTACTGTTATAAACTACGTAGAGTGAGAAATTCCACCACCACCCCCCCAGAGGTGGGGTGGGGATGGCGTGAAGAAGAAAGAAAACTGACCCATTGCTGCAGAGGAGAAAATTTCCCTGTTACGGCTTTCAAGACTTCTTGGCTGGCAATGCCACCAACTGCTGCTGTAAGCGGAGCTAAAGATCCTTGGGCCATCCGCGATAACCATTTCACAATGTCTTCATTTACACGAGGCTGTAATTTAGAACAAAACAGGAAGTACCTGTAGATATTAAAGGCCAGAATCCTATTACTTATTTACATCCATGTAATTCAGGGGTTCCCAAACATTTCAAGAAGGGGGCCAGGTTATGCTCTCTCAGTCTGCTTCGAGGGCCGGACAGCCATTTTGCCCTGTCTGCAAGATTGGGGGGGGGGGGGTGTTAACCATTTTGTCCAAACAACTTCAAAGTGGCAGCCGTTTTGTTTCTCAGATGCCCTTGGAGGGGGGGGGCACATGAAATGGTGCCAGGAGCTAGATACAGCCTATGGACCTTAAGTTGGGAACTCAAAGCAATCTAAATTTCATTGGCAATTTGTTGAAAGTTACGAACTACACGCAGGCATTAGTTGTACTCCCAACTCAGTAACGGTAGCTCAAAAGCAGGGGGGGGGGGAGAAGGCCCTCCAATTTCTCATTCTGAGATGGGATAGAGAACAAAAATACAATACAGTAATACCTCGGTTAATGTGTGCACCGCACGACGTTAAAACTGGGTAACATCAGGGAATTTGAGGGAAACTTTTGCACCACACAACGTTAAGAGAAAGTTGTGCCATGCAAAAGTTTTCCTCAAATTTCCTGACATTGATCTCTGGATTGCTAATAGGCTTAGCAATCCAGGCGGAGGGGGGTTCTGAAGAGAGGCTGGGAAAGTTTCCCCAGCCTCTCTTCAGAAACCTCCACCTGGATCGCTAAGGGGCTTAGCCATCCAGGGCGGGGGGGGGGGGGTGTCTGAAGAGACCCTTTCCCCAGCCTCTCTTCAGAAGCCCCCCCCCCTGGCCTGGATTACTAAGACCGTTCTTTCCCCCAAGCCCAGTGCCAATCCCAGCATGTTTAAAAGTCACAGGCAAGTACAATTTATTTATTTATTTATTAGATTTATATCACCGCCCACTCGCCGTGGCGACTCAGGGCGGTTTACAATCAGGAGAAGGAAAAAAACAAAACAAAAAACAAAACAACAATAACACAGACACAACACAAACGGATAAAATCCATCCCTCCTTCCGGCCAGAGGACGTTAGTCTTTTCCTTCCCTGGGCAGATAAGGCCCAGGATTAGGAAGTGGGAGCTTCCATCTAAAAACCTTAAAACTTTTAAAAAATTAAAAAATTAAAAACTGAGAAAGATTAAAAACAGATTAAAAACACCCCAGATGCTACAGCTACTAGTTCGAAAAAGAGAGGGGCTCAGATCAGCCAATGTGCTGGAGTCATTATACCTTCCATACAATAATTAAGAGAATGCTACTCACTTTTCCTTCCAGTGTTTTGCTTAAGGACATTGCTACCTTCACCATCTCCTCAGCATCCTGAAGGCACCTAGAACCAAAGTAAAAATGTGGAACCACAATATCATTCTTAAAACGAGTGCATACTTTAAGTATAGAATGTGGCGCTTAGTGGCTAACACGCTGAACTCGGATGACTGGAAAGTCAGCAGGTCAGCAGTTCGAGACCCAGGTGCTACATGATGGAGTGAGCTCCCATCTCTGTCCCAGCTCCTGCCAACCTAGCAGTTTGAAAGCAAGAAATTGCAAGTAGATAAATAGGTAACCCTTTGGTGGGAAGGTAAATAGAGTTTCGTGCACTCCGTTGTCTAGTCACGCCTGCCACATGTCCACAGAAACAGCTGCAAAGACAGTGCTGGTTCTTTGGCTATAAACAGGTGGCCATTGAACCCTAGAGTCAGATACGACTGGCTTTTAAGCAAAGGCAATTTTTACCTTTAAGAACAGAAGAGAAAAGCAGACATTTGACACTGTGCATAATTCTCACTATGTGAAAATGTCATTTTCTTTTACAGCAGAAATGTATATGGCCCTTTGACCTTCAAAACTGAACACTCTAATCCACAGACCTATAGGCTGAATCCTCTCTCAGCCAGTCAATATCTTGACTGCCTTTGAGTTTATTTCAAAACATTCTTAACTCAATGCAGCATTGACCAGGATTAAGTGTCCACTGTGTAAGGCCTCATGAGAGTATGAGGTAAGGCTGGGAAGCTCTGGTGCGATGCAGTGGTAACTTCTCACCATGTGAGAGATGGGGTGGATATCAGATTATCAAAGTGCTAAGTAAGTGTCTAAGAAGTGAAGTAGTTGTCATGGATCAATGCTAGTCAACCTACTTCTTCCAACTCAGTCAACAGAAAATGAGGCCCTGGGAAAACTGAAGGTGTTGTAAAGGTAAAGGGTTCCCTTGCTCGAAAGCCAGTCATATCCAACTCTAGGGTTCAGTGCTCATCTGTTTCAAAGCCAAAGAGCCAGCGCGGTCTGCTTCTGCAGATGTTTCCGTGGTCATGTGGCAGGCATGACTAGAGAACGGAGCGCATGGAACGCCATTACCTTCCTACTGAAGTGGTCTCTATTTATCTACTTGTAATTTCTTGCTTTCGAACTGCTAGGTTGGCAGGTGTCGAGTTTCCAACAATTTTTTTGGGGGAGGAGGGGTTTCCTATTAGTTTTTGAAATACTATACAGTGGAACCTCGCTTAACAAACGGTTCAGTTAAAAAATAAAAATTGCGTAACAAAAGTAAATCCATAGGAAATAGTGGCTCAGTTTACAGAGTTTTTTTCAGAACAGATTAATTGGTTTTCAATGCATTCCTATGGGAAACCCCATTTCGGTTAATGTATTTTGGTTGTCAATGTATTCCTATGGGAAATTGCATTCAATGCATTCATTTTCACTGTAAGAAACGTCCCCGAGAAACGCATTCATTACGTTAACCGAGGTACCACTGTATATCAGAGAGCAGAAATGAATATGTATTCTTATACAAAGCAACGAAACTAGACTCCAGAGCAGGGATTCTCAAACTGCGGTCCACGGACTGAATGCAGCCCGTGGTGACATTTCGGGGGGGGGGGGGGCACCGACTGAACCACACCAGGAAGTACCATGTGGTGGAGGAAGCGCAAAATGGCCATCCAGCCCCCGAAGCTGTCTGAGGAAGTGTGACCCATCCCCCGGCTTTAAAAGGTTCAGAACTCCTGCTCCAGAGAGCAGTCTCACCTTCAAAGGAAATGGCATTACAGTATTTATAGTTATGGGAGATAAAATCTTACTTAACATTGACAGATATATGTACCGCAGAACAAATGAAGTGCAAAGCACAATCTTAGTGTTTATTGAAATAGAGAACTTCAAAAGCACTGGTGGAATGGTCAATAACAAAATGAGCTACGGATCTTAGTCTGAAATTCATATTTTCCACACCAGGTGACTTAAAGACCTTTGCTGCATTTCTTTCATTATCCCCTCATGCACATACTGTATGTGTATTCGCCCATGAATGTGTATACAACTTTTGATATAAATGTATTACCCAATGTTTGGCAAACGAGCAAAGCTCTCTTGAAACTGGTTCAAGGCAAGCATGGCAATGTGAACCTGTAAAGGAGCCTGGAAAGAGAAGAAAACAGCGAGAGACTAGTAAGATGCCAGTTTCATAACCTGGAATAGGTTTTCTAAGTACTGTATGTTGCAAGAAGAAACCACGGTTGGTTACTGTAATAAGAATAATATAGTTTTGAGACACTTAAGGCCAGTGGTTTCCAACGTGAGGACCACACCCCCACAGGGTGATTAAAATTCCCAGAAGTCTAAGTCAGTACACTGGATGATCAGTGCTTTGGGGAATTAGGCTTCTGGGAGCTGAAATCCAAAAGCCAAAGGTTGGGAAACACTGCTTTAGGCCATTATCCAATTGGATTAATAAATAAATGCAATAATTAAATTAATATACCCACTGAAGGCACATCCAATATTCTTAACTGAACAAACACTGCAGTTTGAAGAAAAGATATCAGACATAAGATTTTATACTTATTCACTTCGGAATAAATCTCGCTGAACTTTAGAAGCTACTTTCAAGGAAACTAAACTGAACTACATGTTTTTCAACATTTGCCTCCATATTTTCAATGGAACCAAGAAAAAAATATTGCTATCAAAGTTATAATGTACATACATATCATACTGAAAACCAACTGAAACAGTAAAGTGTGCCAGAAGAAGAACTATAGTCATCAACCAAAGTCAATAGTTCTGGAATCCCTTGCAGAACAGAAAGACTAGTACAGTGGTACCTCATATAACGAACACATTGTATAATGAAAAATTTGCACAATGAAGCATTCATTACACAATGTTGATACCCATTACGAGGTTTTTGGAAACTGTGGGTATATCCACTTAATGGGAACACCAGTTAACAAACTTTTTTTCCTGTTATGCAGGGCACCACCTGTAGGGAACCGCATAGCGGAAAAAAAAACCACATAGCGAAGAGCTCCGTGCAACTGTATTAGCAAATGATCAAGTGCCAGTGATAAGGACTTGCCATCAAATCCATGGTCTACATTTCTCTTTTGCTACTGCCAGCCTCTCCCAGAGAAGAGTGAGCTATTGCAAACTATACAGCCAGGAAAGAAGACTCTGCCTCCTCTGAATGATATTCAATTGCCATGTCAGCCTAAAACTTAGAAAACTTTATTAGGTTCGGGGACGCTGTAGTTCAGGGGTTCTCAACCATTTTGTGCCATGAAGCGGACAACTCCCCCTCAGAAAGCTGAGTGGGCTAGACACGTAGTTTCCCCCTGCTGCAAACACTGCCATAAACGCTGCCGTAAACTATGATTGGTGCATTAGCACATGCATGGGTGCATTTGCAGCTGTCGTAAATGCGTCCACTTCTGCTTCCGGGGTCACTGCCATAGGCCAGATGGAATGGCATCAGGGGCTGGGGCTGGCCCACAGGCTGTAGGTTGCGAACCCATGCTGTAGTTGTTGGCTAAAATCCTGTAGATTAGCATAATAAATTTTGCACTAGAAGAGGTCAGGTGAATTAGTGGAGATTTTGTGAGTCGGTTCCTCTTTCATGTTTCATTGTTTCAAATGAGTCTACTCAAGTTGCAACTTACTTTAGTATAGAAAGTTACGACTGGAGTAGTCCATTTGAACCAATGGAACTTAACAAAGATGTTGACTGATCAAATCCAGTTGACTCAATGGGCTTACTTTAGTGCAACTTACTATGCCAAGCAATAGGATTTCAATAATTATGTATTAAATCTCTTTTCATTACAATACTGAACTAAGCTTTCATTTATTGATTTTGTTGTATGTACATACGTAACTCATTTATAACACAAGATCTCAAGGTAGGCCTACTTATCTACCTTATAAAAGCCATGTAAAATTATTTTAAAACATAAGATGTTTAATATGATATACATTCAAGCAGTTTAAAACGCAACATTAAAACTACGGCAAAACCTGCACAGATCACAATCATCAGTCCCCAAAGGCTCTAATAAACAAGAATATTTTGACTTGGCACCAAAATTTTGCCAATTTCAGCACCAATCGAGCATCACAACAATACCTTTTTATAAAAGTTACAGTATATACAGTATATATATTTAAAATAAATTTATGCTGTTTATTGTGGGATACCCAGTTACAAACCAACTATATTCTAGTGTTTTACTAGCTAAGGTTGAATACAGTATATGTTTTGTCATACAGGTTGTGTATAAGCATTATGCTATCCCTTGTGCTTATAACCTATGTCAGTGACGGCGAACCTTTTAGAGACCGAGTGCCCAAACTCCAAAACAAAACCCACTTATTTATCACAAAGTGCCAACACAGCAACAGTGGTGGAAGGAAATGCTCCCATTGGGCTGCTGGGCAGAGGGGCAGGGTGAACTCTGTGCTAGAGGAGGGAGGAAGCACTCCCATTGGGCTGCTGGGCAGAGGGTGGGGTAAATATTCTGCTGGAGTGACTGCATGGGTGCCCAAAGAGAGGACTCTGAGTGGCACCTCTGGCATGCATGACATAGGTACCCCACCACTGACCTATGTTCTTCCAATCCCTTGCCTCCTCCTGTATTGACCCATTGATTAAAGATCTATTGGGTTACTTAACACAGTTCACTATTAGATTCAGACAGGAAAACTGTAGTTACTAAGTTGAGACCAACAAATTCAGACCACAGTCATGTGGATATCTCAGCTGAACAAAATCCTTTACAACCTTTGTTGAAGTTTAAAAATATTTAAACATAGGCTCCCAAGATGAGACTGAAATCTACTTGATGTGGATCCATCTCTGAAATTAAGCAGACAGAGGTCTCTCCAGTCGTAATAAATTACACTTTTGCCCTCTGGAAACAGAATTATTTTTATGCAAAATAAAACAGTAATTTTATTTAATTTGAAACTAAATACCACCTCAGGCTTGCTCAAGTCAGCAACAAGGCATCTTGGGTTAACCAATTGCTTCTCCAGCTTTTCCTAGAAGGAAAAATAAATTAATATACACTTTCATTAAAAAGAAAAATACTGTATATCCAAAGAAGCATCATTAAGATGTCCCACACTTTACAATCAGTTTCAATTAATTTTAAGACGTTGCAACTGGAGACACAATTTGAAATGGATTACCTGCACTACTCCTTGGGGGAAATGAAAATTACAGTGGAAGAGAAAGTTTAGACAGGGCAAACAAATCTGTCATAGAGAAAAACTCTTTAGGAACAAAGATTGGTTTGACCTCCATTAAAATGAATGTGTACTTTAAAGTTGTTTGTTTGTTTACTATTCATTTTGGATATTTCCTCAGGGCAGTGTACAAATAAACAACAGTCAGCGTCTTAGTGACTTGAGCCACTAATATATTCTATCAATTTACTGTATATGCTGGTGTATAAGATGACTTTTTACCCCTGAAAAACATGCCTCCAAGTGGGGGGCTCTCTTGTACACCAGGTGCACTTCAGTTGAATAAAATACAGTAATACCTCGGGTAACATTTACCTTGCATAACATTTACCTCAGATAACACTTAAATCACATAACGTTAAGCAATCTGGAGAGGAGAATTGCATTGAATAACGTTAAGGTCCTATGGGATGGATCGGATAACAACTTTTAATATCAGATGATGAACAGGAGTTTGAAGGCTTTTAAAGGGAAACTGTCACACCAGCAAATTTGCTAGGGACTTGCCTGGCACTTGCTCTCTCCCTCTATTTGCTATCTTCCTTCTATCATTGACAGTTCCAGTTTGGTTAACAGATTAGAAAACAAACAGCATGGCAGCTCCCATAGGTTTATTGTTTCATTCAGCTTTAGTGAATTGTTTTTGGTGAATTATGTTTAATAAATTTGCACTGTTTTATGCTTACTGTACATGTTTGATAACATACAGCCTTGTGACAGTTTCTCTGCATGTCATAAGCATTTGAATATAAATTAACATGTTGAAATCAAATCTGATGTTCTTTTACGTTTTATTTGGTGTGTGGAAAGAGGGGGTAGTCTTATACAGTGAATATATAACAAACTAGATTTTGAGTGGAAATGTTGGGGGGGTCGTCTTATACACCCAGTTGTCTTGTACACTGGCATATACAGTAAATGAGTATATCTTAAACAGAAGCAACCTTGCATTTATTTATTTATTTGACATATGCTGCTCTACTCGCCGAAGTGACTCAGAGCGGATAACATAACATAGGCAACATATACAATATTACAATCTCATATATAAATATAAAATTTAGCCCATTATTTACTGCCATTGTCTGGAATCCAACTAGAGTCTATACTGTTGTTTGCATTAAAGTAATAATGTATGAGTACAGCTTTTTGCTTAATTGTGTTTGCTTTCAGCCATCTTTGAATTTTATTTCAGCAAATACTTACAAAATGAAATATTTTTGGTGTCTTTATTTGGACAGCTATGCCACCATGTAAGTAAGGTTCCAGATTGGCAGTATTCCCAATGCTGAAGGAATAAGGTGATAGCACTGAAAAAGAGAATCAGGTCAGAGAGTTTAAAGTTCTTAAAGGAGACAGAGGGTGGGTGGGTGGACTAAGGCAGACATGCATACAGATGATGAAATTATAAGGTATCTATCAATTCAGCTGAAATGGATACTCAATGCTAAATATAGTGTCATAAGAATGCAATTTGGATTTTAAAGAAATATTTCAGGTTTGTGCTACATTGACCCACATTCTTTACAAAGAAAATGTAACTTCTCTTGCTTTATTATTATACAAGCTAAGCATATCAATTCTTTTTCACCTCTATTCATCAATAAACAAGACCTGAACTGAACCAAAATAACTATGTAGCTACTGAAAGCACTGTTTTAGAAGGCAAGAGAACTGAAACATCCCTCAAAAATTTGGTAACTTACAAGCTCTGTTATTTTAAAGCACTGAAAAAAATAAATGCCTTTCCTGCCCTACACAGTAAGCCAAGAGGATTTGGCTGAGTGGGCATGGGCAGCTGTGAACAACAGAATTAAGATTCCAAAATGCTATGTTATGAAACTGGAGGAGAGTGTTGGTGTGGAGTCGTCTACAATTCAAGCACCTCTGGATAAGCCAATTAGCTAAATACATAATGACTTCAGAAGTTATGAAACTGTTTTAACCACCCAAGCGCATAATCTGTGCTAGAAACTAGACTGAGAATATGTCCCTATTGTCTCTGCTTAGCTACCCTGCAACATGTGATACCATGCATGGCAGCATTCTTCTGGGTCATTTGACTGGTCCAAAAATTGCAAGATAGCAGCTACACAAAGGAGCAATATGAATGGAAATATTCTATCAACATGCAAAGTGCTGTTTCTACACAAGTCAGAAGAATTGCACAAAACATAGGTTACCATTTACTTGATGGGTGGATCCATTTAAACAAGCCATTCCATTGATTTCCCGGAAAGTTACAAACTGTCCTGTTTCAAGCTTGTGAAGATTATTATCAAGGCAGGTGACAATACCAGGATTAGACTGAAAGTGTAAATTCATTACAAAAATTAAAACAAAGCTCAAACTCAATGCAGTGCAATTTCCATACAATAGTAATTCATATGCTTCTGCACACTACATTCTCATTATCTTCACTTTATTCTGGTGTTTCCAGAATCAGACAATATAAAGCATAGGCCCAAGTTAACCAATAGACAGATTCAAATGAAAATCATTACTACTTCATCATGGGTCTCATCAATCCTCAGTGGTTGTGTCCTTTTAATAGAACGTGGCATGTGACACACAAAAAATAAGTGACACAAAATGCATTCAAATCATTTGTCTATTAGGTACAAACCAATATATTTTAAGACTCTTAGAAAACCAGCTAACCTGCTCCAAAACTACTTTGCCAGTTCCTGTTAATGCAGGGGTGGCCAACCTTTTTGTGGCATGGGCCAGACCACACCCCTTTGGACAGCTGAGTGGGCTGTAGGTTTGGTTCTTCCCACTGCTTCCGCCACTTCCAGTGGCGGTAGGAACAAGGGTGGTGTGTTTTTGCTGTACTTTTGGCTGTTTTTGCTACAGTTTTGCCAGTTTTGGTACTCCCCATGAGAGTTCAGCCCTGAGAATTCAGCACTTCCCACAAGAATGCAATGAAATTTTGGTACTTCCCGCAAGATTTTGGCACTTTCTGCTCGATTTTGGCACTTTCTGCTCGATTTTGGCACTTTCTGCTCGATTTTGGCACTTCCAGTGTTGGCGATGGGATCCTCGCCGTGGGCCTGATTAATTGGTGCTGTGGGCTGAGTCTGGCCAGCATGCCATAGGCTGGTAACCTATGTTAATGCTTCCCTTCAACCTCAGATTTGCAAACTACCTCAGATTTGCTTTGCTGTTGTAATATTTCTCCTAAATTAATATCCAATGCATATTACTCTCATTTTCTTTCATATCAAAACCACAGCTATTAAAACTACATTTCCTGGGGAGAGGAACAATCCTTATTTTGTACAGCACTCTAATAACAGCTATGTCAAATCTGCCCAAAAGCCGAAGTACAGTATATAAACATCTCATTACTGTTTGTATACAATTAACTCATCATTTTGTTCTAAATTTGTTGGTTTCAAAAACATCTAAAGGCAGAGCCTTAAGCTAAATGAAAAAAAAATTAAAGACAATTAAATATACAAATTAAATAATAAAGATTTAATAGTGCAGATCTCTGTCCCCACCTGTGATATGTTTGAAATGAAGATTTCTTTTGGTTCCTCTCCTGTGGTGTCCAGCACTTCAAATTCATCACCAAAGTCACAAAAGAGACGTGCACATATTCCATACACATCTGCGCTGATAAACTACATGAAAGACAAGACAAATAGTTGCCCAATTTGGGATCAAATATTTTGTTCCCTGTTCTAGTGAAAAGAAAAAAACTGTTCAATGACTCTTTTAACTGATTGATAAAATTGTGTGATGGAATTGGCTGGTACTGAGTGGATGTGGAACAAATAAGACAACCAGTATGTATTTCTCCCCCAAAAGACTCCAAACCATTCTGTCTTGTCTACCTTAAATGCAAGTTGGATTGCATGAGAACATATACAGTAATACCTCGGATAATGCTAAGACTTGGTTCCACAAGTCTTGGTGTTATCCGATTTTTAGTGTTATCCGATCCATGTTAAAATCCTGTGGGATGGATCGGATAACTTTAAAGCTCCATAGAGATACATTGTAACCACACAGGCTTTAGCGGTTGTTATCCGATCCATCCCATAGGACCTTAACGTTATTCGATCCAATTCTCCTCCCCAGATTGCTTAACGTTATGTGATTTTAGCATTATCCGAGGTAAACGTTATCTGAGGTATTACTGTACATACTAATATTCCATGGGGAAAAGCTTCATCTCACACAGCTAGGCTGATGTATTATGTACACAGTGGAACCTTGACTTATGAATTTAATACATTTTCCTTGGGACGTTTCATGCTTGAATTTCGCATAGGAATGCATTTTAAACCAAAATTTCGTATCCCGAGCATGGTTTCTGTTCCGAAAAAAATTGTATCTCAAAGCATTATTTTCAAACAGGAAAGATGCCAATTGACATGAATTTGTTTAAGGTATGGGCGTGCATGCACGCATGTACACACACTTCCTTTTTACTTCTACATTTTTGTGAGGCTGGCTCATTTTGTTTGCTTGGATTTTAAATTAGCTAATTGTATCTCTGAATAACTTAAAAATCCCCTTCTTGAACACATTTTGATGGTAAAGAAACTTAAGGCACTTCAAAGGAGAGATTGTTTTTGTCTGTAAGGCTCCTGAAAGGCATGAGCTCAATACACAATAGACTCTCCTGCAATTGTTTGATGCTTTGACTGGAAAAACATGCATTTCCCCCTATTTAATAATAATAATAATAATAATAATAATAATAATAATAATAATAATAATAATAATAATAATAATAATAATAATAATAATAATAATAATAATAATAATAATAATAATAATATGGGACTGCAGTGGCTCAAGTCACTAAGACGCTGACTGGGAGGTGGAAGGTCAGCAGTTCGATTCCCGAGTACTGCAGGATGGAATGAGCTCCCATCTCTGTCCTAGCTCCTGCCAACCTAGCAGTTCAAAAGCAAGAAATTGCAAGTAGATAAATAGGGACCACTTCGGAGGGAAGGTAACAGCATTCCATGCGCTCCGGTGTCTAGTCATGGCTGCCACATGACCATGGAAACGTCTGCAGAAGCAGACAGCGCTGGCTCTTCGGCTTAGAAACAGATATGAGCACTGACCCCTAGAGTCAGATATGACTGGCTTTCGAGCAAGGGAAACCTTTACCTTTACTTAATAATAATACAGTAATACCTCGGATAACGCTAAGACTTGGTTCCACAAGTCTTGGTGTTATCCGAGTTTTAGTGTTATCCGATCCATGTTAAAATCCTATGGGATGGATCGGATAACTTTAAAGCTCCATAGAGATACATTGTAACCGCACAGGCTTTAGCAGTTGTTATCCGATCCATCCCATAGGACCTTAACATTATTTGATCCAATTCTCCACCCCAGATTGCTTAACGTTATGCGATTTTAACGTTATCAGAGGTAAACATTATCCGAGGTATTACTGTAATAATAATTTTGAGAGATAAGTAAAAGCAACCTCAGATGCATTTCCACACACCCATTTTAAAAATGGGTAGAATTGCTTCCCAGCTCAAATAAGCCATCCATTTAGCAATAGCATATCCAGGAACAGAACAGCCAACTACAAATGTTAAAAAATGTCTGGAGAGCAGGACTCAGTTTCACTTTTGGTGGACCAGGCATTAAAGACGACATAATCAGGAAAACTCTCAGAACAGATGGGCTTAGACATTTTAGTTAATATATTACAGCATATTATTAATGTCCATTATTACCTTAATAGGTGGGCATTGTGCATGGCAAAAGTCATTTATCTTCTTCTGCAGTGACAGCTTCATCTCAGTTACTATGACACACTTTTGAATGAAAAAAAAATCCAGAAATAAATCCTAGACTATCAAGAAATTTCTAAAATATCTCAATATCTTCCAAAAGAAAGCCATGTATTCATTCCCAATAAACAAGAATCTTTTTTTTACATTTGTATTACACCATGGACAAATATTCCAAAACTTAAGATGTGTAAACCTGGAAAGTCAACTCTCTTAAATAATTATGAGACAGATCAGAAAACAATGCATTTTTTTAAACCAAACGTTTGTTGTTCAGTCGCACAGTCGATTCCGACCCTCTGCGACCCCATGGACCAGTGTCCTCCAGGCACTCCTGTCCTCCACCATCCCCCTCAACTCGCTCAGCCCTGCGCCCACTGTCTCCACAATACCATCTAGCCACCAAACTACACTCTTTGTATTATCAAAAAAAGTTGGCCACTGAACTTCACTCCCCAATTGTCTTCCTTATTATCTTTTTCTTCCTTCTTCTTCAGGCGCTGGATCCATTCCAGATATTGGCTATCATCATGGCAATAGTCTTCCTGATTTTAACTCCTCAGGACAGGTCTTCCGAGGACATGCTACACCAGTCTCTCAGGGTCTTCAGCCATGAAGTCTGTCTACGTCCATGGCCTCTCTTCCCAGGGATCTTTCCTTGCAGAGTGAGCTGGAGTACACTGGTACCTCAGATAAAGTTATGACTTGGTTCCACAAGTCATAATGTTATCCGGTTTTTAACATTGTGCAATGCATTGATTGCACATTTCAGAAGCAAAGGACTATTCGTGGCTGGAATAGCTCTTTGCTAGCTCTTTGCTTGTGAGGGAAGCCTCGTTCCCTTTGCAAACAAAGGGCTATTCGAGGCTGGAATAGCTCTTTGCTTGGAAGGGGAGCTTCATTCCCTTCACAAGCAAAGATAACGTTGGGGAATTTGAGGCAAACATTTGCATCGGACAACCTTATCTTAACATTATGCGATGCAAATGTTTGCCTCAAATTCCCCAACATTATCCGATGTAAATGTTATCCGAGGTACCACTGTATTCTATACTTTATCTTGTTCCTCATGATACGGCCAAGGTACTGGAGCTTTCTTTGCTTAATGGTGTTAAAGAGTTCTTTTTCTTTATCCACCCAGCGCACTACTTGTACATTATTCACATGATCAACCATTTATATCCTTAGCAGCTTTGATTCTCTTTTCAGACGCTTTAGTCCAGGAGTTCTCAACCTTTTTAAGCCGGGGGCCAGGTCACACTTCCTCAGACAACAGGGGGGGCGCGCGAACATTTTGCATAGTCTAAGATAGGTGTTCTCAACCTCCAGCCTACGGCCCTAATTGGACAATTAGGGCAATCCGCAGGTTGAGAATCCCTGCTTTCGTCAATGTCCAAGCTTCGATTCCATACAGCAATACTTGGAATACGTAGCCTGTCACTGTTCAGATCTTTGTAGCAAAAGTTAGATCTATACTGCACAACAAGTGTGGCATTTTTATGAAGATGGATCTTGCTTTTTCTATTCGTATTTTAATTTCTACCTCAGGATTCCAATTTTCATTTATCGTACTCCCCAAATATACAATTTTATCCACTCTTTCGATTTCTTGTGTTTGTGTCATTAGCTTGCCTTGATTTGGTGTTCAGCTTATAACCAGATATTTCATCTTCTTGGTGTTGAGATCCAAACCATATTTTGCACTTGAAGCTCTAACTCGATCCAGCATCAGCTGAAGATCTGCAGGGTTTGTGGCCTTATCTTTTCTACTATTTTACCTTGGTTGATGCCATTTCCTAATTTAGACTGGTAACAGTATTGTAAGATTAAAGGTGAATAGCCGACTGTTTAGAAGGAATTGGTCATATCTTAAGATGTCAGTTCCAAAAGCTATAAGCAACATATGTTAGTTTGAAATCAGTCTAGAATTTCTGTCTACACTGTTTGCAACACCTTTTCACTAACTTATCAATCCAAGGAATCTTAAGAAAATTAATAAACTAACAGTTTATTAAAAGTGTACCTTAATAGTCTATAATCCTTCTTATTTCTTCCAAAAGCACACCACAAAGTGATCCTATGATCCTATGTCTCCCTCCCTTCAGTGGATCCCAAGTCCCAAGAAGATAGCCAAAGACAGGGTCAGATTCCCAATTTGCACCAGTTTTTTTAGACATTTAGGGACCAGAGAGAGGAAATGTCACTATTCAAGATTAAAGATATAAAGTAAGGTGCTGACCATAGTCTAAGATAGGTGTTCACAACCTCCAGCCTATGGCCCTAATTGGACTCGTGCATATCATTAAACTGGCCCCAGTGAGAACCTGGGCACCTCTAGAAACGCCCCCAGCCACCCTGTCCCACCCAGCCCCCAGAAACTGTGATGCATCACTTGTGGAGGCGATGGTTGCACCGTTTTCACGGATTTGTCCACAGCCTCCGTCACTTCCCAGGGTGGTAGAAGGCTGCTTGGAGCAATTTTGCTCTGTTAGGAAGATTTTCTGATGATTCCCCATTTTTCTACAGCTTCTCAAACATGCTGCTGGGTGACTTCCGGTGCCGAGTGGAGCTTGCGTCATTGGCTTGGTCCCAAGCACAGAACCAGAAAATTGACTACTGGCACGTTCAAGTGGCCATAGTAAAGTGGGGAAGCATTGGAAAATCATCCAGACAGAGTGAAATTGCTCCAAACAGCCTTCCACCGCCCTGGGAAGTGGCAGAAGCTGTGGACAAAGCAGCAAAAACAGCGCAATTGGCACCAGCGCTACCACCAGCACTGCGCACAGATGACGGCAGAAACGTTCGTCCAGAGAACAGACATGACTCTGGGGCACCGACCTTTGTGAATGGGTGTGCCTGGCCCATGGCGCAAAAACGTTGAGATTGCCTGAAGAGGCTATATATACACACAACAGGAGTCAAGAAATGGAAAGAAGAAAAAAAACAATTAAAAACTTTCCTATTGAAGTAACCTTTACAGAATGTTATCCTCTTAGCAATAAATTAACCAGTCAGTATTTTAGGATTCTCTGTGCCCATAGATGCCAGTTATTTTATTTTAGGGTGTATTTATTTGGTTGGCTTGGTTTTAATTTGTTTTGTGTTTTATTATGTTGTTTGATAGTTATATGTACACCACCCAGAGTGGGAAATGTCCCAAATGGGCAGTAGAAAAATGCAATAAATAAATAAATTAAATAAAGAGACATCAACATCAACATCAACATACCATGATCAGACAAAACCTGTGTAGTCTGGGAAGTGAAATGTTTCAAAGGTCTCATACCTGATACTGTCCAAGGAAAGAGATGTCTGTAATTTCATTCAGTGGTGCAGCTGATGACATCACCTGGACATAAGGGTTCAGTTCTGCAATGCGATGTCGTGTTGCCTCCGCTCTGAAATATATTTGGTATTCACTCTACTGTAATCATTCTATTAGTAGATGAAACATATAACTCGATTTTATAAACATATCAACATCTGTTGTCAGAAAAGACACATACAACCGAGTCAGTCACTGCACAAACAATTGAAAGGATTAAATGAGCTGTGCTATAAAAATGTCCTGAAGATTTTTCCGGAAGCCAAAAACTAAATCATTTGCTTCGGAAAGAAAGAATGCAATAAAATTCATTCATGACACTTTGGATGTTATGTTTAAAAACTATGCAGGAGAAAAGGGAATATCTGCAACATCTAGAGCAGTGATAACCAACCTTTGGTTTTTGGACTTCAATTCCCAGAAGCCTAAATCAATTCCCCAAGTCACTGATCAGTCAATGTACTGAGTTAGGTTTCTGGGAACTGAAGTCCTCATGTGGGGCATGGGCCCCACACTGGGAACCACTGATCTAGAGTCCATTCAAATCCCAGTAAGAAGTAACTTTTTTTGCCAGTTTCTTTGATGCTTTTTAAAATTTCCCCTGCTACTGAAACCATTATTTTATGTAACATCTATATTATTCTCTTATCAATGTTTTCCCACTGACACACATATCCTTTGCAACTGTTTCAGCTATTGATTACAATTGAAATTCTAATCAGTAAGGAATATAATGGCTGAAATCCTGTTGTTTTGTTATGAATGTGGAAGGCAAAAGATGTAACATTCAGTTGTTCCTAGCCATCAACCAACAAGTTTCTGCTGGGATTTTGGGGGGTCTGCATACCCATTGACTTATGTGTGGCCAAAATCTCAGCACCAATTCACAAACTGCTAGCTAAAAAAGATTGAATCTTACCTCTTTCGCATAACAAAGCCACAGTATTACAGCCAATGTGGATTTTCTCTATTAGAGAAGAAGGGCAGATAGTATTCTGCTACATAATTAGACCCATTTTAAATAAGTATGGAGGGCAGAACAGTTCCTCATTTTTAAATATGCAGTAATACCTTGGATAACGGTAAGACTTGGTTCCACAAGTCTTGGTGTTATCCGATTTTTAGTGTTATCCAATGCAAGTTAAAATCCTATGGGATGTATCGGATAACGTTAAAGCTCCAGAGATACATTGTAACCGGACAGGCTTTAGCGGTTGTTATCCGATACATCCCATAGGACCTTAATGTTATTCGATCCAATTCTCCTCCCCAGATTACTTAATGTTATGCGATTTTAGCGTTATCCAAGATAAACGTTATCCAAGGTATTACTGTACCTAGGCAACATCCATCCACTGGTTGCAATAAACAGGAAAAAAACCCAATTCTGCTATTTTAAAAACAAAAATGCAACCTTTTTTTTAAGAAATGAAAACTTACAGTAAACTCTAGAAATAGACATGACATCCCCAGTAAGATATACAGCTTTAAAAGTTCAGTTATTTCTGCGGAATCTTACAGACCTGTTTCTCATATTTAGAACATCATCTTCATGAACAAAAAAGTTTGTTCCTAAATCCCATGTGGTGCATTGCTTAGTATCATGGATGGTCAGTGCCTTCAGGGAAATAAGAAAAAAGGAAAATATATTTTCAGTGGCACTTATATAACATCACAAGAAAATACACGTTCCTACAATCATCACAGAATCATAGAATGAAGTTGGAACAGGCCTATAAGGACACAAAGTCTAATCTACTCAAATCAAAATATATCTGACATTAAGTTTGTCTAATTTTCTTTTGAATGCCTCCGGTATTGGAAAGCTGACCACCTCCCAAAGAAACTATTTCCATTTTTATACTAGCTATAAAAAATAGGAAGTAAATTGATTACATTATTATGTAATGATTGAGTTCCTACACTTCCTCTATATCTGATGTGTGCTATATCCCCTTCGTCTTCTTTTCTCAAGATTTAATTTGTCTAGTGCTTTCTGTCTTTCCTTACCTTAGAAGGTATCGTTTCCAGTCCTCTGATTATTCTTATTACCCTCCTCTGAACTTGTTCCAGATTGTCTGCATCCTTCTTAAAATGTGGTGTCCAGAACAGGACACAGTACTCAAGATGAAGCCTAACCAGTGCTGAATAGAAGGGGACCAGTACTTCACAGGATTCAGACTATACTTCTATTAACACAGCCTAACATACCACTGTCTTTTTTTGGAACCTTCACTGCATTGTTGGCTCATATTCGTCTACCAATTTACAACAATTCTAAGATCCTTTTCACTCATAGTATTACTGATAAAATATATCAATAAGCACTTTCTGGGCAGTTCACAAGGTAATAATGAAAACTACAGTTTGCACCCAACAGCCTAAAATAGCTGGGTACTCATTTCACAGGCCTCGGAAATATGGAAGGCTGAATCAACCATGAGCCCATTGGGACTGAACTCAAAGTGTGAGCAAGTTTGACTACCGCTGCACCACAGAAGTGCAGTAGTACTAACCAAATGAATACAAGCACCTTTTATTTAGCAACCAGACAACTGAGAAAGGGGTTTTACTATGGAATGCTATATATTTCATTGCAAGCATGCTTGTGGTGGGTCTTTAAGCTGTTGGTCTTTTCGTATTATCATCTAATACAGATTTTAATACCGTAACTACACTTCTATTTGCATCCATTTTCTTTAATCATTTATGAGTCAGCTGAGGTCCCTATATTGGGAGAAAGGTAGGATGAAATAATATTTAATTTTGCTGCTTTTATCCGCAAGAGGAGGAATGGCCAACACAGTGTTCACCCACAGAAGTTGTGTACCTCTGATGTATACACTTATGAAGGGGCATATGAACAGCTACTCTCATAAAAAAATTGCTACATCCTGATATTCCAGACACATGCATCAGCATAACACAAGTACCACTAAGATTTTAATTTATTGCCTTTTTAATGCTCAATTTTAATGACCACGATCCATATAAGTATCATCATCTGTTTGAGAAAACATTATTACACGCTTTAAAGTGAAATGAACTTGGACTAAATTACTTCTCCTTACCTTTATTCCTGCAAGGACTATGTTTTTAGCTGAAAAGAAGAACAAACATTATAAAGTTCTTATACAATATTTTATTTAGCTTGTTTCTTATGCTGTTAGATACAAGAATTCTTTTACTCCATCTACAAACTGCAAAACTGTGAGACAACAAAATTAACCACAAAGGCCTAAAAGTACTTCTGCTGGAACTGTTATCCACAAATATCTCAGTCACGTATATTGCAGTAACGCTTAACATGCAGCTTGCCAAAGCAGGCAAACATACTACCATTAGGTTATATGTCATGAGGTCACTTCAAACTTGTGATCCTAAGAGGATTTTCAAGTATGCAAAATATTCAAACAGCAGTCTACCACTGGCACCACTCAGTGAGTTTACACAGCAAGTGGGGACTTGAACACAAGTCTCCTGGTTTTTTTGTCTGACTCTCTTATCTGGCAAATCACAATGACTTTTAAAAGAACAATATCTATTCATTATTGTTCTTAAAAGAACAATATCTATTCATTAGTCACCCCATCAACTACATTAATCTTAATCCACTCCAATCATCCTGCATTAATTTGATATATTGCTATTACTATCATCAGCTCTATTTGTCAATCAGGTTCCTATACACTAATACCCCGGATAACATTATGACATGGTTCCACAAGACATGACGTTATCCGGTTTTTAGCGTTGTCCGGGGTATACATCGAACAATGCTAAAAAAAAAACCTGAGAAGAGGCGCTCGCACGGGCGCGAAAAGGCGCGCCAGCGGGAGCCTCTTCTACCAAACGGGTATAGCAACGGGGATAACACGTCAAGGCAAGGGATCAAAGCGGGGGGTTCCACCTCCCACTTTGATCCCTTACCTTAACGTGCGATCCCTGTTTCGCGCGCCTGGGCAAGGGTCGGCTTTTCCGAATTCCCCCCTCCCCTGGGGAGGGGGAAATTCGGAAAAGCCGACCCTTGTTTAGGCGCTTTGCGATGGGAGTTTGGGTGCCGGGTTGAACGGGCGGGCGCTCGTTCAACCCGGCACTCAAACTCCCATCGCACGCTTTGCGTGCCCTTTCCAAACATCGTGCGGGCAGGCACGCCATGTCAGACGGGGGCTGGGGAGGCTACGGGGAAGATCTCCGTAGCCTCCCCAGCCCCCGTCTGACGCCCGCGCGCCTGCACGGTGTTTGGAAAGGGTACGGGGGAACTTCCCCGTGCCCTTTCCAAACACCGTGCGGGCAGGCGCTTGGGGGGGGGATTGGATTGGGTAGATGTTCTACCCAATCCAACCCTCCCCCCCACACGATTGTTCCGGATAACGCTAAAAATCACGTTATTCGATACAAGATTTTTCCAAAAATCTTGTAACATTATGCGGTTTTAGCGCTATTTGGTACAATCATTATCCGGGGTATAACTGTAACTCCAACAAGTTTGCAGTAAGAACTGCTGGATGGCTCAATGGATTCGGTGGGGATTTTATTCCTGACTATGCTTCCTTGATAAGGGCTGAATATGATGTCTCGTCAACGTCTCCTCTGCACCCAGAGGTAGAAACGGGCACATTTACGTCAGCCGTACATTTACATCAGCCGTTTGCGTCAGCGCAAACACGACCACAGCTGATGTAAATTCAGAAGTGGGTGCATTTATGTCAGCAGTAAATGTGCCCACTTCTGCTTCCAGGGGGCATGGTCCGGCCCGCTCAGCTGTTGAGGGGGTGGGGTCAGGCCCCCGGAGCAAAAAGGTTGGTCACCCCGGAACTAGAATCACAGCAGCCTAGTCCTTATAACATAAGACTAATGAGAAAATTAACATACAATTTCACTTCCTGCAAGCAGTTATAACAGGACCAGCAAGATCTCCCTATTTAATATATTCAGCTCAGCAAAGGGTACAATTACAGCTTATATTAAGGGATACACAATTTAACATTACTGATTTTGATATGCGACACTGTATATTCTCCATTAAACATACTGCCAGAAGCAAATCTAAACAGTATTTTCTAAAATCCAAGTCGAACAACAACAACTTACCAATTTCTACTCCAAGCCCACCCATTCCACTTAGGAACACGTGGGACTGAGCCATCTTCTGCATCGCTGTGTCTCCAAGAACATACCTTTGCCGACTACATAGATTTAACAAAAAAGACATAAAATAATTTTTCTGTGGTATGGAGCCAGGACTATTTCAAACAGTAGCTACTGAAAAGCCTCTTGAGGCAGAACATGAGTTAGTAGCTCAATTCCATTGCTTGTTTTTAACATTTATCATTCAGGAACATACTACCTCTGATCAGAGATCCATCTAAATATTGTGATTGATTTAGAAAGCATTAAGACCTAAAAGGAGGCAACTCTCTCAACTTTGCACAGTGTTTATCGCCCCACATTTTTTTTGTTCTAGTGGCACTAGTTTCTCTGAAAATATTCAAGCTGAAAAAAGTCTATATTTTAAATTGCAAACCAATTTCTATCTTAATCTGATTTATATTTAAACAAAAAAGTTAATGTTAATTTTATACTTTAAAATATCTGAAAATAAATGTTTGCTTGGAAAAATGTGATAAGCATAATGTATTTTATATATTAGCCAAAATCAATCCTGTAGTTATACTAGCAGAAGGGAAATAACATAATTCATACCACCAAATTGCTTCTGATATAAAAATTCTCACATCACTTCCTTGTTCCCTATCAATCAGGCAGCTCAGCTCAAAGACACATTAATTAGTGGCGATTAGCCATTGTAAATTATGCCAATTCCCTTCTACCAATGTAACTACTGACCAAGATTTGGGTTACTATATTGAAAAAGATTCAAAGTTTTAAACCAATATTGGCTTTTTGTTGTATACTTTAAGAGGAAAACATGAAGCTAGTGAAAAATACTAACATACTGGGATTAATTTAATCATACTTAGACACAGGATTTAGCAGGACTTAAGTAGTCAGGATGGGTAATGTAAGCTATGTTCTATCTACGTTATCTCATAATGAGGATGTACTAGTATACACACTTTAGTGAACAGAAGTCAGATGCACCATCAGTGCTATTAGGAAACCAAAATACTGATTGTATTTAATTAAATGACTTACCTATACAAAGCATCATCAATTTCCATAGAATCTGCAGCCATAATAATATATTTACCTGACCTGAAAAATACAAAGATAGCTCTGTTTGCAAAGACAACAGTAATTGAATTCAACTCTCAGACTTTCAACTCTCAGACGGTAAAGGTCACCCTTTCTAGAAAGCCAATCGTATCCGACTCTAAGGTTCAGTGCTCATCTCTGTTTATAGCCGAAGAGCCAGTGCTGTCTGCGTTTGCAGATGTTTCTGTGGAAATGTGGCAGGCTTGCCTAGACACCAAAGTGCACAGAATGCTGTTTACCTTCCAAATGAAGTGGTCCCTATTTATCTACTTGCAATTTCTTGCTTTCAAACTGCTAGGTTGGCAGGAGCTGGGACAGAGACAGGTGCTCATTCTGTCCTGCAATACAGTCAAACCTTGCATAAAGAGTGCCTCGCTTAAAAAATGCCTCGCTTAAAGAGAATTTTCTCTGAATGTTCGCTTCGCTTAACAAATAAAACCAACCAAAAATTCACTTAACAAATAAATCAGGGTTCACAATCCTCCCCACCATAAGTCACAATCGGTCACTTACAATGGTGTTTCACTTAAAGAGCAAACTCGCTTAAAGTGGAACACATTATGCTCTTTAAGCGAGGTACAACTGTACTCGGGTTTTGAACTGCTGACCTTCCACCTCCCAGTCAACGTCTTAACCACTTGAGCCACTGCAGCCTATAACAACATTTTATTTGAGTTCCCTGGATCAATCACATCTTTACAATCACATTTTTACATAAAAAGTCTGACTGTATTGCACTGGTCTCACTTGCAGGAAAGTGAGCACAGAACATCAGCTTAAGTTAATCAAATTACTATGGTTAGTGTATTTTTGCACTTTAAATACGAGTACTCCAGAAAAAATCCTTTCAACCCAGAAAGCACCTTTGTGTGCTTCTAAAATGATTTTAAAAAAAAACAACCGTATCAGTATCCACCCTGTTTGATTGCTTCCAACTCTATAGTCTCAGAAAGTTCTTTCAAGACAAGGTGAGTCTGATTTTTTTTTAAAAACACATCTACTCCTCTTCATTGCCCTCATTGGGATCTGCAAGATATGGGCCAGATATGTAATTTGATATGTAATTTGTTATCTGAAAGCTGGAATTATGAAAATCATTACTACTATATTCTGATATAGCCATCTGACCAGTGATGGGCAGCAACAGGTTCGCCAGAACCAGTAGTAACTTTTCCCGGTGTCCTGGAGAACCAGTAGCAGCTTTGGGGGGAAACCACCTTGGGGGCTTACCTTTTCATCGGTTTCCCCACTGCACATGCATGCCAAGCACTTGGTGTGCATGTGAGGCTACAGCGCTTGGCACGCATGTGCGGCTTCCTTGGTGTCCTCCCAAGTGGGGAGGAGGAAGAGAAGCTGCTAGCCTGAAGCTCCCTATAGCCTGCTCCCCAGGGTAAGTGACTCACCTTTGGGTGTAAGGTGGGTGGGTGTATTTTAATGTGTATTTTATGTGTATTTAATTTGTATTTTTATGTTTTTGTCTATTTAATGTGTATTTATTTTTAATGTGTAATTTTTATGTGTATTTAATTTGTATTTTTATGTTTTTGTCTATTTAATGTGTATTTATTTTTAATGTGTAATTTTTATGTGTATTTAATTTGTATTTTTATGTTTTTGTCTATTTAATGTGTATTTATTTTAATGTGGATTTTAAGTGTTTTTATGTGTATTTTTATGTCTATTTAATTTGTATTTTTATGTATACTTATTTTTATGGCGGGTTTTACATTGGCTCCGCCCACACCATTGGCTCCACCCATGATGCCATGACATTGGCTCCGCCCAAGACATCATGACGATGGCTCCGTCCACAATGTTGTCTCCGCCCACAGTATGGGAGTAAAATTTTTGGCTGCCCACCACTGCATCTGACCCTAAACAGTTATCTGCATCTGACTGATGCAGACACACCCATTGGTAAAGAATTGGGACACATGCCACGTGAATATGTGATGCCCTATCATCCCCAAAATTACATTTAGTGTTATTCAGCTTTAACCATTATCCGTGTGTATGTGTTCCTTACAATATTTATATCATGTGATGGGAAAGCCAGGATACACTAGTCACCTCTAGTAATCCAGAAGCAAATACACCTAGTGAGGAGGCTGCTCTACTTGTGAAGGCTTTCCATATTATTTAGAGCAGGACACAAAATTGTATAATGAGCCTACACGGGTGCAGGCTACTCTTTGCTCTTCAATATGTGGAAGCTGGTTGGGCTGAAAAGATAGAGGAGAGCTTAAGTACAGGCATTCTTCTCACATGAGAGACAAATACTACCATGAAGAAGGCTAAAGTTAAAATGAAACAGGTTTCATGTCTAACCAGTTTTGTAACATTCAAATTGTTTCAAAGTCCAGATTAGACATAAATAACACTAAATATTCAACAGAACCAATAAACACAATTGATACTGGAGAAACATATTCTTCAGCACAGGAGAGGCTCTATGCCATGATTCTCAACCTTTGAAAGCCAGGGGACGGGTCATGCTGCCTCAGACAGCTTTGGGGGCTGAACAGCCATTTTGCCCTTCCTCCACCACATAGCACTTCCTGGTGTGGGGGGGCACATGAAATGGTGCCGTGGGCTGCATCCGGCCCACAGGCCACAGGTTGAGAATCCCAGTTCTATGCATTGGTAAATGAAATGGTATGTTATAGATGCCAAGCCTCTAAGTCAGAATCCCTTAAAGATTTAGTAGTGTTGGCCATGAAGAAAGCAAGGTTCCATTCAGACACATCTGATGGGATGCATATAAGAGAGTGCCAAAAATGTATACACATTTTAAAAAAGGGAAAAACTATTTAAATTATCAGGGTAAATAAAACAAGACAAAAAACAACAACCTTGTAGCACCTGAAAGACGAACTTTTGTATTTTCATGTTAGTTTTCATGGATCAAGTCCACTTTGTCAGACATAAGAAGGAAACCTCGTTGATGCCGTGAGTTATTATTGTGAAACAATGGTCAGAACCCTATTTATAACATAGAGCAGTGTAACTCCAACTTTTAAAAGCTAGTTACCACCAGCCATGAAGTTGCTGATTGTTCTTCTTGTTACACAGCAGGGTCATGTCTTAGTACACAACAAGGAAAGAAGTGCTGGCGTCTAACCTGATGGCAATTCTCCAATGAAATTCAATCACTCAAGTTACGCCAGAATTAGTGTGTAATAGGATTCTAGCTGATGAAAAAGAGTAGCTCTTTTTTTGTAATTAGCACAAATGTAAAATCTGATAACAATGAATCTATAACTTTTCTAATCAAGTTAATGTTTTCTAACCAGTAATACAAATGGTGTACTGCCAAATCAATTCTGACTTAAGTCAATCCTTTCCAGAGTTTTCTAGGTCAAGAATACACAGAAATGGTTTACCATTCCCTTCGTGTAGGGGCATCCTGGGACCGTGCAGCTTACCCAAAGCCACACAGGCTGCCTTCTTTTCACAAAGCGTGGGGAATCCAACTCCAAACCTCTGGTTCTGCAGCCACAGACCTACACTACTGATCTATTCCGCTAACATGCTAACTGATTACCTGACCATTATATGACTGATATCTGGTTGACCCACTATCTACATCTGTTTAAACCATTCAATGCTATTTTGTCATCCTAGATGGTGAAGTCCACAGGAAAGAGTGATGGTCCCCAAAAGGATTAAATCCCACTTGAACCCATCTTGATGGAAGGGCAGCAGCTTCATCAATACTGGCTTGGGGCTGAGAAGGACTTTATGTGCCAAAAGCGCTCAGGACCAGAAAGTGACTTGAGGAACTGGGTCAGTGGTTAAGGGGGTCATGCTGCGATGGAGAGGAAGGCAGATGAAAGGCCACTGTATTATATCCACAGGACAGTCTTCATGGCTGACTGCCATGATGATCACCTATATTCAGAATCAGATATGGCACAAGAAGGAGGACCTAGAAGTACACAATTCAAGGAACCATGAGACAATCATTTATTTATTTTCTCATTCTAGAGACAAAGCAAATGGGAAGACTTTGAGAACAAATGCCAATCCCCAAGTACTGTATATCAAATACACAGCTAATTCTAGAATTCCTCCCCAAAGTGCTGACTGCTCACTTTGCAAGTAATACACTGCATCCTGCTTGAAATTCTATCCTCCATGTGCCCAGCAAAACACAATAAGTCTAAAACAGTAAATCACACAGAAATGACTAAATAAATGCTTGCTTTCAAAGGCTTACTGTTGTACAGCATTCATAATTCAGGAATAACAGATTAATTAGAGAGAAACGATTCAGTCTAGCAAAGTTGCAGTACACGATCATCTTCAATCCTTTGCGCTTGTAGATTAGCACTATTTAGCAATTTTTGCTGCACTGACACCATGATGGGTGAGTCAGGTATAATAAAAGGATGGCCCAAGGGTGGAAGAAGCAGTGGGTGCTGACAGAACTAAGCAAGAGAATAATCCTTGACATCTTCTGAATAGATATGTACCTCAAGTCCACTGGCTCAGATGCTGGCTCAGATCTAGGAAGCACGTTATGGCAAGAACAAACATTCTTGAAGGTATGCAAGAATAAAACCAAATTAGAAGATGGGAGGAAGGCTCTCACTGGACAAGGAATAACATTAAAGGAGGACATGGCTGAGGAACTACGTCACTTGGAGGGCCCTGAATCCACTGAGGTTTGGAGTCTCTAAATGCAAGACCAACGGGATCAAGTGGGGGCTGCTGGTAGACAACAACACGCTGTGTGAATGCGAAGAGATAAGAGTCTAGCTCAGTTATGGCGAACCTTGGCACTCCAGCTGTTCTTGGACTTCAATTCCCAGAAGCCCTGATTAGCAAGAGTACTGACTTGGGCTACTAGTAATTGAAGTCCAAGAACACCTGGAATGCCAAGGTTTGCCATCATGGGTCTTTCTAGCTCATTTACTTGTCTGCCAATTACTACCAGAAACATGTATCAACAAAGATTTAATTTTTGCCAATGACAAAGCCAAGAAAGTGGCTTCGTTTTGGAAGCCCAAAGTTTGATCTGGACACGAAAGAAGAAGAATCAGAAAAAGATCCAGTCAGTCAATGGGAAGATGGTAAAACAATATCTATTCCATTCCATTCATTCATTGCATTCATTCTAGTTGGGACCAATGGTCCAATTCAGGCCAAAAGGATGTAATACTGAAAACAATTGAGGGGTGGGAGGAGCAATGGCAGAACATTCTAACCCTATTTCTCTTTATTCAGATGTAATTATAAAAAAAAGCCTGATGCTATATGGTCCTTTGTTATACTGTACTACTTGGTTTTCTGCCTACTAAAAACTCCACTGAAGGTTAAATTGTTAAATTATTTGGAGATAAATGGCCAGGTTTTCTTAATATGGTAATAAGAATAAACCCTACTGCCATCAACTAACCTGACAACCCTGTAAACTAATGCCTTGGGAGATGAAGTCCACAGGGAAGGATAATGGTCTCCCAGGTGGATTAAATCTCACTTGAATCCATCTTGTTGGAGAGTAGCAGCTGGGGCTTCTTCTTTTGTATCCAAATCAAACCCGTTGCCTGCCAAAATGAAGCCACTTTCTTGGTTTTCTTGTTGGCCAAAATGAAATCCTCATTGGTATATTATCAGAGAGTAAACAAAACAAAAAAGACCCCCCCCAAAAAAAAAAACAACAACAATGTGGCACCTTAAAGACTCACTCACTGCTTTATTTCAATGTGAGCTTTCATGGATCAAGTCCACTTCATCACCGGTACATTGACAGTCCAGTAAATGAGCCAGATTCTGTTTCTCTCCACATTCACACAGCTTGGGGCTGAGGAGATCTTTACATGCCAAAAGGGCTCAGGACCAGAAAGTGACTCATGGCACTGGATCAGTGATCTGGATGTCACGTTGCGATGCAGAAGGCAGATGAAAGGCCAATGCATTATATTCTCAAAACAATCTTCATGGCTGGTTGCCATGATGATGGCCAATACAGTAAAACCTCGGATAACACTAAAACCTGGTTCCGCAAGTCTTGGTGTTATCCGATTTTTAGTGTTATCTGATGCATGTTAAAATCCTATGGGATCCATAGAGATACATTGTAACCACACAGGCTTTAGCGGTTGTTATCCGATGCATCCCATAGGATCTTAATGTTATCCAATGCAATTCTTCCCCCCAGATTGCTTAATGTTATGCGATTTTAGTGTTATTCGATACTAATGTTATCTGAGGTATTACTGTATTCTGAATTGGATACGCCACAAGAAGATGTGGCGTATCCATAACATTAAGCAATCTGGGGGGAAGAATTGCATCGGATAACATTAAGATCCTATGGGATGCATTGGATAACAACCACTAAAGCCTGTGTGGTTACAATGTATCTCTATGGATCCCATAGGATTTTAACATGCATCGGATAACACTAAAAATGGTGGGTATGCTATGTTAGTCTATTGAAGCAAAAACATCAGTGATGTTTGTGGCGCCAATTGCCACAAGTGGTATCTCATGTCTGAGGTCAGGGGTGCCCAAACTTTTCAGGCTGTGGGCCAGCCACGTGGCTCAGGGGGCTGGTCACTATGGCCCAGGGGCTGAATCCGGCCCGGACACCGATTCATCTGGCCCACTCCCGGAAGCGGAAATAAAACGTCCCCGTACAGGCGCATTTTACTTCTGGGAGCGATGAGGTGAACTGGCGTCAAGGAGGGCCGCATCCGGCCCCAGGCCATCGTTTGGCCACCCCTGTCTTAAAATGGCCGTGGAGCTGTGATGTAGAAGGCAAATAGAAGACCACTGCATTATATTCTCAGGACAATCTTCATGGCTGGTCGCCAGGATGACAGCCAATATTCGGAATCAGATACGACACAAGAAGTAATTGTTTTAACATTAATTCCCAAGCAATAATTCCCCTCCAACCTTCCCCCCCAGAATAAAGTCTTTTTTTCTCCCCACTCACTCCAACACATCCAAGACTTGCCGCCTTTTCGGCCAGGAACGGAGGCAGCTTTCGGAAAGCTGCTTTCCCGCTCGCAGGCCAGGGAAGGCCCCGCCGGCCTTTCGGGCCCTGCTGAGCCGCCCGCGCCGTGCCTCAGCCGGCTGCCACCACCACCCTACCCCTGTCCTCGGTTACCTTCTCGGCCCGCTCGCCTTCCCCGGGGCTGCTGCGGGGCCGCCCCGCAGGTCTCGCCAGCAAGAGGCGGCGACTCCCCTCACACGCAGGGGCACGCTTCGCCAGGAGGGAGAGGCAAAGAGCCAGCGAGCAAGGCCACGGCTCCGGCAAAAGGACCGGCACAGGAGAGAGGAAGCGGGCCCGCTCCGCCCCGGATGGAGGAGGTGGCCCGGGCGCTTCGAATCGGGCGGGACCAAACCCTGGGAGCCGCGGCCGGGAGTTGGCCTCGGTCGCCCTCGCCGCCACGGAGCGCCGTTTGGGACTACAACTCCCAGAATCCTCTCCCGTGGGATGTTTTATTTATTTATTTGCCTCATCGGAGAGTAATAAGAACACTACTCATTTCGTGCAGTGTGGCTCAAGTCACGAAGACGCTGGCTGGGAGGCGGCACTCCAGGACGGAATGAGCTCCCGTCTCTGCCGCAGCTCCTGCCAACCGGGCAGTTCGGAAGCAAGAAATTGCAAGTTGATAAATAGGGACCACTTCAGTGGGAAGGTAGCAGCGTTCCATCCACGCGCTCCGGTCAGTGGTGGGATATCAAAAAAATTACTACCCCACTGTGATGTCATCGCAGTATGGGTGGAGCTAACAGCATGATGTCATGTCATGGGCGGGACCAAGGAAAAAAATACAAAATAATAAAAATAGCTTCAGGCTATAGGAAGCTTTAGGCTAGCAGCTTCTCTTCCTCCTCCCCGTTTGGGAGGACAGCAAGGAGGCCGGGGATATGTGCCAAGCACTAGGCGTGCACGCACACCAAGTGCTTGGCATGCATGCGCAGTGGGTGGAGCTAACAGCATGATGTCATGTCCTGGGCGGGACCAAAGAAAAAAAATACAAAATAATAAAAATAGGGAGCTTCAGGCTATAGGAAGCTTTAGGCTAGCAGCTTCTCTTCCTCCTCCCCGTTTGGGAGGACAGCAAGGAGGCCGGGGATATGTGCCAAGCACTAGGCGTGCATGCACACTAAGTGCTTGGCATGCATGCGCAGTGGGGGAACCAGTGAAAAGGTAAGCCCTGAAGGTGGTTCTCCCCAAAAGCTGCTACAGGTTCTCTGGGACACTGGGAAAAGTTACTACCAGTTCTGGAGAACTGGTGAGAACCTGTTACATGCCATCACTGGCTCCGGTGTCTAATCATGCCTGCCACATGACCATGGAAACGTCTGCAGAAGCAGACAGCGCTGGCTCTTCGGCTTAGAAACAGAGATGAGCACTGACCCCCTAGAGTCGGATACGACTGGCTTTCGAGCAAGGGAAACCTTTACCTTTAGCTAATTTCGTGTCAGAAATTATTCTGGTTTGAAAGGGGTTTGTTGGAGAAACTCTGCTCAGGGGACAACCCAATGAGGCTCCTTCCATGTCCCCTAAATCTCCCCCCCCCCAACCGAAGTGGGTCCCTATTTATCTACTTTACTTGCAATTCCTTGCTTTCGAAGTGCTAGGTTGGCGGGAGCTGGGACAGAGATGGGCACTCATTTTGTCATGCAGCACCCTGGTCTCGGAACTGCCGACTTGCCAGCCTTCCAACAAGGCGAGCTTCTTAAACACTGAGCCATCGCAGCCGCTGAAACAACAACAAAAGACCAGAAACGTTGCAGGGCACATGAAAGATTAACCCCTGCATTTGAATGCGGGCTTGCCAACCTAGCAGTTGGAAAACAAGAAATTGCAAGGAGATAAATAGAGGAAGGTAAACAGAGTTCCGTGCGCTCCGGTGTCTAGTCATGCCTGCCACATGACCACGGAAATGTCTGCAGAAGCAGACAGCGATGGCTCTTCGGCTATGAAACAGAGATGAGCACTGAACCCTAGAGTCGGATACGAATGGCTTTTGAACAAGGGCGATCTTTACCTTTACAACCTCTTACGACATGAGCACAACAGGAAGTAACAGTAACAAGTAAGAGGTTAAACCAGAAAGAGGTTAAACTCAGCTTAACATTTAAAACTAATCTGAATACAGTAATCGATTGTTACTGCTAGCTGTAGGAAGCTGTATTGATATGCATGCTTGTCTGTCATACTGCTTGATTACTCTTTACCTATGCTTTGGGATCCACTGTCTAGTCATGCCTGCCACATGTCCATGGAAATGTCTGCAGATGCAGATAATGCTGGCTCTTTGGCTGTAAACAAAGATGAGCACTGAACCCTAGAGTAGAATATGACTGGCTTTCAAGCAAGGGAAACCTTTACCTTTACACATTGGAGAGTAATAATAATAACTTCGTGTCAGAAATTATTCTGGGTTGAAAGGTTTTTTGCTGGAGATAATGCTTAGGGAACATTCGAATGAGGCTTCTTTCATGTTCCCAAGATCTTTCTCTACAGTGAAATGGCCCCTATTTATCTTCTTGCAATTTCTTATTTTTGAACTGCTAGGTTGGCAGGAGCTGGTACAGAGATGGACACTCATTCAGTCATGCAGTACCCAGGTCTCGAATTGCCAGCTTGCCGGCCTTCCAGCTAACAAGGCGAGCTTCTTGACCACTGAGCCACCACAGCCGCTGAAACAACAACAAAAGACCAAAAACGCTGTGGTGCACCTGAAAGACTAACCCCTGTATTTGACTGAGTTTTTGTGGCTCAAGTCCACTTCATTAGATATAAGGGTAAGACCTCGTGGCATCACTTTTTATACACATCAGGCACAGTGTTACACAATGGTTGGCCAGAAAAGTAACATTGTGGCTTTTTACACCTCACAATAATGGATAAACACCAGTTATTCAAACCTGGCTGTACGGTCTGCTCCATTACCACAGTGCAGGGATTCTCAACCTGTGGCCTGCAGGTGCCATTTCATGTGGCAACCCACTGCCTCCACCACACCAGGAAGTGCCATGTAGTGGAGGAAGGGCAAAATGGCCATCCAGCCCCTGAAGCTGTCTGAGGGAGTGTGAACCATTCCCTGGCTTAAAAAGTTTGAGAATTCCTGTTTTTAAGGGTCATTTTTGTTGTTCAGTCGCACAGTCGATTCCGACCTTTTGCGACCCTATGGATCACTGTCTGCCAGGCACCTCTGTCCTCCACCATCCTCCTCAACTCGCTCAGTTCTGTACCCATTGTCTCTACAATACCATCTAGCCATCTCATTTTTGGCCGCCCCTTTTTCTTTTGCCCTCCACCTTTCCCAGCATTAAGGCTTTCTCAAGTGAATCCTCTCTTCTCATTTGATGTCCAAAGTACTTTAGCTTCATTTTTACTACCCTGTTTCCCCGAAAATAGGACTTCCTCATATAGTAAGGAACCCCCCTATTTTTCCCCACCTATGAAATATAAGCCCCACCCCCTGAAAATAAGGCACTCACCTAAATCTTGCCCTGTATCAGCAATAAATGTGTACTGTATTTTTCGTCATGGAAAAATAAGACATCCCCTGAAAATAAATATTTTGGAGTTTTTAAAAATATAAGACAGTGTCTTATTTTTGGGGAAGCACGGTATTTGACCTTCAAGGGAGCAGTCAGGGTTGATTTCTTCTAAGATTGACCTATTTGTTCTTCTCGCTGTCCAGGGGACTCTCAAAACTCTCCTCCAGCACCACTTATTAAAGGCATCTATTCTTCTGCACTCAGCTTTCCTAATGATCCAGCTCTAACAACCATACATTGCCACCGGGAATACCATTGCTTTGAATATACAAATTTTTGTTTGCAATTAATGTCTCTCCTTTTCACTATGTTCCCCAGGTTTCTCATCGCTTGCCTCCCAAGAATCAGTCGCCTTTTTATTTCATGGACCATTAGGAAAGCGGAACACAGAAAAATAGACGCCTTTGAGATGTGGTGTTGGAGGAGAGTTTTGAGAGTACCCTGGACAGCGAGGAGAACAAATAGGTCAATCTTAGAAGAAATCAAACCTGACTGCTCCTTAGAAGGTCAAATAGTAAAGATGAAGCTAAGGTACTTTGGACATCAAATGAGAAGAGAGGACTCACTTGAGAAAGCCTTGATGCTGGGAAGGGTCGAGGGCAAAAGAAGAAGGGGACGGCCCAAGATGAGATGGCTGGATGGTATTGTGGAGATAATGGGCACAGAGCTGAGCGAGTTGAGGGGGATGGTGGAGGACAGGAGTGCCTGGAGGACAGTGGTCCATGGGGTCGCCGAGGGTCGGAATCGACTGTGCGACTGAACAACAACAACAAAAAGTTCTTCACCATCTATTTTCCAGGGACTGATAGGGCCTGTTGCCATGATCTTGGTTTTCTTGATATTAAGTCTCAAGCCAGCTTTTGCACTTTCATCTTTCAACCTAATCAGGAGCTTCTTTAAGTCCTCTTCACTTTCTGCCATTAGGGTGGTATCATCTGCATATCTCAAGTTGTCGATGTTTCTCCCAGCAATTTTGATGCCATAAAACTGTGGAAATTGGAGAGCAAATTATGGAAAGGCTTTGGTTTCATTTTTGTCTTTGAGCTGAAAACAAAACTGACCATCCTTATAGCCAAAGGCCTTCAAGACGAGGAAGCTATATCATAGTTGTCTGCAGAAAGGAGAAAATGTGTCTACAAGGACCATCAAAAGTACTGTACTGTATAATGTTTGGAAGGTATTGGGAAGATGAGCCTGATAATGGTAAGTGCTTAGTCAAAAGTTATTGGAAGATGTTTTTCTAAGAAACATCAAGATTTTTCCCCTTTCTCACCTGGAAATAGAACCTGATTGCAGCACGCAGTGAGTTTAAGTGTGTGGAGCTAGAAATTGGGAGTTTGATTCCCCACTGTGCCTCCTGGGAGAAGAGCCAGCCTCTGTAGCTTGGGTAACTTGCGCAGTCCCAGAACAACCCCCAAAAGAAGTGGTACACCACTATTGAGTAGTTTATATCCTGGAAAGCACCACAGTAAATTGGAATTGATTTGACTGCACATATTTTTTATTGGTGAATTTGAAGGTCACTATATAAAATGACTTCTAAAATGCATCTCAACATTTGTTTACGTAGCTGCCTCCCTGCTACCGCAGCCCTGCCATCACAGTGTAATGTCCCGATACAGAGGGCATTCTGGATGAAGCAAAATGGTTCTAGGCTGAGAATATTGTTGCTGTTGGTATCATATCCAATTAAAAACCATTTGATTGGAAAAGGAGAAAAATCTAGGACAAATCATCACCTCTGCTAACTTGTCAGAGCATGTCTCTTTCTCCTGGAGTAATTTGGCAAACTTATATTATTTTCTCTTTCTACAGATAGTGTGGAGAAGTTCAGAAAGTCATTTATTTCAGAACCATCTTTACTGATATTTTTGGTTCTGTTACTTGATGGTATTGTCTTAGCTGTTGCTGGCTTACAGGTTTGCCATTTTAATGTGATTGTTCATTTCAGTAATTGTTGTTTTTTGTTTTAACCATGGTTTGGTACACCCAGAGTAGCTTGCAAGTGGGCAGTATATAAATATAATAAAATGGTGTATCTAAATCTGAGTGAATAAATAGGGACTCATTCAATCAGTAATAGATTCAGTTCCTTCTCTACCCAGTGAGGTAAGCGGTTTCTGGGACAGGAGAATGTGTTTCCTGCAGACTGCCTTTACTAGTTATCAGTGATGGGATGTAACAGGTCCGTACCAGTTCGCCAGAACCGGTAGTAACTTTTCCCAGTGTCCCGGAGAACCGGTAGCAGCTTTTGGGGGGAACCACCTTCGGTGTGGGTGAGTTGATTTATATTTGGGGTGGGTGGGTGAGTGTATTTTAATGTATTTTTTATTTTTTTATTTAATTTATTTACGGGTTTGTGTTGTGGGTGGGTGGGTGGGTTGAAGGGTGTGTGTGTGTGTGTGTGCTTATTTTTATTTTATTATTTAATTTTTTAAAAAAAATTCCTTTGGCCCCACCCACGACATCATGACATCATGACGTTAGCTCTGCCCAGACTGTGATGATGTCACGGTGGGGTAGTAAAATTTTTGACATCCCACCACTGCTAGTTATGTTGACTCACCCACTTTGCACTGCTCTCTTGAACTTAAAATTAATTTACTCCAGTCTCCCCTATCTGTGTGGAATGAGTTGGGAGCTAACAGGTATTTGAAAGACTGTGGTTGCCATGACTTCTGTACCACCAACCATAATGTGTACCGGCCACCACTGGTGATGAACACACTGTTTCCTTAGCTACCATCTTCCTCTCTATTCTTGTCACATGCTCAAATGCAGTAGTACAGTACTGGTCTCACTCTCACATACACAACAGCAACTTTCTTTCCAGTGAAGTGTAAGTGTGTCCTAAACACACATACGTGGCTGACCTATTAGTAGTACAGTAACAGTACAAAGCTAAACAATCATGTTTATTAAAGAAATGAAACAGGTTTAAAATATATATTTAATACAGTCAAACCTTGCATAAAGAGCGCTTCACTTAAAGAGTAATTCGCTTAAAGAGCAGAATTTTTTCCGAATGTTTGCTTCGCTTAACAAATAAATCCAATCAAAAACTCGCTTAACAAATAAATCGGGGTTCACAATCCCCCCCACAATTGGTCACTTACAATGGTGTTTCGCTTAAAGAGCAAACTCGGTTAAAGAGCAATCTTGTGGAACGCATGATGCTCTTTAAGAGAGGTACAACTGTATTTCAAACACTTAATATTAGTGTTGCTTTCTCACCAGATGCAGTAATAATAATAATAATAATAATAATAATAATAATAATAATAATAATAATAATAATAATAATAATAATAATAATAATAATAATAATAATAATAATAATAATAATAATAATAATACAAAACTAACACCAAGTAGAGATAAAAGCAGACTGACCAGCATTGTAATAAATCCCATCAAGCTAATTAGTGGACTAGATGTTGGTGTATCTGAGAGTAAATAAAACAGAACCAAAAAAAAGACAAAAAATGTTGTGGCACCCTAAGGACTAACTACTGTATTTAACTGTGAGCTTTCGTGTATCAAGTCCACGTCGTCAGACATGGTGTAGGTAATACAATAGGTCAGAGAACTAAAAGAAATTAGATTGAAATCAAAAGGTGGGCGGATCATGTTAAGCTATATGAAGAAAACAGGAAAATATTAGAAGAAAGTAGGTGTCAATGTATTTAGTTTCTTTCTGAGCTTAATATTGCATCACTTCCCATTTAAACGGCAGGAATTTCCACATCAGAAATTTAGGTTATCAACAGAATTATGGAAACGGTATGGGGCTCCACAATTTAAATCTGGGTGGGATTCTACATGCTTCATGCCCACACATTCTCACACACATGCTTCCTCTGTAATGTACTCATTCTCTACCGCTTTTCTCCCTCTCCCTCTTACACACGGGTTTTGTGATAGATACAACCATTTTACCCAGAATTGATATACACCTCGCTATTCTCCTCAATTCACTTTGAAAGCCTATGTTTAATCTGCATCCAGGAATACATAGAATCCAGTGATGGGCTCAAATAAATTTTAATACCACATGGTATGGTGGGCATGGCCAGGGGAAAGCCTCGTGTTGCACCCGAATTAGGACTACAGTACTTTATTTCAAAACTTTCATGGACAGGGGCAGCCAGAATTTCTGCTACCGGTTCTGGCGAATTGGTGTGAACCTGCTGATGCCCACCACTGATAGAATCCCATAGTCTTCTGCTAATTCTGGGTAAATTCTGCATCTGCATTATCCAGTGTTTCAGACTAAAAGTTGAGGTCAGCATGTGAAAGAAAAAAGTTTTGGCAAACATTGCAATAATTAATTACAATGGTAAGTATAAAACTCGAGCATTCAATAAAGAAATAGCCAAAGTTGTCACTTGCAATTCACTTGTAAGCATTTGAAACTAACGTCCCATCAAACTTTCTGGTTTGTTCCTCATTGTCCTATGACCTATATTGTATGCTCTTGATCCTTTTAATTTAGAGACTTGCCAATTTTTCCCTTTTCTCATCAGAGTAGGCTACCGGTGGGCTTCAGCAGGTTCGCACCAGTTCGCCAGAACTGGTACCAGAAATTCTGGCTGGCCCTGCCCATCCAAATTTTGAAATAAAGTAGTCCTGATTCAGGTGCAACACAGGGCTTTCCCCCTGGCCATGCCCACCATACCATGCCCACAGAGTAAGTACTAAAACATTTGAATCCCACCACTGCTACCAATATATTCAAAAATTACTTGAAAAACTATAAAAATGCCACTTCTGGTAATCGAAGAATGTACCACAGAGATACTGGCTCTTGTAGATGAAAAGTAGAAACCTAAAATTATTCAAAAAAGGCAAATATACTAAAAGAAACTTTAAAATAAAACTTCCTAGAAAACAAACACAGAAACAGGGAAGGAGAGAACATGAAAATCAGAACATAAATACCACATTTAAAAGCCAATAAAATACTGATTTAAAAGGTACTATAATTGGCTATGCCGTGACCCCTAAAAATTTGGCTGGGGATTTTAAAAAGTAATCTCTTCACAAACAATCTGTGAAACATATTTGAAATTTGTTTAAAATTAAGGTTTAAAAATGGAGGATAAATGAAAGTAGATGAAGAATGATGTAAGTGTATAAAAGGAAGAATTGAAATATATGAGGAAGATGGAAAAATGAAAAGGTATGTCTGATGATAGGCGTAGCTTATATTATTATTATTATTATTATTATTATTATTATTATTATTATTATTATTATTATTATTATTATTATTATTATTATTATTATATTTTTCTTCTTTCCTTTTAGTATGTCTTATGTATGTAGTTTACTTATATTCTTTGTTATTGTTGGTATTTTTGTTATGTTATAATTCTTTAAAATCTCAATAAAAATATTAAAACAAAAAACATGTGATCCCTCCTCCCCAACAACACTCAGGAAATAAATGTTTGGTGGCTTTAGTTTAATTTATCAACTACCAGTATATGTATTTGACCAGGGGCTGTGGTGGTTCAGGAAGGAATTATTCTTTAAAGTGATCCCCCTTCAGTGGCGAGATTAAAAAAAAATACTATCTACTCTGTGGGCATGGTATGGTGGGCGTGGCCAGGGGGAAAGTCCTGAATTAGGAGTTTATTTCAAAACTTGGATGGGTGGGGAGCAGCCAGAATTTCTGCTACCGGTTCTGGCGAACTGGGGGGGAACCAGCTGAATCCCACCTCTGCCACCACTGTCCCCCACGTGAGGCTGCAGTGGCTCAGTAGTTAAGAAGCTCGCCTTATTAGCTGGAAGGCCAGCAAGTCAGCAGTTTGAGACCCGGGTACTGCATGACCCCTGTCTCTGTCCCAGCTCCTGCCAACCTAGTGGTTCGAAAGCAAGAAATTCCAAGTAGATAACTAGGAGCCACTTCAGTGGGAAAAGATTTTGGGGCCATGAAAGGAGCCTCATTCGGGCGTTCCCTGAGCAGAGTTTCCCCATGAAATTATTATTGTGTATTTGTCCCAGCCAGTTGCCAGACTCTGTGGACTTGATCCACGAAAGCTAACAATAAAAATATAGCAGTTAGTCTTTAAAGTGCTACAGTATTTTTTTATTTTGTTTTCTGATATGTGGAAATGAGTTACTGTAAAGTAATTGTTTCAAGTTGAGTTCCAAATAGGCCATGAAGAAATGTAGGGAACTTCCACAATGCAGCTTCTAAAATTCCTCACATATACAGCCAAACCTCGCATAAAGAGCAAGTAACTCGCTTAAAGAGCAGAATTTTCTCTGAATGTTCGCTTCGTTTTACAAAAACCAACCAAAAACTCGCTTAACAAATAAATCGGGATTCACAATCCCCCCCCCCCCAGAAGTCACAATTGGTCACTTACAATGGTGTTTCGCTTAAAGAGCAAGCTCACTTAAAGAGCAACTCAAAAAAAATGTTGGAGATGTCATCAGGAAATTGGGACATACAAACATATGTGGTGGGATTGTAAAATTATTTCCAATTTCTGGCATAAAATAGAACAAGAATTAGAAAAAGTTTTAAATATCCGCTTAAAGTTGAATGAAAAAATTGTTTTACTAACGGACTTAGAGGAATTGAATTTAGAGGAAAATATAAAAGAGTTATTGTCTATCTTCTTGACGTTGCCGAGACAACAAGTAGCCAGAAATTGGAAAGGTGATATGAATTTAGAAATTGGTAAATGGTATGTTGATGTTTGGGATATGGCATTAAATGAAAAACTTACATGGGAATTAAATATAAAAAGGGGGTTAATAAAACAAAATAGATTTTGGGACATTTGGAAACCTTTTTTGCAACACACATTGATGGATAATAAAGGAGAAAAACCTGCACCGAATACAATGTATTTTTGGCAGAATGATTGAGTTATAAAAGGAGTGGCTGGTAGACTCAAGGACTATAGTGCACTGGGTTTTAGATACCATGTATAAAATAATAAAGTTGTAATATTGCGGTGAAAGAGGAGAGTTGATATAAAGGTGAAATTATACCGTATAGTAAATGTATAGAAAATAACTAAAGTAATATCCGACTACATTATATTATATTGATATGTATTTTTTTCTCTTCTTATCTTTAACGCTGTAAGATGTACGTGGGAACTACTTTTTTTGTATGTAATTGTTTTTTTTATGTTTTGTAGATTGTTTTGTTATCTTTTTAATATTGTAAAAACCTTAAAAAAATAAAAAAAGAGCAATCCTGTGGAACACATTGTGCTCTTTAAGCGAGGTACAACTCACGTGAAAATAAATCTTTTAATCAAGAAGGTATATCTTTTAAACAAGAAGTAACCCTCAAAAGGCTATTTTCCTATTCCATGTCCATGAACGAGTTTTTTCTATATCTTTCTAGATCCGAATGCACATTCTGAATAGGAAGTACAGTACAGTATATTAATCTTTATTGTGTTTTCCTTTCATATTTGATTGCCACCAGCTGGCAATTAAAAAGCACCATTGTATTTCAGTATTACAGTACTGTATATGCAAAGAAGTTTAATAAATTCTTTATAGCAAGAGTTATGTTGATAAGTGAATGACAAGACAAAATCATCTGTTATAGAGTGTGGTGTTTTTTCCATTTTGTCCTAAAAATGAAAAAGTTCCCTTAGATTTGCCAGTAAACCTGTTTCAAATGACCAGTCCCATTTGAAGCAGAATGTTCTTCTGTCCTTTGAATATAGTGTATTGAAAGAGGTCAGAAAAGTAACATTAATTATACTTCTCAAAGTTATTCATATATTTATGAAAATGTTTAGTAAACCAAAGGAGAACAAGATGAATTCTTTACATCACTCCTACTAAGCTGAAACCAACATGAGTATAACAACTTATAGGTGCCATATTCTGTGATTTCTAGAAGTTTTTTTGTGAAACAAATGTCAACATTTTAAAATAGCAGAGCAGCCTTGTAACACATTTGTGTTTTTCATTTAAGAAGGGAACCTTTCCAGTATTGGGCTCTGAAAAGACCAGTTCTGTTGATTTGAAGCAAAAGCTAATTGTACACTTTTGTCGCAGGCTAATATCTATCAGAAATCCAAGAGAGCTCTCTGAATTGCTAACCTTTTAAAAGTGAAAGATTTCTGAGTTGTTTAACAATAAAAAAACCAAAGTGCATGGAGCAGGTTATAGAAAAATGAACAGTGAAATCAAAATCATTGGGGAAGAAATAAATACCGATGTTTGATTTGCTAACAATGCACATCTACAAATTTAACAGTGAAGTTTGGCTTGCAGATTTCATCACTTGACCCAGGTTATTTTTGTTTATATGATGGCCATATTTTCTTTTTTCCCTACCTCTTACATTTTATAGCTTCCTCAAAAATTATTGTTGTTGCTAATGGCTGTGTGAAGCTGTATTGTTGTGTTTGCTTGTCTGTCATCTTGCTTGACCACACCCATTCCCCTTTGACCCCCTGAATTTGGTGTATAAAAACCATGCCTATAAGTTTTACTTTTTGTCTGAAGAAGTGGACTTGATCTACGAAAGCTAACAATAAAAATAAAGCAGTTGGTCTTTAAAGTGCTACAGTATTTTTAATTTTATTTTTATTTTATTTTTTGTTTATTTTACTTTGTTTTCTGATACATAAAAAAAAAAACCTATCCCTTTTGAAGTTGTGATGAAGGTGGACAGGAGCTGACAAAAATGAGTTCAGACAAAGATGTGTAGCATTCAATTCTTCCATGGTACCTAAGTAGATTAATTTGCTTAAAGTTCCAGCAAAATTCATTCTGAATAACAATAACTGCAGCGCCCTGGGCAATTCACAAGGCAATCAGCATTTTGCCCTAACAAGCTGGGTAATCATTTTACTGACCATGGAAGGAGTTAACCTTGATCCCATCATGATTGAACTCAGAATGTGAGGAGAGTTTTGGCTGCAGTACATCAGCTTAACTATATATAATTTGCTTTTATTGTTGGCTGGAAATATCCAGAAGTCTTATTATAATATATCTGATACAATAAAGCAGTTGTACACAGTTACTGCACACATTTTCAGATTAAAATCAACTAGCCATGCCAATGCCATGCTACTGCTGCCAGGTGCATGATATAAAGAGTAAGTGTCTTGCCAGAATACCTGGCAGTGGGAGAAATCTGCTTCCTCCCCGTCTTTGAGCTTCATCTATGAGTGTTACATAGTCATGTAGGAAATTGTGTTGTATAATTGTTGTATACAGTAATACCTTGGATAACGTTTACCTCGGATAACGCTAAAATCGCATAACGTTAAGCAATCTGGGGTGGAGAATTGGATTGAATAACGTTAAGGTCCTATGGGATGGATCAGATAACAACCGTTAAAGCCTGTGTGGTTACAATGTATCTCTATGGAGCTTTAACGTTATCTGATCCATCCCATAGGATTTTAACATGGATCGGATAACACTAAAAATCAGATAACACCAAGACTTGTGGAACCAAGTCTTAGCGTTATCCGAGGTATTACTGTATATTGTATTGCTGTATATTCTGTAAGCCGCCTAGAGTCGGTTTCGTGAATGAGGTGGCACAGAAATCTATAAATTAAATTAAATTAAAAAATTAAATTGGCTTACACTGAATCAGACCATTGCTCCATTGAGTCTAGTTTAATATCTTCAACTTTCACTCTTAGTGGTTCTTCTGGGGTCTCCCCCCGCCCCTTTGTTTCCTAAACATTTATGGAAATCCTTGATGATCTGCCATCCAAGTACTTAACCACATCTGACTGTGATAAGCTACCAGCGAAGACTATGTGTGTTCAGGATGCTATCACAGTCCATAGTGCTATTGTGCTGCAACTGTTTGGTGGACTTCCTTGTCTAGAGTAAGAATATCCTTATAGAATCTGAATGGGATGCAGCAGGATAGCGCACAACTGGAGAGTGAATTGAGTCACTCAAGCTATGCATGGCAGAGTTAACTCTCATTTCACAAGGAAATTATGTTTTTGCAAAAGCCAAACAAAAACAATCTAAATTAAATTAAAATAAACCAGAAGATGTTTTCACTTTTTCAAAATATACATTCATAACCGTCAGAAGCTTTGGCAACAAGGAAGATGGTCCCACACAAATGCAGGGTACCTCTGTGCAAGTTATACACTAGTATGACCTGCATACTACCTACGTTGAGTAAAACACATGCAACATTTGCATCAGAGCCCAGTATATTTAGTAATCCAGTCTCGATAGTAAGTTACTCGTGTGTAGACTCCAGGCTTGTTTGGCTTAGCACACTCGTCCCCCCAGCTCACTATGCCGACAAGATACCACATGTTTCTCGTATCGGGTGTAACCAGGGGGCCACCGGAGTCACCCTAGAGAGAAAGAATCACAGAGGCAACAGATGTTATTCTGAAGGTTGTGTAGCTGATAAGAAAAAGCCATGCATTCACTTAAAGTCAGGAGAGGCTACTTTAAGCACAGAAGTAATTATTTTAATGTGTATTTCCAACTGCGTCAGAAACAAGTCCTACAAGTAACCATACTTACAGTAGGACAGTCATAGGACATGTTGAATAGCAGCTGATGAGTCCAGCCTCCTTACTAGCAGGCTATATTCAAACCCATTGATCTTTAAATTGGTATGATAATCTTTGAGAGTCCCTCTTATTTGTCATGCACTAAGTGTATACATGTGCAGGAGTATTCAGGCAACTTGTTATTTCATGTGCGCCTCTACAAAAGTTCTGAAGAGAGGTCCTGTTGTAGGGTCTATGTATACCCTTTTAATATAGAACATTTCAGTCACCTCGTAGTTACAAGTTATTTATTCTATACCATGCTCAGTGTAGTGAAACAGGATATATAATCATGGTGGAGTTGTGATGTTGAACAGGAGAATGCATATTTTTGTACCTCTGCTTTGTGCCATAGACAATGCTTATGGAGATAAGAACAAAAGACTGGATTTGAAAGTTCGATTTCCCACTGTGCCTTCAGGGAGAAAAGCCAGCCTGTGTAATCCTGGGCAAGCTACACAGTCCCATGGTGCCCCTGAAGAAGGAAATGGGAAACCACTTCAGTGCAGTGGCATAGGGTGGGTTTCAGTCGCCCAGGGCACAGGCCAAACTCGCTGCCCCCCCTTCTAGGCTCACCAGGGGCCCCTTTAGGCTCGTTGCCCCACTCCCCAATTTATCGACGTGCAATTTCTTGCCTTCGAACTGCTAGGTTGGCAGGAGCTGGGATAGGTGGGAAGGACCGGGGGCTGCACGCATGCCCAGCAGCACTGCTAGGCGAGGGGCGGAGGCAGGAGGAGGAGGCGGGGACTCAGGAGCAACTCAACTCCTTTCACAGGGGCAGAGCCAGTCCTGGACTGGAGCACCACTCATCACAGTGCAGAAGACAAAGGCAAGAGAGAGCTCTGACAGTGCTCACGTGGTGACCGGTGGCCAGTCCCGGAGCAGCAGCTCCCTGTTCCCTGAAGGTGGGCCCAGGAATCTTCCTTCCTCTTCCTCACCATCACTTCCAGCGCTGAGTTGGCTCAGGGCTCTCCGACCAGAGCCTCCTCTCGGCCAGGCGGCACAGCCTTCCTCTCCCAATCTTGCACCCAGCACGGCAGAGCAGAGCAAGCAGCCGGGAGGGCAGGGTGGAGACCCCACCCTGCCCCTTAGGCTGCTCGCTCTGCCCTGCCCTGCTGGACCCACGCCCATCCCGGGGGCAATTCCGAGCTGGCCCACAAGTCTGTGAAGGGGGGAAGCTGCCCTGCCTCCCCTCTCGCCACATGCAGCTGGGTGCCCCATGGAGGCTTCCAGAGTCAGACAGATCACTTCCATTTCCCTGACCTGCATGGACACGCCTCCTCTCCCCCCTCCCCGGTGAGGGGGCAAGCGAGACTGGCCTGGCTCTGAGTTCCGCGCTGCCTCGTCCCCTGTGGCTTGAGCCCTTGGCTCAGCGTCGCCTTGCCTCTAGCTGGGACATCTTGCCGCCCCCTGGAAAGTGCCATCCGGGGCAGCTGCCCCCCCCCCCGCCCTCCCCACCCTATGCTACTGCTTCTGTGTATTCTGTACCTAGAAAACTCTAGAAAGGGTGGTCATAAGTCAGAATTGACTTCATAGCATGCAATTACTGTATTATTATCGTTCCACAGATTACAACAAGGCTAAAACGGATAACCTTTATACTTCTTTACCATCACATCCATCAGCGGTTGTACACTTGCTTTCCTAATTTTGGCATTTTTAAAAGATGCCAACTGTGTCATAAACATGGAGTTGGGAAAGTTTTTCTTTATTCGAGGCTTCTGTAATTTGGGGTTTTACTGTACAACCAAGTGAAGTGGACATACCTGGCAGGCATCTATGCCTCCTTCTAGGTACCCAGCACACAGCATTCCAGGTGTTATGGCCCCATTGTACACTTCTTTTCTATTGCAGGTTTCAGAGTCTATGAGCTTTACCGTTGCTTCCTGAAGAACATTTGGGCTTTCACCTAAAAACAACAATTTTATTAGTAGCTCAAGTAATGTACCCAAGAAATGTGCCATTTAAAATATGACATAGTTGGTCAAAATAGAACAAAGGTTACACCAAGGCAGTAATACTGATCATAAACTTCCCCTCTACTGTGAAAAGGAGTTGGAAGAGTGATAATTTACAGGTAGGAATGTGAGGGAGAACTTGTATAGTTTGATAGCATGGTTGCTCACAGCTAGATTGAGTTAGGACTGTTTATATAACCAGGGCTACTAAATAAGAAAAGGACTGTGGTGGCTTAGTGGTTAAGATGCTGAACTTGACAACTGGAAGGTCAGCAGGTTAGCAGTTCGAGACCTGAATGCTGCACGACAGAGTGAGTTCTCATCTCTGTCCCAGCTCCTGCCTACCTAGCCATTTGGAAACAAGAAAATGCAAGTAGATAAATATCTACCACTTTGGTGGGGAGGTAAACAGTGTTCTGTGCACATGACCACAGAAATGTCTCCAGCTGAAGACAGCTCTGGCTCTTTGGCTATAAACTGAGATGAGCACCGAACCTAGGGCTGTAGCTAGGGGCCCCCAGGAGGGCTAAAACTTTGAAGAGATGGATTCCTGGGGTAGTGAAGAAGACCCTCTTGGGCTCCCAACGGCACCACTTCCAGGCACCCAAGTTTGTTCTCAGGCTGCCTTGCATTCTGCCCAGGGGGCGGGGAGGTCTTCACACTTCTGCTCCTTTCCATTCCTTGCCAAGAATATTTCCACCAAAAAGGAAGGACTCCAGCTAGGTCTATTGCACGCCTGCCTTTCCATTTCGGAAGGTGACCTGAGCGATTGCCACTTTCCATCTGTAGCGAGACATTTAAGAACTGGACTCGGCATCCCAGAATGCCCAGTCCATGTCACAGCTCTAAGACTGGCTTTAAAAAGAAAAAGTTTATTGATTAAAATGAAACAAAACAAGACAGAACAATGAGACAAAAAACAGGGCAGCAGACACCACTCAAAGAAAACGACCTTCATCCATAACACGGTCCCTGTAATGGGAAGTAAAACTGCTGAATTGAAAAAGACAACAAGAAAAGGAACAAAGTTTTCAATATACAAAAATCTGCCTAACTCAAAAGGAAACAAAAAAGTGGGACCTTAGAGGGCTGATTGAACATGCAAGCATGGATGAAAGGATTTTCATCAGGGTACACCTAATGTGCACCACAATTATTAACTCTATCCACTATGTTGTTGTTTATAATTCAGTTGATCTAGGGGGACTTCAATTCCCAGAAGCCTAAGTAAGTACATTGGCTGATCAGTGCTTTGGGGAATTGACTTAGGCTTCTGGGAATTGAAGTCCAAAAACCACAAGTTGGGAAACATTGCAATAATACTACATTCTAGAGTTTGCCCTTAAGCCTTCTTCTTGTTCCTCAACCTCCTTTCATCTTGTCTCTTACTTACTCCAACAGTTTGCTTTTCCACTTCACCACAACTATTACTTGTTATTCTTTTTCCTGCCCAGCGATCTTTCCGTCTCCATAGTAGCTAGTGGAACTTCAACAGCCTTTTGCTCAAACAGATTCTGTCCCTGTGGTGCCTATAGCATGAATTACTGTACAGTAGTACCTCGCTTAAAGAGCATAATGTGTTCCACAGGATTGCTCTTTAAGTGAGTTTGCTCTTTAATTGAAACACCATTGTAAGTGACCAATTGTGACTTCTGGTGTGGGTTTTTTTTTTTTTTTTTTTTTTTGCGAATCCCGATTTATTTGTTCAGCGAGTTTTTGGTTGGTTTTATTTGTTAAGTGAAGCGAACATTCAGAGAAAATTCTGCTCTTTAAGCGAGGCACTCTTTAAGCGAGGCACTCTTTAAGTGAGGCACTCTTTATGTGAGGTTTGACTGTATATGTAGAAGGGGAAGAGTAGCAAATAAAAGTGCCTACCTATGTCCCTTTTTCAGTACCACCCAGAAAGCCGTTGCACCAGTTAACAATGTGTTCTGTTTTCTAAAATCCCATCTCTTTCTTCATTAGAGCCATAAAGTTGGCATCCAGGGAAAGTAGCACCTTTACACAACAACTGTACCCTTCTTTTTTTGTGTGTCCCAGTCAAACCCTGGACTACTAAAATGAAGTCACTTTCTTGGCTTTGTTGTTGACCAAACTTAAGTCCTCATTGGTGCATATTTCTGGCAGTAATCTACGGACCAGTAAATGAGCTGGATTCCACATTCACACAGTGTGTTGTTGTCCATCAATAGCCCCATTTGAGCATGTTGGTCTTGCATTTAGGGACTCCTACCCCTGTTCCTTGTCCGGTGAACTCCTTTCTCCATTTTCTAATTTGGTTTTGGTCTTGTGTACCCTCAAGAATTTTTTGTTCTTGCCATAAAGCCGTTGGACTTGAGACTCATATCCATTCAGAGGATGTCAAGAGTCATTCTCTTGCTTAGTTCTCTCAGTGTCCACTGCTGCTTCTCTCCTGATCTTAGGTGGAGTGATACCAACAAGAGTGTATATTTTCTCAACTGCTATAGGTTTGAGGCATCCTGTCACTATACACATGGCTTCAATAACAGTGTGTTTGGATGTGCTCTATACTGGAGCAGCATACTCTGCTGCAGAAATGCTCAGTGCCAAAGCTGATGTACACAGCATGGATGGTTGAGTTCCCCATTTATAGTTTGTTAGTTTCCTAATGATGTTGTTTCTTGTACTAACTTTGGCTTTGGTATTCAGGCAGCGATACTTAAAAGAGATTGTTGTATCAAGTGTCATACAGAGGTATTTTGGTGCTGAGCAATGTTGTAATCAAATTGTGCCCTGACTCCCACCTACCCCCCCCCCAAAGACTGAGGACAATATGGCGTCTTCCAAAAGAAAGAAAGTACGTATGCTTTCAAAAGGAATAGAGCCTCTAGGGGTTGACATTTATTTCCTAACTTTCATAAATATATAAAGGTAAAGGTTTCCCTTGCTCGAAAGCCAGTCGTATCTGACTCTAGGGTTCAGTGCTCATCTATGCATCACTAGATTTTGATACTGGTACCCTCAAAGTGCTGGAACTGAGCAAAGTGTTCAGTTGTTCCAGCCAAGTTTCAACCCTGCTCCCCGTTAGTCTAATCATTAACTGAAGATACAATATACTGTATTCTTCTAGGCGGACATGCTTACCATCATTACTTACTGCTCCCCATCCTGTAATGACAGCATCTATGTTGTATGGAAAAAACTCTGTTGTGTCAGGAAGACAAACACGATGAATAGCTCTTGAGAACTCCACATGTTTCGCCAGCTGCACAACAGCAATGTCATGTTCGTGAGCTGGGTACTGGTATTTTTCGTGAACAATGATGGTCTTGACAGGCCGTGTCATTAGTGGAGGCCTTAAATAGGTTCCAAAGGTAACAGTCCATTTTTGTGGATTTTTTGCTCTAGGGAACAAAGATGCAAGAGATCAAGATGAACATTCAGGATCTTTTAGTATATTCCCCATGATAGAAAATCACAGGAGGACTGCAGCCGTGAAATTGTTTCTGATGTACCACATGTCAAAGATTTTTTGCATCTTCCTTTGTTTTGTTACTCCAACTCCCAGAACTCACTGATTTGGCTGGCAAATATTTGCCTAAACATTAATATTACAAGCCAAAAGAGAGAGAGTGAGTATTGTTCCCCATGACTTAGTGTATGGGTATATTCTAGTTGCACTAGAGTTGGACAACTCCCTAGTTGAATCAGTGGGGATTCGGTGAGTCACGTTTTATTTATTTATTTATTTATTTATTCCATGGCCATCGAGGAGATTTTCATACTCGGGGCGGCTAACAACACAAAACTCACACATTAGAAACAGTCACTTATACATGTGTGTATGTTTACATACGTTATATATATAGAATAGGCTCATATATGGGCCTACTCTAGTTGTGACTTAATTCAGTATAGATTGCAGCAAATAGAATAGGCCAATCAATGGAATGTACAGGGCAATTAACTCACCAACCCAACTGATTCAATCTAATGTGATTTACCATATACACTAGTACCCCGAATAACGTTATGACTTGGTTCCACAAGTCCCGTCGTTATTCGGTTTTTAACGTTGTGCGATACATTGAACACACAATGTTAAAAAAAGCCCTGTTTCCCTGGAGGCTGCAGGAAGCGAGAACATCGGGATTTGAATCCTGACATTTTGGCTTGCTGCTGCCTCCAGGGAGGTGGGAGAACTTTGGAAACAGCTTGGAGCGGGTTTCCCCACCTCCCTGGACCCGGCGGGGGGGTCAGAGACCCCAAAATTGGTAAAAAAAAATGGACGTTTTTTTTTACCAATTTTGGGGTTTCTGACCCCCCCGCCGGGTCCAGGGAGGTGGGCAGACCCGATCCAAGGTGTTTCTGGGCTTCCCCGACGTCCTGAGCCAGTGCAGCAACCCAGAACGTCGGGATTCGAACTCTGACATCCTGGCTTGCTACACTGGCTCAGGACGTCGGGGAAGCTCAGAAAAAGCTTGGATCGTGTCTGCCCACCTCCCTGGACCCGGCGGGGGGGTCAGAAACCCCCAAATTGGTAAAAAAAACGTCCTTTTTTTACCAATTTTGGGGGGTCTGACCCCCCCGCCGGGTCCAGGGAGGTGTGGGGACCCGATCCAAGGTGTTTCTGGGCTTCCCCGACGTCCTGAGCCAGTGCAGGAAGCCAGAACGTCGGGATTCGAACTCTGACATTCTGGCTTGCTGCACCGGCTCTGGACGTCGGGGAAGCCCAGAAACACCTCCAGAGAGATCAGAGGACCCGATCTACAGCTGCAGGGTGGCTGGGGAAGCTGACGGGGACTCCCTGTCGGCTTCCCTAGCCACCCGCCCATGCCTCCGCAGCTGTGGGGTGGCTGGGTAAGCCGATGGGGGAGCCCCCCGTCAGCTTTCCAGCCTCCCCACCCCTGCCTCCGTAGCTGCAGGGTGGCTGGGAAGCTGAACGGAAAACCCCGTTCAGCTTTCCACCCACCCTGCTGCTAAGAACGACTGTATCGTGTAACGTTAAAATCGCGTTACTCGATACAAGATGTTTCAGAAAATCTTGTAACGTTATGCGGTTTTAACGATATACGGTACTCGCGTTATACGGGGTATTACTGTATACTCGAGTATAAGCTGAGATTTTTAGCCCCAAAAATGAGCCCCAAAGGGGGGGCTCAGCTTATACTCGGGTCAGTGACCACACGGGTCCCAAAACCACGTCAGATTGAGATATGCTAAGAATGTAATTATTTTTATCACATTTTCATGTATTTTGATTATTGAAACTCACTCACAGCTGCTGCATTTCCCACCCTCGGCTTATACTCAGGTCAATCTATTTCCCTGGGTTTTCAGGTCAAAATTTGGTACTTCGGCTTTTATTTGGGTCGGCTTATATTCGAGTATATGTGGTACTATTTTAAGCAACAGGATTTCACCAATTGCCAACAGGAATTCTTCACTGTTACCTAATTATTTCACTTCATTTCTTTTGCAGCATAATTAGATTTAAACTGTTACAAGGTTGCATAGATCACGATCTACTGCCATTCAAGATCTCAAAGACAGAAATGAAAACAAACTTTGCACACAGGGTTCATTTATAGTGGCCAGAGTTCTTTGGAGGATTTATGTTGGCGACTGTATAATTGCATGAATCAGTGTGGAAAATTACTGCTGATTAATAAGTCGGTACTCTCATTCCTGGCTGCATACCTAGTGATCAAATGGCACATAATCAGAAATTTTGGCAAAAAAGTTGTTAATTAGCAGTAGTTTCCCATCATGACTTATACAATTACTCTTACACTAGCATATTTATTTATTTATTTAGATTTATAATAGGATTGTGGCCATAATGTCTTCTGAATTTGAGTTACCATGGAATGTACTGGCTTGTATCCTCTTAGAAGGAGTATTTTCCCAAATATTACTGGTGAAAAAAATTACAGAATTTTTCTCCTGTTAGTTATTTTTAAAATAAATGCAGCAGTATTGATGGATGGGCCTGTGAAATGAAAAAATAGTTGTCTAAATGTTTTAGATTAATTTATTTTGCTGTTTAATGGATCATAATGAAGGAGATGTTTTGGAGAGATGCCGGGCCCACCCCAGCTCCCCAATGTTTCCAGCCACTTTTGTAAAATTAGAAAAAAATTAAAAGGGGGTAAAAATTCATCATTATGATATTTTATACTACCTGGTTTAGTGGTACTCTGCTATTCTGGCAGTCATAAACAAACAATAAATCCCACCCTACTCTCATTCACATCATCTAAACCCCAACCGACCCCCATAGTAAAGCAAATGCCTCCTTTGCTTGAAAGTCAGTCATATACGACTCTAGGGTGCGCTGCTCATCTTTGTTTACAGCCAAATATCCAGCACTGTATGCATCTGCAGACATCTCTGTGGTCATGTGGCAGGCATGACTAGATGCTGGAGTGCACAGAATGCTGTTGCCCTTCCCACCAAAGTGGTACCTATTTATCTACCTGCCATTTCTTGCTTTCGAACTGTTATGCTGGCAGGAACTGGGGCTTGATGACAGGATCTCACTTCATCATCTAGCACTGGGGTCTTGAACTGCCAATCTGCCGACCTTCCAGTTGTCAAGCTCAGCGTTTTAACCACTAAGCCCCTGTGGCCCTAACCTTTGTGCCAATGATTGTGGCTTATTTATTTGTGTAGGAACCAACCTCCATAACCCATAACTAATAAACAAGCCTCAACCATTGGTACCCAGATAAACTCAGCATGAGAATTAGACAGGCCTGTTGAAAGGGAGACTGTTCTTAAAGGGCTCCTTAAAAAGTTTCATTTTCACTGACTTCTTAAAGTACTAGAGCGGGGGTTCCCAAACTTTTCATGCCAGGGGCAGGGAGACAGGTCACGCTCTCTCAGTCAGCTTCAAGGGCTGGATGGCCATTTTGCACTGCCTGCATGATGGACGTGGCCATTTTGTCTGAACAACTTCAAAGGGGTGGCGATTTTGTTTCTCGAATGCTCTTGAAGGGGTGGGGTTCACCTGAAATGGCACCAGGGGCCAGATCTGGCTCACAGGCCTTAGGTTGGGAACCCCTGGGCTAGAGAGAAGAAGCTTGATGAGTCCCTTATAGGACTATACTCCAAAGCACTGATGCCACCACCAAGAAACCACAGGCAATACTAACAGGCAATACAGTAAAACACCGGATAACGTTTGGACTGGATAACGCTAGAATCGGATAACGATGCAAGATTTTTGGAAAAACCTAGCCAATCCGGGGGGGGGGGGGGTTGGATTGGGTAGAACATCTACCAAATCCACACACACACCCAGCGATGGATCGCTGCTACTGAACTAGGGTTGGGGGAAAGGCACGTGGGTGCCTGCCTTTCCCCCGACCCTAGTTCAGCCTGCAGTCTTTCCTCCCTGTATTTAAACTACGGGGAAGGGGGAAAGAGAGAGAAGTGATTGGTTCTCTTTCCCCGAGCCTACTGCAGTCGCAGTGGCTTTAAAGGCAGAGAGGTCTCTTTCTTTCCCTGCCTGCCTTTAAAGCGGTTTGTCTCTGAAGTCAGGGCTTTTTTTTTTTAAAGCGTTGTTCGATGCATGCATCGGACAGCACTAAAAATCGGATAACGTCATGACTTGTGGAACCAAGTCATAACGTTATCCGGTGTATTACTGTACTAACATACTGCTTAATGCATTTGACCCCGGTCATATAATTTTTTACCCCATTTTGAAACTTACTCTCTGAAGCAATGGGCTGCAGATACAAGCCATGTATTGCTGATTAGCGTTGCACCACAGTGATGGAAATTATTCCGCTGGAGACTGGCCTGCCATGGCCATTCCCCAGCCCCAGAAATAGGAACTCCTCCCGTTATTCTTGGCGTTCCTACCAACGTTGCTGATCTGTTGTATCGAACCCCGCAAACTGTTCGTGTCATGTGGGGAAAAGAGATCATCAGGTTTACTAAAATCATCCATGGGAAAAAGACAAGTCAAAGAGGTTTTGCTTCCATCCATCTTTAATGGTGGACCTGACAGCAAAGTTTAGCCATTACATCTTAATCCAGTTCAACGTGGTCCAGTGAACTAAGAAAGTCCTAGACTTTAATTTTCTCCCCTTGCCTGAACATGACCAGCACTCTATGTTATCTCTCTGTCTTCCCATCCTTTTTAGGGTCTGCAAATTTATCAGTAAGACCCTAGAGCAGTGGTCCCCAGTGTGGGGCCCAGGCCCCCACAGGGTGACTTCAATTCCCAGAAGCCTAAGTCATTACATTGACTGATCCGTGCTTTGGGAAATTGGCTTAGGCTTCCTGGAATTGAAGTCCAAAAACCAACGGTTGGGAAAGACTGACCTAGAGACAAGATCCATTTTTATTAAACCAGGATGAAGTGTAAGTTCATCCCATATATCTTAAGAATACGAGTTTAACATACACATATCCTTTCTTGGGATATGTGTGTATTCAGTGGAGTAGCGTGGGTTTCAACCGCCCTGGATGTAAGCCAAATTTGCCACCTCCTGAGTGGGGCCCAGGACAGCGAAGTCCTATTTATTGTGAAATTTTGCCGCCCTCAAAAAGTGCCACCCGGGGCGGGGGGCACACTACGCCACTGTCTGTATCAAACTCTTATTCATATTTGTCTTAAGTAAATCAAGGGGATGTTGGGGTATGGACATATAGAATAAGAAACCACACTTCCTTTATGTGCAAATATCAGTGCAGCCAATGTTATAAGGAAGTAAAGTAAATCAACCACACTTATATACTGCTCCATAGCGCTTAGTGCACTCTCTGGGCAGTTCACAAGTTAATTAGCATTTCCCCCCAAACATGCTGGGTACTCATTTTACCAATCTCAGAAGAATGGAAGCCTGAGTCAACCTTGAGGCCTGGTCAGGATTGAACTCACAACCTTTTGGTTACAGTACAGCAGTTTACTGCGCCGTGAGTACCAAGTTCATAGTCCAAATAATAATGCTCCAGTCATCACCAACAACATCATCTGCTGTGGCTGCTGCACTGTCCTACTTGCTAGTCCTGCTGAAACTTCAACAAGGCTACATAATAGGAGAAACCATAACACCTCACACACAGTGGCTGAATGGTGGGTTGAGATAGATTCTACAGGCACATCAAAGATGGACGATGTCACCAAGAACCTCAGATCTCCATCTGTAACACAGCTGATTGAATGACAGGATAGACTATTCCCGTGGAAAAAATTGCACAGCTTTGCATTGCAAAGTGTTTTGAAACAAGCTGGCATCCATCCTGCCACCCATTCAGATGAAAAAATAGTAAATGATAAATTGGTGGTTTTGTAAGTGTCCAATAAACACAAAGCACTCTGGGAATTCAAAACCATCTCCTCTTCAATGGAAGAATCAGTCAGTAAACGAGTCTGGCCTCTTCCTATGGGAAAAGGACAAACTCCAGAATGGTATTTATCAAAATCATGTCTCTTGAATGTTTCAGATTATAAGTACCAACAACCTGAGCTGGACAAAATTAGGGGAGTTATTGTCTACAATATCAGGAAAGCTTCAGACTGAAGAGTGCTGTTATAATGTGTGGAGAATATCCCCTGCTTCTGTCAGGAAAATAAACGTAGAAACTAAAAATTAGCCCAAATTATACTTGTTTCAATCAACTGCTAAGACTTAATCGCTGCAATTAGTTTGGCTTTTTCCTCTTTAAAAGATCTTGTGCCTTTTATAAAAAATATTATTGTGTCTTTCTTGTGGCATCTTGAAACTTACAATCATTGAAGATACGTTCAGCCACTTGACCCTTCATAGCTGAAAGAAATAAAAAAGAAGGTTAAATGCCATCATGTTGCCATTTCTCCCCACCAAAAGTGGTGATTAATTTTTGATCTAGGCAACTTAGATCAAGCTGAAAAGAAGATGCATTCATTGTTCTTAATACCATTTTCTGTATTCCAGCAAAATGAGTTAAGGCTGCTTAGCTAAAAGCCCTTATAATTTTTAGTCTGAGGCTGCGGTGGCTCAGTAGTTAAGAAGCTTGCCTTGTTAGCTGGAAGGCCGGCAAGTCGGCAGTTCGAAACCCAGGTACAATAATACCCCGGATAACGTTATGCCTTGGTTCCACAAGTCATGACGTTATCCGATTTTTAGCGTTGTCCGATGCATGCATCGAACAATGCTAAAAAAAAAGCTGCTTGTGTCTCTTTCCCTCCCTGTATTTAAACTACAGGGAGGGGGAAAGAGAGAGACGTGATTGGTTCTCTAGAGACCCAATCACATCTCTCTCTTTCTCCCTCCCTGTAGTTTAAATACAGGGAGGGAAAGAGACACAGTCTCTCTCTCTCCCTGTAGTTTAAATACAGGGAGGTAAAAGACGCGATCGCGTTATCCGATGCAATCGTTATCTGAGGTATTACTGTACTGCATGATGTATTGAGTGCCTGTCTTTGTCCCAGCTCTTGGGGACATGAAAGGAGCCTCATTTGGATGTTCCCTGAGTGGAGTTTCTCCCACAAAAAATCTTTTCAACCCAGAATAATTTCTGACACAAAATTATTACTGTATTATTATTTTTAGTCTGCTCTTTCTGGAGTACAAAAAAAGTTGTGTGTGTCAGAGGAGTGTTTGCATACCAGAATATGGATGGCAGCAGCCATACCCACCAAAAACATTTTTTATAGGTGTGAATTCCAGTGTATTTCTTACATGGCACCTCTATGAAAGGTTGAGTCTGGTTTCTAGATTAGACTAATTGAAATGAAGATAATTCTATTCTTAAACCAGTTTTGTATACTGCATCTCAATTTATAACAGCATGAATATACCAGATATATCTGTAAATCCATGAACACATTTTTGTGTGTGTTGATGGGCAATTCCCAAAGAAATGAGCTTGTCTACATTAACAGTGCAATCATTGTACCTGAACTTCACACATGCTATGGAATTGACCGATGAGCTAGCATCATTGAGCTGAAAGCTCTAAACACTGTCAAAGAAAAAGGTTTTACAAAGTTCTGCATTTATCGAAGCTTATTGAATGACGATAAGAACAGTTTTATTATATACAAACAACTTACATGATTACCAATAGTTCTTCCCAAAGGTTCAGCAGGACAATTCCAAGGCAAGAGGCTGCAAGAAAGGTCATATCCAGTGATGGGATGTAACAGGTTCGCAACAGTTCTCCAGAATCGGTAGTAACTTTTCCCAGTGTCCTGGAGAACCGGTAGCAGCTTATGAGGGGAACCACCTTCGGGGCTTACCTTTTCACTGGTTCCCCAACTGCGCATGCGCACCAAGCACTTGGTGTGCATGCACGCTTACAGTGCTTGGCGCGTATGCACGGCCTCCTTGCTGTCCTCCCAAGCAGGAAGGAGGAAGAGAAGCTGCTAGCCTGAAGCTCCCTATAGCCTGCTCCCAGGGTAAGTGACTCACCTTTGGATGTGGTGTGTCTGTGTGTATTTTAATGTGTATTTAATACCTTTACCTATACAGTAATACCCCGGATAACGTTATGACTTGGTTCCATAAGTCATGACGTTATCTGATTTTTAGCGCTGTCCAATGCATGCATCGAACAACGCTAAAAAAAAAAGCCCTGACTTCAGGGACAAACCGCTTTAAAGGCAGGCAGGGAAAGAAAGAGACCTCCCTGCCTTTCAAGCCACCCCCCACCGCTGTGACTGCAGTAGGATCGGGGAAAACGCCTTTCCCGACACTACTGCAGTCTTCCCTCCCTATATTTACCAGTCTTCCCTCCCTGTATTTAAACTACAGGGAAGGGGGAAATAGAGAGATGTGATTGGTTCTCTAGAGAACCAATCACCTCTCTCTCTTTCCCCCTCCCTGTAGTTTCAATGCAGGAAGGGGAAAAAAACCACAAGCCTCTCGTCTTTTTTCCTCCCTGTATTTAAACTACAGGGAGAGAGAGGCTTGAATACAGGAAGGGGGAAAAGGTGTTCCAATTGGAGAACCCTTAAGGAGGTACAGCTATTTTACATTTACATTAAGGCATATCTTAGAGAACCGGTACAATGACCATATCCATCTTGCAACATGGTGCTGCCCAGGCACTTATACTAACAAGTAAGTGACGGGTTTGTGTTTGGGTGGGTGGGTGTATTTTAATGTAATTTTATTTATTTATTTTATTAATTTATGGGTTTGTGTTGTGGGTGGGTGGGTGGGTTGAGGTGTGTGTGTGTGCGTGTGCGTGTGTGTGCGCGCTTATTTTTATTTTATTTTTTTCTTTGGCCCCCACCCATGATGTCATGACATCATGACATTAGCTCCGCCCACACTGTGATGACATCACGGTGGGGTAGTACATTTTTTGACATCCCACCACTGGTCACATCACCCATATGTTGCCTACCCTTGCAGTAGGGTATAAAATAATGAAGTGTGTATAGTATTTGCAAACATTGGCCTCCATTTTTCATAGACAGCAAATGCTAAAGACACCTGAAAACTGGCAGATGAAAGTTTTGAAGACTAGTCATTGAAATTCATTTCTGGCTTATATGACTATTGACCACATTTGAATAACAGGAGATATGTGACAAATAAGCAAACAAAGAAAGAAAGTGATGTGCTGAAAGGAAAGTATAAGAGGCAAAATAATAATAATAAGGTACCCAATCTGTCAGGGTGCAGGAAATAGACAACTGAAGGGACATGGGGAAAGTGTTACAGGAAATCTCGTTCTGGGTATGTTGTGATCCGGACAGCTGGATCGGACACAAGCTCCAAATCAAACTGGGATCTCAGTGTGATCATCTAGACCAGTGACGGCAAACCTTTTAGAGACCGAGTGCCCAAACTGCAACCCAAAACCGACTTATTTATCACAAAGTGCCAACACAGCAACAAGGGAGGAAGGAAGCGCTCCCATTGGGCTGCTGGACAGAGGGGTGGGGTGAATTTTGTACTGGGGGAGAGAGGAAGCGCTCCCATTGGGCTGCTGGACAGAGGGGTGAGGCAAACTCTGTGCTGGGGTAACTGCATGGGTGCCCACAGAGAGGGCTCTGAGTGCCACCTCTGGCACGCATGCCATAGGTTCACCACCACTGACCTACACCTAGAGTGAATACAATCAAGCTGCAACAAAACCAGCTTATCACTGGAGATACACCAGCGCATTCCCTTAGTACTTTTCAAAATCAGAGTTATGCAAAGAAGCTTATAAGTATGTAACCTCCTTCCAGTAACTCGCATCGGACTCTTAGTCATAAATGTTGATTTTAATGTGTTACTGTCATTGGTATGAGAGGAGTTGCTTTAATGTCTACTATTTGATTGCTACGTGAACACTCAGAGTACTGAATTTTCACTAGATGGGCAATATACAAATATAATTAATTAATTTGTACTAATTAACTTGAATTAATCATTCATTCATTCCAGAATGATGCAAAAGTGTTTTTATTGCTTTTTGAATCAACATCCTCTCTTTTTTCTGTTACATGATTTTTTTGTATAAAAGAAAATATTGCTATAAATGCAGTTTGTTTTTAAAATCTATGGAGTCTTAACTCTAGGGTAGGCAGTCTCCTAATGCTTGTGTGTTGTGAAACCCATTCCCAGTCTTTTCTTTTCTTTTTAAAGTGTGTGCACAGCAAAATAAAAAAAAACCCTTCCCTTTGGCTTTCCAGTGCAGTCATATCTTGAGTGGGTTTGTTAATGTAGTTGCATCCATTGACACAAAATGCCCACAAGATGGTGCTCTGCATCACAGAAATTGGCAATACTGTAGTTATTTCAAACATCTGCAGTACTACAGCAGTGCTACAAAGTATAGGACACACTTTACAGCTCTGCTCAGATCAGATTACAACATAAAATGGATCATGGAAAAAACAAAGGAATATCAGAAACAAGTCTACTTCTGTTTCATTGATTACACTAAGGCCTTTGACTGTGTAGACCACAACAAAATGTGGCAAATAATTAAAGAGATGGGAATACCAGAACACCTTGTATGCCTCATGAGAAATCTGTACACGAACCAACAAGTAACACTTAGGACAGAATATGGAATGATAGAGTGGTTTGGAATAGGAAAAGGAGTAAAACAAGGCTGCATTTTGTCACCCTGCTTATTCAACTTATACAAAGAGCACATAATGCGCAATGCAGGGATGGAGGAATCACAATTTGGGATCAAAATTGCTGGGAGAAACATCAACAATTTGAGATATGCAGATGATACCACCCTAATGGCAGAAAGTGAGGAGGACCTAAAGAAGCTCCTGATTAGGTTGAAAGAAGAGAGTGAAAAAGCTGGCTTGAGACTCAATATAAAGAAAACCAAGATCATGGCAACAGGCCCTATCAGTACCTGGAAAATAGATGGGGAAGAAGTAGAAGCAATGACAGATTTTACTTTCTTGGGATGAAAACTCACTGCAGATGGTGACTGCAGCCATGAAATAAAAAGACGACTGATTCTTGGGAGGCAAGCGATGAGAAACCTGGGGAACATAATGAAAAGTAGAGACATCACATTGAAAACAAAAGTCCGCATAGTCAAAGCAATGGTGTCCCAGGTGGTAATGTATGGTTGTGAGAGATGGACCATTAGGAAAGCTGAGTGCAGAAGAATATATGCCTTTGAAATGTGGTGTGGGAGGAGAGTTTTGAGAGTCCCTTGGACGGCGAGGTGAACAAATAGGTCAATCTTAGAAGAAATCAACCCTGACTGCTCCTTAGAAGGTCAAATAGTAACGATGAAGCTAAGGTACTTTGGACATCAAATGAGAAGAGAGGATTCACTTGAGAAAGCCTTAAAGCTGGGAAAGGTGGAGGGCAAAAGAAGAACGGGGTGGCCAAAAATGAGATGGCTAGATGGTGTTGTAGACACAATGGGCATAGAGCTGAGCAAGTTGAGGAGGATGGTGGGGGACAGAGGTGCCTGGCAGACAGTGGTCCATGGGGCCGCTGAGGGTCGGAATTGACTGTGCGACTGAACAACAAAGTGTCTAGTGCAGGGGTGCCCAAACTACGGCCAGTGAACTGGATTGCTACCACTGCTGAAATCCACTGCTGAAATTGCTGCTGCTGTCACTGGAAGTCATGAAATTGCACTAAAAATGGACCAAAATGCTGTGAAAATGCACCGCCCTTGCTCTCACCACCGTGGGAAGCAGCAGAGGCAGCAAAAACGCCCAAAATGCATGGTGAATTCCTGCACCATCACCGCCAGGAGGAACCACATGACTGCCATGCTCAGCTGTCTGAGGGAGTATGGTCAGGTCTCTGGTCAGAAAAGTTTGGGCAACTCTGGTCTAGCGAATACTTTATTTATTTATTTATTTATTTGTTCGCATTTAATACCCCGCCCCACTCAGGAAGACCCGACTCTGGGTACATCTCTGGAGCTGCTGCTTCACATCTGCTTTCAGAGAAACTAAATATGTTTCCACATGAAACCCAGATCAGGAACCTGATTGAAATGATTCTAGGTAATCTATCTCATCTAAATGTGTCCAAAAGTACATATCAGTGAGCATTTGTGACTGGCTGGTAGTTCTTGACAAGTCCTAACAACTGAAGGAATTATTCTTTAAAATGCCCCACGTGGGGCTGCGGTGGTTCAGTAGTTAAGAAGTTGGCAGTTTAAGACTGGGTACTGCATGATAGTTTGAGCACCTGTTTCTGTCCCAGCTCCTGCCAACTTAGCAGCCTGAAAGCAAGAAATTGCAAGGAGATAAATAGGGACTACTTTGGTGGGAAGAGATCTTGGGGACATAAAAGGAGAGTTTTGAGAGTCCCCTGGACAGTGAGGAGAACAAATAGGTCGATCTTAGAAGAAATCAACCCTGACTGCTCCTTAGAAGGTCAAATAGTAAAGATGAAGCATTGAGTTATTTACAACCAGTATTAACATACAATCAGCTTGGCTATTTACAAGGGAATCAGTTTGAGGAGTTAGGTTATGTTTTTGCAAAATAAACATTCCGACATTACACACCTGCTAATGGGTTAATTGAGGAAGCTTTTTGGGAGAGGTACACCCAGAGGTCAACTGTCCTATGTAAGTCCCAGAAGCTTGCTCTCTGCTTACCCAAGCTGTGGATTTAAGAGTTAGAAGAAAATTGGTCTTTTCAATGTGAATGTTTCTTTTCCCCTCTAGGTAGTTCCCACTGACACTCCAAAAGAGATGTTTCCCACACTGCCTTGAAAAACTATGAGATGACAAAGTCATAAGCAATTCAGGTCAGATAGTTATCAGCACAGCACATCAAGAGGATCTGATAACAGGAAAAAGAACTTCCTCTTAAATTCTGTTGCTTAGATATCCCTCCCATCCCCACCCCACCCCACCCCAATTTTTAACTGTCCAGGGTTTGGTTGTTTTGTTCTTTTTCCCTTTGTACTAAAAGATCCTCCATCTATCGCTAAATCAAAAATGAAAGACTGTACTGTACTTTGAGCTGTTTTCCTGGCGGATAGATACAAGTTCTAAGAAGACACAGGCAGGATGTTTTGAAACACTGTTGGGAGATTCAAGCAAGCCAATGACAGATCTTTACGAAGACACATTGGAAAAGGGTGCTTAATGCTACCATTTGAATTCTGAAGAATAAGTTGACTGCAGACTGGGGGGGGGGGGTAAATCAACTACTGTACTTGATTTTTACCATTTAAATCTGATTTTTAAAATTTAAATTGGGTTTTAATTGTTATTGTTAAAATGCTTATAAAAATTCCTGCATGATAGTAGTCTTAATTTAAAATGTTTGACAGGTGAAAGCTCTCATTGTAGAAATGGGGTCACAAATTGTAATTCTACATTATTGGACACTCTATTTACCGTATTTAATCTTTTAGAAGAGGTTTTGTAAAGAGGACCCAAGAGTTTTTCAGTCCGAGTGTGTAATTTTATCTGGTTCCATAAGCTTTTGGATGTTGTTCAGTCACACAGTCAATTCTGACCCTTTGTGACCCTATAGACCACTGTTCTCCAGGCACCTCTGTCCTCTACCATCTTCCTCAGTTTGCCCAGCTCTGTGCCCATTGTGTCTACAATATCATCTAGCCATCTCATTTTTGGCCACCCCCTTCTTCTTTTGCCCTCCACCTTTCCCAGCATTAAGGCTTTCTCAAGTGAATCCTTTCTTCTCATTTGATGTCTAAAGTACTTTAGCTTCATCTTTACTATTTGACCTTCTAAGGGGCAGTCAGGGTTGATTTCTTCTAAGATTGACCTATTTGTTCACCTTGCTGTCCAGGGGACTCTCAAAACTCTCCTCCCACACCACATTTCAAAGGCATCTATTCTTCTGCGCTCAGCTTTCCTAATGGTCCATCTCTCACAACCATACATTACTACCTGGAACACCATTGCTTTGACTATGCGGACTTTTGTTTTCAATGTAGTGTCTCTACTTTTCATTATGTTCCCCAGGTTTCTTTTGGATAGATTATATAAATTAATTTTATCTACTCTGGTATTCAGACTAGCAGATGTCACTTGTAGATTTGAAGTTCTCAAACTAGCTTGGTGTCTCCAGAGATGGAGATGAGAAATTACACACCTAATCAGTCCTGTTTTCTAGCTCAAAAGTATTCCAACCTTGGAGTCCTCTCCCCCATATATCCTGACATGGTCTAATGTTGATAATTCTTGGAAGACCTATTAACATCTCCAAAACAACTTTCAATGTTTCCTGTGATGTTGAAAAATCAACAGTCCACAACAGTGCTCACCAGAACTGTGTTACATTGACCAATTTCAGGAGGTGTATTTGCATAATTTGGAAGACATTTCAAATAACTCTTCAATTACTCTTTTATGAATAATCATAACGCTCTGAAAAGGCCAGCTCTGGAAAAACAGCAAGCATCTCTGAAGCCAGCTCAAAAACCAGTAAGAAATCAAAACATCCTTTCATCAAAGTAGCATCATTTCTGCCACTATAAAATCAAAACATTCAATCCTGCTGCTTTGAAATTAGTCCTATACAATGAAGCATGAGGAGATCCACCGGCCCTGCTTCCAAAGGTGTGAGCTGTTCTTCTTCATTATCAGGTCTGACAAACATTCCCTGCTAATGAACACTCACCCTCCATCGTTAAGAAGTGTTCTGCTTAGTTGCAGCACAAAACAACTTATTTTGGATACATGCAAATAAGAAGGCTTAATGTTGGCTTCAGACGGAGAGAAACATTGGGAATGTCTCAATAAAGCGCAAAGCTCATAGGTGTGTTCTTTCATTTGCCTCAGGTTCCCCTCCTGTTCTATTACACAGCTCGGGACTACCCCAGCAGGATTTGACTGTACCATCTTCTCTCCATCCCTCCCTCCAGGATTGCTGTAGTGTAGAGCCTCTAGGGCAAAATGAGCAGAAATGAACCTCCTTGGATGAAGTCAGAACTGAGGTGTAACATTTTTGCTTGTACAGTCATTGCTTCTACAACATATGGCGGATGTCTGATATAATCTTAAATGCAAAGCTCTTTAAACATCAGGCAAGGCACTTATTTGAATTAACCAAAATATCCTAATTGGGGCGATAAGAAACAAGCATTTTAAATGACAGTTTGTCATCATCATTAACACATCATCTCTTCAAAGCAATTAAGAATGTGATTCACAACAAACCTGAAATATAAATGTTACTGCTCAGCCAAGATCCACCGGCCCTGCTGAGATTTGTTCCAACAAAGCTTGCAGGGTTGAATAAGAATAGTTACAAGGTAAAGGTTTCCCTTACTGGAAAACCAGTTGTGTCCAATTCTAGCGGGTGCTGCTCACCTCTGTTTACAGGCAAGGAGCCAGGGCTGTCTGCAACATTTCTGTTGTCATGTGGCATGCATGACTAGATGCTGGAGTGCACAGAACACTGCTACCTTTACTGCTGAAGCAGTACCTATTTATCTACTTGCATTTTTTTCTCGAACTGCTAGGTTGGCAGAAGCTGGGACAGATGACAGACGCAGGACTTCCTGTCGCCAAGTTCAGAGTCTTAACCACTAAGCCACCACTGTTCCTAAAAATTGTTATCCAATGAAAAATGTAAAATATAATGTACAAAATGTCAAGCCCTAGCAATCAGGCCTAAAGACTCTAGGTACTTGCCTGTGAGGGAGGAAGAGGGGAGGTCAATTTGTGCAGACCCAGGATATATCTTCAGTCGTTGCCGCAAAATCCGGTTGATTGTTGACCGATGTATTATCTTATCATCCGTAGAGGAGAAGACAAAAATGAGTATCACTTGTGCAACAACTCCATCTGTGTCTGGTCTGAAAGAGAAGCAAGGCCCCCCAACACTGGCTGTTTTATTCCACATACATAGACCTAATACAGCATTCTTTGAGGGTGACAAATAGAAAAGAACCAAATAAATATGGTACCATTATACTGTATTCAGAAATGAAAATTGTTTAAGGAAAAAGATATCAAGGCTGTTAATACTATTATCTTTAACAACATGATTATTATCACCACCATTGCTTATTGTTGTTGTTCCAATTACTTTGCTGTTTTCCCTCGTATAGAAAACACAAAGTGCCCCACCTCTAAGGCATGTCACATGAAAATTTAGAGCAGGGGATTCCCAAAATTTTCAAGCTGGGGGCTGGGTCATGCTCTCTCAGTCAGCTTTGAAGGCCAGACAGCCATTTTGCCCTGCCTGCACAATTGGGGTGGTGGTGGTGGTGGTGGTGGCCATGTTGCCCCAATAGCTTCAAAGGGGCAGCCATTTTGTTTCACAAATGCACTTAGAGGGGTGGGTCAGGGCCCACATAAAATAGCACCATGGGCCGTATCCGGCCCACAGGTCTTAGTATTGGAACCTCTGACTTAGAGGTTTACTAAGTTGTTGCAAGCTACTTTCTGATAATTAAAAAATAGAGCAGGATAGAAGCATTTTACATTTGGCCATCTTCACTTGGTCCCCTGTGAAAAACCATGTTGATTGTGTAGGTAAATTTGTCACCTACAGAATTACTGTAACCCACAATGAACTCAAAATCAAATGAACGTGTGTTTTACTTCCGCTTCCAGGAGCGATGAGGGCTTTGTGGGCCAGATGTGGCCCCGGGCCATAGTGACCAGCCCCCTGAACCACGTGACCAGCCCATGGCCTGAAAAGTTTGGGCACCCCTGTTTTAGTTTGTAAGGTGCCCAAACTTTAATGGGTTACAGTCTAATGGGTTTAATGGGTTACAGTCTATTATATGTATGGTGTCCAAATCTATCTATCTATCTATCTATCTATCTATCTATCTATCTATCTATCTATCTATCTATCTATCTATCTATCTATCTATCTAGCCCAAACATGAAGAGTAAAAAGAAAGCTAATTATACACTGTAACAACAAAGTCACTTTACAGGAAAATGAAACAGTGTTCCAAGGGACACTTGAATTCATACATTATTGTTACAGTATTATGAAATTTCTTCACATATTAAGGAGTAGCAAATTTCCAAAGACAGAATAATAATTTATGAAAATCAGTAACATTTTTGGTATAGCTGCTTTTAAAAAATGCATCTAAAAGAAGTGGCCTGAACTCCATGTACATTCATGCCATGATGGCATAAGACCCTTTATTATTTTTGCCACGACAATAAAAGTCTTCTCCCTCCCAGCTAAATAAACTACTAGCACTACGATATAGGCTTAGTAATAGCTGTAACACTATTAATCCAATGTACTAATTTTGACTGTGAGCAGAAACACTCCGTTTTAAAATATATACAGTAATACCTCGGATAACGCTAAGACTTGGTTCCACAAGTCTTGGTGTTATCCGATTTTTAGTGTTATCCGATCCATGTTAAAATCCTATGGGATGGATCGGATAACATTAAAGCTCCATAGAGATACATTGTAACCGCACAAGCTTTAGCGGTTGTTATCCGATCCATCCCATAGGACCTTAACGTTATTCGATCCAATTCTCCACCCCAGATTGCTTAACGTTATGCAATTTTAGCGTTATCCGAGGTATTACTTGTATTTAAGTACCTTCATTTTAAATTCCATCTCTTGAAATATTTAAGTACTGTAGCCTCATTTTAGCTTCTGCTCCCTTTGCTGTACTATGTTGGTCTTGGACCGTAATAAAGATGGATGGATGGATGGATACTTCCCCCCACATTTTTTTAATGCTTCTCTTTAGCCTTCTGTTGTTCATCTTGTTTCAATATTACAAAATCCACCAATCCCTGTCAAAAAGATCACCCCTAAGTTCTTCTGAGGGCTATCAGATGTCCATGCTGAAATGAATAGAACTTGCACAGTAGTATTTCTTGTACAATGTTTCCCATCGTCTCCTCCACAATTTGCTTCTTCTGTCCACCCAAATGTGTTTGCAACATACCATTAGTGACACTGCAAAGTTGCACCATGCAAATTGATGGAGCAACAGACCACTGCAGAATTATTCCAGAAGGAAGAAAATAAATTACCATGTCTCAGTTATATACCATCATGAAGATCATTTGCAATGATCTCACATGTCAAGAGAAAATGCACTGGAAACAACAAGCTTTCACAGAACGAAAGCAACCAAACCCATCATGAGGTGACATGAGGTGACAAAGGAGTTGCTAACAACAAGCTATCCCAGTCGGAACATTGTTGAGCATTTTCCTTCTCTTTCCTCCCTTTATCTTTACTCCACCCTTTCCTCCTGTGCTGAACCACACAGACGTATTAAGCAAATTCTCTCAGACACACAACATTAGACTATACTGTCATCCCATAATAAATCACCACAGAAATGTATGATAAAGAACTAAAACCAGAGAAGCAATCAGCTACCTAGTAAACATTTTCCTGGCAATAATTTCTATCTCTACTGTATTGTGTATGTATTTCTTCAGAATGAAACTTATTTTAGCCTTTAAAAAAGGAAGCGGAGAAGAAAAGCAGCTATGGAAGAACAAGACTCTGTTATTTATCAATTGATCAAAGGAATAGAACAAAAATCCACCTCAGAGGATGTGAATAGCAGAGCTACTCAATTCTGGGGCCAGCACTTAGAAACAATGATCTGAACAAATTAACTATCTTGGAGTAAAAAAATGTATATAAAAGAAAAGTCCTGTCTGTTGAAAGATAGTCTTTTCTCGGAAATTCAAATGGAACATTTGTTCTGATTTTTTCCAATATTTTCCCCACCATCCAAAAGACAGAAATTTTGATTTGATTTATCCACAGACCTTTCCCTTGACTTCATAGAATTTTTCTCCCTCTCGGAAGGAGGTTTTTGTTTGTTTTCATTCTTTCTCAGAAAGAACAGCTATAATCAGTGGTGGGCAGCAACAGGTTCGCACCGTCCCCGGGAGGGGGTGGGAGCAAAATTGGATGGCCTCTGAGCAGGGGGGTGGCAAAATTAGATGGCCATTGGGTGGGGGGGGAAAGCAGAAAATCTGGATGGCCCCGCCCATGCAAGTTTTGAAATGAAGTAGTCCTAATTTGGGTGTAACACAGGGCTTTCCCCCTGGCCACGCCCACCATACCACACCCATAGTGTGGTAGTAATTTTTTTTGAGCCCACCACTGATTAATTTCCATTTGAATCCATCTTGATGGAAGGCAGCAGCTTCATCAATACTGGCCAAGGGCTGATGAGGACATTTCGTGCCAAAAGGGCTCAGGACCAGAAAGTGACTTGCAGAGTTGGATCAGTGGTACGGGTGCCATGCAGTGATGTGGATGGCAGATGAAAGACCATGCATTATATTTTCAGAACAATCTTCATGGCTGGTCACCATGATGATCACCAATATTCTGAAGGAGGAGGAGGAGGAGGTGGTGGTGGGTACACTATGTTAGTTTATTGAAGCAAAAATAGTAGTGTTGCTTGTGGTGCCAGTTTCTACAGATGGTATCTCATTTCTTCAGCTCCACGTGACTAGAGGCTATTAAAGTGTATGCCAAATAAAACTGACTGTTTTTTTAAGGTGGCCATACTCCTTGTTGTTATTTCTACATTTTAATCTTTTTTAAAAAATAGTTTGTACACATTTAAGATAAACTTTTGCCCCTTTTTCTGGTGATGCATTTCTTCTTCTTTCACAGTGCCCAAGTAACTGCTCCAAACTAAGTCACAATTTGAAGGGGGGCAGAACACCCAACTACTATGGTTCAGCTGAGAGTATGATCTCCATGGGCATTCATTTCACAATACCACTTCCAAAGCCGCTAATGTCCCTTAATGTCATGATAGTACAGTGTTGATGCTAATTTTCAAATTAAAGCTAATTTTCAAATTAAAGCCACTAGGATTGTGTCACCCCCAGGCTGACATGAAAATGAACTGTCAAATAAGGCCATTAAGGGCTTATGAAGGTGGTGTGTCAATGACTTTGGGCTTATGCTATGAAATGGAGAAAGTGAGACAGCTAAAATGTCTATTTCTCATCGTATAGGAGAAGCGCTATAGCAACAGTGCTAAAGCAACAAACATCATCATTTATAAGTATCTTGCAGCAAGACTGACTTTAAATATGGAACTACAATTTATAACAGGAGTTCTCAACCTTTTAAAGCTGGGGACCGGGTCACACTCCCTCAGACAGCTTTGGTAGCCGGATGGCTATTTTGCCCTTCCTCCAGTGGTGGGCAGCAACAGGTTCGCACCCAGAGGTGGGCAGCAAAAAATTTCGCTACCACACTGTGGATGGAGACTATGTTATGGGCTCTTCGGCTGTAAATGGAGATGAGCACTACACCCTAGTGTCAGATATGACTGGCTTTTGAGCAAGGGAGACCTTGAACCACTTGCAGGGACAAAACCTGATGGGGCAGGGCAGGGAGTTGGGCATGGCAAACCCAATTTCGCTACCCCCTCCAGAGGGGGTGCGAAACTGTTGCTGCCCACCACCGTTCACACACCCCTAGGAGGGGGAAGCAAAATTGGGTGGCCTCTGGGCTAGGGGGGTTAGCAAAATTGGGTGGCCATGCCCACCTCCTTGCCCTGCCCCATCAGGTTTTGTCCCTGCAAGTGGTTCAAGGTCTCCCTTGCTCAAAAGCCAGTCATATCCGACTCTAGGGTGCAGTGCTCATCTCCATTTATAGCCAAAGAGCCAGTGCTGCCTGTGTTTGCAGATGTATACATGGCCATAGGGCAGGCATGACTAGATCGGCCACGACGTAGGCTCCACCCATGATATAGGCTCCACCCATGGTATGGTAGCAATTTTTTTTGCTGCCCACCACTGCTTCCTCTACCACATGGCACTTCCTGGTTTGGTGGAGGCAGCAGGGCCCCCACATGAAATGGTGCTGTGGGCTGCACCCAGACCACAGGCCACAGATTGAGAATCCCTGATTTATAATATAGCATGCAAAAGGCACATGAGCCTTGATGGAAATGATAATTATTGCTAAGAACTGCATGATCTGTTCAAAGTTCCACAACAGTTCAAACAAAGGTGGCTTATTCCCCAGGTTTACAAAGCAATTGCTAATTGTACGTTGTGTAGACACTATGGTCTTCCTAAAGCTCTGGTCATACAAAACTGGCCTTGCCAGAGAATATTCTTCATCTGTGGATGCAGTTGAACAATCTGATATGTTCTTTTATGCATTTTATTTACATACTTGACACTTGATGACATTCTTCTCATCACATGGCACATTCAGAGAGTCTCCTACTTTGCTCATCTGTGCCATCCTGTGAAGTGGATGGTAAAATTGCATCTCACTTCAGGTGCAGATTTGGGGGTGAAACATACGATCCAATGTTTAACCATAACCTCAGAGGACACCCTATTTCTGTCACAATAAGGAATGGAAGATTTTGCAGTGGTTTTTGGATTGCAGTTTTACATACCTCACTCTGACAAGACGGGAGCCTCTATATTTATGCCTTAATAAGGAATTGTGAAATGTTTCATACATCTGTTGGAAGAAAAGAAAAGTGATTTTTTTTTAAAGCAAGGAAACCTGAAATCAACCAAAACAACAACAACCAAAAACCCTACTCATATTATGCTTAAGGCAATGATTGACAGAGCTTTTTTAAAAAAGTCAATCTATATCCAGCCAGCTTCCCATGAAATACACAACACCTCATTCCCCTGGTGGCTTAGTGGTTAAGACATTGAGTTTGGAGACTCGAAGTTCAGGTTTCGATACCCAAGGGCTGCACTCAGGGACATGAAAGGAGCCTCATTCAGGTGTCCGCTGAGCAGAGTTTCTCCGGCAATAATCCTTTCAACCCAGAGCAAAACAACAAAACTAGGAATCATTAAGTTGCAGCATTGTAGGAATGCTTTGCTACTTACATATATCATTATATCCTATAAGAAACTTTTCTGCCTGGCGGACAGTGGTCCATGGGGTCGCAAAGGGTTGGAATCGACTGTGCGACTGAACAACAAAGGGGCTGCAGTGGTCCAGTGGTTAAGAAGCTCTCCTTGTTAGCTGAAAGACTGGCAAGTCGACAGTTCGAGACCTGGGTACTGCATGATGGATTGAGCACCCATCTCTGTCCCACATGAAAGGAGCCTCATTTGGGCATTCCCTGAGCAGAGTTTCTTCCGTAAAAATCCTTTCAACCCAGAATAATTTCTGACACACAATTATTATATTACTGTATTATTATATAATATTTAAATGGATTTTTAGAACCAATATCACTTTCTAAGAGTTGCTTAGAACTCTCATGGGTGTTTGTCTCATTTTACACTGTAGGTGGTCTGTTACCGTAGAATAGTTACTGTTAACAAAATGAGACACAAAAGGAAAACTGTAAGAAAGAAAAAAGCAACCACTTCTACTTGAAATGAGATGGCAATTTATTCTGTGGAATTTTAGACTCTTCTTTTGAAACTGCAAAGCATTTTGTGGATGACTCAGTTTATTCCTCCCATTACAAACTCCTAACAATGCTTGGTGATTTTGGCTTTAATGGTCTACAAAAAGTAGATAATAGTACTTACAGAGTGCTATCAGGCTATAAACTCTGAGGTAATGACTACATGCAATGGCAGCTAGATATTCAGACTCACACCGTGAGACCAAATTGTCTTTTAATGAGAATCTGAGCAGCGGCTCAATTCTTTGGAATGTTATGTGGAGATGTGGCTTGATTGTGAACAGAGAGACACTACTAGAAAGGTTACCACCTTTGTGTGGTGGTGGAGACTGCGTGTTCTAGTGAGACAGAAGGTCATGCTATTAGGACTCTGTACTGTGCTGAGGAGTTAGATTAAAATGCCCGTACTTCTAAAATATGGTGAAAAAGTCTAGAAGGAATCCAAACTGGATCTGTCCTCACCCAAGTCAACAAATACTGTACCATGTTAGAAGTTGTAGTTCCTGGTCATCAGTGATGGGATGTTACCGGTTCGGTCCAGTTCACCGGAATCGGTAGAACTCCATCAGGAGGGGTCGCCGGGGTGGTGGTAAAACCCCGGGCGACCAATTTGGTCGTCTCTCCGGCCCCCTCCAAAAATGTATTTCCAGGCATGCACAGTTTTATTTTTTAGTGGTCATGTGTCAAATAGAGGTTTGATGCATGTGCACTTAAAAAAAACTCAATTTGATGCATGCACAGACATTTTTTATTATTTTTATTATTATTTTTTGTTCCACCCACGACGTCATGATGTCATGACGTTGGCTATGCTGACGTCCATGATGTCATGGTGGGGTAGCGGAAATTTTGACAACCCACCACTGCTGGTCATTCCATGTTAAGTGGGCCACAGGACACAATAACTTCTGCTAAGCAACCAGGGCAGAGCACTGAACAGTTACTGGATGAGCAACCACAAAGGAAATGCTGAAAGTCTGAGTAATGAGCTATAGTTGAATGTTACCATCAAGTGGATCCAACCATTCAAGATTATCAGAAATGGATAGTTGCTCTCTGATTCCTACTTCTAAAAACTTCTGCCCAGTTCCTGGTTTTTGTGGACAGTTGTTTTTCCTTGCCTTGATCTGCAAGAATTCCATCCCTGCCTTGCTCCAGCTCCTGAGGGTTCTCTGCAATGGTGGTCATCAGCAGATTTGCACCAGTTCGGCAGAACCGGTAGCAGAAATTCTGGCTGGCCTCGCCCATGAAAGTTTTGAAATAAAGTAGTCCTAATTCAGGTGCAGTGCAGGCCTCCCTCCTGGTCATGCCCATCATACCATGCCCACAGTGTGGTAGTAATTTTTTTTTGAGCCCACCACTGGTTCTCTGTCATGCCTGTTCTCCTGGTCATCTGCCTTCTGGATTATGCTCTTGTCATCTAAACTAATCCTGCATCCCTGGCTTCACTGGGACTTGCGCTCTGTACTGAGAGATGGTTACTGTTTGGCCTGCTACCTGGTTTTCCTGGGTCCTGGCCTTCATTTTATGCCAGCTACTCATGCTCCAGACTCTGGCAATACTAAAGAGACAAATAGTTGAGGCAGTGATACAGAGAAAGGAATGGAAATGCTTGCCAAACTTGATACCATGGAAACAGTTCAGAGAAATAATTACTGATGTAAACACCATTATTACAACCATATCCACAGAACTATTATGTACAAATAAATAGATACATTATATTAAACCTCACTGGAGTTTTGATAAAGCCAAGAAAGTGGCTTCATTTTGACAGTCCAGGGTTTGATTGGGACACAAAAGAAGAAGAACCTCCTTGAAGATTGTGGTATTTTATAACCATAATCAGGCGTACCCAGGTAATGGCAATCTTGTGTTGCTGCTAATCTTTCTCACACTGGGTCAGGCAAAAGCACTGATCAGCCAATGTACTGAATTAGGCTTTTGGGAACTGAAGTCCTCCCTGTGGGGCATCGGTCCCATGTTGTGAACCACTGATCTATAGAGTGTTACCATAATCAGATGTGGATGGATATGTGTGATAGCACCCATATCTCTTTTATCAAGGTCAACAGACAACTGGCCCCAGCAGAAGCTGCTATCTGGATATCCAGAAAAAGAGAGAGTCAGATCTTCAAGCACTCCCAAACTATGGATCTAGTCCATCAAATACAGTACCCCTCATAGCATGGCCCCAGACAGAAGATCTATCCGCTTCCAGTTCAGCAACTATATGGAGCAGCAACTGTTTTGTCACAATTAAGACTCATTTGGGTAGCCTGCATCATTATTGTATTTATATGTTCATTCCTTAGTCCAACTGATTTTTCAATGTCAGAAGTGAAGAGGGAGTCAAACATTCTGATGAACCCAAACCACAACCACCCAGAAAACATTACTTAGCATTTTCAGTATAGATGCAGGCACAACATTGTTACCCATTTCAGAATCACCATACAGTATCTATATTTCCAGTGCTATTAAACCTGTGTAATAAGTAATTCAGAACCCAAACCTCTGCCAGGTAATTTCACACCCATAACATCTCCCCGATTCCTCATGTCACCACCCCATAAAATAAATCATTTCTCATGATTATTCAATCCAACAAATCTTCCTCTCTCTCACGCACATATATTCTCACACCCACATCCACACTGAAACAAAAGCAATCTTTTAGTTAAAATATTGCATGCATTCACCAATACACACACCTTCTCCCTTGTTCACTCTGGGTGCCTCCTCTAGCTTTATTGATCTCCATGGTTACTGCTCTCCCCACTCCTTCTCCTCCCTTGACCCACCTCCACTGTTGTTGTGCAGCCATGTTTATCCCTCACCAACTCCTCACCCTGCTATCTTGACATGAAGCACATTACTTATTCATTCATCTGTTTATTACATTTCTACCCCACCTTTCATTGCTGGACAGTTCTGAAGGTGGTTTACAATAACTATAAAATAATACAAACAGTCAGTAGAAAGAAGTTTAACAACTGAATCATCACATTCCAACAAAATCAAATGCAACCACAAAAGAAGGTTGAGTATGGCTAGAAATTCATTTTTGAAATGGAAAAGGAAAAAAGCAATGGGCAAAATCTCAAAACAAAGGCGGGTAATACCTTTATCAGACTACTAACACTTATTTAACTGGTTATTAGAACAGAATCTGTCTGTCTGGGTATCCTGCTACGGTAAGGGAGTAGACTGAACAGCCAGCGACTCAATGCTGAGTTTCAGGTGGCGGTTAACTAACCTGACTCCCTAAAGGGGCCAATGGCTATGGGCAGATGAGCCCCTTTAGGTGGGTTGATGGTCCCCCTCAGTGGAGGAAATACCACTGGAAGCCATCAAATTGGGCCCAACAGCAAAATGAGTGGAGGAGGAACTCTGATTCCCAATGGTCATGGAGGTGGAAGAGGCCATGCCAGATGGACTGGGTATGAAGGCACACCTTATCCATATCCTCAAGGCTACGTCAGTCCATTGCAGTCCCAGTGTTAAATCCTGCATGTCGTGTATCATATGTGCCACAGGAGATGGCTCCAAGATCATAGTGTGTGGATCACCTTATCAGAAGCTGGGATCCACCTTAAACAAATTCACGCCAGTGACATTTTTCCTACTTGGAAAAAAAAATGTATCCTCGGATACGAATTGCAGTCGACGACAAGAACAAAATCTATTAAAAGTATCAATGACCCCTTTTAAGGTTGTTTTCTTTTGTTTAATGATATAGAACAGTTAGGAAACAGAACAGTTTATACCTGCAGGCACATATAGGATCCTAACTGAGTGAAGAGATATTCTGGAGAAATTAAGATGAGGAGGGTGCCAGAGACTTGGGCAAAACTACTCAAAAGAGCCTGCAAAAAGCTTTAGAATCCCTAGTTCAGTAGATCAGAACCTCATGCTATTATTTATTTACCATATTTGCCAGCAACCAAGATGCACTCCCCCCCTTAAAATGCACAGAAAAACCAAATGTATCTACCATATTTAATGGTGTATAAATGCACTTTCCCTCTTTAAAATACACTGGAAAATGGAGTGTGTCTTATACTCCAATGTGTCTTATATGCCGGCATATATTAGTGCCATTTTGGTACTTGTTGTATTATCACTGTATGAGAGTGTAGTGTTGTTATTGAGCAGCAGACCAAACATTCATATTTTTCAAACAACATCCATCACAATTGCTTTGTTTTGGGGTGGAAAATGGTTAATTGATGGAAAAAAGAAGTCAGCTTCTGGGATTTTCCATTGCATGGTGTCTCTATGTGAATGACAATGTGCACAAGAGAGGATCTTGAAGACCATCTTGATTGTCACCATTAGTATTATTATTATGTTTTGATTTATATACCACCCTACTTAGTAAAACCAACTCAGGGCCATTCACAAACAGGTATAAAATTACAAGTTCATAAACACAACATGTAAACATCATAAATCATCAATATCAGTACCACAAAACATCAAAATACAGTAATACTTCAGATAACGACTGCATGGATAACGCTAAAATTGGATAAAGTTTTGGCTTGCTCCACTGGCTGGGGACATTGGGGAAACCCAGAAACAGCTTGGATCAGGTCCTCTGATCTCCCTGGACCAGACATCAATTTTCTTTACCAATTTCGGGCTCTCTGACCCCCCTGCCGGCTCCAGGGAGGTTGGAAGACCCAATCCAAGCTGTTTCCAAAGTTCCCCCACCCTCTTGGAGGGTCTCCCGACCTCCCTGGAGCCAATGAGCGCTATTTTTGAAGTTCCCCCACCCTGCTGGAGGCTGCAACAAGCCAAAATGTCAGGATTCAAATCCCAATGTTCTGGCTTGCTGCAGCCTCCAGGGAAACAGGGCTTTTTTTAATGTTGTGCGATCAATGCATCGCACAACGTTAAAAACCGGATAACGACGAGACTTGTGGAACCAAGTCTCATTGTTATCCGAGGTACTAGTGTATCACAATAGCATTACCATATCAGAAAGATTCAGTAAGCATATCAGGTAACAATCAGAAGTTTCCATAGTACAGTCAAGTTTACAAAATAATTACAAAAAATATTCAGTAAGTATCAATGTCAGGTAACAATAAAAAAGTATCCACATCTAATCTAATCACCTCCTAAACCTGGCTTCCTGTGTTTGTTAAAAGGGGGTAATAAAAGGAGAAGCCTGCTGCCCAGAGGCGTAGCTACCGCCGTATCAGCCGTATCAATTATACAGGGCCCCCGGGCTACGGGGGCCCCCAACGGCAAAAAAAAAAAAAAAAATTGGAGCAAAAATTTACTGAGTTTCTGTGCATGCACACTTTATTGGAGCCATTTTTGGCTCCAATTTTAAAAAATAAAAATTCGGAGTCGGAGCCGCAGCTTTTCGGAGCGGCTCCGATGGTGGCCCTCAGAGGAGGGCACTTCCCCTGGGGCCGCCCAGCTCCCACAGGCAGGTTGAGGCCTGCCCGGGCTGTCCGCTGCTGCCGAACCCCCATGGCCTGGGGACGCCTGGCAGAGTGTGCCACGGTCCAGCAGCGTAGGAAGGCGGGGTCCACGGGGGCCGGTCGCCCCCAGCGGCGCTTTCCAAATGGGGCGGCAAAGCCTTGGTTCCTTTCCCTTCCCCTCACCTTGCTCCACCACCTGGGTCCGGCGGTGGTGACAGCGGCGGGGACAGCAGCAGCGGCAAGCGGCTCTGGAAGAGGAGGAGGAGGATGCTGCAGTCGGGGGCAGTGCGCCTTGCCATGCGGCCCCAGGAGGGTAAGTGAGGGTTTTGTGTTTCGGGTGGGTGGGTGGGTGGTTTATGTGTGTGTTGGGTGGGTGGGTGGATTTTTATTTTGTTTTTATTTTATTTCTTTATTTATTTTAATTATTTAAGTTATTTACGGGTTTGTGTTGTGGTTGTTTGGGTGGGTGGGTGGGTTGAGGTGTGTGTGTGTTTGTTTGTTTATTTTAATTCTATTCTATTTTATTTATTTATTTTATTTTTATTTTTGGCCCCGCCCACGACGTCATGACATCATGACGTTGGCTCCCTCCCACGACGTCATGATGTCATGACGTTAGCTCCGCCCCGCATATAAAGGGCCCCCAAACAATTTTTATACGGGGCCCCGCCAAGGTAAGCTACGCTTCTGCTGCTGCCCCCCCCCCCCAACACATCTAAGAGACAAAACCTGGCTGAACATTATGCCATGAACTTTAGGGACTTTCCTTTATAATTTTCCTAACCTATCCACAATAAATTGATGCATGCCTGAAGAAGTGATCATGAACCACAAAAGCTCGCACAATGTTTGATTATTATTGTTCACATTTAGGCTGCTATTTGCTATATATAGCTTAACATCCTTTTTTTCTGCTGGCAACATAGGCACAATATTGTACAACAATAACAAGCCATTTCCTCATGTTTTGAATTGCAGATACATAAACACACTATTCCACATTCATAAGCAGGAGATTTCTTGAAGAACTGAATCTCCTTTTTTTTATGCTTACTAGGGCTATTTCCTTCCTGTTCAGTCTTGACAACACCCAAAAGGATAAAGTCGCCTATGGATATGCAACATCTCAAGATAATTTCCTTTAGTTTTCTCTGCATGGATGTATTTCTTCTAAAATTCCTATGAAAACTACTCATATCCTATCTTTCACAAAATGTAGTGTTCTTGAGTGATCAGCTTATTTCTCCTTCCCTCCTTCAGCTACAAACTTGCCTATGTTCACACAAAGTTTGGCCATATAAAAATGGTTAGAACAAAGCCCATAACAGGAAAAATGTACTGACTGAACAAGGAAAATTTTGTTGGTTCTTCTAACTCTATAACATGGATTTCTGGACACTTGACCTGTGATGTCCCAAATGTATGACAGCACAGCCTTTTGGATAGTATTATGTTGGTCTTGTAAGTGCACCACTTTCTTGGGCATAGCAAGTACTGCAAATTTAACATAATTCCAGGAACAGCAGCTTAGTAGCTAGGGAAGGGAATCATTCTGCTGTCCTAAGCAAGGAGGAATGAATTTGCTTCACATGAAAGCAAGTTTTGTAATCTTATCACTTAGTAGAATTATTCAATACTATTACCCAGTAATCTACATACCAATTGAATGACAGTGGCTGCTTGATCAACAGCACAACAATATGCTCTGGGGAAAAATAGTTTTACTTCCTCACCTTTGACTTGACTTTCAAGAAATTTGTAGCACTCACAGAAATAATAAATATTATTATAAATTACCTGATCAGGAAGAAAAGAAGCACTTGTTTCTCATCTGGGTATTTTAAATAAGTAATCTCAAACGTGTAAACCATAATATTTGAAGGAGTTATTTTAGGGGGAAGAGGTAAAGACCTCCCTTGCCCAAAAGCCAGTCATATCTGACTCTAGGGTTCGGTGCTCATCTCCGTTTACAGCCAAAGAGCCAGTGCTGTCTGTGTCTGCAGACATTTCCATGGTGATGTGGCAGGCATTACTAGACACCAGAGTGCATGGAACACTGTTTACCTTTCCCCCTGAAATGGTACCTATTTATCTACTTGCAATTTCTTGCTTTCAAACCGCTGGGTTAGCAGGAACCCTGGGGCAGACGACAGGCACTCACTCCATCATTGCAGAACTCGGGACTCGAACTGCTGACCTGCCAACCTTCCAGTATTCAAGTTCAGTGTCTTAGCCACTAAGCCGCTGCCGTCCTAAGGGGGAAAGGGGCTACATAATTCTTGATATATAAATGTCATTTTTCCCCCAAAAGTTTTAAGAAATCAAACACGTACAGCAATGTGTGAACAGTCTTTCTGTTCTGATCAGACATGTACTTGATATCTCAATTTGCATGTTGCATAATTCCATACCTTACAATGACAAAGAGTTTGTGTATGCCTTGTCTACAAGTATATTATCTTTTCCTTTAGAGATCTATCAATAGTCATTAAGTTACCATCACAGTCAGAGGAGTAATAGAGATGTAGCTAGCTGTCATCTAAGACAGGAGCATCTCAGTAACTCCTAGGATCACTTTATAGTCTAAAGGGATAGGCACTTTTATGAGAGAAGAATTAGGCGCATTAGAACAGTTCAAGTCAAGTATAACCGGTAGTGGGCAGCCAAAAGTTTTCCTACTACACTGTGGGCGGAGCCAATGTCATGGGTGGAGCCAACATCATGATGTCATGGGCGGAGCCAACATTGATGGCAGAGCCAAAGTAAAAAAACCACCATAATAATAAGCACACATAAAAATACAAATTAAATAGACATAAAATACATAAAAGTACACATAAAAACACATAAAATACACATTAAAATAAATACTGTACACATTAAATTGACATTAAATAGACATAAAAACACATAAAAATACCCATTAAATACACATACAACACATAAAACACACATTAAATACACATAAAACACATAAAAATACACATTAAAAATAAATACACATTAAATACACTTTAAAATATACCCACCCACCCCACACCAAAGGCAAGTAATTTACCCTGGGGAGCAGGCTGTAGGAAGCTTCAGGCTAGCAGCTGCTCTTCCTCCTCCCCGCTTGGGAGGACAGCAAGGAGGCCACCGAGGGCCTCAGCAGCAGTCACTGATTCCTCCGTGGCTGTGCATGGCTACCCAACACTTTGTGCTGTCACACTCCAAGCAGCAAATGGCTGCTTGGCTCAGCAGGCAGAGCACATGCACACCAAGCACTGTAGGCGTGCCAAGTGCTATAGGTGTGAATGCGCGCCAAGCAATGTAGGCATGACAAGTGCTGTAGGCGCATCAAGCACTGTAGGTGCACCAAACACTGTAGGCATGCCAACCGCTGTGACATGCATGTGTGCCAAGCGTTTGGCACACATGTGCAGTAGGGGAACTGGTGAAAAGGTAAGCCCCAGAAGTGGTTCCCCCCAAAAGCCACTACCGGTTCTCCAGGACACTGGAAAAGTTACTACCAGTTTTGGCGAACTGGTGTGAACTGGCTGCTGCCCATCACTGAGTATAACCCTTCCAAATGGTCGCAGAAGCCACACTGCACAAAGTTAAAAGAGCCATTAGAGATGGATGGGAAGGGGAAGCCCAGATGCATCAGGAACAGATTTGCAAAGACACTAATTAGGTCTCTATTTCTTGAGATTTCAGGGGCAAGACCTGGGATCAGGGGATAGATCCTTCTGATCTGCCAATGACACAGAGATTAAGCATGCAAAAGTTGGGAAAGGAGTTTTTTCTAGGCTTTGTACTGCTTCTTCTACAAAAGGAATATCCATGAGTTGTGATGATGCTGCTCCACTTCCTGCCCTCTTGCAAAAGGCACAATCGGCCCACTGTCTTTGTCCCAAAACAAAACCCAACTATCAAGAAGGGAGAGCAAGTAAATCCTTGCACTTTGGCCCTTCATGACATTTTGGGCAACATGAGCACAGGCATGTCCCGTTGTGTTACTGAGCTCTCCGACCAGGTAGAAACGAAGAAAGGTAGGCATTCAGGCTTTCAAGTCTCATCACATACAAAAATCAGAATACTGTACAGTAAAACCTTGGATAACGCTAAAACTTGGTTCCACAAGTCTTAGTGTTATCCGATTTTTAATGTTATCCAATGCATGCATCAGATAACGTTAAAATCTTATGGGATGTATCGGATAACGTTAAAACTCCATAGAGATACATTGTAACTGGCACAGGCTTTAGCGAACGTTATCCGATGCATCCCATAGGATTTAACGCTATGTGATGCAATTTTTCTTTCCAGATTGCTTAACGTTATGTGGTTTTAGCATTATCTGATGCAAACGTTATCCAAGGTATTACTGTATCCTCCTCTATTGTTGCTCATCTTGAGATTTGTAATCCAGTATGGAGACCCAGAGAAACAAAGCCATTCACTAAACCTTCGGTCAAGGCCCTGAGACCTAGCAACCCTGAATAGGGGAGAGAAAAATCAGCAGTAGAGTTCTAGATGCTGGTTGGAGAAAGATGAATATACATTTCCCCAAACTATGCTTTTATTGTCCAAAATATAATATAGTCAAACCTTGCATAAAGAGCGCCTTGCTTAAAGAGTAACTCACTTAAAGAGCAGAATTTTCTCTGAATGTTTGCTTCACTTAACAAATAAAACCAACCAAAAACTCACTTAACAAATAAATCGGGGTTCTCAATCCCCCCCACAATTGGTCATTTACAATGGTGATAAACTTAAAGAGCAAACTCGCTTAAAGAGCAATCCTGTGGAACGCATTATGCTCTTTAAGTGAGGTACAACTGTATCTACCAGAGGAAAAAAATGACAGAGGCAGGACAGGAGGAAGGAATAAAGAAGTAGGGCTGGGGAATGGAATGAGACTTCTTTTGCATCCAGTAGAAGCGGTGAACTCCCAAATCATTATGCAGTCCCTGTGTAGGTACTGACTGTGAAGCTGAATTGCTCTAGTTTGGCTTTCCAATGTAGTTGCGCTCTTGGTTAGCTAAAGTTATGGTTGCTTAGACATGATCCTGATGATTTGTTCGGATCTTGCTAACTTTCTTTCTAATACATCCCTCGAATAAGAGCTATTACTGTTTCTGATTGTGTTCTAATAGCTTTAGGACAAGCACAACAGATATCCTTAGTGCTAGAGTATCCACATGAAAAACAGGTCAAGTTACACCTGTTGACATTTCCTTTTCCACACAACAGGCAAAGGTACAGGAATCCTATGCTCTTTTATGTGGCTACATTAGTCACCAGAAACAGCCAGAGGAAATTTAATCCAATAACTAGCATAATTTTTTTAAAAAAAGCTAAACATTGTACATTTATACCTTTTAACCTTTTAACCTTTTAAATCTTTGAGGTTTTTTTGTTGTTGTAAATTTCTAGTTTAATTATTTTTTTAAAGTTGATTTTGCACCTTGGGGTTCGGTTTCTGAGTTTGTGGGGATGTGGTGGGATTGTTTGGTTTGCACTCATTTGTGTAATCTTTTTCTTTTTGTGAGCCACCTAGGGTTGGGTTCGCCTGATTGGGGCAGGATAATAAATCTAAATAAATAAATAAATACCTGGATCAAAAACTGCAGCCAACAATATGGAATGTTTAAAATGTTCTTTTTTTCCTAAACCTTTTTTATTAAAAAATAATTTTAAAACCTTTCAAAATTTATTGGAAGCTTATTGTATGCATATTGTATGTGTCATGATTCGCCTAGCCAGCAGGTGATGTGATACCCAAATGGCTAAAAAACTGCATGCAATTGGACCTGACTTTTCAGGCCCATTTACATTTGCGGAATGTCGTTATGGAGACGTCCACCCATGTGGTGACTCCTTGCTGAATAATGACTCCAAGGTATATTGTACAGAAGAGGGAAGCAAAACATGCATGTGCAGAACGCTGCTGTAAATGACCCATGGCTGTCACAAACGCGTTTATGTCAGCCACGGGTCATTTATGGCAGCGTTCTGCACATGCACATTTCACTTCTCCTTCTGGATGGGAGGAACCATGTGATGGGCACACTAGACCAGGTGACTGGTCCATGGCCCAAAAAGTTTGGGCACCCCTGCTCTATACTATGCGTGAGGTTCAAGTTTGGATCTTCCTCTCCTTTGTCTCTCTCTCTCTCTCTCTGCATCTTACACACACCATGCGTTGTTGGGAAATAAGAGACTGAGGATTTGATTGTAAAGGAAGCACAGGACTTTAATTATTTCCCTTTCGGTCATTTTTATGATAAAATTGGTCTCTTCTAAGATACCATTTGACTGTAGGGATGAAAAACTAGGCACTTTTTTTTCTTATACAGGATGTTTAGCCATTTATGTGCATGCCATTTTGAACAGAAATTACCAAGTTGGCAGCCTCAGTGGCTGTATGGTATAATAAAAAGAAAGAAGATTGCTCCAATACCAGTGGTGGGCAGCTGCCGGTTTGGACTGGTTTGACCGAGCCAGTAGCGGAAATCCGGAGGGGTTCGCAGGGGGGGGTAGTAAACCCCCAGGTGACAGGTTCGGTCGCCTCTCCGGTAGGGCGGCCAACCGTCCCGCGTTCTGCGGGGCAATTCCATTTAGGGTGGGGGAGTTCCGACTTACCCTCGGTTCGAAAATCGTCCGGACCTCTCCTGTTGCATCACGGACGCACCTGTTTCCCCTCTGCCTGGCAGGCAGTTAAAGGGAAACGGAGCCGAAAAGGCTCCAATGAACTGCGCCTGCGCAGAGACCCAATCTGGCGCCAAACTGGGTTTCTGCGCAGGCGCAGTTCATTGGAGCCTTTTCGGCTCCGTTTCCCTTTAACTGCCTGCTGGGCAGAGGGGAAACAGGTGCGTCCGTGACGCAACGGGAGAGGTCCGGACGATTTTCGAACCGAGGGTAAGTCGAAATACCCCCTCCCTAAATGGAATTCCCCCGCAGAATGCGGGACAGTTGGCCGCCCCGCTCTCCGGCTGCCCTCCGGATTTCTTTTCCAGGCAGCCCAAAATGGCTGCTCAGAAGTGCGCATGCGTCAAGACTCCATTTGACCCATGTGACCTGAAAAATAGAAGTGTGCATGCGTCAAATGGTATTTTGATGCATGCACACTTCTGAGCAGCCATTTTGGGCTGCCTGGAAAGGACGCAGTGGCATCCTTGGAGCCACAGTGGCGGCAACAGCCTTTCCTTCACCGCTGACTGCCAATGCTGCTCCCATGGTGGCATCGCCGGGCCGGGCTGCTGGGCCTGGCTGTGCTGCCAGGCCTCGCCAGGCCAGGCCAGGTTAGGCTGCACCGCCGCGCTGCCACTACCAACCTGCTGCTCCCCGAGTCCCCGACCCCAGCAAAGGTAAGGGACTAGGGTTTGTTTTATTTGTGTTTCGGGTGTGGGGGGGTATTTTATGCAGTGTGTTTTTATTTTATTTATTTTTATTTATTTATTTAACTTTGGCTCTGTGTACGATGTCATGATGTCATGATGTTGGCTCCACCCATGATGTCATGACATCATGACATTGGCTCTACCCACAGCGTTGGCTCCACCTACAGTGTGGTAGTAAAATTTTTGGCTGCCCATCACTGTCCAATATTCTTCTTCCTATTGTGTGTTTGGCTCAGAGGGAAAGAAAGAGGTGCCAGTTAACAAATACTTTTACCACAGTCTAACTCTCAGTGAATGATTCAGTAGGCCACCCAGAAGTGCAGGTGTTAACCAAATGTCTACCCTCAGGTGTATGTTCTTCTGGAGCTCTCTTTCAAATGAATGGGAATAGAGGCTTTGCCTATCACCTCAAAATATACCTCTGCGGTAGGAATAGAAGGATCCATTTACTTGATGGAGACATTCAGCGAAGCAACATTTTTGCTGTACTATACCTCGGAAGAAACAAGACTCTGTTGTAAAACCAGGTACCATCAGCACCTAACTAACATTTCTTTAGGTAAACGTGTAGCAGAGAAGTAAAACATCATCTTGGAAAGAATAAAGGATGTATGGGAAGAAATATTATTTTTTGTGCTCTGTAGTGGTCATTGTAAACCTGAGCAAGTTACAAGTCACATGGGTTTTGTTTTGAAATCTTAAAACTGCTATCAAATCCCAGAAAGTTTAAATACAATGTGTATGGTTTTATTTTGGTTGTCAAGTTTATAATCTGACAGAAGCATACATGGACTCCCTTAATAACGAATTCAGAGCTTTTTTTAAAAGAGTGAACAAACAAATAAACAGCTTTCTGACTTAATTTGATCTAGCAACCTATGGGCAAAAGTTCCTGAATTCATTATATTTATTAATAGCCAGTTTTTTGTAATGCTCATATCAATTTCTCAAATTAAACATTGCATATTATCACTGAGATGTGGCTAAAAACCCAGCTGGTCCAAGAACATGACGTTTGCGCTCATCAGTCCACGATATTATTCTTTAGTAATTTAATTTAATGTAAAGCTTCCTATAGCTTTCTTTCATGTTCTGAGTGTCCCTAGGGACCTCTTTGTATCTGAGGAAGTTCCTGGGAGCCTCAGGAGATGGGGAAGCCTTTAATATCAGAAAGTCCCTGTTGGATCATGTCAGCTTCTGCAGTTTTCCTTATGGACACAATTAAATATGAAAGGATTCTAGGTCAATGTAACTACAGCAAACTACTCTTTCCCATTCACATTTTCTGTCTCACAGACTTTTCTGTTCACAATTATGATTTCCATCATATTATCATGATTATGTCAGTGATGCCTTTTATTCTGTACAAAGAAGCCTTTGCGTACTCTAAGCCTGATAATTTTAATTACTTCTGTTTATTTGTTTTCCTAATTCAAACATATATTTTTCCAAGTGGCGTGACAAGTACTACAACTTCATTTTAGGTGTGGCAAATGTAATTTACTTATAGCAGAGGGTTACAACAGTGCCACTTTGCTGTCTGCTACTGATGCTTGTCACCTAATTATTCCAATGTCTCATTTTTGTAAAGCTATTTTCTGTCGACACAAAATAACTAATGTAATGTTTCATTTCTCAGTACATCATCAGTGCTGAGAAGATTTCATTCTGAGTAGCAATAGCTAGTATTTTATAGAAGGGCAGTACAGTAATACCTTGGATAACACTAAGACTTGGTTCCACAAGTCTTGGTGTTATCCGATCTTTAGTGTTATCCGATGCATGTTAAAATCCTATGGGATGGATCGGATAATGTTAAAGCTCCATAGAGATACACTGTAACCACACAGGCTTTAGTGGTTGTTATCTGATCCATCCCATAGGACCTTAACGTTATTCGATGCAATTCTCCCCCCAGATTGCTTAATGTTATGAGATTTTAGCGTTATCCAAGGTAAACATTATCCGAGGTATTACTGTATAGATTTCTGTTTTTGGATTACCGTATGTACTTAAGTATAAGCCGAGTTTTTCACCTTGAAAAATGGACCCAAAAAGGGGACTCAGCTTAAAATCGGGGCAATGATTATGAGGATCCCAGATTATGTGTCAGATTGAGATGTCCCAACAATTTAATTAATTTTACCATATTTTAATGTATTTTAATTGTAGAAACTCACTAGCAGCTGCTGCATTTCCCATCCTTGGCTTATACTCAGGTCAAACTATTTTCCTGTGTTTTCAGGTCAAAATTAGGCTTATATTCGGCTTATATTTGGTTGGCTTATTCTTGAGTATATACGGTTTGTTATCCAGGCAGCATGACTTTATTATTATTGCAGTAGAGAGTTATGTTTCTGGTCTGTCTCAGTTTGGACTTAGATAAAAATCTCAATTATCATTCTGTTCCAGTCTGTTTCAGACTTAATAAAATTAAATTACTTGCTGTAACCTACTTATGAACTCATTAACTAAATCCTACATGATGGAACAGGCTTAGCTCCTTCCCTTTATACACACAGAACAAACACACGGAAAATGAACAAGAAGCTGAGTTAGTCCCCATTAGAGCAGATCCATTGACATTAATAGGATCTAGCAGAATCATGAGCAAAGCTCGAATCTAATTTTGTTTGATTGGCTGACTGACCTAGGGATCACAGCTACCAGAGACTTCTCAGCCAGTCACCGCCTGAAAGGTTCTAATTCAAAAATCATGACATTTCTAAGTTCCATTCGCCACAAGGCAATCAAGCCTCATCATTTGTACTTGCTGGACACTAGCAGAGTTTGTGTGTGTCTGACTATACCATAAAAATTGTCAGAATATGCCATGCTTATGAAATGGGTGGATTTGAACACACACACCCTGTCTACATGACAAAAAGGCAGAATTGAATCTATTTGTTTTTTTTCTCTCTCTCAGAGTGGCTTTTTCTGTGATGTTGCAGAGTTTCTGGGTTTTTTTTTTTCATATTGGAAGGACTCAAAAGATATTTTCCCCCAGACAGAGATATGTAACCTCGTGGGGAACCTGTCTGTAGGTGGTGCTCTGATGATGTAAGCTTGTGAATATGATGTTCAGTCTGGGGTAACACATCCCGTATCCATCCATTATTATTATTATTTTATTTTTATATAGCTGGAGTTAGCGGTATGTCATCCTGTCACTTTATCACTAGGTCTTCATTCTATTGTATTTATCTTCTGTACTTTCCCTAATCAACATCCATAAGAAGAGCAGCAAAAATGGAAAGACTGAGCATTAATATCTTGAGAATCAGTGTACTAAAGTGGACAAGGATGGGCAAATTTAAATCAGAGGACCAGTACATCTACTATTGTGGGCAAGAATCCCTTAGAAGAAATGGAGTGGCCCTTGTGACTATAAAAGAGTGAGGAAAGCAGTAATGGGATACAGTACAATCTCAAAAACAACAGACAGTCTGAATTCAAGGCAAACTATTCATCATCACATTAATTCAAGTTTATACCCCAACCACTGATGCAGAAGAGGCCGAAGTCAACCAGTTCTATGAAGACATACAATACCTTCTAGAACTGACACGCACAAAAAGATGTCCTTATCATCATAAGAGATTAGAATGCCAAAGTAGGAAGTGAAAGGTAACTGGAATAATGGACAAATTTTGCCTTTGAGTACAAACTGAAGCAGAACAAAGGTTAATAAGGTTTTGCCAAGAGAATGTGCTGGTCATAGCAAATACCTTCTTCCAACAACATAAGAGGAGACTCTACACATGGTTCTATATAGTCAGCAAAAATGAGATCTGGTGCAGACTGTGGCTCAGATCATGAACCAAATTCAGGCTTAGAATGAAGAAAGCAAGGGAAACCATTAGGCCACTCATGTATTACCTAGATGACATCCCTCATGAATATACAGTGGAGGTGAAGAATAGATTTAAGGGATTAGACTTGGCAGACAGAGTGTCTGAAGAATTATGGACATCGTACAGGAGGCAGCAATTAGAACCATCCCAAAGAAAAAGAAATGCATGAAAGTGAAGTGGTTGTCTGATGAGGCTCTGAAAATAGCTGAAGAAAGAAAGAAAATGAAAAGCATAGGTGAAAGAGAAATATTCACTCGACTAAATGGAGATTTTCAGAGAACAGCAAGGAGAGATAAGGAGGCCTTCTTAAATGGACAGACCAAAGTAATAGAGGAAAACAACAGAAGGGGAAGGACTAGAGATCTCTTCAAGAGAATTGGGGAAATTAAGGAAACTTATCTAGCAAAAATAGCCATGGTAAAGGACAAAAACAGTAGGGACCTAACAGTTGCAGAAGAGATTAGGAAAAGAGAGCAAGAATACACAGAAGAACTCTACAAGAAGGTCCTTAATGTTCCTGACAACCACAATGGTTTGATCGCTGACCTTGAGCCAAACATCCTGGAGTTTGAAGTCAAGCGGGTCCTAGAAAGTATTACTAACAACAAAGCTAGTGGAGAATATGGTATTCCAGTTGAGCTAATTAAAACCCTAAAAGATGATTCCATTAAAGTGTTGCACTCAATATGCCAGAAAATTTGGAAAACACAGCATTGGCCAAAGATTGGAAAAGGTCTGTTGACAATCCAATTCCAAAAAAGGGCAATGCCAAAGAATCTTCAAACTATTGCACAATTGCACTGATCTTACATGCTAGCAAGGTAATGTTCAAGATCCTACAAGCTAGGCTTCAGCAGTACATGGATGAAGAACTTCCAGAAGTACAAGCTGCATTCCAAAGAGGCAGGGGAACTAGAGACCAAATTGACAACATTTGGTGGATCATGGAGAAAGCAAGGAGTAGCAGAAAAACGTATCCTTCTGTTTCATTGAATACACCAAAGCCTTTGATTGTGCAGATCACAATAAACTGTGGCAAATCTTTAAAGAGATAGGAGTACCAGACTATCTCACCTAAGTGAAACCTGTATGCGGGTCAAGAAGCAACAGTTAGGACCAGAGACGGACAAATGATTGGTTTAGAAATAGAAAAGGAGTACAACAAGGGTGTATATTGTCACCATGCTTATGTAATTTATATGCAGAGTACATCATGCATAATGCAGGCCTGGATGAAACACAAGTGGGAATTATGATTGCTGGGAGGAACATCAACAAGCTGCGATACGCAGATGATACTACCTTAATGGCAGAAAGTAAAGAAGACCTAAAGAGCCTTTTGATTAGGGTGAAAGAGAAGAGTGCAAAAGCTGGCTTGAAACTCAACATCAAAAAAACCAAGATCATGGCATCCAGCCAGATCATTCCTTGGCAAATAGAAGGGGAAGAAATGGAAGCAGTGACAGAACTGGAAACAGTGACAGATCTATGATTGCTGCAAATGGTGACTGCAGCCATGAAATAAAAAGATGCTTACTCCATGGGAGATAAGGTATGATGAACCTAGGCAACATAATACAAAATGGAGACATAACCATGCCAACAAAAGTCTGCATAGCTAAAGTAATGGCCTTCCTAGTAGTAATGTATAGCTGTGAGAGTGGGACCATAAGGAAGACTGAGCGCAGAAGAATAGACGCCTTTGAACAGTGGTGCTGGAGGAGACTCTTGAGAGTCCCCTGGACTTCAAGAAGATCAAATCAATCAATCCTAAAGGAAATCAGCCCTGATTGTTCCTTGGATGGGCAAATGGTGACTAAAGCCACCAAAAGAAAAGAGATGACTCACTGGAGAAGGCCCTGATGGTAGGAAATATCAAAGGCAAAATGAGAAGGGGGCAGCAGAGGATGAGGCGGCATCATTGATGCAGTGAGTGTAGATGTGGGCAGACTACAGAGGATGGCAGATGACAGAGGAGCCTAGTGTGCTGTGGTCCATGAGGTCACAACAGGTCAGACTTGACTGTGCAACTGGACAGCAACAATAAAAGTTAGGATATTTAAGTCCAATAAGTCCAAAATGTCTAAATATTTAGGAAGTCCTTTAGGTACGACTGTGAGGGCTCTGGTTACTATGAGTACGTCATCATCATTGGAAGCTGATGTGGTGTGGCAGATAGAATGTCAAATGAAGACTCAGGAGATCACAGTTCAAACCCTTGCTTGGCACAGGTACTCACTAGGGTTAGTAGACAACAGTAAAGCACCGCTTGAACATCTCGTATAAATCAAAATGCTATTAGGATTGCTTATGGCAGAAAGAACCACTTTCTTTCTTTATTCACGTCTGACACACCACCAACGTAAAATAACATACAAAGCTAAAATTTTCAATCCAGAAGCACCACTTTCAAAGTTAAAATTAACACATCTAAAAACAAAATAGAATTAAAAGGGCTAGATGACATCCGCCCAATGTCGGGACACATCAAAAGCATTTCCTCCTTCTTATCTGTAGTGAGACAGCAAATTGCAAAAAAATTGGAAAAATGATATGAAGTTATAATTGGATAACTAGTATAAAGATTTGTGTGAAATGTCATTGAATGATAAACTGACATGGGAATTAACTTAAAAAAAGGTATACTGAAAGAGAATGAATTTTGGAATATTTGGGAGCCTTTTGTTGAGTATATGTTTTTGTTGTTGTTCAGTTGAGTATATGTTTATGTTAAAGGATAATAAAAGTGATAGACCAGTACCAGAAATAATGAGTTTTTGGAAAAAATAGAGAATAATGGATTATGACCATTGTGAATTCTTAGGACAACGAATTTAGCACAGGGTGAACTTTGTTTAAGTTTTCTTTTAGATTAAACATTTATTTTACTTTTTAAACTTTTTATGCTATCATATTTACAATGAATAAGTAAATGGATTCAAAGGTTTCACAGTTGAAATATGGGAAAGATGGATATCAGAGAAATGGCCAATGAAAAATGAAATCTTCTGTATTTTTGCTTATATATTTTTTCTTTGTATTGTTTAATTGAAATGTTAATAAAAATATATTTTAAAAAAGCATTTACTCTTGACAGCATAAAGTCCTACTACTAGTAACAGCGGTTCTCTCTACACACCTTCTTTAGGAGAAAGAACCACTGTTACTAGTAGTAGGACTTTTTGCTGTAAACAGCAAAATGTGTAGGGCTGGTTTACATTGGGAAACTGAAGCATAATTTGGAGGTGAGGGAGGCCAACACAAAATTGTAAATCAAACGTTCTTCACCCAATATCACAATCCTGTCCCAGTGGTGTCGCCCGGGCTTCAGCTGCCCGGGGCGAAGACCAAACACGCTGCCCCCTACATCTAGGCTCGCCGCCACTTCCCCCAGTTAATCCCTTGCTGCCTGTTCCAAGGCCCCCGGGGCAGGGCGAGCAGCGAGCACCGAGGGCGTGGCGGGGTGCCTGCCAGAGGCAGGTGGCGGAGGAGACAGAGCAAGGGCAACCACGGCTGGTGGGAGACAAAGAGGGGGTGGCCCGGCACAGCAAACGGGCCACCATCTGCCTGGGAAGTCCGGCTCCCTAAGCCCAGGCAGACGGAGGCCAAAGTGGTGGGGACATTTTGCTGCCCCCTGAAAAGCATCGCCTGGGGCCATATGCCCCACTGATCCCCCCATGCTACACTTCTGTCCTGTCCTAAACTTAGAATTTCATGAATACAAAAACAAATATTCTACATTAATTTTAAAATTGTATGATATCCTTTCAGGTAATACACCAACATGGGCTATACTAGGGCTTTTCCAGCATGCCACAAAACACAAACCTCTTCTTTGCTACATTTCAAACAAATTGAAGAATGTTTGACAAATGTGTGTGCGTGTGCCACTTCTTGTTAGAACTGTATTACTCTTTTTGCTCTAGAGAAGAGCTGAATGTTCAGCATACTGTTTCTTCTGCTTTTTTTGACGGGTACAAATGGGTGCCTTCCTACAAGGTGGGATGGAGATGGAATTTTCCCCAGGATTAATTTCCCCTCCATTCCTACTATCATTTAGGCAGCTCTCTTTGGCAGCTTTCCCCTCTCCACCTCCCAGCAATGTCTAAATTTTAAAAAGTGACAGATTTACAAGCTAGATCATGTCTAGCCTGGCTTTTACATAAGCACCCTATTGCTAGAAACAGGAGATTGTCATTTTCATCCCTAGAGATCTCTGTGGATTAGGACATTGGGAATTTTTCATCAGTGTCTTCTTCTCCTGCTTCAGTTCCACCTTAGGAGCATGTTTTCCAGATTTTCCAGTATGGCACTGGAAGCTGATTGGCATGCCTTTGTAATCACTCTTCTAGTAAGAATCCTGGCATTCCTGAATGCGTCAGGGTGATAAGGAAACCATAAGCAGTGTTTAGTTGCTTATGGGGAAGGCTGGCAAAGAGAGGAATGTACTCCACCTCTCCCATAAGAATGCATGTCAGAAACATCTTGCTTGTTCAACTGTCAGCTACTATCAGATAATTCCTCAGAATAATTTTGTTCAAGAAACAAAACAGTTTGTGGGTAAACTTCCGGACAACACCATAAGTAGGCTGAAAATGTGTTCTATTTGTGGCTATGATGTGATGTAAAGCACTGGTTTCATCCACATGGAAGAGTGATTTATGGGAACTATGTGGCATGTAAAAACAAGAAAGATAAATCTAATTTTGACCCTATTCAGTAATTTCTGGGAAAATAAGAAGATAACTATATTATAAGGCTTGTATGCAAAAATACTGCAGTGAGATGAGTAACAGTACAATCATATATACTGTATGTCTATGAAGAAGTGCCATAGAGGTCAATGGGATTTAATCCTAGTAAATTAAATACAGTGGAACCCCGTATAACGAATGCCCCCTACAGCAAAAACAATAAAAATAAAAATAAAAAATCACACAATGAAAATAAAACAAAAAAATGGTGTCCCGTACAACGAAAATTTTCACTATGTGATACAGTGTCCCTATGGAAACAATTGTACAACAAAAATCTCTATGGGAAAAATCGCACAGCGAAATTTTTTACATTGTACGATTTTCCCCATAGGGAATGGCAGAGCTTCTCTTTAGATCACATGCAATTATTATTCAGGGTCACCTATTTCTCGCTGGCAGTGACAGCTGTTTGAAAACCACCATATGGGCCTATCTAGTCACTATGCAGAGCCAGTGTGCTGTAGTGGTTAAGGTAGTGGTTCCCATTATGAGGCATATGCTTCACAAGATGACTTCAATTCTCAGAAGCCTAAGTCACTACATTGGCTGATCAGTGCTTTGGGGGGTTGACTTAGGTTTCTGGGAATTGAAGTCCAAAAACTAAAGGATGAGAAACACTGGGCCAGGGTCAGCAGAACTGGGTAAGTCTCTGCTTGGCCATGGAATTGGGTGGGTGTGTAACCACCCCTTAAATATCCCCCATATCTTGAAACCCCTGCTAGTGTCACCGAAAATCAGAAGCAAATTCACATCCTACAACAATAATGCCATCCATGCTGCAATAGAACTCCTATTTTTATATATGTATCTTTCACAACAGGTTCTTATATTGTGCATTATGCAACTCTAAAATAATAAATGTTCTTAAAATAAACTTAAATATATCTAATAGCAAGTTTTGAAATGTTTGTTCCCCACTCCCATGCCAAACTCTAACAAACAACTGCCACATGAACACACTTTTTACTGCAATCATGCGCCTAGTTGGTACTACAACCTTCGGCAATCCTCTCTTTTCTCAGCCTATTGGCCTGTCTTAAGTGCTGTCATAAGGATTAGTCAGATAAAGTGTGGGGAACTCTTTAAACAGATGAAAGGTGCTTTATAAAGGTAGCTTATCAATTAGTAGAAACCTGTCTTCCAACTAACACACCTGAACAGATATATAAAGGTACCTATTGATTGATGGGAATGTGGTACTACAACAAGAGTGAAACAGCAGAAACTTATTCATAGATTAGGAGATAACTAGTGAAAACAGTTGGATAATTGCCAACGTTTTCATTTCAGGATTGGGTGGATATTTTCTGCTATTAAACACAAACAAAATTCAAGACTTCAGAAATACATCCTAACCAATCATTAATATCAAACATAAACCCAGTAATTTAATCCTAACTCATCAATATACAGATGGGATCAGTCTATACTAGTCTGTTAGCAGTGCCCTCTATTCACCAGGAACACTTTTCATGTGTCTATCTGAAATCAGAAAGGCTAATTGACACAAACACAAACAGAATAGTTTTTAACGTTTTTGCCATCATCGGCATCGGCTGCTACTCGTATCCAAGCATACATTTTTGCTGGATGTCATTTTCTCCATTAATGGATGCATCTCTGGTGATTCAATAAGCCTATCCTGGCATGTAACATGTGACCACACACATTACATTGAATAGGTGGTGGAGGGCATGGTTGAGTTTGACAAAGCTTTCATGTTTGTCGCTGAGCCTCTTGATGTCTGCGGCATTCTCCTTCAAAGTGATCGGTAGTAGCAGAGATGGTTTGGCACCAACGTGGGCAATCTGTGGCTGCTCCCTCCCAAGTTTGTGGGTTTATACCTGAAACCTTCATGGTTTGTTTCAGCTGGTCTTTATAATGCTTCAAAGGACTCCACGAGTCTTGTACTGGAGCTAAGTTCTCCATAAAGAATTTGATGAGGAAGTCTGGAACCATCCATATGGTGGACATGCCCTAGTTGTCTTGCACAGAAAATCATGTCTGTTGTGCCACGGGAAACCACATTGAGATTCTGAAAGGACCCATTCAGAGATTGTTTGCAGGCAACTGAGCAGGATTCTTGTGAAAATCTTTCCAGCGGTAGATAGCAATGATATGCCACTAAAGTTGCCACAAATATTACAATCAGCTTTCTTAAAGATGGTAATAATAGTGGCATTCTTAAGGTCATCAGGCACTTTACCAGTTTCCCAAATCAAGAGAATGAGTGTGAAGAACCTTGACTTTAGAGACATGGAATGATTCACATATTTAGTTAATTTCTGCTGGATATGAGAGTAGTAATTTGGTCAAAGTGGTTTGCCCATTTGGAGATAATGTTTTGGAATTTCATACTTTACACGGTATATGTGGAAAGAAGAGAAGGACAAAGATCACAAGGCAGACCCAAAGGAAGGTGAAGAGATAACATGAAAGAAATATTACAAGAAAACCAAATAACACCAGTGGAGGCTTCTAGAAGTGTCAGAACAAGAACCTTGCATCTCCCTTGACACCCAATGGGATTAAAGAGGAAGCAAAGAAGTAGAAGAACCTGGCCAAATGAAAGACAGACAAGACAACAGGAACAAAAAAGAAATAGGATCTGAAGAGCTTCTTTTTCAACAGCTGTACTTGGCAAAATCCCCTTGTCTTGGGTTCAAACAACATTTGATGATTCATGGTCCATGATTTGTAGCAAATATAAAGAGAGATAATATCTCAAGTCCAAACTTCAAACTCAGTCCTTGGAACCAATGGTTCTGTCTCTCATTAAACAGGATCAGATACTCAACCCACTTACATCTGACGCTAATGCTCTTCCCACCCCTTTTTATGGCCTTTCTCCAAAATAATTCTCCCTCACACCAAGCCTTCCTCCTCCTTCCTGTTAGATGTTTACTTTATTTCCCCTCCTGCTGAACACCTGGAACATTTCTAGCTAACTATTACCTTAAGGTCCTAAAATATCTCTGGACCCACAGAGGAACTCAAGAGATTAAAAATGTGAAGCAGTTAAATGCTAATACTTCATCTGATTGTTCTTCTCTCCCCACTAGTTAAAAACAAGAAAAATAAGAAAAAACCCACAGGTATCTGCTGGGAACTTCATAAGTCCAGGAAGACACACTAGTAGATGCAGTTGTGTTTGTGCATACCACCTTGCCTATTTCCAATCTATCCGGATAATCTAGCAGCAAATCTGTCATATCTCTCAGGCAAAGTATTTCAAATCAGACTGTCCTTTCTTAGCTCCTTTAACTGGAAATTAAACACACTGCCAGGGATCTTGAGCAAATCAGGTGATCTCAAATTATGATTTCATGCTCCCTACATCACCTGTTCATTCTGCATAATGATACTGTTTGCAAAAGAGGCAGGAGTTTACTTCTATACCTTGCATCACTAGGGATGTCCTGCATGTGATCTGAAGACACACTCATGAAAAGTTTGAAAGTACCAGTGTGTTTGATCACAGCATACAATTTTGGCACAAAATGCTACCATCAAAAATAAACCTTTTATGCCAGGGTGAACAAAAGAATTGGAATGCTATGGGGAAAATTGGCTATAATCACTAAAAACAAAACATCTGGGTATCAGAGAAACTGATGTGATCAGTGCAAGACACAGACCTTAAAGCAAGACAAATGCCAGTCTAGGTGAACCCTGACTATCTCTCTCAATCATCTCTTCAACATGTGTGCGCGCGCACACACACACACACACACGCGCACGGACGTGCGCGCGCGCACGCACGCACACACACGCACACACACACACACACACACACACACACACACACACACACACACACACACACACACACAAAATACTTAAAGACTAGGACTGAGACACAGTATTGCCTTTTCCTCAAAGGAAGCTGAGGACAGAGGGTCCCTGCTCTAAGCAAAGATTACTACCTAATTCTTCCAATTCAAGTTCAACATTCTGTCAGCTCACCTTTTCTTATGCTCAGCCCCACCCTTGTAAAAAAACGGAAGGAGCTTGGGCCTATGATACCTAGATGGTGTGTCTTAATTTGTAAATTTCAGAACCTAAATGAACTGAACAAGAGATACCTTACAAACTGAAGATCTGATTGTTCCTAACCTACTAAACAAATATGGAGACCTCTTAAGAAAAGCATTAATCATAGGTGGCATCTGAGTAATACATTGCTGAGATGGCACAATCACAGTCTTAAACCAACAACCAATTAAACTTTATCACCATGATCTACAGTTATGGCACATTAACACACACAAAGGTTTGTGTGATTTGAACAAAACAGTCATGTTGCAGAAGGCATACATATTCAGTCTGAAGTAAATAATAATAATGATGATGATGATGATGATGATGATGATGATGATGATGATGATGATGATGATGATGATGATGATGATGATGATGTGTTGTCAAGTTGATTCTGATTTATGCCAACCCTTTCCAGGATTTTTTTATATAGAGTATGCACAGAGGTTGTTTACCATTCACTTCTTCTGGGAGTACTCTAGGACTGTACAGTTTGCCCAAGGTTACTTAGACTCTCCTTCCAGGAGGCACAGTGGGAAAATAAACTCCCAGTCCCTGGTTCCATGGCCAGATACCTAAACTATTGAACTATCCAGGCACAATTGACTATGTATACTATCCAGGCACAATTAGCTATCTATATTCTATTAGCCTTTGTTCTGGCACAATTAGCTATAAATACTATCCAGGCACAATTAGCTATATATACTCTATTATTAGCCTTTGTTCTGCTTCATTTTGTACTCCAAGGCCAAAATTGTCCACATGCAAGGATCACATGCACAAGAAAGCACTTCTTTAACACATATTGCCCGAGAAAAGCAATTCTTTGTACATAGTTATCTGCTAAAGTTTTTCGAAAAAAGAAACAATTGACATACATACCAGTTTTTCTATCCAATTCCCCATATCCCTAAATTTATCTGAAGACTGTCGAGATAAAGCACTGTTGTACTGGACACCACTGATTCTGAAGTTTCCATTGTAATAGAATTGCCTCTGATCTGGAAGAGAAAAGGAAAATAAAAATAAAATCCCATTTATGTGTACAGCCAATATTGGTTGAAAGACCTGCTTTTTAAAGTCGGTTGCCAGGTCTCGGGGCACCGAAGGACAACAAAATGCTGTGTAATTGAGAAGAGATACAGAATCTGGCTCATTTGCTGGTCTGCTGATTACTACCAGAAACATGTACCAATGACGATTTAATTTTGGCCAATGACAAAGCCAAGAAAGTGGCTTCATTTTAGCAATTCAAAATTTGCTCTGACACAAAACAAGAAGAAAGGCACCAGATGATATCTCACGAGATTGCCCTGCTTCCTTTGGGTCTCCAGATAAGAAAAGAATCTCATAACAAATGGTGCCAAGCAGTGATGGGATGCTACCGGTTCGGACTGGTTCGCCTGAACCAGTAGCACCCCATCAGAAGGGGTCACGGAGGGTGGTGGTAAAACTCCAGGCAAACTGGTTCGGTCGCCTCTCCACCCCCCTCAAAAAATGTATTTCTGGGCTACCTGGAACTGCGCATGCATCAAACCTTTGTTTGATGCATGCACAGTTCTATTTTTAGTGCACATGTGTCAAATAGAGGTTTGATGCATGCACACTAAAAAAAGAACTGTGCATGCATCAAACAGAGGCTTGATGCATGTGCAGACATTTTTTATTTATTTTTATTTCTTTGCTCCACCCACGACGTCATGACATCATGATGTTATGACGTTGGCTAAGCCCACGACGTCCATGACATCACAGTTGGGTAGCGACAATTTTGAAAACCCACCACTGGTGCCAAGGACAAAAATGGATGGATTTTTGTTTGAGAAATGCACAAAAGCCTGTGCACTAACTTCTACTCACTCCCAAATGGTGTCAGATTAGAGCACAAAGTTTGCTGTGTGCTGTGTGCTATCCAGGCGAAGCATGCCCTCCTGGCAAAACTCTCCATGTCATGCCTGTTGCATGTAAAGATACACAAAACCAAAATGAGCTGGAGCTCATATTTCTTTGCCAAAATGAGAAAGATATTGCATATTGAGGAAATGGGAATGTCTGCTCTCTGTGTGGCTTTTCCTTATGGCTGACATTTATGGGTCATGGATCGCATTGACCAAGGTAAAATCGATAGAGGGAAATGGAAGAGGGGACACCACAGAAACATACAGCATATGGAATAGTATGCATTTAAAATAGGGTGTGTGTTGTAAGCAGGTTTGTGCCTGTTTGCAGCTAACTCTCAGTAATCACTTTTCCTCTGGAACATTGCAAAGATATAGTTCCAGCCTAGACAGACTATGGTTACAAAACTGTTTTAATATTCTTATCTTAATATTCTATTGCTTATATTCTATTTCTTATATTAATATTCTTATAAAAATATTCTAATATTTTAATATTCTTACCTATACATTTTCCTGGGTTTATTGTTTCACAGATTGTTCTGAACTTACTCCCCCCCCCCCATGACTTTTCTTTAATTCCCTCTCAGTGGCACATGTGCCATTGCCTTGTTCCAAAAAATGCTTTCCAGCAGTGGTGGGCAGCAAAAAAAAAAAAAATTACTACCAAACTGTGGGCGGAGCCAACATAGTGGGTGGAGCAAACATCATGATGTCATGGGTGGAGCCAACATCATGATGTCATGGGCAGAGACAACGTATAAAAACTCATAAAAATAAGTACACATAAAAATACAAATTAAATAGACATAAAAATACATAAAATACACATAAAAACACATAAAATACACATAAAAATAAATGCACATTAAATAGACATAAAACATAAAATACAAATTAAACACACATAAAACACATAAAAATACACATTAAAATAAATACACATTAAATGCACATTAAATAGACATAAAAACACATAAAATACAAATTCAATACACATAAAACACATAAAAATACAAATTAAATACACATAAAACACATAAAAATACACATTAAAAATAAATACACATTAAATACACATTAAAATACACCCACCCACCCCACATCCAAAGGCAAGACACTTACCCTAGGGAACAGGCTATAGGGAGCTTCAGGCTAGCAGCTTCTCTTCCTCCTCCCCACTTGCGAGGACAGCAAGGAGGCCGTGCATGCGCGCCAAGCACTGTAGGTGTGCATGCACACCAAGCTCTTGGCACATGTGCACAGTGGGGGAACCGGCGAAAAGGTACGCCCCGAGGTGTTTCCCAGCACAAGCTGCTACCGGTTCTCTGGAACACTGGGAAAAGTTACTACTGGTTCTGGCGAGCTGGTGTGAACCTGTTGCTCCCCATCACTGCTTTCCAGGCAAATGTGTGCTCATCTTGTTATTCTTTAGCACATCCAATGCATAACCCAAAAATATAAGACATAGTCCAATTATTTATTTATTTATTTATTTTATTCTCTGAAACCCTTGTTAAATAACAATAAGGAGTATAAGCAATTTGCTGCTGAAAGTTATGCCAGTTCCTTCCGCTGGCATGATTATGTGAAATTATTTTGGTCAATAGATCTATGATATATTATAGAACAATTTGAGGACAGCTAAGGGCATAAGTAGGACTACAGTGGCTTAGTGGTTAAAATGCTGAACTTAATGACTGGAAGGTCTGCAGCTCAGCAGTTTGAGACCCGAGTGCTAAATGACAGAATGAGGTCCCATCTCTGTCCCAGCTCCTGCCAACCTAGCAGTTCAAAAGCAAGAAATTGCAAGTAGATAAATAGGTACCGCTTTGGTCCACAGAAACATCTGCAGATGCAGACAGAGCTGGCTATTTGGCTATAAACAGAGAATTTCCAGTCATCAAGTTCAGTGTCTTAACCACTGAGCCACCACATTCCCTCTTGATACACTATCTCTAATTTTTAGAGATGAATCTTAGATGTACCTTTTTAAAAGATCCGTGTGTATGCAAATATAAAAGAATGCCTTAGAATTATCCCTTTGTCCCAACTATGACAAATCTCTTTTCATTGTTCTACCACTTTCAGAGAGCCCATCTGGTGGTAACTCAAGAGAGGACCTTCTCAGTGGCCACAGTCAGATTCTGGAACTCCTTAGCAATGGCTATATTTATTCCCTCTCTGTTCTCCTTCCATCACAGCTGAAAATCTTTTCATTTAACCAAAAAAGAGCCACCAAATATCTTGTCAACTTGCTCATTTTCATGATTTTAACTTATATTAGCATTACTATTTTAAGATATATGCATTGTATATATCTATATATCTATCTCTATCTCTATCTCTATATCTATCTATCTATCTATCAATATATTCATACATCGCATAACGAATTTAACAAGCAAGTTTTTTGCTAAGCCGTCTGACTCGCATAACGAATTTTTCGCTATGCGAGTCAGACATTCCCTAAGGAAAAACTCGCATAACGAGGGTTTCTATGCGGAAAACTCACATAGCGAAAAAAATTCGCTATGCGAGTTTTCCCCATAGAAATGCTTGTCATGCGAGTTTTTCCATAGGGAAAAGTCCAACTCGCATAGCGAAAAATTCGTTATGCGAGTCAGACGGCTTAGCAAAAAACTTGCTTATGAGAGTTTTTCGCTAAGTGAAACGCTCATTACGCGAGGTTTGACTGTATATATTCTACTGTGATCTAAGTGATGTATCCCAACAACAATGATCAACCTAATATTTTTAAAAAAATTCACTTGTGCTGACCATCCACAGATTGTCAGGGAAACTCCTAATTTTGGTATGGTACAGCAGCTCATTAGCTACTTCACGATACCAGGAAGTAGGTTGCTAATGGTGTTTGGACAGGAAGAGCAGCTCAACATCGTTTAGCGATTCCTCCTGTCCTCAAGTAACCTGAGCCAGATAAGTCAATGTAGTCAGCCTCTAACTCAGTTTTATCCTTATCCAACCCCATTTCAACCCTTTTTTCAGCTCCTTCCCCCAGCAAATTCTAGCAGTTCTGCCTACAGATCACTGTGCAGAGATCTTTGACATCATCTGGCATAAGGACAGTGGTGGGCAGCAACAGGGTCACACATCCCGGGAGGGGTGGTGGCAAAATTGGGTGGCCTTCGGGTGGGGGGAGGTAGCGAAATTGGGTGGCCATGATCACCTCCCTGCCCAGCCCCATCAGTTTTTGTCCCTGCAAGTGGTTCAAGGTCTCCCTTGCTCAAAAGCCAGTCATATCCAAATCTAGGGTGCAGTGCTCATCTCTATTTACAGCCAAAGAGCCAGTGCTGCCTGTGTTTACATATGTATACATGGCCATATGGCAGGCATGACTTGATCGCCCATGACGTAGGCTCCACCCATGATGTAGGCTCTACCCATTATGTAGGCTCCGCCCAAAATGTAGGCTCTACCCACAGTGTGGTAGTGAAATTTTTTGCTGCCCACCACTGCATAAGGATACTTCTTCTGTCAGAATGGGATTGGTACCTTACCTTACCTCCTGCCAAGCCAAAGCACACTTATGTTATCATTGCAGTACTGTATATATGAATGAGAAGTAAAAAATCAACATACAACAGACAGAGAATGGTGGAGGAAACAGAATCTTGGTGTCAAGTAATTGCTGCTTGTTTGAGAATAGACATTAGTAAATATAGAATGTGTATCTATTTTAGTATTTGAAATGTTGGAATTTACAAATGTCACCAACATTTGAGAGCCTCTTGGTGTATTGGAGAGTGTTCTAGATCAAAATTCAGGAGATCCATGTTCAAATACCTTCTCAGGCATGGAAACTCACTGGGGGTGGGTGGGTGCTGGTAAACTCTAAGTATCTCATAAATGTTGAAAATTATATTATTACAAGTGGGATGTGATTTGATGATATATAATAAATCACATCAATATATGTCTTCAATAAATGGAGATCAGGTCTGGTTGGAATTAAATTCTGTAATGGAGAAAAATTCTGAGCTTATATCCCACTTTACTCAAACACCTTCACTACCAGCCCTCCAGCCTCAGATGCCATGACTCAATCCCTTCATCACTTTCTCATGATAGGTTTAGAAGCAGCCAAAAGAATGTGGAAAGAAGAAGTGGAAAATCTGCCCTTCTCCATTTCTTTCTTGGGGACGCCACACCGGCTGGTGGACTTTGGGATCTAGTGTTCTGCTATACCACAAAAACATCTGACTGCCATGACATTTCCAAGGAACTATACAGTGAGGTAGAACTTACCCATTTTTCTAAGGCAGAAACAGATTTTTGTTGAAACAAAAAATAATAATTGTGTGCACAATTGATATTTACCGTATTGCAAATAATAAATCAGGAGGCTGATGGTGATGGCTGCTGCGAATGCAATGGCCAAAATGATGAGGACAATCTTCCATGGCTCAAAGTATCTTACTTTTGTGGTTGACCGCTGTGCTCTGAAAAAGTCAAGATAGCAAAATCAACAAGAGTCTGCTCCCTTTGGTGTGCTTTGTGAATCAAATTATCAATGTCAGCTATGCCAATCACAACTGTTGGGTTGTGGGGTGGAGGAGATGAGTGTGTTACAATTGAAATAAGGCATTAAATTGACCTAAATAAGACTAGGAATTGTATCTTTACTTATGGTATTGTGTACCACAGAGATGGAATCAAAAGACCATATCAAGTACCCTGTGAAACACAAAAACACAAAAAAATGTGGTTCAGTCTTATGACAGCCATAGATTTAAGTCCTTTCAGTATCAAATCTAACATACAACAAAAAACAAATTTTAAGCTGCAAGCATTTTCAGAAAAACCCTACTGTGTAAATCTAACACAGTGGTGCCCAAACTAAGGCCCAGGGGCCGGGTGAATTGGCCTTGGGGGCTGCACCCGTCCCCCGGGCCTTAGTGACCGGCTTCCTGAACCACCCACGGCCCAAAAAGTTTGGGCACCCCTGATCTAACAGATTTGACTTTGAGACAATCAACATTTGTACCAGTAACTTAATTTATATTGTTGCTTTCCTTCATGGAGATTGAGAAGGATGTTGGCCAGAATCCAATTGTTTAGTTACACCAGCATAAGTGCAATGGCATAAATTGCAGCAGCAAATTGCTCTTAGCAACTTGATCTTGGATTCCTCAGAGAGCACCAGCTCATGTGAATGGCATGCAGTGAGGGATACAAGCTGTGGCCTGTAGCATCAGTTTACCACTGCAATTTACACGATTGCACTTAATGCAGAAACATTAATCAATACAATTCTGGCCATAGTTCTTATCTCCCTATCTTATTGCCTCAGGGCCATGATGGCAAACCTTGGCACTCCAGGTGTTCTTGGACTTCAATTCCCAGAAGCCCAAGCACCTTGTGAATCCACGCGAATGGGTTTACTGCGATTCATCCAGCCTCTGCTGCCCTCATCGCTCCCAGAAGCAGAAGTAAAACACGCCTGTAGTCCCACTTTTGATTATAGAAGTCCATTTACTCTACTTTGAATACAGGGGATACAGTAATACCTCGGATAATGTTTACCTCAGATAACACTAAAATCGTATAACGTTAAGTAATCTGGGGAGGAGAATTGGATCGAATAATGTTAAGGTCCTATGGGATGGATCGGATAACAACCGCTAAAGCCTGTGCAGTTACAATGTATCTCTATGGAGCTTTAACGTTATCCGATCCATCCCATAGGATTTTAACATGCATCGGATAACACTAAAAATCGGATAACACCAAGACTTGTGGAACCAAGTCTTAGCATTATCCGAGGTATTACTTGTACTCCTATTTAACCATGGCTCACTTTACTACTCCAAACTCCAAAAGAAATTACAACAAATCCAAAACAAATTACTTTAACCAGCATGGTGACAAGTGCTGTAAACTTGTGCATTTAGATCACAAGCAGGATAGCAAGAAAGTGAAGGTGTGACTTGTTATACAACCGTCATTCAGGGAATAAATTAGGTTATTTCTACGGAGGTCCTCTGTAGCTGATGCATATGGATAAATAATAAATGTATAGGTGTTGTGTGCCGTCAAATGCATTCAAGGTGGTTGAGACATTTTAAGGAGTGGTTTAACCAGTTCCACCCTCTCCCCACCTCCATGAGTTTCCATGACTGAGCAGGGATTTGAAGCCACGCGCCTTGAGTCTTAGTCCCTCACCTTAATCCAAAACATTACAGTTGGTATGTAATTTCTCAAGCTCACATCACTTTCCTTCTTTCTTTTTAAAAAGGAGCATTTACTCATCCTATGCTAATACCACACCTGTTCATCAGAACTTTTTCTGATAAATGAACACATCAAAGAATAGCCCTCATAGTGAAGTCCTCTGCTCTAAATGAAATTGTGTCCTGCCGTGCCCCAGAATCTTAAGATATCAAATTTCCATGCTTCTTTATTGGAGTTAAATGTTATACATAGGGACAGTGGGATGTATATGCCATAGTCTCTGTGTATGCATCGTATACTCCGCTTGCAAAAGATAAACACTGGTACAGATTCTTGGCTGTTTTGGGAAATCCATTCAGATCTTAGAATCAATATTCCCCAACATTTCCCCATATACAAAAACCAGCAAATATATTTTCAGTATAGGATAACCACTGAATAAAAAGAGGATAAGAGGGAAGTACTATGGAATTCCCCCCTCCAGCAATTCCCCCCGTTTCCCCAAATTATTGTTTGAGATAAAAATGGTGCTTTTCATTAAAAGCTAAGTATTGTATCCTGAGCCTTGCCTATAAAGGTAAAGGTTTCCCTTGCTCAAAAGCCAGTCGTATCTGAATCTAGGGTTCAGTGCTCATTTCTGTTTCAAAGCCGAAGAGCCAGTGCTGTCTGCTTCTGCAGACATTTCCATGGTCATGTGGCAGGCATGACTAGACACGCATGGAACTCTGTTACCTTCCCACCAAAGTGGTCCCTATTTATCTACTTTCAATTTCTTGCTTTCAAACTGCTAGGCTGGCAGGAGCTGGGACAAAGACAGGAGCTTTAGTACTCGGGAATCGAACTGCTGACCTTCTGCCTCCCAGCCAGCATCTTAGCCACTTGAGCCACTGCAGTCCTGAGTCTTGCCTATAATATATTAAAATAGCTATAGTAATCAGGGTATCTAGAACTACATGTTTATTAAATCCCAAATCATTGTACTACTAGTATGTAAATAGCTTAATTATCTATCCTATTTCATTATATAGGTGTGATCAGGCAGATTTAAAGAAACATGCCCAACTGCCCTGGAAAGAGTCACTTTAACAGGAGTGACCTCCCTTAAAGCAATCCCTCAGTTTGATGAGGAATCCCTCTGGCCTGCCCTCAGAAAATAGAAGCCCTGCAGGTCCAGGTTGGGCACTGGAGGGGGGATTTGTGTGGTTGACTGCATCTTCCTGTGTGTCCTGTGATTACTTAAATGGCACACGTTGAAATGTGGGCCATTTGTGCAATCACATGATGCACAGGAAAATGCAGTCCACCACATAAATCCCCTCCCCCATCTGTGCCCATCCTGTACCTGTGATAACACTCATAGTGAATTCCTAATCATGGTAGCACAATCCTATTGATGTTCATGTATATTTTGTGTCTTTACTGTGGCTAATTGAGGTGCTCCAGCAAATCTCATGTCACATGCCTGATCAAAGAACCAAGATACGCCCTAGTACTTTATTTATTTATTTATTTATTTATTTGGTACCGATTACCGTATATGCTGGGGTATAAGACGACTTTATACCCCTGAAAAACATGCCTCCAAGTGGGGGGGGGGGCATCTTGTACGCCGGGTGCACTTCAGTTGAATAAAATACAGTAATACCTCAGATAACGTTTACCTCGCATAATGTTTACCTCGCATAACGTTAAGCAGTCTGGGGAGAAGAATTGCATCGAATAATGTTAAGATCCTATGGGATGGATCGGATAACAACTTTTAATATCAGATGATGAACAGGAGTTTGAAGGCTTTTAAAGGGAAACTGTCACACCAGCAAACTTGCTAGGGACTTGCCTGGCACTTACTCTCTCCCTCTATTTGTTATCTTCCTTCTATCATTGACAGCTCCAGTTTGGTTAACAGATTAGGAAACAAACAGCATGGCAGCTCCCATAGGTTTATTGTTCCATTCAGCTTTAGTGAATTGTCTTTGGTGAATTACGTTTAATAAACATGCACTGTTTTATGTTTACTGTACATGTTTGATAATATACAGCCTTGTGATAGTTTTTCTGCATGTCATAAGCATTTGAATATAAATTAACATGTTGAAATCAAATCTGATGTTCTTTTACGTTTTATTTGGTGTGTGGAAGGTGTGCGGAAGAGGGGGTAGTCTTATACAGCGAGTTTATAACAAACTATATTTTGAGTGGAAATGTTGGGGGGTCGTCTTATACGCCCAGTCGTCTTGTACGCCGGCAAATATGGTAGTTTTTAAGCTATGATGTTGTATTGTTTATGCTGGGTTTTTTTCCCTGGTTGTTCTTCTATATTGTGGGAAAATATAGTTCCCTTTTAAGACCTGTTTTGAATATTTGGTTTGTCCTGGAGAATTTCCACCAAATGTCAGAACTTTAAACCACATAGAAGCACTCCAGCAATTTTCATGATATGTTTCATATGTTTCAATGAGAGAAATACATGTGCACATGCCCCCTTGTTAGCTGCTACTGGTTTCCATTCTCTTTTTTATTTATCTCTCCTACCACTGTGTTTTCTTAATGCATAGAGCCTTCTCTCTTCAGATAGACAAAGTCTTTTCAAAACTGTGCTCCAACTTGTTGCAGAATCAAGTACAAGCACAACTTAGTCGACTGTGAAGAACATTTGGAATTTAACCAACATAGTTATCGACCAATTAAAAACAATTAATTCAAGGAATGAACTGTCTCATGTATAGTGTGGCTGCTAAAAAGGTAGTCTGTTCTTGCAGAAATCTTGGCATTGTTCTTAATTTCACTACCTGGTGGTTATGTTATTTGAGAGCAATAAAATGAGATTTTTATATAACTCAAACAAATGTTGCACAGTTATTACTGTAGAAATTTCCACCCTTTTTATGGAAAGAAATCCTGAGCCTCTAACATCAACAGGTTGTTCTTCTCACACTCCAGAGTGAGAGACATGTCATCTCTTCATCTCTGCCTGCTGTCTTCTTAGGTGAGAATAGAATTCCCCTTGTACTTTTTGTGATTATACAGTTAAAAGTGCTTCCTTCAGTATCTGCTCTTTTGTTTTATTCCACAGAACAACAAAGACTACAATCTGATGAAATAAAAATTGCTCATGTACATCTTTAAACACCCCTTTGCAAATTAATGTATACATTTACACACTAATTCTGCAGTCATCCCAGATTTTATAAATATGATTTGATTTTTTTAAAAAACGCAGATGTAATATATACAGTTGTACCTCGCTTAAAGAGCATAATGCATTCCACAGGATTGCTCTTTAAGCGAGTTTGCTCTTTAAGCGAAACACCATTGTAAATGACCAATTGTGGGGGGGGGGAAGCGAACCCCGATTTATTTGTAAAGCGAGTTTTTTGTTGGTTTTATTTGTTAAGCGAAGCGAACATTCAGAGAAAATGCTGCTCTTTAAATGAGTTACTCTTTAAGTGAGTCGCTCGTTATGCAAGGTTTGACTGTAGTAGTTTTTACCCTTTATGTGGAGACAAAAATTATGCTTTAAGGTAACTCATGACTGAGACAGGATTACACCCAGTGATGGGATGTTACCGGTTCAAACCGGTAGCACCCCATCAGGAGGGGTTGCCGGGGTGTGTGTGTAAAACCCTGGGCTGCCGATTCGGTCGCCTCTCCAGCCCCCTCCAAAAATGTATCTCTGGACAGCCAATATGGCTGCCCGGAACTGCGCATGCATCAAACCTCTGTTTGACACATGCGCAGTTCTATTTTTATTGTGCATGTGTCAAATAGAGGTTTGACGCATGCACACACAAAAAAAGAACTGTGCATGCGTCAAACGGAGGTTTTATGCATGCACAGACATTTTAAAAAAATTATTTATTTATTTTTTGCTCCACCCACGTGTCATGACTTCATGACGTCGGCTATGCCCATGATGTCAATGACGTCACAGTGGGGTAGTGAAGATTTTGACAACCCACCATTGATTACACCCCCCAAGCTGAAAATTTAGGATAAGGCACACCTCTTCTGCTTAACTTCTATAATCCTCTCTTTCAAGAAATGGTGGGCGTGGTAACGCAACAGAGATGACAGTAATGTGTAATATGGAAGTCCATAATATAATAATAATAATTTTGTGTCAGAAATTATTCTGGGTTGAAAGGGTTTTTGCGTAAGAAACTCCATTCAGGGAATGCCCAAATGAGGGGTTCCTTTTATGTCCCTAAGAGCTGGGAAAAATCCGTCATGAAGTACCTGGGTCTCAAACTGCCGACTTGCCAGCCTTCCAGCTAGCAAGGCAGTTTCTTAACCACTAACCCACTGCAGTCCATAATAATGTATGAAGAATGTCTTGAGCCCTTAGCCATGTTCCTTTGCTCAGACATGCCCTCTATATCCATGAAAACACTACCAGCACTTTTAGCTGGTATATGCGGTAGCTCTGTGCATGTACTACTGATGTATAAAGCTTCTCTATGTGAGGTAGGGAACTGCCTGAATCAGTGTAATCCCCCATAGAGAGAATCACTGTACATATAAATTAACTTGGGCAAATAGCTACTTATTATGCCAGACAAATATTGGAGATCCGGGGGGGGGGGGAGGATTTGAGGCATGGGCATAAGTGGCAAAGAGCTTGTGTTTAAGGCACATCATTGATGGGAGCATGGTTAGCCCCATTCCCCCAGCCCTACTAACCCATTGCCATAGTAGCTTTTGAATTTCACTAATGCAAATACATTGCCTGTACATGTAAAGAGTTCTCTGTTAAAATTCCCAGGATGACTGAAAAGAAGCTGTAGCACTTGAACCACATTTAAAAACCTGTTTGATCTCTTAATATATGCTGGATGCATTTCAGCAATGTAAGCAAACATCCTATGAAACATACTCTACTGGATCCATTAGGTGTTTCCTTAGTAAAAATGCTGATTGCTCCCTTATGCCAAAGGCTCTCTTATATTCAGTTTTTCAGTGCCATGTCCTACTTGCAGTAATGCCCTGAGTACAAACAGAATTATCTTTGCAGTATCCACAACGGGGTACACAGAAAGATCCTCTTTGAAGATTGTGGTATTTTTGAACTGCAATTTGGTGTACCCTGGTAATGGCCACCTTATGTTGCCAGCTAATCTGTCTTATACTAGGTCAGGCAAGAGGAACTAGAGAATGAAGTCACCAAAAAGTGGGTTCATTTTGCCAGTTTCACATCTGACTTAGACACGGAAGAAGGAGAAAGAAGTATCTGCAACAGAAGAAGTTAATTATGGTGGTAGTTAAGTCTGTTGACATCTCATTTCAATCCCTCCCCACAATGCTACTAGGAATGAGATGGTGAATCAACTCTCCACACATAGATAGCTAAAATGGAGAACAATCTGCCCATTGGACTCACAGTCATAGCAGCTACCACTTTCCTCAGGCTTTCCATTTGCCCCAGGCATGGCAAGTAGGGACCAAACATATATGTTTCAGATTGGAGGCCACTAAACATGTCATTTGGTCATCATGCTTTATTTATTATCCACTGAAAACATGAGTTTCTTTTTAATAAAGGAAAGAGAACAACATAGAGCAGTGTTTCCCAAATGCTGGTGTTGGACTTCAATTCCCAGAAGCCTAAGTCATTTCCCCAAAGCACTGATCAGCCAATGTACTGACTTAGGCTTCTGGGAATTGAAGTCCACCTATGGGCTGTGTACCCCTTGTTGGGAACCACTGACATAGAGGTATCTTCACTAATGGTCATTTATCAACACTTTTGCAGCGCTGTGGTGGCTTAGTGGTTAAGCCACTGAGCTTGGAAACTGGATGGTTGGGTTTTGATAACCGAGTGCTGCACAATGGATCTTGGGGGGTTGAAAGGAACCTCATTCAGGCATCCTCTGAGGGGAATTTCTCCAGCACAAATTCTTTCAACCCAGAGTAATTTCTGACATGAAAATGTGTTTATCAAGACTTGAACCACAAAGCAACTTCTGCTTTAAGTATAATTTTCTAATGAAACACATCCACAATTGTCTTGACTTCTGAGGAAGAGAGGTACAACCAACCAGCACTTACTGGTTCAGCTTTAAGGTACTGTATTTGTGGTGGACACGTGTGCAAAATTGGCACACTCAAAAGCCAAGATGAGGAAGGGAGGGAATACAAGGGGAGAGAGCAGGTGAATTGGGACAAGTCAAACAAAAGCATTGTTCATTCTCAAAATTCATTTATTTTGGGTTATCTCAGTATATCATCTGAGCATCTCCTTCCTTCCGTTGTTCACAAATGAATTCTTTTTATTTTATATTGGAGCAGCTGTGGCTTATAAATTTAAAAAAAAATTCTGTATGCCAAGAGATGGTAAATGCTCTAATGCACACTATCTAGTTCAGGGATAAATACAGAATTTAGTTTCTGCAAGTCAAGGTTAATGACACAGTGGCAAAGAAGAAGGGGGTAGCTTGTATGGGCCTTGAGGTGTAATCAGTGGTGGGTTGTTAAAATTCCCACTACCCCACCATGACATCATGACGTTGTGGGCAGAGCAAAAAATAAATTAAAAAAATTAAAATATCTGCGCATGTGTCAAACCTCCGTTTGACTCATGCACAGTTTTTTTTAGTGTGCATGCGTCAAACCTCTATTTTATACTTATACACTAAAGAATAAAACTGTGCATGCATCAAATGGAAATTTGACGCATGCACAGTTCTGGGCAGCCATTTTGGCTGCTCAGAAATACATTTCTGGAGGGGCCCGGAGAGGCAACCGAACCGGTCACCCGGGGTTTTACCCCCCCAATCCGGCGACCCCTCCTGATGGGGTGCTACCAGTTCTGGTAAACCGGTCCGAACTGGTAACATCCCATCACTGGATGTAATCAACCAGCCTTTACATGCTATTTTTATTTCTACTGGGAAATATTTTGTTAACACTTTGAAAATGTTATTGCCTATTCACTTTTATTAGAAGGGCCAAATTGGACAAATATTCCTGAGAAGAGTCTTTCAAAAAGAAGGAAATATGCTATCAACAAGCATGTTTTTTAAAAAAAGGTGTGTGTGTGTGTGTGGGGGGGGGAGTAGATCAGATGAAAATTCCATGGTCCTCAAATAAGAATTGTGTTTGCCACCATTGAGTGCATTGTTTTGTGCCTGTCATACTATTTGGAATAAACGGAGGGAGTGAAGTTTTGGTATTGTGACTAGTAAGTCTTCTTGTTGCATAAGTTGTTACAGCAGCCCTTTAGGCATGGTGAGTGAGAGGCCTCTGTATGGGTTGGCACTGGGCCTTCTACAAGTTGCAACAGAAGCATAGGCCCTGTAAAAACTCCCCATGAATTATAGGTAATCTTTGCAGGCTCTGGATTTCAGCATCGTCTGAAATCCTTTGGTCTGCATTCTGAATCCATTTAGATCACCTCATTCCTCTTCCTACAAATAGTTAGCCTTGAAGCAGGTTATTTCTGCCAACTTCACTTTGTGACATCACAAGACCTACCCCCTGGTCTTAGGATTTTACCCTGAAAATCTTAGGGAGTGAGGCAGGTACTGTTGACCTGGCAACCCCACCTTCCGCCCAAAATGGAAAGTGGACAAGATTTGCTAGTACTAAAGCCTTGTGACTTTGCCTTTCAATGGGCAATAATACACAACAACTGCAGCATAGAATTACACCCAGCTGCATCTACAGATTCCAACCTTGGGTCCCCCAGATGTTCTTAAACTACAGCTTCCTGTGTTGGCCAGTACCTCCTGATCTAAATAGTGTCTTTCAGTCCTCCAAAACTGAGTGAGAAGAGCTGAGAAATACAACTTACATTACATCTATGCTTAAATAATACTGCAGACTTAAGAACACGAAACATTTTGAAAAGTGAGTTCTATTCAACCATTAATGTGAACAGCTTGAATTTCGATGGTGAATCCTTTTATAAAGGAATTGTTAATCTTCATTCTCCATGCCTCTCCCACCAATGAGAAAATCTAAGGTGGGTCCCATTAACATTAGACTTGTATTTCATGGTAGGAATGTTCAAAGATTACCTGTTTCCAGCGGTGGGTTGTCAAAATCTTTGCTATCCCACTGTGACGTCCTGAACGTCCTGATGGGGTGCTACCGGTTCGGGCGAACCGGTCCGAACCAGTAACATCCCATCAGTGCCTGTTTCTTTCTTAAAAAAACCCAGCCCTTTTTAAAAAGACATTCATTATTTGTACAGGTACAGTATTTTAAAAAATGAAGAGCAGAATACCATTGTCAGCACCATGGGTGGTGGAGGAAACCTACAAGTAGTAAGCTGAACTGTAAATGTCCTACACCAGGGATTCCCAACCTTTTTATGCCATGGGCTGGACCACATCCCCCCCCCCCCCGGACAGCTGAGTGGGCCAGACTGGTGGTTTTCCCTGGGGTAAATGCTGCTGTAAAACACGTCCACGGCTGTCACAAATGCATTTACAACAGCCATGGGTGCATGCATGGCTGTTGTAAATGTGTCCGCTTCCGCCTCTGGTGTGGCGGTGATGGCGATTTAGGCCACATGAAATGGTGCCACAGGCTGGGTCCAGCCCATGGGCCATAGGTTGGGAACCCCTGTCCTACAATATCTTGGAGAGCCAGAAAATGTTCAAAGGGAGGGGATGAAAGAGACCACTTGGCTATTACTGCTTTTGATTTTAGAAAAACGTATGATGGGTAATGATGACAAGGAATTACTACTAATAACGATGTCAGCAGCTAGACAATGTATAGCAAAAAAATGGAAAAATGAGTTAACTATAAAAATAGAAGATTGGTACAAAGAAATGTGGCAACTAGCACTTAATGATAAATTGACATGGGAGTTGAATGTCAGAAAAGGCATAGTTCGTGAAAACAGATTCTGGAGAATTTGGAAAAGATTTGTGGAACATGTGATGGTTAAAAACAAAGGAATAAAACCTGTACCAGAATAAGCTTACTTCTGGGGAAAATGAATTGATGTAATCCCTGGACATTGTATATAGCACACGGGTGATTTTTCTTTTAGTCAATGTATATTTTAGTAAGATGGTAACAAGAACTAAAATTCAAGTTGTGATTTTCTGTATTTGTAGTTCTGTAACATTGTAGTACTGTATTGTTATTATTTTTTGTTATTCTTTTTTCTGTTTGAAAACTGTAAATAAATAAATAAAATGTTCAAAGGGAGGGGATGAAAGAGACCACTTGGCTATTACTGCTTTTGATCTCCCTGGGATCAAGAAGACTGCTACTATTTTTTAAAAGATTGAGTCATTCAATGGAGTTTCATAATATTTCATCACAACTCTTCTCATTTTAAGCAAGCATTCTGTATCTGCATGAGGCAAGCCAAGGAAGGGTGTGGGGGCCAGCAATACTTTACATCCTCTTCTTAGCCACTTTTCCTGCTATACAACCCTTAGCTGCCGCTGTAATTTATGGTCATCTTTTTCACCCACCCACTAAATGCTAAATTGATACAAGTTGCTCTGCTTTACCAGCTACACCTATGTGCTAGTTGAATGCAACAGGTTCCAATGTCAAGGTGTAATGGCCCTCTCTACCACTGCCTATCTGCCAACCAACAGAATCACAAAGTCTTCTTTTCCAGTACCTCAGTTCTTAGCAAAATGATCCCTCGTTTAAGTGCTATAGTTGAGTTCCTTCCATCATTGTTTCCTTTATGGTTGTCATCTACTGACCTGTGTCTCAAGGAATGATGGCTTTAAAAAGAGCCCTGGTGACGCGGTAGTGAAACAGCTATACTGCAACCAAAAAGCTGTGAGTTCGATCCTGACCAGGACTCAAAGTTGACTCAGCCTTCCATCCTTCCTAGGTTGGTAAAATGAGTACCCGACATGTTGGGGGCAAAATGCTAATTAACTTGTGAACTGCCCATAGAGTGCAGTAAGTGCTATCTATATAAGTGTGATTGCTTTGCTTTTGCTCTGCATGACAGTCAGAGATTCAGCAGGTGAAGTTTATCTCCAAACTGAAATGCAACTGCTGAAGGGACAGAAGTCATTCCCCAAAAAGAACACCCACAGCCCAAGTTCCCCAGAATTAATATCAAGGTACCATTTTGACTCTCTAAGCCAGTGGTGGCCAAAATTTCCGGCTGCGGACCGGTCATGTAGTTGAGTGGGCTGGTCACATGGCTCCTCCCACCGGAAATGGGAGTAAAATGCGCCCATGCATGCACAAAATCCTGTCATAAATGCACCCATGGCTGTCATAAACACGTCTATGGCAGCCACAGGTGTATTTGCGGCAGTGTTTTGTGCACGCACAGCCATACTTAACTTCCATTTCTGCAAGTTAAATCTGGAAGGCCAGATTATTAAGTGGACGGGCCAGATCCGGTCCACAGGCCTTAGTGTGGCCAGCCCTCCTCTAAGCATTATCAGGTCTTGAAATCCACATTACAGTCCCTGGATGGGTTTGGGGGACAGAACATATTGATCTGGAATTGGATGGCAGAGTAGTTTCCAGTGTTTGGGGGTTATCTGGGGAAACAATATCAGGTGTCTTAAGGCAGGTGGATGGCAGTTATAGGTCCACCTGAGCTGATAAAATGTCAGGGGAAAAACAGGTGTAGAGTGCTTCCTCTCTCTCTTTTAGTGGACTGAAAACAAAAACAATCTCAGGTGTGTTGCTATTCTTGCTGCTGCTGCTGCTCATTTGGTTGGTTAGCAAATGGAAGATCATACGTTCTGCCAGTTTCCCTCTTTATGAAGCATCCATTTGAGGGAACAGGTAGCTAAAAAGGTCGACTGCATCTTCCTTTCAAAGAGTCTTTGAAAAGATCAATGATAGGCAGAAATTCAACCAATGCGGCTTTCTCACAGTTGTATTGTTCACCCAGGAAAATACATAGACTTATACATTTTTCAAACAAACAAACAAATGTCATAGGCAAAGGTTATGTCAGGAAACTACTGTTGGCAACTCAGAGGAGCCCAGCGTAAACTACAGCTAAACCAGTAAGTGAGTGAATCTCACTCCAAGGCCATCATGAGTAGGCAAGTTCTTTCGTAGACATCCCATCAGAATGAATGGGAGCTGCACAAGAGCATGACGGCCCTCCCACTCATAATAGTTAGCCTTATACAAGAATACAGTAAACAGAAGCGTAGCATGCCTTGGCGGGCCCCCGTATAAAAATTTGTTTGGGGGCCTTTAGGAAAGGTAAAGATTTCTCACAAAAGAAAAAAAAATGCATAAAATTAAAAGAAATATTTATTCATCATAATTAAAATTTGGGAAGTTTTTATTAATTTTTGCTTACGCACGTTGGGGGCCCCCGTGGCCCGGGGCCCCCGTATAATTGATACGGCAGATACGGCGGTAGCTACGCCCCTGACAGTAAAACCTCGCATAAAGACCCCCTCGCTTAGAGAGTAACTGGCTTAAAGAGTAGAATTTTCTCTAACTGGTCGCTTAACAACTAAAACCAACCATAAACTCGCTTAATAACTAAATCGGGGTTTGCAATCCCCCCCCAGTCACAATTGGTCGCTTAAAGAGCAAACTCGCTTAAAGAGCAATCCTGTGGAATGCATTATGCACTTTAAGCGAGGTACAACCGTACTGAGCTGCTATACATCTACCCTATATACAAATATCTTAATCCACCTTACTTTCTTTAGTGCTGTTACTGTTCTTGTGAAGGATTTAAAGTCCTGTAAATTCATTTGCTCACAAGTTGACAAACAACTCACCTTCTTTACACACAGACACACACAGACACACAGACACAGACACACACACACACACGCTCAAAATAACCCAAATGAGAAGGTGGATTTAATGACTTTGGTGGAGATATATAAAGTTTTATTACAATTATGAGGATTGGTTACTGTGCTAGAACGCAAAGCTGATCTAGGCACTGGCAGCTTGCAACTAAAATACTGACAGCATTTAAAAGTACTATTAGGTTTTGCTTTTGCTTATTACCCTGACAAGCAGTGGTTTGATTCTATCGTTCTCTCATTATGTAAAATCTACAACTCCTCATTATTTAAAATCACACTGCTGATTTGTCACCACAATGATCTGCTAATCAAAAGAGCTTTACATATTGCTTTTCCTGATGAATGGTTGGAAAGGCTAAAGCCAAAAGTTTAGCAAAGCCAGAAGTTGAGCTCACATTCTTATTTTTATCTTTTAAAATTTTTTACAGTTTTTACTACTTGCCTAGTCAACCCAATTTGTTTTTATTGCCAACTAACAGGACTAGCAATGTGTACAAACAATTATTAGAAGGCAGCATTTCTGAACATTCACAGGATACTTTTCCTACAATTTTGCAGCAGCTTCCTCCCATAACTGGAGCTACAGATCTTAAAGACTGCTGGAAATTAGAATTTTATTCAGTACTGGTTATTTCTTAGAAATTCAAACAATTTTTGCAAAGCCAAAAGAATTGTACGTGCTATTAAAATGGTCCCTTGTTCCTTTTATGCAGGATCTGGAACAGATCTAACTAATTAAAATCTTTTTACATTCCTCTTTCACTTGCTAAACTCTGTTCAGATGAAAGAAGTCTCAGCTTTACTAAAAGAATATGGGTACAGATTTTCTACCACTTTGTTTGCCAAATGTTAAGCCGAACTGGAACTTCTGGGCTTTAGAATGTGAAATTACTAGACTGGCGGAGAAGCAGCTGAACGATGCAGATTACTCTATTGTATGGCTGCAGAAAAGAATTACCTACACAATGTCTTCTGGGCCAGATATAAATGTCCTCTTTGGAGTTCACAGCTGTGGCCCAGACAAGTTTGGGACCAGAGGAATAGAGTCTGGTTGAGCATGCATTTCATTGTACGATCTACTGAGTCTTTTGAAGCTTAATCCCCTTGTAATGACCAATCCTCAGAAGAAACCACAAATCAAGCCGAGCGCACAGCACCTACCTCTGGAGACCCCGAGGTCTGTGATGATGAAACCTCTGGTACCCAGAGTGGGTTCCAAACCCCGGTTGGATGTAACCATGAAAACATCGAGAATGTTGCTGAAATATACAGTTCTCACACTGTCTGGTGTGACAGGCAGGGAAAATTGGCAATGGAAATTCCTTCATTGGGATGTCTGTAATGCAACACCCAAAAGTGTGTGGAAATGCAAGATGTGGGTGAGCAAAGAGGCAAATCAAAACAATAGAAAGATGTCAGCATGGAGAAGATGATGAGACTCTGGCCTTCTCCTAAGCACCATAGAAATTCTTATGCAGCCATGGATTATACCAGTCAGGTTAGCTATAGATGATTAGTCTTTGCCTTCTCCAGAAGAAACTTGAGATTTCCAAAGGTAGAATTGTTTCACTGGTTGCTACCAGTGTCTTAATACTTAATACTCTCTGTCAAGATTTCCCATTGCTATTCTTCCTTATTATTCTTCCTTAGTGTTCCTTGTTTATAATCTGTCTGCAGCAATCAGATGGAATACAAGATTAATAAACAAGTAATGTAAAGATGGTTCAGATGTCTCCAACTGCTCACTCCTGCACGGATATCCTTGACTCCTATGTCATTAATGTTATAGCTGCAAGTATCTCAACTCCTAATTATGTGTTACACTGGGAACCTCCTACGGGAGGTGCTTGGCAGTGCCATTCCAAAAGACCATCTATTTTCTAGCCCTTTTCTCTCAAGACAACCCCCCCCCCCATGAATGGCTGTCACCAACCACTTTTCTGAAGACGTTATAAAGGAGGAATCAGCACAGGAGATTTCAGGGACAAACCAGGCTTTCTGAAGAGTACTTGCCGGTCCTCTAGTTAGTGTGCAGGTTTCAAGAGAGTTCTACAGAGTAGTTGAGCATGTGGAAGGAGGACTTGCCAATAATCCACTTTCCTATGGTAAAAACTTCCATATAGTTTCACAAATTTTCAGTAACTGAGCTGGAACTTCAGAAGTTTCTCTCTAGGGAAAATAACTAAAACGGGGAATTGGAGGTAGGTTATTTTCTGTTGCTTTCTGCTCTGCCTCCCCATTTCCATAATACTCTATGTCAAGTTACAAGGTAGAACCAGGCTCTAGTCCAAAGCTGACACTCACTGCTCTGATCAGTCTGATCTCCACACATGTCAGACAGGACTCTCTGCCTCAAGCAGTGCTGTTTGAACTGCATTGTGTTCAGACTCTGAGCTTTCTGAGACTACCTAGCAAACCCCACTCACATTATCTCCTCAAAGTACCACCATCCCCAATAAAACAGGTTGTTGACCAGAGATTTAAAGAGCAGGCAACTGAACTGTTGCATTTAAGATAAGAAGTACGGATACATTTGTTTTGAAGAGGCTATAGGAGAAATCAATTTGACAGCATATGATTATTATTTTAAGGTAAGAAATTGTTGTTTCACTTAGGATACAATCTCAAATGTAATTACAGTAATACCTCGGATAATGTTTGCATCAGATAACGCTAACACCACATAACGTTAAACAATCTGGGAGAAAAAATTGCATCGCATAACATTAAATCCTATGAGATGCATTGGATAATGTTCACTAAAGCTTGTGCAGGTTACAATGTATCTCTATGGAGTTTTAACGTTATCCAATGTACCCAATAGGATTTTAACGTTATCTGATGCATGCATCAGATAACACTAAGACTTGTGGAACCAAGTTTTAGCATTATCTGAAGTTTTACTGTATGTCCCTTAACAACAACTCAGGAGAGCATAAAAATCTGATTGAGTCTTTTGAGAATTTAAGACCAAGAGTCCACTTCTCAGTCTTCTCAAAAGAAGAAGAAAAGTAAATTATTGAATGCCTTGCACAAGAGAAGCAGAACAAAGAGAGGTTTGCAAGGCTCCAAAATTCTCTATTTTTCTTCTCAAAATTCTGGTAGTAAACTGTAAATAATTATGTGATGTCAAGCCAGTTTTGACTTACAGCAACCTTTCCAGGGTTTTGTCTGTCTAGAATACTCACAAGTGGCTTACTAGTACCATCTTCTGGGGGCAGCCTGGGACTGTCTAGTTTGTCCAAGGCTGCACAGCCTGGCTCTTCTCTTGTGAGGCACAGTGGGGAATCAAGCTCTCAAGCTTTGGTTCCATGCCCCGATTCTTAAGCTTTGAAGCTTACATTGTCAGAGCAAATGAAATGTGCATCCAATTACTGTTGAACAACAACTGCCCAGATTCCTCACTATTAGTTGTATTTGCTAGGTTGGATAGGAACATGGAGTTCAACAACATTTAAAATGCTGGACATTGTCCATCCCAGCACTAGATAGACACTGGTACCACCTTATGTTGTCTTTATACTTCTACAAACTCATGAGCAAAAATTCAAAATCAAAGCAGGGAGCAGGTATAACTCATGAATTCTGGATCTATGGGATCATGTAAAGTCATCCTCCCCTGTCTTGCCTTCTAATGGCAAAGGTCCATATCAGCATGATTTCTGTGTGTTTCATGATAGAACAGCAGCAATCAATTACCAAATAGGTAGTGATCTGATTTTAGCAGCAATAGGAAGATGTAGATTAGGAAATCTCCCTCAAATCTGTGGATCTTAGAGACACCCATAAACAAAGTTATTTTACCCAAATGAGGTAATTTTTTTTCTGAATAGGATGGTTAGCAAAGGAAAAAAGGTCCTGCAATCTTTGGGTACTTCCTCATGAGGACTATATTACCCAACTTTCCTGTCCCATTCACACAATTTTATGAGTGGAAGGGCTCCAGATAATAGATTCTTTCATTTGCAGCCTCCTGTATTTTCACAGAGTTTCTGCTGTCTTTTTCTTACAGTAAAAAAAAAAATCTGTTTAGAAGGAATAGAAGGAAGAGTGTAACTTCTTTTGAGTGCTGGTGCTGGGTGTTATCTAGCTGGTAGCATTCCAAGTTTGTGTACTCCTTTTTCTTCCGAGTTTGAGTTGTGAACTCCTTTTTCTAGTGATGGCGTACATCAGAAAGATTGGGGAAAGAGGTTGCAAAAAGGAATAGGAAGAAATTAAGGGGGAAATGTTTAGGAAGTAATAACCAGAGTCCTATGGGAATTTATGCCCACATGCATATAATTGTATAATTCATGGTGGTGAATTTCAATTAATTATCAACTTGCTGTGCAAATTCCTGGTTGTCTGTCAATTGTGCAATTTGGAAAGAACATTTTTAAATTTCACAATAGCTTGCTTCTGCAATTTTTACACTTACACTTATACTAGTGTAAACTCCCATAAGGATACTCCCCAATGTAACTTTGAACATGTTCTATGCAGAGTCAGTGTAAAAAAGAGGAAGAAACTGTCCAGCTTCAATGGCTTTATGGGGGGAAACATACACAACCTAGAATGATGAACAAGTGTGAAAAAATTATTTTCCTCCTCTACATAATCTTGCATATTCAGAGCCCTAAAAGACTAGAATCCTGAACATATCCAGCAGTTTAACTATATTGTACAATAGCCCAACACGTGGGAACCAATTCTAGAAAGAGATGTGCTTCTAGTATTTCCCTGTCTTTTTTGGTAGCCCATTTCTCCCCTACTTCTCCTTCCAGGAACTCACAGTAGTCTGGCTGATCTGTTGTCCCATTATATTCCTCTAGCAATGTTGTCAGTTTCATTGTTTTCTGGGGATTTTAATCCAAGATTTTCTAGTACCTTTCCAACACTCAGAGGCGTAGCTACCGCCGTATCAGCCGTATCAATTATACGGGGCCCCCGGGCTACGGGGGCCCCCAACGGCAAAAAATAAAAATAAAAATAAAAATAAAAATTGGAGCAAAAATTTACTCCGCATGCGCAGAAACTCAATCTGACGCATTGCACATGCGTCAGATTGAGTTTCTGCGCATGCGCACTTTATTGGAGCCATTTTTGGCTCCAATTTTAAAAAATAAAAATTCAGAGTGGGAGCCGCAGCTTTTCGGAGCGGCTCCGATGGTGGCCCCGCCAAGGTAAGCTACGCTTCTGGGGGAGGGGTGCTATAAAAACCACACGAGGGGAAGGGGGGGACCCCAAAACGAGGAGCTAAAGCGCGCCCTGAGAGGACTGATCCGGAAAAGGAGGCGGGGGCGGCTGAGGCTGGTCGGTTCGCCAGAGCCGGGTTTTTTTATTTGCTCTCTGTGAGGGAGAGGAAGGAGCCCCGGGAGGGAAAGGGGCTGGCGTGGGTTTCTTCAGGGCAGGGCTCAGGAGGAGACGAGCCTGGGCCACCAGACATGGGGGGAGCACCCGAGGGAGGAAGGAAGAGGGACGACCTCAAGACGAGGGAGCAGGAAGGAAGGGGGAAAATGACAAGGGCTGAGGAGGGAGTTTCGAGCTCCCAGTCCCAAGTGGACGCCAAGAGCGCTTCACGAGGGGATTCCCCTAATGCAGGGGTCGGAATCTGCGGCTCTCGAGCCACATGTGGCTCTTTCACGACTGTCATGCGGCTCCCGGCCCAGGCGTGCCTGAAGTGACACATGGGCTGGGCGGCAGCGGTTGAAAAAGAAGAGTTTAAAGTGGGACTCTCCATGAGTCCCCTGAACAAAGGCTCGGGCTGCTCTATTCTTTTCTTTCTTCTTTTCTGCACTCCGGGCGAAGAGGAGGGGGCTGGGAGCTACTGCGCTGACCCTCGTCGCGTCCGAAAATCCGATTGGGAGACGGGAGGGGGAAAGAAGGCGTGGCTGTTTGGAGCCAGGGGTTCCGCCGCTGTTGTTGTTGTTGTTGTTGTTGTTGTTTTGCTCCAAGGCGGAGCTGGCGTGCGAGATTCTGACCGTGCACCTGGAATTGCCATAAAACGGCTTGTGGTCGTTTTGCGCCTTAGAGCGAAAGCCTGGTTGCAAGGGGTTTTCCTCACATTACAAATATCCGACTCTGGGGTGCGGTGCTCATCTCCGTTTATAACCAAGGAGCCAGAGGTATCTGCGTCTGCTTGTTTCAGGTGTGTGATTCTCTACTGCAGCCTCAGAAATTAGTAAGACTGTTTGGCATTGTTTTTTTTGTTGTTCAGTCGCACAGTCGATTCCGACCCTCTGTGACCCCATGGACCACTGTCCTCCAGGCACTCCTGTCCTCCATCATCCCCCTCAACCCGCTCAGCTCTGTGCCCATTGTGTCTATGATACCATCTAGCAATCTCATTTTTGGCCGCCCCCTTCTTCTCTTGCCCTCGACCCTTCCAAGCATCAAGGCTTTCTCAAGTGAATCATCTCTTCTCATTTGATGTTCAAAGTACTTTAGCTTCATCTTCACTATTTGACTTTCCAAGGAGCAGTCAGGGGTGATTTCTTCTAAGATTGACCCATTTGTTCTCCTCGCTGTCCAGGGGACTCTCAAAACTCTCCTCCAGCACCACATCTCAAAGGCATCTATTCTTCTGTGCTCAGCTTTCCTAATGGTCCAGCTTTCACAACCATACATTGCCACCGGGAATACCATTGCCCTGACTATACAAATCTTTGTTTTCAATATGATGTCTCTACTTTTCATTATGCTCCCCAGGTTTCTCATCGCTTGCCTCCCAAGAATCAGTCGCCTTTTTATTTCATGGCTGCAATCACCATCTGCAGTGAGCTTAGATCCTAAGAAAATAAAATCTGTCACAGCCTCTACTTCTTCCCCATCTATTTTCCAGGTACTGATAGGGCCTGTTGCCATGATCTTGGTTTTCTTTATATTGAGTCTCAAGCCAGCTTTTTCACTTTCTTCTTTCAACCTAATCAGGAACTTCTTTAGGTTCTCCTCACTTTCTGCCATTAGGGTGGTATCATCTGCATATCTCAAGTTGTTGATGTTTCTTCCAGCAATTTTGACCCCAAATTGTGATTCCTCCATCCCTGCATTGCGCACTATGTGTTCTGTGTATAAGTTGAATAAGCAGGGTGACAAAATGCAGCCTTGTCTTACTCCTTTTCCTATTCCAAACCACTCCGTCATTCCATTTTCTGTCCTAACTGTTGCCTCTTGATTTATGTACAGATTTCTCATGAGGCCTATAAGGTGTTCCGGTATTCCCATCTCTTTAATTACTTGCCACATTTTGTTGTGGTCGACACAGTCAAAAGCCTTCGTGTAATCAATGAAACAGAAGTAGACTTGTTTCTGATATTCCTTTGTTTTTTCCATGATCCACCATATGTTGGCAATGTGGTCTCTAGTCCCCCTGCCTCTTCTGAAACCCGCCTGCACTTCTGGTAATTCTCTCTCCACATACTGTTGCAGTCTATCCTGTATTATCTTGAGCATCACCTTGCTAGCATGAGGGATGAGCGCAATTGTTCGATAATTTGAACATTCTTTGGCATTACCAAATATGGGAGCCACCATATCCATCTTGGTTCAGGTTTTCTTGAAATGTGGGGTAATTGAATCATTTAAATTCTGGCGGTGATTTGTCAATAACTGTGTGGGGGCTCATTATTATCAACTGCTGCGCATTCTGCATTTAAATGTTTGAGTTGCTGCTTTTATTGCTCTACATTTTAGCATCTAAAACAAAATCCCTTTTTGCACAAGATTTTGAAAGAGAAACATTAATTCATTTTCCAAGCCTGCTAAAACATCGTCAAGAAAATAACTTGGTAATTGACAGTTCTTATATCAAAACGGCAGTTTTAAAAATGAGAGAGGCTTTTCTACAGAGGTTTCAGCAATTCAGAAATAGCAAGCCTACGTTAGCTTTTGTTAAAAAACCTCTCAGTGAAAACATGGTTACTGAAAAAAAATTGGCTCTCTACAGATATCGTCATCGCTGTATTGATGATATTTGGCTCTTTAGATGAATGAATTTGCCGACCACTGCCCTAATGCTTATTAACCCTACAGTCAGATACGACTGGCTTTCAAGCAAGGGCAACCTAGTCCTTTGTAAAGACTTCTCATGGTCTGAAAAGAACTCAGAACTGGGGCCGCATGGCAAGGCGCGCTGCCCCCAACTGCAGCCTCCTCCTCCTCTTCCGGAGCCGCTTGCGGCTTGCCGCTGCTGCTGTCGCCGCCACCACCGCCGGACCCGGGTGGTGGAGCAAGGTGAGGGGGGCCGGTTGCCCCCAGCGGCGGTGCTTTCCAAAATGGGCAGCAAAGCCTTGGCTCCTTTCCCTTCCCCTCACCTTGCTCCACCACCCGGGTCCGGCGGTGGTGGCGGCGACAGCAGCAGCGGCAAGCCGCAAGCGGCTCCAGAAGAGGAGGAGGAGGCTGCAGTTGGGGGCAGCGCGCCTTGCCATGCGGCCCCAGGAGGGTAAGTGAGGGTTTTGTGTTTCGGGTGGGTGGGTGGTTTATGTGTGTGTTGGGTGGGTGGGTGGATTTTTATTAAATTTTTATTTTATTTCTTTATTTATTTTAATTATTTAAGTTATTTACGGGTTTGTGTTGTGGTTGTTTGGGTGGGTGGGTGGGTTGAGGTGTGTGTGTGTGTGTTTGTTTGTTTTAATTTTATTCTATTTTATTCATTTATTTATTTTATTTTTATTTTTGGCCCCGCCCACGACGTCATGACGTCATGACGTTGGCTCCCCCACGACGTCATGACGTTAGCTCCGCCCCGCATATAAAGGGCCCCCAAACAATTTTTATACAGGGCCCCGCCAAGGTAAGCTACGCTTCTGCCAACACTCCTCTACGAGTGCACATTGCAAAGCCTCAAATAGTTACTTATTTTTTCACTGCAATTTCCAGAGTCTTTCATCCAGCAGAGACAGTGATTATGCTGATTCAAGGATTCTTGGAGTTCCAGTTTTAAAGGATCTCTTTTTTTGTCTGGCATAGGAAGGTGTTATTTTATGTTTAACTCATATTAAGCAGCAATGGATTCTAGGGGCATAGCATGCAGGTTTAGTCTCCTTTGGAAGGAGGTCATTTGAGGTTTATTGATGTTTTGTAATATTTGAATATATTTGTAATATATAGTTAAGCATGTGTGGAGACACAGCTTAAACACTTTTTAACAAATAATGTACAGTAATACCTCATATAACATTAGTATCGAATAACATGAAAATCGCATAACATTAAGGAATCTGGGGGGAAGAATTGCATCAGATAACATTAAGATCCTATGGGATGCTTCAGATAACAACCGCGAAAGCCTGTGTGGTTACAATGTATCTCTATGGATCCCATAGAGGATCAGATAACACGAAAAATCATATAACACGAAGACTTGTGGAACCAGATTTTAGTGTTATATGAGGTTTTACTGTATATACTGCCCCATTTCTAGAATCATGAAAGACAACTAGCATCCTGAGACCACTGTTCTCTTAAAAATTCAATCTGTGTTCCTTTTATACTTCATAGGGATCAAAACAACTGAGGCAGGAAGCTTGAGGATTACATGATATTCCTGCAGTGATGCAGCTTTTGAAATGCAAATTCAACATGCAAACAAGTTACTTTCAAAGCTGTGAAAGATGTTTGATGATCATACCTCTTTAACAGCTCACTTCCGCTCTTGTCTGTTTTTGCCTTCAGTCTGTCCTAGTTCAGTTCAAAGAATTAGTCTTAACCATTGATCCATTCCAAAGACCGAGAAGGCACTGAAACAGTACATCTGGCACTATTAACTGTACAGACCTTCCTAATCTTACAATAAATTTCATATTGCTACTCCATTCTCTCTTACTTCATCTCACTTTGTCTGGGGATGTCTGCATTCATTGCTCTGTCGGTGACATCAAGTTGAAGCACCAGTTGTTTGCAAACCAGTTGCTTGTTGGTGCCTAGTACATTGACACACCCATTTGAACTGAAAATGAATAGCAAACAGGTGAGTTTGAAAGACATCAAACATAATGGCAAATGATCTTGGGTTCTGTACTATGTTGTGTAGGGGAGACAGACCACTGTGCTTAGAAGAAAAGCAAACAATAGTTAGTTTTTTTTAGCAATGCATTTGGTCATCAAATTGAATTGCTACCTATGCATTTATGAATAGAAGCATTTCCATTATCAGCATGAGAACACTTGTCTGTAATGTTTGATATGTTTGATACATAATCAAAGCTGATCTTTTAAAGCACACATGTTTATTTATTTATTTTGTTTATTTAAATTTCTATACCGCCCTCCTCGCCGAAGGCAACCCAGCCCAGTTTAACACATCCTAAAAACATTGGAACAATCTAGATTAAGTTCCTTGTTAATTTCCCTGTTTCAGAAATGGAAAACATGTTGGTTTTTTACTATAATTTCCAGGATTTTACAGCCAGCAAAGGCCTGTAGCATGGTGGCTATGGAATTCTGGAATGTATAGTCCAAACAGTAAATGTTTCCCACCACTGGCCTATTCAATTAAACAGAAATCAAAACCCTTACCTTTAGCTGAATTGATCTTTTTTATAATGTGCTATCAGGTTGTTGGAAATTTATGGTAAACCTAATGAGTGTTTTGAAATACGTGATATGTCTAGGAGTAGTTTGTCATTGTCACCCTTCAGTGAGCTTTCATGACCCTACGGAGATTAGAATTCAATTCTCCTAAATCTTCGTCTAACATCTGTCTGCTGTTACATATTGGCCAGTTGAGCTTTTAGGTAAAGATAAAGGTCACCCTTGCTCGAAAGCCAGTCATATCCAACTCTAAGGTTCAGTGCTCATCTCTGTTTATAGCCAAAGAGCCAGCGCTGTCTGCATTTGCAGGCGTTTTGGTGGACATGTGGCAGGCATGCCTAGACACTGAAGTGCACATGTAAAGCTCACTGACAGATTGCCCCAATGTAAGGAAGTTAAGCTTTTGCACACCTAGTTTGTTTCTGTGTGCAACAGCAAATGCCTGCAGTAACTTTTTAATTTGTGGAAATTTGTGAACACAGTTTACACCAGTTGTTTTATTATACTGGTGGGAGTAGCTAGTTGGATTTTGGCCAATGTAAATTACCATTAGAAAAACACTGGAGTAGAGTGGATCAAATGTCAGATTAGAATGCAAGATAACTGGCTGGACACTCTCTGGTAGAACAACTCCTTAAATGTCTCACATACCTTGGAAACCATATGAGGGTTGCCACAGGTCAAAATGGACCTGACAACACATTGCACAAATTATGATTTAGGCTAGCTGTTACAGAAGCCACATTGCTTTATAAGTGTCTCTGATATAATAACAGTTTTGTTCCAGAGAACCAGAAGATGACTAGGGACAGCACATGTCTGGCAAAAGGAAAGCCATAGACATATATATGGGTGTCTTTGGGAACAGAATATTGGTTTATGGGATTAAATACTTTAATGTTACTATTTGGGATATAAATCATTATCTTTTGATTGCTCTTCAGACAGATTTACTCATAAAGCAAGAGAGCCAGCACTGTTAGTAGCACAGAGCATTAGACTGATCTACAGAACTGCTGGATAGCTCACTGGTTTAGATACCTAGCTGTGGAGTCAGAGATGGGGAATTCAATTCCTCAATGTGTCTCTTTATCAGGGGCTGAACTCAATTATCCATAAGGTCTCTTTCAATTCTGCAGTTCTAAAATCATCATCATTATTATTGAATCACAAAGTCTCCCCCATTGACTATAACTACCATGTAAACTTCTCTAGATGGTCATAGCTAATTTTCCCCTTCCCCAGCTGTGTCCCCCTGAGCCACAATATATATTTTAATCTCTTTTTAATATTTTTAATTCTAATTGTTATCTTGTGGTTTAATTGCTATTTTTTAATGTTGTGTTAGCCGCCCTGAGTCACTCGTGAGGAGGGCGCCATATAAATATGATCAAATAAATAAACCAAAACACTGGAATATCTAGCAGATAGTTGTTATGAAATATATCAACAGTATATTTGAAACATTTGAAAATCTCTTGTCTATTGGAATGCAGTGGCTCAACTGGCTAAGATGCTGACTGGAAGGCCCCAATGGTCAGCAGTTCGATTCTCGAGTACTGCAGGACGGAATGAGCTCCTGTCTTTGTCCTAGCTCCTGCCAACCTAGCAGTTCAAAAGCAAGAAATTGCATGTAGATAAATAGGAACCACTTTGGTGGGAAGGTAAACAGCATTCCGTGCACTTCAGTGTCTAGCCATTCCTGCCACATGACCATGGAAACGTCTGCAGAAGCAGACAGCTCTGGCTCTTTGGCTTTGAAACAGAGATGAGCACTGAAGCCTCAAGTCAGATACGATCAGTGGTGGGATGTCAAAAAATTTACTACCCCACCATGACGTCATCACTGTGTGGGCGGAGCTAATGTCATGACATCATGATGTCATGGGCAGGGCCAAAGAAAAATAAATAATAATAAATAATAATAAAATTAAAATAAGCACACATACACACACACCCCTCAACCCACCCACCCACCCACAACACAAACATGTAAATAAATTAAATAAATAAATAAATAAAATAAAAATTATATTAAGTGCTTGGGACATCAGTGGGGGAACCAGTGAAAAAGTAAGCACCAAGGGTGGTTCCCCCCTAAAAGCTGCAACCGATTCTCTGGGACACTGGGAAAATTTACTACCGGTACTGGCGAACTGGTGAGAACCTGTTACATCCCATCGCTGGATACAACTGGCTTTCGAGCAAGAGAAACCTTTACCTTTACTATTGGTACCCTGGTATATATTGTTTAGCCAGTGAATATTTTGATTCTCTTGATATTTACTAGAATCTTTTTGAAAATTATTTTAATAAATTTTTGATTTTCTTTTTTTCTGAATCAAATCCTAACATTTCAATGTTCTCCCACAGTTTTGCCATGCTGGTCAAAATAACAAAAGTCAACCTGTGAAGGATTAGTGGTGACAGTTTATAGGCAGCAGAATTATCAAACTGCTGTGTGTTTTTAATTAACTTATTAATTAAAGATAAGGCTGGGGGATTAATTACACTGAGGTTAGAAGAGGAGTGAAATATTGTTATTACAATTTAGCAGGATATCCTCATTATCTAATGAGAACATCTGAGGTTTTGTAGAGTGGCTTAGCTTCGCTCTGCAAAGATCAACTCTTGAAAAATCTTACTTTAATTGCCAGTAACACTACTTGGGAAAACCAATTTTTTAGGAAAGTAAACAACCAATAAATTTAGGGAAGCTTTTGTTAGAAATACAACTGACAATGAAACAAATGTTGCAGAACCAATGATCAAAGCAGTGAAGTGACTAATCAGCCTTAGAAATGATAATATATACTATTTTCCCCTTGATCACAAAAGGCAGAGCTGACAGATGAGATATGCATCAGTTTTTTCACTATGTAGCCTCGCCTTACTACCTGTTGATTCTCAAGGACTCCCATAATTTTTTTCCATTACCAGAATGACTTGGCAATGTTCATATGAGCTAATCATGGAAACACAGTCAACATCACCATAACAGTATGCTGTTCAACATCTTTTTGCAACTGCTTGGTGAAGCAATCCAAAATGTTTGTCTGTGGTGTCATCAGTATGAAAAAAAGTGAATAAAATGGATATAGCAATAGCAATTAGCAATAGCAATTACATTTATATACCGTGGTGGGTTGTCAAATTCTTCGCTACCCCACCGTGATGTCATTACGTTGTGGGCGTAGCCAACATCATGACGTCATGATGTCATGGGCAGAGCAAAAAAATTATAATTAAAAAAATGGCTGTGCATGTGCCAAACCTCTGTTTGATGCATGCACAGTTCTTTTTTTTTTTAGTGTGAATGCATCAAACCTCTATTTGACGCATGCACACTTAAAAATAGAACTGTGTATGCTTCAAACAGAGGTTTGATGCATGCGCAGTTCCAGGCAGCCATTTTGGCTGCCTGGAAGTCACTTCCAGAGGGCCCCCGGAGAGGTGACTGAACCGAGTCGCCCAGGGGTTTACCACCACCCCTGGCAACCCCTTCCTGATGGATGCTACCAGTTCGGGTGAACTGGTCCGAAACGGTAACATCCCATCACTGCTTATATACCTCTTCATAGCACCTCTTCATAGCACTGAGTCACTTTGGTGAATAGAGCGGCATACAAATACAAATACTAAGAACACTCTCTGGGCAGTTCACAAGGTAACATGGTGGATACTCATTTTATCAACCTTGGAAGGATGGAAGGCCGAGTTAACCTGGATCTCATCAGAACTGAACTGTGGAAAAGAGAATGGTTTTTCTCTGAAAGTGGCACTTTTTCTGGATCGTCATGGATACATTATTTACTTTACTATTATTGTCCAATAGAAATTAAAAACAATCTTAAATGCTGATGATTAACAACAGCAAAATGAGTGGAAGAGGAACGACTTCACTATTCTTATTCCCAAAGGTTGAGGCCATGCCAGATGGACTGGTTGTGAATGCGCACCTTGTTAATACCCTCAAGGCTGCAGCAGTCCATTGCAGTCCCAGTGTTAAATCCTGCATGTCTCATTTCATACATGCCACAGGAAAGGGCTTCATTTATCACAGTGTGTGGGTCACTTCATGGCCAGCTAGGATCCACCTTAAACAAATTCATGCCAATGGCATTTTTGTTCCTGAAAATCATTTGGGGGTGGTGGGGGTGGAATGTATACTCAGATACGAATAGCAGCTGCTGCCAAACTTCTAAGTTAAGTGTGAACAGTCATCACCCTTGCTCAAAAGCCAGTCGTATCTGACTCTAGGGTTCAGTGAAATTTCATGTCAGAAATTATTCTGGGTTGAAAAGATTTTTGTGGAAAAAACTTATGCTCAGGGAATGCGCAAATGAGGCTCTTTTTATGTCTCCAAAAGCTGGGACAGAGGCAGGCACTCAATCCATCATTCAGTACCCGGGTCTCGAACTGCCAACTTGCCATTAAATGTTTAAGATATTGGCCCCTCAAATCAACATACAGAAGGTAATCAATTAGAAAATGTACCATGTCCTCCATCTTAGAACACCCTGTTGGGCAATATCTACTTGCATCATATTGGCTGTATAACATCCCTAAACCCAGTGATAGGATGTTACTGGTTCGGACCGGTTCACCCGAACCGGTAGCGGCTCATCAGGAGGGGTCACCGGGGTGTTGGTAAACCCCCGGGTGACCAGTTCGGTCGCCTCTCCGGGCCCCTCCAGAAATGTATTTCTGGGCAGCAAAAATGGCTGCCTGGAATGTGCATGCGTCAAACCTCTGTTTATTTTTTAGTGTGCATGCATCAAATAGAGGTTTGACGCTTGCGCACTAAAAAAAAGAACTGTGCATGCGTCAAACAGAGGTTTGACGCATGTGCAGACATTTTTATTTTTTATTTTTTGCTCCACCCATGACGTCATGATGTCATGACGTTGGCTACGCCCACGATGTCCATGATGTCACAGTGGGATAGCGAAGATTTTGACAACCCACCACTGCCTAAACCTCTTTCAGTTCCAGGAAGTTCAATCTGCATTTGGACAGCAGCCATCTTAGTTCATGTGAGCTAATTAAGCGGGGGACTGGGGTCCAAAAGGAAAGAAAATCATTTACCTATCCTATTGCAGCTAGGTGCAGAAGTCAAATAGTCAGGATATCAATGTCATATAGTTTTCTTACGCTATCTCAGGTAGTTTCATATCTTCTGTGAAGGCAGGCGGAAGAATAGTTTAGCTTAGAAATAAAAGCAGACATCATAACTGTCCATAAGTTCTTTCTCATTTCCTTGTAGACCTGTAGAATGAGGAGTGAAATACTATCTTGAGCCAAACAAAATGCCTGCTTTCTTAGTGAGAGTACCTGCAGAATACATGATGTCTCAAATTGGACTATAGCCTTGGATGTGGATCTTGGTACCCCTAATGCTTTGTTTAGAAACTTATGTTTGACAGATACCAATATACTGTAGTGATACTTGAAAAGAGTCCAAACTGGGGATTTGTAGAGCATCTGAGCAAGTTGTGTATTCTTATACAGTTGTATTAAAGATACCAGAAGGAAATCAATAAATAGCATTGGCAGATCTACAGTTCACAGCTATATATTCTAAGTGATCTGACCATGTGCCTGAACTTTTAAAAACTCACTCAAGATATTTCTAGGAATTGGTCTGTTTGAGCAATTGCCTATTCAACTATCATTTGTATTTCTTCCTCCTTTTCCCAAACATTAAAATGTTGGTTTTGGAATCATTAACCTGAAGATGCTGCTTGGTGCAATAAGCACCTAAGGGTATTAATAGTCTTCACATCTCTGGGTATATAATGGGAGGATACAAATCTCTGCACACAGAACAACTAAAATATCCCTGTCTTTTAGATGGAGTGTAAAAAGATGAAGCTAGATACCATAAACATAAATTAAATAAAAGAGTAAATAAACATCCCTGAGGCACTTCCTTCTTTACAGGGATTAGGTCTGAAAGATTGCCATCTGAGGTGAGTCTTTCTCGTTGTGTGATATCCTCATACAGTCACTGTATTCTCCCAAACAACTTATGATTCAAGGATCCCAATTTGCTCTAAAGAAGAGGTCAAGATATAAAGTGAAAAGCTACTTTGAAGTCCATCAAAAAATAAGGGGGGAAATGGTGAAGGTGAAGACATATACCGTATATGCCGGTGTACAAGACGACTGGGTGTATGGACCCCCCAACATTTCCACTCAAAATATAGAGTTTGTTATATACTCACTGTAAAAGACTACCCCCTCTTCCGCACACCTTCCACACACCAAATAAAATGTAAAAGAACATCAGATTTGATTTCAACATGTTAATATATATTCAAATGCTTATGACATGCAGAAAAACTACTGCCGCCCCCACCCAGTTAACCCTTCACTGCCTTTCCCAAGCCCCCCGGGGCTGTATCTCTCATAGAGCCCCGCCTGCCCACCGTTCCCCTGGGTGGCAACTGAGAAGGAGGGCGTTTTGGGGTCTCGCCAAGGCCGGCAGACGAATCCGGAGTGACTCTGGAGCCAAAGTGACGGGCCGGAGGGACGAGAGGGAGGGAAGCCGAGGGGGTGGGATGGGGGAAGCAGGCAGGCAGGCAGGTGGCTAGCCTCACCTTCCCCCCACCCTCTCGCTTCCCGGGCGGTTCCTCGCCTTCCAACTCTATGCAAGTCCCGGTAGGGCAGGGAGAGCCCCTGATGGCTAGCTGGGTGGGTGGGTGGGCGGAGGTGAGCAGCGAGCATGCGTGAGGCGCCCGTCAGTGGGAGGCAGAGGAAGAGGCAGAGCAAGGGCAGCCACAGCCGGCGGGAGGCAAAGAGGGGGCGGCCTGGCTGCCGGTGCGGCAAAAGGGCCGCCTTCTGCCTGGGAAGTCCTGCTCCCTAAGCCCAGGCAGCTCAAACTTTGGAGACCAAATGCACCGAAGGGGACAAGCGCAACTATGAAAAGGGAGACCCGGAGAGGAACAGCCGTGCGGGTGGGGTTCATTTGCTGCCCCCTGGAAAGGGCCACCTGGGGCAGGCGCCCCCTGTCCCCCACGCTACGCCACTGCCACATTGGCTATCCTAGAAGGCTTATAGGATGATAATTTCTAGGATCTGATCAAGCACTTTTCTTGAAGAATGGGCCTAAAATGACTTCAACCCATTCTGAAGGGAATTTCCCAGATCAATTTATAAAAACAAATAAGGCAGCTGGCATTGAGGTCCAGCAGTGTGAGTATTTAATCAGTAAGTCATTTCTTCCCAGGGGCCTTGCCCAGGATATTAAGAAGCTGCAACATGATCCACCTGTAGTTTTACCTACCAACCATGTCTGACAGTGACTGCCTATAACTCTTCATGGCTTCTGTTGGAAGTTTTACCACCCTTATTGTAACCTTTAGGCAAATAAGCATCTCTAACGCCACTGGAGTGATTTAGTAGTTAAGTCTCTGAACTTGATGATTGGAAGGTTGGCAGGTAAGCAGTTTGAGACCCAAGTACTGCATGACGGAGTGAGCTCCTATCTCTGTCCCAGCTCCTGCCAACCTAGCAGTTCAAATGCAAGAAATTGCAAGCAGATAAATAGGGACCACTTCAGTGGGAAGGTAAACAGTGTTCTGTGCACTCTAGTGTTTAATCACAGCTGCCACATGTTCACAGAAACATCTGCAGACACAAACATCGCTGGCTCTTTGGTTATAAACAGAGATGAGCACTGAACTCTAGAGTCAGATACAACTGGCTTTCGAGCAGGGGTGCCCTTTACCTAACCCCATTAAACTACAGCTCTTCTTTTGCTCTTGAAGAACAGCATGAGTGTTCTTTAACGTGAAAAGTATGAACAAATAAGAACAAACAAATACATTTTAAATCAATGCTCAGATTTGCATAGCTATCTCTGTGTGCATGAATGATATTATAATGTTTAACATATAATGTCTAGCCCCCAAATTTATTTATTTATTTATTTAGATTTATATCACCGCCCACTCGCCATGGCGACTCAGGGTGGTTTACAATCAGGAAAACAACAACACAAAAACAAAACAACAATTACACACACACAACGCAAACATCTAAACTCAGAAGTGTTCACAATGATATAGTGATGCTATATGAGACCTTGGGAATTCTGATCTCAAGTACTGCCTCCGACTCATATTGGTTCAATCTAGTCAGTGCAAGAATGTCAACATCCTGTCCACATTTTAGTGAACTAAGTTACACAACACATGTTTAAGTTTATGTAACTCCCATAATCTTATGCTTAACTATTGATGGGAATTGCTGTCTGACCATTATTGGGAGCTGACATAGTGCCCACTCTTAGTTTAATAGCAAAGTGCAACAGTAATGTAGACTTCCAAAGATAGTTTCTCCTGAATTATGGTTAACTTTGGAGGAGCTGCTAGAGGGAGGATGGGCTGAAACAGACGTGTAAAGTTTGAGCAAACAACCAAGATGAGCAGACATCACTCTGTAATTCCATAGTATAAGTGAAATGCCCATTTAAATCAGAGACAACCTGTTTGCCAATGACAGCAGTAGACTTGTAACCTATCCTTAGCGGATACTTTACAATGTGCTATGGATCTACTCCTGCTTAATGATACTGTATTCCATTTTAGTTTACAAGGAAAACTATTTTTGATCAGTTGATTGACATTGGATCAACTTATCTTGTATGAGAAACAATCTATCGCTAAACACAGCATTTAAAACAACCACAAGACATTAAAAATGCTAATAAACCTTCCATTACACAGAGCATGACTCCTAGATCAGCAGCAAACAATCTTTAATATGCGGCCACAGACCTGATAAAAGATCAGTAGTATCAACAGTCACACCTTTTAGGTTGGACAGGCAAACCAAAAAGGAGTGGACAAAGATTACTTTAGGCAAGAGCCTCATGTTCCATTTTCACTCTGAAGTTGCAGTCTGCTTGGAGGCTATACGGTATACACGTTTTCTGCAAGAGTCTTGATAAGTCTTTCAGAAACAGAGTAAGGGGAACACCTAGTGGAACTTGCAAATTAAATCTCCTGGTTGGCTGATTTTAAGACCAAAGTAAATTACTGTCTTGAGGTCTGTTCCAAAGCTAACCAAGTGGACTAACTTGCATCACAGTCATTTATTTGATTTATAGTTTTAAAATCATGTTTGGAAATATTTGTCTGTTATAGCTGCAAATAGTAATTGGTATGGATTTTAATTAACTGTGAATTTTAAATATTTTAAATATATTTTAAAGGGGGAGTGGGATAATAAGTGAGTGAAAGATATCACTCAGGGCAATGGACAGACCTACAGGGGTCCAAAGAAGGCTTTTGTCCACACAGAGAGAAGAGCTTGTAAAATGTTACTTTGACATCTCTGTCTCAAGATGAAACTAAACTCCATCATGTATTTTCACCAGTTCTCCTTTGAGAGCATTGGCTATCACAGCTGGGCCACTTCTCAGCCTTTTGGCTAAGATTAAGTTTATTATCTGTTCTTATCAATTTTTGGACTATTTGTTCTTTCCTCTGTCCCCATATTTTATGCCATCTCTGCCTGACTGGAAAGACTCAAAGGTTATTAAATATTATGAAAGGTTATGGGCATTATCATACCCAGTAATTTATTACCCAAAGTCAGTGTATGCCAGTCACTTGCATTTCTTCTGAAATAGCATAGAATAGTTTCAGTCTTCTGAATGTAGCATCTAACATGAGTTCAGTTATAACCCCATAAAACAGGGGTGCCCAAACTTTTTGGGCCATGGGCCGATCATGTGGTTCAAAGAGCCGGTCACTAAGGAAGGCCTGGGGGCCACACCCGGCCCCCGACGCCAATTCATCCGGCCCACGAAGCTCCACTTCCAGGAGCGACAAGGGCTTCGTGGGCCGGATGAATTGGCATCAGGGGCCGCACCCGGCCCCCGGGCCTTAGTTTGGGCACCACTGCCATAAAAGGTCACTGTACTGGTCTATCTGCTTACTTTTTCCTAAAAAAAAAAAAAATCAACTCTCCCTAGGTAGCATCAATGAATACAGTGTCCACTAAACAATCTGTCAGGATTTTATTTTAAGCTGTATTAGCTGGGCTGATTCTACAATAGATGCAATAGAGACAGCTGTCACCTGCTCTGGATCTGTCTGTCTGTCCTATACATCTGGTGTTTAGAGGCGGGATTCAAAATTGTTTACTATCTACTCTGTGGGCATGGTATGGTTTGCATGGCCAGAGGGAAAGCCCTGTGTTGCACCCAAATTCAGACTTCTTTATTTCAAAACTTGGATGGGTGGGTCCAGCTGACATTTCTGCTACCAGTTCTGGCAAACTGAGGTGAACCTGCTGAATCCCACCACTGCTGGTATTACTTTCTAGTTATCTTTGCTTTCCCTCACCTTTCATGGGTTCCTCCAGGTTTATACTAAGCCCAGTAATTTCCTGATTACACAGAGCTCTGAAATAACAAGAGAGCAAGTACTAATGAGGTACAGAGAAACAGCCTCATTGAAGATTGTGGTATTTTTGAACCACAATTGGGCAATAGCCACCTTATGCTGGCTAATCTTTCTCACACTAGGTCAGGTGAAAGGAACTGCAGAATGAACTCGCCAAAAGGTGGCTCCAGTTTGGCAGTTTCTTTTCTGGCCTAGACACAGAAGAAGAGGAAGAAGCAAGTAATAATATTACCTGCAACACATATGCCATACGATCATAAACCTAATGTTTATTATCTTGAAGTGTTTATTATCTTGACTCAGGTAATTCAGGGCCCCACCAGGAGCAGTGGCCACACCCCGGATTTAGTATTTTTGTCGGAGCTGTGGCAGAGTGATCTGAATTTACGAAAATTAGATATCACTCCAGTGCTATGGTCAGATCATTATCTGGTGGCTCTAGACTTCCTAGGGGCTGGACTCCACCGCAGGGAGGCAGGGCCGATTAAGTGGGCCCGCCCCCGGCGACTAATGGATCCAGTAGGATTCCAGAAGGAACTGGGGTGTTGTCCTCTTGACCTGCAAAGCGCTTCATCTGAGGCTCTTGTCGATGCATGGGACAGGAGGGCGACGGCAGCCTTGGATGTAATCGCGCCACTATGGCCTCTCCGAGTCCGTGGGGATCGATCTGCCCCTTGGTTTTCAGAGGATCTAAGGGAGCTTAAACGGGCTAAGAGACGCCGAGAGCGCCGCTGGGTGAAGACTCGGAGTGAGTCCGACCGATCACTAGTTAGAGCTGCTATTAAAGACTACCTAGTGGCGATGAGGGTGGTGAAGCGCCAATACTTCACCACCCTTATTGCCTCCGCAGATAATCGCCCAGCGGCCTTGTTCCGGGTGACCAGGTCCCTTCTCGGTAGAGGGGGGCTGGGCCCTGGGTGGCAAGGTTCGGCTGAGGATTTTGCTGATTATCTGGCGGAGAAAATCGCTCAGATCCGCTCGAGGCTAAATCCCGGCGTGGAACATACAGAGCTGGGGTTGACCATAGCACAGTCTAGCCATGTTACCTGGGATCGGTTCGATCCTGTTGGCCCTGAGGAAGTGGACAGGCTTCTTGTATCTGTTCGTGCCACAACCTGTGCACTGGACCCATGCCCTGCTTGGTTAATTAAAGCCTCCAAGCCTGTGGCAGGTGGTTGGATCGAGGCGTTAATTAACGCTTCTCTAATAGAGGGGCATTTTCCAGCACAGCTTAAACATGCTTTGGTGCTCCCCCTCTTGAAGAAGCCGTCCCTCGATCCTACGGTAATTTCCAACTACCGTCCAGTGTCCAACCTACCTTTTTAAGGTAAGGTTTTGGAAAAGGCTGTGGTGCGGCAGTTGCAGGAGGTCCTGGATGAAGCGGATTATCTGGACCCGTTTCAGTCAGGATTCAGGCCCGGATATGGTACCGAAACCGCGCTAGTCGCTTTGGTGGATGATCTCCGGAGAGAGCGGGACGGAGGGGAACCGTCTGTCCTCGCTCTTCTCGATCTCTCAGCGGCTTTTGATACGGTCGATCATGGCATCCTTCTGGGAAGGCTCCAGGGTCTGGGGATCCAGGGCACGGTGCTGTCCTGGTTCTCCTCATTCCTGAGGGGCAGGACCCAGTCGGTGTGCCTGGAGAAGGAGAGGTCCAGCCCTAGGCCCCTGCAATACGGGGTGCCTCAGGGTTCGGTACTCTCTCCTCTCCTGTTTAACATCTATATGAAGCCGCTGGGTGAGATCATCCGTTCCCACGGGGTAAGGTATCATCAATATGCAGATGATACCCAGTTATACATCTCTGCCCGTGGGGACCCAATCGGTGCGGTGGAAGTCCTTTCCAGGTGTCTGAAGGCTGTAAAGGTCTGGATGGGGGACAACGGGCTACAGCTGAATCCCGGCAAGACTGAGTGGCTGTGGGTAGGGGGTCCTGTGTTAACAAAGGAGCTTCCATCTTTGGCCCTGGATGGGACAGTTCTGCCCCAATCAGACCCGGTGCGTAATTTGGGGGTCCTCCTGGACTCACGGCTACTGTTCGTAGAGCAGGTGGCAGCCGTGGCCAGGAGGGCTTTTGCACAACTTCGTGTAATTCGCCAGTTACGCCCACTCCTAGACCGAGATGCCCTGCTTATGGTCACACATGCGTTGGTCACCTCCAGACTTGATTATTGTAACGCGCTCTACATGGGGCTGCCCCTGACGACCATCCGGAGACTCCAGCTGGTCCAGAACGCGGCGGCCCGGGTAGTGGTGGGGCGTGGGTGTTATGCTCACGCTTCGCCACTGCTCCGGGAACTGCACTGGTTGCCAGTATGTCTCCGGGTGCAATTCAAGGTGCTGGTTATTACCTTTAAAGCCCTACATGGTAGTGGGCCAGGATACCTAAGAGACCGCGTCATCCCAAGAACTTCTGTCCGTCCCACCAGGGCGGATCGGAGAGGCTCCCTTGTTATCCCTTCGGTGAGAGAGGCGCACCTCGCCTGTACTAGGAGGAGAGCCTTCTCTGTGTCCGCCCCGACCCTCTGGAACCTCCTGCCCACCGAACTGCGCCTTCAGACGGAGCTCTTACCATTCCGGAAAGGCGTAAAAACCTGGCTGGCAGGACAGGTTTGGGGACCTGGGAACGTGGGTTCCCACACTAAGTGGCTTACATAAGAACTGCCTCCCTGGGTTGGAATATGGGAATACTGATGTGTAGTCCTGCGTCGTCTTAATTCGGTGCTGATTTTTAATTCTGATGTTTTTAATTCTGTTGTTTTTAGTGACATGGAGTTGGGTTTTATTTCTGTTTTTACTAGATTGTAAGCCGCCCAGAGTCGGGTCCCCCCGATTGGGGCGGGGTATTAAATTTAATAAATAATAATAATAATAATAATAATAATAATAATAATAATAATAATAATAATAATAATAATAATAATAATAATAATAATAATAATAATAATAATAATAATAATAATAATAATAATAATAATAATAAAGATGGTATGGAATCTGCAGCAGATGCAAAATGCCTTGGAGTTGCAGGTTCCCACTCTGAGGGAGACTTGGAAAGTTGGTACAGGGAATTGAGCCTTGTAGTAATGGCTTTGTCATTATTTAATACTTTACCATTTCCCTCCATTTCCCCCCAAAAAACTGGTAAAATCCAAACTATCCTGGGAGACTTTCAGCAACATCCTGCCCCTCAGCTGATTTTGTTTTAACAAACCTCATCTATTGTTAATGTTTTGCTGCCATGTGTGTTTTGATCCTTGTTGTTTCTCAGGGTTTTTGGTCTTGCAGTTTGTTGGAGAGGGTGTATGGGGCATTTTTATTGTAACTGTGAGCCACCTAGAGTAATTTATATCACTTGACAGGCAGTACAGAAATGAAATGAAATAGTAAGGCTTTCAAGGTAAGTGAGATATTTAAGGTGCTAGTTCCACACACCCAGTAAGCTCCCACTGGTGAGCAAGGATTCAAACCCAGGGCTCCAGACTCCTAGTCAGTGGTGGGTTGTTACCGGTTTGGACCGGTTCGGCAGAACCGGTAACAACCATCAAGTGGGGTTCACTGGGGTGTGTGTGACCCTGGATGACCCAGTTTGGTCGCCTCTCCAGCCCCCCCTCCCAGAAGGGTATTTCCAGGCAGCCAAAAATGGCTGCCTGGAACTGCGCATGCATCAAACCTCTATTTGATGCATGCACAGTTCTATTTTTTTGTGCGCATGCATCAAATATAGGTTTGATACATGCACACAAAAAAATAGAACTGCACATGTGTCAAATGGAGGTTTGACGCATGCACAGTTCCGGGCAGCATTTTTTTTTTATTATTATTATTTGCTCCACCCATGACATCATGACGTTATGACGCTGGCTCTGCCCATGATGTAATTATGTCACGGTGGGGTAGGAAAAAAATTGACTAACCACCACTGCTCCTAGTTCATCATTGTATCTGCTATATCAGACAGGCAAGGCAACTACCAGGCACAAAATGGACCACTGTACACATGTTAAAAGCAAAAACAAAAATAAAGAGTTTTGTTTTCTGCAATACTGCTGAAGACACCCAGCAATCTCTCTCCTTCCCATCTGATTCCAAGGAAGCTATTCTGTGCCTGGATCGGTACCTGTTGTCTGTAATGTACCGGATGAGAACAAGCAAACTAAAACTTATTCAAGATAAGACAGAGGCACTCCTGGTCAGTCAAAAGGCAAATCAGGGGACAGGGCTTCAGCTTGAACTTGATGGGGGCTACATTCCCCCTGAAAAGTCGGGTCCACAGGTTGGTTCAAAATAAGAGATGGGTTGACACCCTAAAGGAAACCACAAGCTTGTGTTTACAATTGCTTGAGAATGGGACATTTTTGAGATCTTTCATTCATAGGGTTGCCATAAGTCAGAGGCAACTTGACAGCATGTAACAACAGCTTCCTGCTTACCTTTTGCCATGTATTGGCAGAACGTTAACAGTCAGGAAATCTTGCTGCAGTAGTGGAAAGCACTCATTCATAAATTGCTGTTAATCAATGGTGACTCTACATCACGTAAGCATAAACCCCACTACCACCACAGCAACATGGATCTATCATAGGATGCTTTGTTGTGATCATCAAAGAAGTGCCAAGAAAAATGAAATCAATCAATCAATCAATCAAGAAATAATAAAATACATTAACTGCAGAAACCCAGAATACTGTATTTTGTTGGGTAGTGAGAAACAAGAAGTACAGGCTGTTACATGCTTCAGACATCCATTGCTCTGTTTTCTATCCTTCTCCCCCAAGTCAAATTTGTTGCGATCTAACAAAGACGAAAGAAGCCCTGGAAGAACACTGACGATTCTAAATGGACGGTGTCACCATGTCAGCTTCCTATAAAGTACACCCTATAAATGGGACTGATTGATGCATAGCCATTCCATTTGTGCAGAAGCAGCGCACTCTGATCACTCTGTAGACCATGAGCACTTCCAGATGAGACTTTCATCGTCTAGATCAGTGTTTCCCAACCTTTGGTTTCTAGACTTCAATTCGCAGAAGCTTAAGTCAATTCCCCAAAGCACTGATTAGCTAATGTACTGACTTAGGCTTCTGAGAATTGAAGTCCCCCTGTGGAACATGGATCCAACATCAGGGAACCACTGGTCTAGATTTGTCTCCCACAACGGTCAGCCAGCTTCCCTGTTTCTTCTGTCTTTTTCTCTTACCAGAGAGAAAACTTTTAAGAAATAAAGAAGACCAGCATCGTGCCTTTGAACTGTGACTGGTAGGAACCCTCTATCTGAAGGCACTCACCCTATCAGTTTAGAGAGGAGAATCTTGGAACCCAGAACATGTAGGGGTATGGAGGAGGAATAACAACTCCCAGATTCCCCCACCCACCCATGGCCATGCTAGCGAGATGTTTCTGGAAAGCCCCAGATGTAACTTTCCAAAATATTGTTGGTATATAGAACTAAGCTCTGCTGTTACCAATCCTCAAAAAACGTGTCAATATATATATATATATAAACTTACCCTTTAAAATGGAGAATCCATCTGAGCCAGGCTATAATGCTTTTCCATAATACTAACAGAGTTCTTAGCCAGAAAGAGAAGTCCCAAATCAAGTGAATCCAAGCTGAGGAAGTCTTTAAAAGAGCTTGTTGCTCCATATGGAACAAATCCACCTTTGAGATAACAAACTTGGAATGGAATTTACACCTCTTGATGACAGAGGCAGGTGAGGCCCACAGGTGCTCTGTTCAGTTCATGTAATGTTCTGGCAGATAACAAGCAGTTGTGTTGCACCGAGAGTAGATTAGAGGTTCTATGGATTACATTAAGGTACTGAAAATAAAAGGAACCAATGGCATCTTTCATCAAACAAGTCCAACAAGTCCCTGTGATCAACATTTAGGGAAAATTATGGTTCCAGGTGAGGAATGAGATTTTATTTTATTTTTGAACCAAATCTTTAAAAAGTTCCTTTTTTGTGTGTACCCAAACAATAATGTCTTATCAGATAAAACAATTTCCCCCTTTTTCTTTTAAATGGCAAGCAATTTTGGCAAGCTACATATACATACATGCATACAACTTGTCAGTGTGTGTCTCATTCTTTTCACTAAGGCCCTCAAGATGCTTTCTGTTCTCAGCACTTAACTTCCTTATCCCCACATAGGAAGCTACTTTACCTCAAATTAATCAGCAGTTCATTCTGAGTAGCCCCCACCTACAGCTGAGATAAGAGCTGCTGCAGCCGCACGGTTGACCGAGGATACTGGTGCTGACCCAGCCCCCACCTATGGCTGGTGTGACAGAATGAACTATACCGTGCGCTTTCGCTTCTTCAAAATGGCGATTCCAGATCAGGGGGAGAGAGAAGATATGTAAACATCCATGCCTCATGGTTTAGATGAAACAAAACTTAATGTGTGATTGACATGTCTTATTGTAATATCATTGGCTGCCTACGGACACCGGACCAGCAGGAAAGAAAGACTCTGGCCGGAGCGCTTGGACTCTCACACCTGCCGGCACTCCTGAGCCCATCCCCCACGTCAGGCTTAAAAGACTCCTTGGTGGGAGGTTTCCTTGCTGCCTACGGACACCAGACCAGCAGGGGAGAAAGACTCTGGTGGGAGCGCTTGGACTCTCACACCTGCTGGCGCTCCTGAGCCCTTCCCACACACCAGGCTTAAAAGACTGCTCGGCGGGAGGTTTCCTCGCTGCCTATGGACACCAGTCTATGGTGCCTATGGACTCTGGCCAGGAGCACTTGGATTTTAGATCCAAGTGCACTTGGATTGCTTCTCTTGGCCTCTTCTCTCGGCCGGCTCTGCTCTCGAAAGAATAGAATAGAATATACTGTAGCTGCATGGTGTAGAGCCTGGCAGTAAGAATTATTATGTTATGTTATATTGTGTTGATATTGTATTGTTGATAAATAATAAATATACAAATAATAAAGATGAAGCTAAAGTACTTTGGACATCAAATGAGAAGAGAGGATTCACTTGAGAAAGCCTTGATGCTTGGAAGGGTAGAGGGCAAAAGAAAAAGGGGGCGGCCCAAGATGAGATGGCCAGATGGTATTGTAGAGACAATGGGCACAGAGCTGAGTGAGTTGAGGGGGATGGTGGAGGACAGGAGTGCCTGACGGACAGTGGTCCATGGGGTCGCAGAGGGTCGGAATCGACTGTGCGACTGAACAACAACAAAAAATACACACACACACAGTAATACCTTGGATAACGCTAAAACTTGGTTCCACAAGACTTGGTGTTATCCGATTTTTAGTGTTATCCGATCCATGTTAAATGCTGTGGGATGGATCGGATAACGTTAAAGCTCCATAGAGATATATTGTAACCACACAGGCTTTAGCGATTGTTATCCGATCCATCCCATAGGACCTTAACGTTATTCGATCCATTTCTCCTCCCCAGATTACTTAACGTTATGTGATTTTAGGGTTATCCGATCCAATCATTATCCGGTGTTTTACTCTGTGTGTGTGTGTGTGTGTGTGTGTGTGTGTGCACACACACACACAGCCAAACCTCGCATAAAGAGTGACTCGCTTAAAGAGTAACTTGCTTAAAGAGCAGAATTTTCTCTGAATGTTCGCTTCACTTAACAAATAAAACCAACCAAAAACTCACTTAACAAATAAATCGGGGTTCACAATCCCTCCCCATTGGTCACTTACAATGGTGTTTCACTTAAAGAGCAAACTCACTTAAAGAGCAATCCTGTGGAACGCATTATGCTCTTTAAGCGAGGTACAACTGTGTATATATATAATTGCTATTACTATTATTATTATCTTGTAACTGAAATTTGGAGTTGATACTTTGATATAATAATAATAATAATAATAATAATAATAATAATAATAATAATAATAATAATAATAATAATAATAATAATAATAATAATAATAATAATAATAATAATAATAATAATAATAGGTTGGAATCCCTAAGGAAGAGGGCCAAAGGTGGACCCCAGGGGAGGAGATATAACCCTGAGACTCAGACACACAGAGAGAGACACTCTCTTGGGTGCTGTGCTTTTAAACTGCAAAAATGTAGAGGCTTGAGAAAGAAGGGGTGCCCATGGGCTATCCCTTGAACATGCAGCTTGCTTTATATCTTTTGTTTTGAAATGCTTTCTAAGCTTTTGCTGCATTGTACCCTGAATCTTGCTATGCTTTCAATATATTTCTAAAATACATGAAGAGACTTGGATTGATTACTTGGCTCAACGCTACCTGAATCTACACTAGTTTCACGTGCACTCTTTGTCACCACCTGGATTTCATTTGGGAGTGACTGGGCACACTGATAGGAGAAGCCTGAACTGCTGGGTCCGATCTGGGCCAGGGAAGCAGGATCAGGAGCAATCCCATCACCAGGAGGCCGGAGGACTCCTGAGCCCTACCTAGGAGTAAGCGGACTGTCACAGCTGGGATAAGAACTGCTACAGCCCCGTGGTTGACTAAGGATGCAGGCACTGACCCAGCCTCCACCAATGGCTCTGAGACAAAGAAGAGCCACCATGGCTGTGGAGCGGCAGAGGGCACTGAGCTCCAGGCTCCATTGAGGACTTTGAGCTCTAGGCTCCATTGAGGACGTTGAGCTCCTTGACTCCATTGAGGATGTTGAGCCCTGACCTGCGGGGTTGGCAGAAGACACTGTTATTTTATTGTACAGTATATGTACATATGTTTGAAGATATGTCTGAGCTGCCCTGAGTCGGGTTGTTGAGTGGGCGGCATAAAAATTCAAACAAACAAACAATAAATAAATAAATCATCTTCTGTGCTAGGGTGCATGGGGTAGCTGAGAGAAGTTAGGTGCTCGACAATGTATGGTCACTTGGTGACAGCAAAGCCCTATAGTAATTTGTATATTTGCTAAACTGTAAGGCAGTAATAAGTTTGGTGGAAATTTTATTCCTCCTTGAGTGTCCCAGGGGGAAAGCCAGCTTATGTAGCAAGCTGCACAATTCCAGAGGTTCCCAAGGAAAAGGGGCTAGTGATCAACAACTGATGAGTACTCTATACCTAGAAAGTTCAGTAGAGGGTCATCATAAGTCAGAACTGACATGATGGTTCATAATTATTATTATTGCATATTTGTAAGGCAGTGCTGTTGTAGTCTGCTGTGCTTGCATAACAATAACTGGCTTTTTTCTGCCATCAATCTAAAATTCTCAAAATATGTTGAACTCATTGCATCACTGTATATACTCAAGTACAGTTGTACCTCGCTTAAAGAGCATAATGTGTTCCACAGGATTGCTCTTTAAGCGAGTTTGCTCTTTAAGCGAAACACCATAGTAAGTGATCAATGGGGGGGGGGGGGTATTGCAAACCCCAATTTATTTGTTAAGTGAGTTTTTGGTTGGTTTTATTTGTTAACCGAAACAAACATTCAGAGAAAATTCTGCTCTTTAAGCAAGTTACTCTTTAAGCGAGGTGCTCTTTATGTGAGGTTTGACTGTATAAATCTAGCTTTTTAGCTCCCAAAATGAGGTCCAAAAAGTGGACTCGACTTATACTCGAGTCCATGACCCCAAGGATCCCAAAACTGCGGTGGTTCAAATTCAAACATACAGTAAAAAAATGAAACAACCACTAGCACTACTGTAAAAACTCAAAAACATACCTACACAAATGTCTAGATTAATTAATTTTACCATATTTTAATTATTAAAACTCACTAGCAGCTGCTATATTTTCCACCCCAACTTATAATCGAGTCAATTTATTTTCTTAGTATTAGTGGTCTAAATTAGGTACCTCGATTTATATTCGGGATGACTTATAGTCGAGTATGTACAGTACCTCCTACAGATAATCTCTGTGTGAGGCAAGGGCATGCATTTGTAACCCAAAAAGTTATTTTAAACAAGGGAAGAACAATATAGATTAAATTGTGACACCTCTTAAAGACTAACTGCTACATTTCAGTGTGACCTTTTGTAGACCAAGTCTACTTCCTCAGACATAAGAATGAGACAAAGCATGGTAAGCATTTACTGTATACATATATACATGGTCTAAAAATAAAGAGATTGTGATTGGTTACTAGATACAAGTTGCAAATTGTGTGAATCATTTAAGAAAAACAGGTTACAGAGATGGGTATCTTTAACTGCAGCTGGATAATTCAATAATGAATCGTATGCTAACAAGCCAGTTCTAATGTATGCTGACCCTCTGCATGAGTTTTTAGTTATGCAGTACAGTACTCGGAAGTGGTTTATCATTCCTTTCTTCTGGGGATACTCTGAAAATGTGTAGGTTGCACAAGATCTCCCAGGAGGCAGAGTGGGAATCAAACTCCCCACCTTTGGCTCAACCACAAGATACTTTACTCACTGAGCTATCCAGTCATCTTGCTTAATTATCAGCCCCACTCCAACACAGAAAATAGAAGTCCTCCTGAACTTTTCATCACGGTGTTTGTTTCAAACCTTGGGATGGACCAAGAAGCAGAAAACTCCAGTAATCTTCCTGCCAAATGTTTTAGCCATGGGAACTGTTATTGCTTAGTCCTGGTTGGTTGGTTGGTTGGTTGGTTGTTCCTTTCCTTTCCTTCCTTTCTTTCTTCCTTTTCTTTCTTCCTTCCTTCCTTCCTTCCTTCCTTCCTTCCTTCTTCCTTCCTTCCTTCCTTCCTTCCTTCCTTCCTTTCTTCCTTCTTTCTTTCTTTCTTTCTTCTTTCTTTCTTTCTTTCTTTCTTTCTTTCTTTC